>OX451397.1:18125116-18834541 GCA_949629135.1 Eremobia ochroleuca | reverse complement strand
GTTACTTTAGCAATACATTTAATTTTCCATAATTATTTTAAAATAATGCTTAAAGTTTTAGTGTAACACTGAAAAAGTAAATGTTATTTGAAGTTATGAAAAGTATTGTTTAAATAGCATAATAAGATGCTTATTAAATTATCATCACAATTTGTAAAGTAATTTCACAAATTCAGTCACATTTTATATCAAATAATGAGCTGATGTCTACAAAAATATAGGGTAAGAAAGTCATGACAAAGAGTAAGATAATGATGGATGGCGAAATATATTAGAATTTCATAGCTATTTAGGGCCATGCCTCAAAATTTTCTTTAAGAAAATAGCAATATCTTGCAAGCCAGGGATAAAACTAGAAATGCCTTGGTGAATGCACAAATCTTAATCAATTATTTTTAAGTAGCTTAAAGACGAAAGGGCTTTGGACGTGTCCACACCAAATACAGCCATACATTTTGTTTGTAATCAGATAGTTCACCTGCAGGGCATGGTGACTGCCCTGCAAGATGATTAATTAATTATAGCAGACAGTTGAGAAGCTCATGTGCAGACAATGTTAACAGGCTGATATTTATGTATTTTTAAGTAAGTATTAATATGCCCTATATGCAATAATAATTATAAGGTAGACAGTACGTAGGGTATTTAACTCGGGTTAGGCTGTATTTGGTTACATTATTTGGGACCCTTTTGTCATTCATTCGTTGCCCAATAACTATTATAATGTTTGTGGGCAGAATGCTGTTCCTGTTTTTACCAGTGAATATTGGCTTAGCTTAATTCCATATAATGTAATAAAACGATGTTTCCATTAGGAAATGTTATTTAATACTTTTACTATACACGGGGTTCATGATGCGAAAAACAGTTTTCTGTTTTGTTTAAAATTTCATTGCGCATTTTACATTATTTAATGATTTTTCCATTTGTACAAATGCTGCAGTTGATTTAAAACAAGATGTTTTCCGCATTTTAGTGGGACCCCCCATATTTCGTGATTTGTTGGGATTTCATTTTACCTTTTACTTAGTCATTTTCATAGTTTTATAATTTAATAAGGCTATTAAAATTAGAGTTGCAGTGATTGCGCTACTGTTATTAAATTTTCTGACGCCACTTTCATAGTGGGATGTAATACTCATCATGGTAATAAATTTTATTGATTATAAAATGTACCTTATTTTGTTGACATTAGGCTGAAATTAATTTGTATACAATTATGTAAAAAGCGTTGAAACAACTTTCCAGTTTTGCAACATTTACGTAATAACAAGGTACAAATGTCTACCTACTAATAAAATATGTTTTATTTATATTTCACAATGCAGAAGTTATTGAAATCCCACACTTCACGATTGATGTTGCAATGTATTTTAACTTCAGTAATATCTATAATATATGTAGTACCTATTATCTCAGTGCGATGAATGGTAATTGATTGGTTTCCATGAGACTTGATATTGTAACTAGGGACATAGTAAGTAACCCGTACGTAAAATACGCGCATTGACGTGGAATAGCGGACACCAGCCCGTATTACCTATCACTTAGGAACATAGTAATAATTGTTCATGCATTTATACTTTAAAATCAGAAGTTCAATTTTTTGCTTTTAATTGGAATACTAATAAATAGCGATTAATTTATGCTTCCATTTTAAAATATTTACGTAAGTATGCCAATTTGTTGAGCTTATTGCGTAATAACCAAAAAGCCTGTTTTTAGACCAATTCTTTATTTTACTTTTTTGCATTCCCTATGACAAGTTAGTTTATTATCAACGCACATGACAATATCGGGAGCTCGAGTTTTCAATACAACCATTATGTTAACATGTAATGCTAAATGTTATAAACTTTTATATTAAAAATATCAAGTTTCATGCAAACAGAGGAGATAATACTTTTAGGCCTTGGTAGTTGTGAAGGGATGCTAGTGTAGTAACCTTTTTTAAATACCTAGTATAATGTAAACGCAGAGCTGTGTAAATTTTATGCTAAATTATTTATGAATAGCTGTAAGTAAGGCGTGGTCTATTTGATATATCAGTTGTAAGCAGACCACGATAGCTCGTCACTGTACAAGCGTTTGTGGTGATCCTGTAATAAACAAAATAAAAGATACTTTATAATAATTTTCTGTTTTTTATTAAGAACACGTCCTATGTTAAATGGCCCTTAGTAAAACTCTTCAGTGGTTACTAGTAAACCCCTCGAGTTTGGGCTCATATCCCTTCATCTGCCGCTCGCCCGCTCCAGGCGAGTACACAGATTACCGCGTCCGTGTCCGTGTGAGCGAGATAGATACAATTTTTTTTAAACAAAACTGGCAGTGATTAACCGCCCGCTCCAGGCGGGATACAGACGCGGTAATCTGTGTATGCGCCCGGAGCGGGCGAGTGACACAGATGAGCTATTAGAGCCAGCGCAGACGACGGATATTTGCGCGCGGACTTTTTCGTCCGCCAAAATATAGCGCTTACAACTGCATCAAGTAACGCACACGAGGGACTAAAAATACCACGTGCAAAAAGTCCGCCTCCGTTTCTTGCGTCTGCGACGAGGCTTTGCCGAGGGAGGAGTCGTCACCGGGCCGCTGCGCCGCGCTGACATTGGCTTGCTTGACCTATTAATAAGATAATATAGACACGGCAACATTTTTAATGAAGATTTTTTTGAAAAATGTGACCTATATTAAAAAGTGGTTCAATTAATTCTGCTCTTTATTCTGATCAAACTATTTTCAGGTTTTGCGCATTTAACGTTACACGTTGTATAACACTAATGACTTAACACGGATTTACTTTACTTAAGAAAAATAGAATCCGATGACTTGACTTGGATTAACTTACTTATGGGTAAATATCAAACTGATGACTTTAACTGGATCTACCTTAGTTATTCAATAATAAACTGATGAATTTAACTGAATCTATTGGGTGTACCGGGAAGTTCTGTCGGTTTTTGTAAATAAAACTCGTGGTTATTTCTTAAAGCTATTATTTATATTTTAATCAATTACATATTGTCCCTGATTTTCTACTACCTTCTTCCATCTGTCTACTAGCTCTTAAAGATCCCGTTGTGGTAGAACGTTTTGTCCTTTGACGTCAAAAACTCTTCAACTGCCGCTAGTACCTCGCCATCATTTTCAAATATTTTTCCTTTAAAAAAAGAGCTTAGCGACCTGAACAGATAAAAATCTGATGGAGCAATATCTGGAGAGTAAGGAGGGTGCGCGAGGACTTCCCATCCTAGTTCAGATATTTTTAGTTGTGTGGTTTTTGAAATGTGCGGCCTAGCATTGTCGTGATGATTACTCCTTTTCTGTTGGCCAAATAAGGTCGCTGTTTTTGAATTTCTTCGTTTAATTTATTTAACTGGTTGCAATATTTTTCGGTGGTAACAGTCTCTTGTGGCCGCAGCAGTTCATAATACAAGGGTCCCTTATGATTCCACCATATACAGAAGAGCTGTTTTATTTGGTGTGAATCTGGTTTCGGCATAGAAGGCGCAGGTTGTCCTGATTTTAAACAGTTTCGTTCTTGATACGTTATTGTAGACAATATACTTTTCATCACCCGTAACTAATCTTTCCAAAAATGGTTCAATTTTGTAACGAGCAAGATGTGAGGAACATACCGTTATTCTGTCAACCAAGTTTTTTTCCGATAGTTCGTGTGGTACCCACTGGGAATATTTTTGTACCTAAACGATGAATATGGTCCGAAACAGTTTGCTGAGCTACGCCTAGTCTTGAACCGATTTCTGATGTTGTAAGAAATGGATCTTTTTGTAGAATCGCTTCCAAAACGCCGTCATCAATTAAGGATGGTCTTCCAGAACGATGTTCATCGTTAATACTTAAATCCCCTTTTCTGAATTTCTCAAACCATCTTTGACATGTACGTTCAGATACACACTCTAGTCCAAAAACACTACACAAATTTCTACAGGCTGTAGCAGCGTTATTTCCCTTCTGGAACTCATAAAGTATACAATGCCTCAAATGAACTTTATCGTTGGCACTCATTTTGACACTGCGGCTACTCAGAAGTGAATGACAAATTATTGCGCAATACGTGTATTTATAGTCCGTATGACGCAATATTATTCAATACTTTTAACGTATTGGTATAGAGAAAAATTCGAAAAATTTCTATTACATACTACCAAAACCGACAGAACTTTCCGGTACACGCAATACAAAAAAATACGAACTAATAAATGAACAAAAATATATAACTGATGACTAGGCAGCATGGTCCCAGACCTTAGCTTGTTCCACAAGGAAAAAAAAAACACGAAACGTCAAAGCAAAATGGAGGAAAAACTAGCAATTTGGGGAATTGTCTTTAGAAGTGAAAATTAAAATAAAACTCTTGATAAAATTGTGCAATTTCTGACTCAAGTTACAAGTGTTGTAGGAGTTGCAATGATGGAGGCTTTGGCTGGACTATATTTTGGTCATTTCTCATTATATCTGATCTAGTTCTTAGGGTTCTATTTCTCATTTTGTCCGATGTTTTTTGTTATTTTAGAAATTGGAGACTATTCGTAGGTCGTTCCATTGTAATTCATTTTGTTAACTTTTATTGTTATTGTCGTACATAGTTTGTTGTTAGTTGTACGGGTTAGGTCGGTCAGGCTGTCGTAATGAATATACAAGTATGCAGAGACCCGTCAGACGCTGCGGCGCTTTACTTGCCGCAGCGTTTGTATCTTAAATCCTTTGCAAAGATTAACATTTCTGTCCAGCTCCCCTCCCACAAGGTTCAAGTTCATGGCAAGTCTATTTCAAACTGGGAACTCATGGAGAAGATGCGAAAGATGATCCTACCTGATATTTTCTCTGTGTTAAAAGTGTCGAAGCATAGTTCGGAAGTGATTAGATTTGATGCAGAACTGGAGAGTCGCGACAACCTCGACAGAGTGCTGGCGCGGCTCGACGACCGTGTCGTGCAGCTGAAGGACTACCCAGATCAGTTGAAGGTCAGGGTTTGTGAAGCCAAGTCTGATTTCCCCAATCGTCATGATTGGGACTCGTTTTTCCGAGATGCCTCTGAGATGGATGAGATGAAACCTGGAGAGCGTCCAGACACCATCCACATATCCAATTTGCCCATCAGATGGTTTATACACGCTAGAGATGAAGATGAGGATGCACTTCCTTCAGAAAGCTTAGTAAAGAAGGTTTTTGAGAAGTTTGGTTCAGTCCGTCAAGTGGACATCCCAGCCTCCGATCCATACAGAATGCAAATGAAAACACCAATGAGAGGTATAACAATCCCTCCACAGAATGCTGCACTGTACTTTGAGACATATGTACAGTTCAGTGAATATGTTGGTTTTGTACGCTGTATGGATGCTCTAAGAGGTTGTAAACTTCTGCGGAAGCGTGATGATATTGCTGAGTGGTGTGGCATAAAGGTTGAATTTGATAAAACTAAGCACATGACTGATGCTGCTGTGAAGAGGAGGTCTATTGTTCGGGAAAGGCTGGCTTCACGTCAACAAGCAAAAGATAAAAATGACAAGGCAGAGAAAGAAAAAATAGCCAAGAAGGAGGCTAAAGAAAGGTAATAGCTATCTCTATGTGATACATATCTAATCAAGAAATAGTTTGTGTAACTGTATTGCTCTTCAGGCTTAACCCTTAACTGCATTGTGATGGAAATTTCCATCAACCAATCCAATGCCATATTTTCGTTTCCACAGAGCACGGGGATTCCGATATTCAATTCAATTTGTTCCCAGTAAATTCCTTCTGATTCCTGACTCCAGGCAATATAAAAAAAAAAGTATTTTTATGAATATATTTTTTAAAATATTTTTTCCTTACTATAGAGCTAATGTTATGTCCAAATAAATTTAATTTGCTTAACCTTTTGAACTCCATTGTCACATATATGTGACAAACGAAATCTTACCCTGAACGCCAACGTCACAAATATATGACAAAATACATGTCGTACCATATTATGAAATAAACAATTTAATCATTACTTTTGTGTGTTTTTATTTATATAATTTAAAAGTTTAAGCTTCCGTCGATATTGTATTGCATGAAACTAATATAAATAAACCACCAATATCGAGAAATTTATTGTTTTAAAAGTAGATGTTAAACACGTATAAAAGGAGTGTCTTACACGCCGTAGTCTGCTATATGTGACAGCTAGTGTTGTGACTTATGATTGTAAAATCAATAAAAACTTAAGAATATGAATATGAAATTTAAGTCCAGACTATATTATTTGTGTATAAGTTGGTATCAGGAGATAAAAATGTGAAGATTATATATATATGGGAATATAGTGGCAGGTTAAATAAAATTTCAGTGTCGTGAGTGCGGTTTATTAGAAAATTAAAGACGAAAATAAAAACTCAGTTGTATATCGATATAAGTTTTGGAATCCCTATTTTTTATGAAGGTCATTTGACAGAAAAAGTTGCCTGGCGTCAGGGGTACGTCGATACGTTTATACTCTGGCGTTCAAAAGGTTAAAAATAAAAATCATGCAATTAAGGGTTAATATAAATAATAAAACATTTACAAAATATTTTTCAGACAAAAATACGAGCGCTCTGAAAGAGAAAAGCTTGAAAAAATGAGGGAAAGAGAAGAGAAACGTAAAAAAAAACAGCTAGCTAAACTGATGCAGAGTGACAACATAGACTTAAACAGTAAGGTGGCAGAAGAGCAGAAGAAACTTATGAAAGCACAGAAGAAGATGCAGGCTATAAGACTGATTGAGGAGCTGTTCAAGAGGATAGAGGTTGGTGGGAGCTGATTTACTTTTTTCACAAGTAGGCAATCCATCATTTGTTCCAAAAGTTGATTAAAAAAAAGGTGGTCTTTAAAAGATTGCTGTTTGGCTTTTAGCTATAGCAAGCTCAAAAGCGGTACCTCAAAAAAAAAAACGTAAAGTTGACTTTCATGGCATCGGATAGCTTAAGAGCGGGAAGTAACCAAAATAATCAACTTCAATATAATTTTTCACAAAATTGATAAGATTTAATATGAGTAACTTCATCATATTTCCACACTTATTGTGCAACAGAAACACAAAATATAAAATTTTCTTGATAAATAAACATCATGAAGTGTCCTCCAATTTTCACGACTTTCATATTTGTACTAGTACTTACTATGCTTATGACTAATAGGATAAAAATTTGATGATTATTTGTATTAATATAAGGCGACAAAATTCAAGCTTTTTTTTAATTCCTGTTATTTGTGGTTTTATTACGACGACTAGCTTCTGGTACTTCCGACGTTCTTAGTTCGTGGAAGAAGTCGTCGGCACGGTTGGCGCAGTGGTTAAGCGATTGACTGCTGCGCTGCGTGTCGCGGGTTCGATTCCCGCACGGAACAAATATTTTTATGACATACAAGTGGTTGTTCCGGGTCTGGCTGTTAGTGTATGTGACTTTAAATGTTTGTAAACACGATACAGGAAAAATTCCTAGTATGGGGCAACATTTTTAAAAAGAAAAAGAAAAGAAAGTCATCTTCCATAGCACATTGCGGGAACTTCAAGCAAATTTTGTTGGTTATATTTATATTAATATTCCAGGTTAAATCTGATTTTATATTCTAGGTTATGATTTCATAGCATTAAAAAAAAGATAAATATGTATTACATAATTTATGTATATTATAATTGTGTAGTCTAAGTTTAAATCAAGGTTTTAACAGCTGTGGGATTCTGTAACTATCTCACCGTGAAAGCTTGGGTGAAGTGAGCTGTCATTCGCTAGGGATTAACACTATTAAGTGCTCACTTCACTTATGAGATTTTTACAGAATCGACCGGCTGGGCTTAATGTTGCTTTCTATTTTTAAAGTTTAGTTTTTTTTTAGTTAAGTTTTTTTTTTTTTTATTAATTAGGCATAAGTTAATTTTTCTATTTAATTTTTTTGTCTTTAGAAACCGCTACTGTATTCGGGTCATCCCGTAAAGATAGTGTGTTTGTGTAAATAAATAGATAAATATTTTTGTTTCACAAATCATCAGTCGCCGTCGTTCTGTTGAAACGAGAGGGTCCTGCGCTCAAATTTTCGGCTGCGCTGGGATATAATTTATTTAGTAAATAATATTTTCGTAATTATCACATTGTAGGAAAGAAACTGACAATTCTTAACCCCTTACCGCATAGGAAACCATATATGGTTTGACATGTTTAGTTTATTTTACTCTAAAAAAATAAAAAATAAGCGTATAAATCCTAATGGGGTTTGTTTTTCATATCATTAGCAATAATAAAACACAACTATTTTGTTTATCATCACATACCACTTGGAAAAAAAAAATAAAAAATATAAACAAAAAAAAAAAATACACTAAAATTAATTCTGAAGCTTTAATAAAGACATTAACATAAAAAAAAAAAATGTTTTGTCGCTTATTTAATATATCATGCAGTAAAGGGTTAAGAATTGATAAACTAAATAAATGCTGAGGCAATTTCTTTTCATGGCAGCCAGCCATCTGCCATCTTCATTATGTCGGCACTTGCTAGGAACTATACTCTTCTACTAGATTGTATAATGATATTCTATTGGAGTATTTGAAATAAAAGATCTAGTTCTAATGTTATTATTTGGCCATCACTATTTTTTTAAAGCTTTCATCCTGCGGGAAAAAAAAAATTAGAAACTATACTTTTGCATCTAATCGAACTAGCCTGTATTGTGCCACTGCAGGGCAAAGGTGTCCTCCTTTCTCTACACAATTCTGTCATTTACTAGTGCTGGTTGAGGGGGCCCCGTGGCTAAATAATAACAGCCGCACAGGTCGATCGATCAGGTTAAGCTACGCTTGCCGCTGTTGGTCCGTGGATGGGTGACCATCTTTACATACCGGGACTCCTCCGTGCCTCGGAAAGCACGTTAAGCCGTTGGTCCCGGCTGTCATTCGTGGATCTTTGACAGTCGTTACGGGTAGTCAGGAGCCCGAAAGTCTGACAACCAGTCTTACCAAGGGGTATCGTATTACCCAGTAACTTAACTGGGTTGTGGAGGTCAGATAGGCAGTCGCTCCATATAAAATACTGGTATTCAGCTGCATCCGGGCAGACTGGAAGCCGACCCCAACGCGGTTGGGAAAAGGCTAGGCAGATAATGACTTGTGCTGGCCAGTCCTTTTGGTAGGAGTCAAGCTAGTCCCGCCATTTTTGCATAGAAATTTGAATGTGACGAATGTGTTTAAATGTGTTACCTACTGTTCGCAGTTACGTCCAGAACTACAACGTAACGGCAACCGAGGGGATCAGTACTACCTGCCAGGCGAGAGAACCGCACGAACACGCATTATAGACAAGTTCAAACAACAACAACAAGAGCTGCTGGAGGAACAGAGGAACAACTACAACAATGCTCTGAATGGTAAGTTATCATATTAGAACAGTCACTGAGCTATACAGGGTCCCATTAAAATAGATGGATAAATTTGAACACAGGGCTCAGTACATCTAACAAAAGATATCCAAGTAAAAAACAACACTAATTTAAGTGATTTTATTTTGACTTTAAATAATAAATTGCCCGAACATTAGTGTATTTTCGTTAACTAATTATTTTTCTTGTAAGTATCTAATGCATTTTTCTTATAATTTTTTTGTTGCCATTGTCCTTATTTTAGTGGTCTGAATGATTTCTAAAAGTTTGTCCATCTATTTTAATGGGACCTTATATAATGCTCAGCTAGACACAGCCCTCTTTAAGCTATCCATGTCATCTATCCTTTCTTTGAAAGCTAGTAGCAAACAAAACATAATAAGGGTGTATCCACACAAATCAGTCATGGAAGGTCTGATGCCTGAATTCACTCCAACTCCAACTCAACGAAACTAAATTCAAATCTTACATAAAACGCACACTATGCAGCCAAGCATATTATAAGTTGGGGGATTACATCGCTGACAAAAATGCTTGGTTCACCGCTGGTCCTGCTCCACAAGGGCGCATAAACTAATTAATTAGCATTCGAAAATATAGTTGTGAGCTGCTGAAGATTGAAAAAACTATCTTTGTATTGTATAAATTCAATCTCTTAATATTGTATAATTGCATAACACACGTGTGAGCACTATGCAACTAAACTATCAAGCTACCATTTACTGGGTACGTCTTTCATTGACTTGAATGTGCCCTGGCGGCTGAGAGTATGTCATGCTCGTGGTGGCGTGTGTGTTGGATCATTGAGTTCCCTTCAAAATGGTTGAGCTAAATGGTGCTGATCCATACGTCATGTTCGTGAACGGGCGCCGCCAGTAGGGACTGGTCATCTCTTAGCTGCCACGGCTTATTTTTATTTTAATCGAAGTATTTTCATTTCTGAATTGTTATTTTTTTGTTTTTATCATTTTTAGTACGGACGCTTTTAACGTGCACGTCTTTCTACATCATTCTCACATGTATAATTTCAACTTGAATGATGTAACCAAAATGTTGTAACGATTTTTATGATTTAAAGGAGTGTCCGTGGAGTTTCTTGCCCGTTCTTCTCCACAGATACCTACTACGCTTTGTAATGGGCAACTAGCTTCATCTTTCTGACTGACCGACCCCTTGACAATTCAAAAGTGCCTGTAATTGGTTTACTTGAAATAAATGCTTTGAGTTTGAGTTCACTACCTTTCGATACGCTTCCGTGCTGCTATTCTTCCGACAGCTATTTGCTGTCGTATAAGGCAAATTGAGCGACACGACTGCCCGCCGAATGGTTGTGAATAGCTATGCTGGAAGGTTTTGTACCAGAACTTTCGTGTATATATCAATCAATCTGTACTCAGTCAACATACTTATCGACTTGACTCAAAGCTTTGTAGCCCTTTGCAACCGGGAGTAAAAATTTCGCATAGATCACTAAAAACTTATTAATACTTTGGAAAGTGTTCAGAGGTCCTGGGAAGAATACTGGAGAAAATCTCATGCAACCTGGTCTTCAGCAGTCAGATCCTCACGTACGTGAGATTCAGGAATAATTTTCTAGTCGCTCGATCGTGCTCAGAATTTTTTAAAGCCGAAACTCACGATCACTTCAACTCTATTGGAAAGGGTGATGTAAAGGACACCAATAAGTCGTTCAGAGAGAATAAAAATCATCAATTTCTCATGAATTTGTTTTCCTTCAGGTCGTATAGTAATTCGTTCTGCGCTTGAAACAAAGAAGCCCAAACGTGACTCGTCCATGAGCTCCATATCATCAGAGGGACGCGGGCGAGACGGCCGTGACGGTCGCGACAGTAGGGGCAGTCACAAGAATATCAAGACTGAGAGGTTAACCACGCCGGAGCGAGAGATGGAGTATAATAAGACCACAGGTCTGTTGAGGTTTTTAACACGCTTTTATTAGTTTCACCCGTTTGTTGGTATGTAACTGACTCGTTTGGGCTCGATTTTGCCCCACTTTAAGCGATGAGATTTAATTTAAACGTTGTAGACTTATCAACAACCGACGAATACAATAATTTGATAAAAAAACGTTGAAAAAAAATAGTTTAAAAAATAAAATATAGTTTAAAAAAAAACTAAAAAGACAAGCTTTAATAGCAAATCTTCAAAAAAAATTGTAATTGTTTTATGTTTGTTTTTTCAGCGGGCATGTACAGTATGCCCTACGGTTTCAGCTACCCGTTCTGCCCGCCCGGCTACGCCTACCCGCCGCAAAGTATGAGTATCTTATACAGCTTTTATCTTTCCTCTTTTTCTTGTTTCTTCTTAAAATATTTTATATCTTATTTGAATGCAATAAGGGTGGTATCGTACTAACCTTCGTCCAGCATTATGACAAAGTAATGCTTGTTTTAATATTTACAATCCTTAAACAATCCTTGCCGTTTTGATCATTTCCATGTTATGTATTTAGTGAAAGACATAGTACCGTCAGTCGCACATCAGTGGTAACATTAGTATTACGAAAATCACCCTTACCACTACGAGATAAAGGCGATGGCAATGTAAAATGGTTATCACTGATGTTCGGTTGCCTGTATATGCGGTTTATTACCACGGGCCTATGCGCTTCAATCAAATGGAAGAATTAAGAGTGAGGGGGCCATTGGCACAAACTTGACGTCTCAAATTAAGTTTCAGGAAATTTTCTGTCAGTTAATTCAGTTTGTGCCATTAATCCAATATCTATTTTCTTAAGTATTCATTTAGTGGCGTCGTCTTTTCACCCTAAAGTATGTGCACGTATTTTACGAAGTATTAATACCATCATAATTCCAGTCCGAAGATGGTTGGTGCTATCGGTCATGTGTAGCTCCGTCTCTCTCTCTTATACTGGAATCATGATGGCATTAAACCGTCATAATAGCACCT
The DNA here is from genome assembly GCA_949629135.1 of Eremobia ochroleuca. Lineage (NCBI taxonomy): Eukaryota > Metazoa > Arthropoda > Insecta > Lepidoptera > Noctuidae > Eremobia > Eremobia ochroleuca. Next base: position 18,822,205 of record OX451397.1, on the reverse strand, counting down.
GTCTAGCTCAATATATCTATTCAATCTTCGTATTCGTCTCTCTCTTTACCTACCCATGTTCTGAGCGCAATATTCGCTGACCGAACTTTGAAAGCAAGGAAGAAAATTGGTTACATAGATATTACTTTGCTAAGTAAGCGTTTCATACGAATATGAAGTATGAACATTATGTGCGAAACACGTTGCTGAATTCTGGGCCAACTCCATAAAGATTGTCATCGACACGCTAAGAAAAAGAAGATCATTATGCATATAAAATTAATGTTCATATTAGTATGAAATGCTTGTTCGCTGTCAGACAACGCACAGCGTAAACTAGATGCATTCAGTTTTGCAAAGGATACAGCGAAAGTGAGCACTAAGGAATTAGGAGAGTTTTAGAAAATTCATCCCCTAAATGGGTTTAATACGGGACGAAAGTTTGTATGGAAGTTCGTCATTTTTGTCGATGGGAAATCCCGTCGGTCACCTGGTTTGTATTCGTATAAACTGTTAACGGTTAAGTTTACGGTTTCCTTGAAGAGCAGTGACCATAACGGCTGCAGTTGACCGTCGTGAAAATGATGACACCGAGATTTGATTTTACGGTGTCAAAAATCGCTGTCAAAAATCGCTCTCTAGGACGGACGCTCAACGGTATATTGCGGACGCTATGTGGCGGCCATTGCAGTCATAGAGAACCCTAGCTTAACTTTACTTAGCCAAGTAGTATCTATATCTGTGAATCTCGCCCGATACAAAAGCGAGAGGCTTATACTATTGACATGTGCTAACATTCGTCGGTGACAGCGTCCATGTACTACCCGATGCGCGGCCAGTACTACGCGCCGCCCGGCGAGTACGTGCGGCGCGCGCGCGGGCGGGGCCGCGGCCGCGGCCGGAGCCCGAGGATGCCGTACTTCGACGGACCTGATGCTAACCATCAGTATTACAGGTCAGTATATTAAAAGGAACACGTAAATCCAGCGTCTTTCCCAGGGCCGTCTTAACCATACTGGGCGCCGGGGTGCGAAAATCAGCCTGTGCCAACAAAAAAAAAATTAAGCTTAAAAATATCGTGTTCCATTTTTAACTCGCTTTTATTAGCTTCTCTTGTGATTGATTTATTTATTCTTGAACAATTACAATTGTATACGAATATTAAACTTAAAAACTATGATCACACACACACTTAAAACAAAACTAGGACAGTAAAGACTAATAATAATTAAATGTCAAAAAAAAGTTACAAAAAATGTCAATGTGATTAACTGTAACTAATTGTAACTAACATACATGATTAACTGTAACTAATTGTAACTAACATACATGATTAACTGTAACTAATTGTAACTAACATACATGATTAACTGTAACTAATTGTAACTAACATAAATGATTAACTGTAACTAATTGTAACTAACATACAATGTAAAAAATCTTAGAAGTCAATTTCAACCTACTTCTAATTATTGTCATATCGAAATGAAACTTTGTATGTATACGTCGTTACGGTGACAAAACTATAATTTAGTATCTTGGAGCTGATCTGATGATGAAGCCAGGCGGTGGATAGTGGAACTCTTCAATGGCTACTACTATACCCCACGACTTTGGGCTCTTGTGATTTGTTCGACGAGTTCAATAGATTGGGCTTGGTAATGAGGGTCTAGTGATGAAGCCATGTGGTGGATAGTGGAACTATTTAGTGGCTACTCATAAACCTTTCAATTTTGGGGTCATATAACTCGTTTTGATGCAACATACTGCACTTGGTATCGTGGGTCTGAGCGAGCAGCCCATTCCCCAGTGATGAAACGTCTGCAAGCGGTAAGCATACTGACGCCTTGCTGTCCGCGCGGTGAACCCTCGCCGCCCGTGCGCAGTCCTCGCGCCGCTCGCACGGCTGTCTCCCCCCCCCCCCCCCCATATTATTCTCTTCTTCCTCAAGTGCGATAGCCATATAATTAATAGGCAATAGCCATGATTGCCAGTTCGGATAAAGTAAACTGAGACACAATGTAAAAATGCGTGCTTCTCAAGCGAGATCACTCACTAATGTCCGCAAACCGGTCTGTAAGCTGAAGCTAACCGTTAGTGCGTGGACGGTGAGCTACCTACTAATAAGCGGCGTGTGAACGGCGTGAATAACAACCTGTCACCTTACCGGCGGCGTGCCAGCAGCGAGCGGTCATCTTGCTGACGGCGCCTCGCCAACTGCGCGTGGTCTACGCGCTGCTTGCACAGCTATCTCCCCGTCGCCTGATATTTCTCACACTCACTGAAGTTCGCAAACCCGTCTGTAAGCTGAAACTAGCCGTTAGCGCGTGGACTGTGAGCTAGCAACTAGTAAGTGGCGCGTGAACAACAAGATGTCACCTCACCGGTGGCGTGCCAACAGCGAGCGGTCGTCTTGCGTTGGCGGCAAGCGGGTGTGAATTTTTCGTGACGGTGACATGCGGTTACAGCGCTGGGGTGGTGCGGTCATAATGGAGTGATGACTTGATCGGCTTGCGCCCCCTAAGGCCGTGCGCCCGGCTGCTGCGCACCCGTTGCACCCCCGGGTAAAGACGGCCCTGGTCTTCCCCTTAACATAAAGGGAATAAGAAAGACGTTATTAGACGATTTCTAAATGTTATACTTACATAGCAGTTTAAGTTATATTTACACTAGTTGGGGTACCCGGCTTCGCTCAGGAATGCTCTCGAATACTCTCGAATGTTCCCGAACATTCCACAATATTCCAGAATGTTCTGGAATGTGTTGGAATGCTCTTGAATACTCTCGAATGTTCTGGACTGTTCTAGAAATTTCTAGAGGGCGAAAATTCCAGCCCTTATATCTTCAAAAGCATGCCCTTCAGGTAAAAACGGGAACCTTTTTCATGGACAGGAGATATAGGGTTACCACACCATATAACTTTGATCGTACTGGGACTCATTTCGGAGTTTTAGCGGCACGCACATTGTACACTTTCTTTTATAATATATAAGTATTGATATTGATATAAATAATATAAATTAATCTACATATTAGCTAATAGGCTAGATTGTAATGCGAATAAAATACACTTATCAACAATTGTGATCATTTATAAGGGGAAAGAACTCAGTTTAGTATCATCATTGTCATTCAGCTGAAAGGAGTCCACTGTTGAACATGGCCTCCCCAAGAGTCGACGCAACGACCAGTATGTAGTAACCTAATTCCACAAGTGTCAAAGCGCCCTTTCTAAAAGTGCTGAGCATTGACCGAGCATAGCAAGACATGTGGTTTTATTTGGTACAAGATAAGACGTCAAGAAGATTACCCAAAAAGAGATCCTCTTTCGGATCTTCTTGTCTTAAAACGCCGCCAATCACAAATCTGAATTAATTCATCATTCACTTCATCCTGTAATTCAGGTTCTTACTTCAAGTATTGTTCCTTGAAGTAAGAACCTGAATTACAGGATAATTTACATTTGCATTGCTGAGTGACGATTTTTAATGAAAAATACACTTATTTTTGTTTAAAAAAACTTGACATTTCTCAACTGATATTATGTCACCAAACTAGTCGAACTGACTCATCATACCATTCCAGATACTTCAAGAAACTAACAGAGCACAATCCGCACAGCGAGTACGAAGAGCGGTCGCGCGGGCGCTCGTACTCGCGGTCCCGCTCGCGCCGCCGCGAACATTCGCGCTCGCGCTCGCGACGACGCTCGTACACGCGCTCGCGGTCTCGGAGCAGGCGGTCTAGGAGTCGAAGTCGCAGGAGTAGAAGTCGGAGTCGGAGGTCCAGGTCTAGGAGTAAAAGATCTAGGTAATGTAGTTTTTCTGCTATACTTTTGATTCATTCATCATTCATCTGCCTAGCCTTTTCCCAACACTGTTGGGGTCGGCTTCCAGCCTAACCGGATGCAGCTGAATACCAGTATTTTACATGGAACGACTGCCTATCTGACCTCCAAAACCCAGTTACTGGGTAATACGGTACCCCTTGGTAAGACTGGTTGTCAGACTTTCGGGCTTCTGACTACCCGTAACGATCCACGAATGATAGCCGGGACCAACGGCTTAACGTGCTTTCCGAAGCACGGGAGTCCCGGTATGTAAAGATGGTGACCCATCCGCAGACCAACCGCGGTAAGCGTAGCTTAACCGACCTGATCCGACCAGATCGACCTGTGCGGCTGTTATTATTTAGCCACGGGGCCCCCTTCTGCTATACTTTTGATATTCCTTAATAAATATTGTTTGATAAAAACTTTGATTCAGTCAGTTGCATCCTTAGACTAAGAGTTAGTATTCTTGTTCTTTGGTCGTTCTCATTACTTATTTCAGAATTGAGCTTAATGAGCTTAATTCCAGACGCCAGACACTTTGTGTAAAGCCGAAGTCGGTAAACTACAGAATGCTCAGTCACTGAAAACAAAGAACCTTTTCCTTTGATATTTTATGTTTCACAAACTATAATATTAACAATGTGGTACATTAAATTCTCTTACATCAACGCACATAAAAATAAAGACTGTTTTGAACGTACGCGCGTACGAATATTCAAAATACTGTAGCACCAACACCACTCCTTGATGTTGACCTTTTCGTTTTCGCTGACTATAGAGATAAATATATATTTATTGCATAGCTGAGTACGCATCAAGCTGTACATAACCAGTATAAGCTGACTTCTGTCTAACCATGTCATATATGCTGTCTCTATAATATTAAAAGGAATTGCAAATAAATTACATACTAACATTATTCAATTGTCTTATGAATATAGCCGTGATTTTCTCGCCCGCCATGGGAAGTTTGGAGGCGTGCCTTTGTGCGACTGACGTCTGCGTAATACTGTTACCAGCTTAATTGAACTCTTTATCATTTATGTTCCAGATCCTACCACTCCCGCAGTCGCTCTCGCTCGCGCTCGCACCGACGCTCTCGCTCGCGCCGGTCCCGCTCCAAGTCCCACCACACGCACCACTCGGGCCACTCGCGACACTCGCGCCGCACGCCCAGCCCGACCAAGGTCGACCGGACCAGTGTGGATAGTATTAACAAGCTCGTGTCGCCCACTCAGGACAAGACCAGACGTTCCCGCAGTTGGTCGCAGAATAAAGAAGATACGGCCGCGATGGGTAGTCCTAAGGATAAGAATGAATGACATATTATATTGGTACCGATTCTGCTGTTCACAAACTAAACTAAATTTAAGTTCAGTGCATCTTTTTCTTTCTATTTCGTTAAGAAAAGGACAAGATAAATATTAGTTTAGTCCTGTCAAATTAAGATACTCCATAGACAAGTTTAGACGTGATTAAAAAATTGGCTACTAAAAATACGTCAATTTACGTCAGACGCTGACTAATTTGACAGGACTAAACTAATGTTTATCTTCTGTCCATTTCTTAATGAAAAAGAAAGAAAAAGATGCACTGAACTTAAATTTAGTTTAGTTTGTGAACAAGGGAATCGCCATTGTATTATATTTATAAGTAAACGTGATTTAAATTTATGATTCGTTTTATTGCAATTTTCTGTGACCATCTTTACATGTCGATTTGACTCAAATTTTGTCCGACCAGAATGGTAGAGCTGTGGCGTCATCTACATCGCCACATGCGAACTACGCATCACACTGACGTCACGCAAAATTCTGCATCGCGTAAGCAACTAGCATATACAACATTAGTTTTAGTATATGCGGAATCCGAAACACGTCTAGTATTTTGATGTAAATAATCTATTTACAAAATTTAAAAACTTTATCATGAAAAATTACAAAGCTATAAGCTTTCTATGTTGCCTGGATGTCCGTACAAAAATATGCTCACACCACGCGGCGGCCCCGCACCGCCCGCGCCTAGTGCTTTATAACCGGCCGTGACCTGTGTTGTGCGCATATGATTGAGGATATGTACTTAATGTCGCTCGGTGTCCAACTAGTAACCTTTTTAAATAATTTTGGGACAAAATATAACATGATGTAAAAACTATTGGAATCGATTCAGTTACTTATTCTGAACAAACTATATTCAGGTTTGCAATATACTAAAAATAATGTTGTATATACAACGTCCCGACATCAATCGTCGGGCAGTTGCCCACCAGACACGCTACACGTCTAGTCGGAGGATCCTCCCTTTTCTACGGAGCATGAGTGAACTTTACACCCTGTTCCTCATACCTTTTAGAGCTACATGTTTTGCCATTACACAGCCTGTATTCTTGGAAAGAGTAGGTAGAAACGGAATTGTACTCATTCCGTTTCACCAGTTAATTAACTCCCATGTAATAGTGGGCCCTATTTCCATTAACCAGGCAAAAGGCTAGACCAATGAGGAGTGATTTCTGTGTGTCCTACATGCCATGAGCTATTTGAATCCCCAGCTGTTGGAATAGGGGGTGGTTGCACGTGCCCTCATCTCAGGAGTAGGCAGTGACCTGTCGCTGCCGGCCATAGTCGAGTCTATGGTCAGCAGCGAGGAGTCCTGGGACGCGGTGGTTTCCTTCTGCGAAACAGTTGTCTCCTAGAAGGAGGCTGCGGAAAGGGAGAGGGAGATCTCGTCCCCTCACCCGGCCCGCAGCAGGCGCACCGGGCGTCGGCGGAGGGCGGACAACGCCCTCTTCCAGCCCCCCTAAATGGGTCCAGGGGCGACGGACTTGGGGACGTCCGTCGCCCCCCACACATCAGGACCCGAGGCGGCGGCGCGTAGTGTTCCACGCGCGCACCTCTTAGACGTCGCGGGGGGAGTCCTCACTCCCCCCCTGACACGAGGAGGCCCGCTGATGCGGCCAGCACCAGCCGGGGGTTGCGGAAGTATCGTTCGTTCCCGCGACCCCCGGCGTAGGTGAGAGAGGGAACACCGGGGTGGTTTTTAGTCAGTAAGAGTCTGACAGACCCCGCCGCCCGCCACAGGGCGGCGGACATCCATGAGGATTTTCCACCCCGAGAACAACAGAACAACAAAAAAAAAAAGGGGGTGGTTGCACCAACCAGACGTCAGGTTAGAGGGCCACTTTGAAAACACTGTTACGGTAAAATTATTTAGGTACTATGTACAAATTAGTCCAATAAGGTACTTATTGCTCACCGAGAATTTCCATTACATTCAGATTCAGCTTTTCGTCCTACCAAAACTTTCCAATTAAAATTGGTTATGCTCTATTTGCATTAACGAGTGTCTTATGGCTAATCGTAATCTTTGACACGCGATTTAAAATATTTATAATAATCACACCGTTAATACGGCTTAATTCTGATAAATTGTTAATTACGTAATAATATTTTTTCCGCTCAGTGTTATTCAGCATAATATCGGCGTGAGGACTGCTAAACGTCGGTGCACTAAACAGTCATGAAGACTTCACGAAATTGACATAACCACGCTTGAAAGGTTACCTACATTCACAGTTATTTCACAGTTATTGACCAACTTCAAAAAAAGGAGAAGGTTCTCAACACAACTGACTTCCAAAAAAAAAAACACTATAAGAAAACACTAAAAAAAAACACTACTAAGTGAAAAGTTTTTTTTTTACCTCTGATTTTGCATCACTGTCAATATCACAGTGATCTTTACTGTATTAGCAATTACGTTGCTATTGGGTTGCTGCCATTACAAAGTCAGAATCAAAATCACAATGATCTTTATTTTCGTTGCAATTAGGTTGCTGATGTCAGAAATAAAATAAATGTGAATAATACTGTCCACCCATCTCATTTTATCTCAAAGAAGGACTAAGGAACACTGGAATGTTGTGCCTTTCTAGTTTGGGAACGTTGCTGTGCCTACTTTTAATCAACTTGAGAGAAGGTCACAACTGATTTAAGTATGTTATCTGCTAAAGCTAATCTTTTAAACACACGTGAAGGAGGGGCTGGGTGACAGAGTTTAAATTTTTGGTCACACTGCATGGTTTTTAGGGTTCCGTACCCAAAGGGTAAAACGGGACCCTATTACTAAAACTCCGTTGTCCGTCCGTCCATCCGTCCGTCTGTCACCAGGTTGTATCTCATACACCGTTATAGTTAAGACAGTTCAAATTTTCACAGATGATGTATTTCTGTTGCCGCTATGACAACAAATACTAAAAAACAGAAAAAAAAAATATTTAAGGGGGCTCCCATACAACAGACATGACTTTTTTTTTTGCGGTTTTTGTAGATTCGCACTTGGCCGGTTTTTGTTTTTTACGTGTAGGCTGTACTACATGGAAGTCCTTTGAGCTAATTTTACTAATTCCAATTAAAGTCAATCGCTGGCCATCCTCATCACATGAAGATGAGGATCCTTTAAAGGAACTGCTTCTTCTTAGTCATTAACGTGTCGATGGCAATCTAAATTGTGTACAGCCCAGAACTTAGCTACGAGTACCAACCTATAGCATTAACAGTGCAGGTGCTGTAGCGTCCATAGATTCCATAGATAGATTGCTATAACGTGCACGTAAGACTGAATAATTCCTCTAAAAAGGCAGCAGCAGGATGTAATGCACTCTCTTGATGCACGGCTCATGCCATGTACCAAACTGTGAACATGACGTGGGCACAGCATCCGAGTGTTCGCTTTCCTACTAAGCAATTGCAATAATGCCCTATTATTCGGTTTCTGCCTCGCAAATGAATGTCCAGCAAAATGTAAATAAAATAAATCCGATGACTTTGGTGTCTAGCATGAATTCTGCCTCCTATCAAACAGAGGTCATTAGCAACAATGCCGTGTTGACTTAAATCATAGTCAATACGACGATGAGATGAAAATATTTGGACTCATTAAAGCTATCTTTAACTCTATCTATCTCGGTAATGTGACACTTTAAGATATCATGTTTTACATTTTTTGCTCCTCTATATGTCCTCTATCTATAAAACGTGTAACATTAAATGCGCAAAACCTCAGACACCCCAACTGATTTTTAATTCAATTAACCTATTTCAGACAGAAAATAAGTCATTAAAAAAAATTGTAAAGGTTTTATGTGCAGTTTTAGTTTTACTGGCCATTCTGATCGTTTCTTGCGTCTACGACGACGCTTTACCGAGTGAGGAGTCGTCACCGGGCCGCTGCGCCGCGCTGACATTGGCTTGCTTGACCTATTAATAAATAGACACGGCAACATTTTTAATGAAGATTTTTTTGAAAAATGTGACCTATATTAAAAAGTGGTTCAATTAATTCTGCTCGTTATTCTGATCAAACTATTTTCAGGTTTTGCGCATTTAACGTTACACGTTGTATATGTAGGTATGGTATTATCATATGACGACATTAAAAAAAAAAAAAAACAAAATGGCGGACCAAGGAGGCCGATAGGTTTTAAGCCCCTTCTTTTCCTAGGAAAAGAAAATTGACAAATGAAAATCTTACAATAATTTAGCAATGAAATTGCTACCTTAACACTTAAAGCTGGTACATTACCTAACTATTACTTACCCAAGTCTCGAAGTTAATACGATTAATGATTCGCAAAGCTAATGTGCCGTGTCTACGTTATTAATTACCTAGAAATCTTTAGCTAATGAGCCAGAACATTTTAATCTCGACTCGGTGAGTGTTTTGCTTTCTGCGCTGTCGGTCGCGGGTTCGATTCCTGCTGCTCCTGAATTTTTATACGCCTGCCACTTAACTATATTTGTATAAGTTTGTTCTAGATATGTGTCTGTAAATCGAAATATTTAAATTTTAGTATTATGGTACGCTTGCCGGAAAACATGCTTCTTTATGCATCCTTTACGTAGGCACAGAATACAAATGACCTACTCGGTTGGTATTCGGTAAGTTATCACTCGGACTGCAGCAGTGTGTAAGCCTGCCTTTATACGTTCACTGTTCTTATCCAGATTCTAGGCTGCTACAATGAATTTATTTTTCACACCACCTGCTCGCTAACGTCAAATGATGTCATGCAAACCTAACTTTTTGAGGATGGAAAATCCTCATGAATGTCCGCCGCCCTGGGGCGGGCGGCAGAGATCCATTCCATCTCACACCTACGCCGGGGGTCGCGGGTACGTACCTTCCTTCCGCAACCCCCGACTGGTGCCGGCCCGATACTGCGGGCCTCCTCGGATCAGAGGGGGGATTGAGGTGTTTGACTAACCCCGCGACGTCTAAGAGGTGCGCGCTACACGCCGCCACCTCGGGTCCTGATGTGTGGGGGGCGACGGACGTCCCCGAGTCCGTCGCCCCTGGACCCATTTAGGGGGGTTGGAAGAGGGCGCTATCCGCCCTCCGCCGACGCCCGGTGCGCCTGCTGCGGTCCGGGTGAGTGGACGAGATCTCCCTCTCCCTTTCCGCAGCCTCCTTCTGCGGGACGACTGTTTCGCAGAAAGAAACCAGGTCGCGTTCCAGGACTTCAAGTAAGTTTTCATGGTGAGGTTTTTACAGAATAGCACCGCTGGTCGACCAAAGAGTTCTCAGTTCACAGGTTTTAGTCGCCGCCGTCGGTGAACAAAGTACTGTGGCGCGTAGATATACCTACCCTCGCGATAGAATGTTGGATTTGGGCTGACGCTCCACTAGTCGCGCTTCTAACCTCTACTAGGCCAACGGGACAGTTTCATTACAGAGGCTATCTGTTTACCTACCTAGACGTGGAATCCAAAAACAACTGTATGAAAATGTACGTTATCGAAATAAAAGCCCTGTTAGAACGTCGATGTATCTAATCCAAAAATCCGTCAGTTTCTTAAAAAAATCGCAACTTTATCAATGGATTACTTTATAAAGAGCCATGGAACACAAAATTAATCGGTGTCTGTATCAGATTATGATATAATGACGTCCTCGTTATCTGTGATAAGGGAGCCTAATTAGTATATGTAGTAAGTCGGTAATTAATTAGTTATAGTTAGTAACTTGACCGTTGGAACATGAAGGCTTTCGCATTTGTTTTGTTGTGCGCACTCGCCGCCGTCCAGGTAAAAATTCTTAAATATTTTGTAGCGCATGTCATTTAGGTATTTAAGTAGATATTCTAAGCGGTCTTGCAAATTAAGATTTTAGTAAAACATTACTTTTTTTAGGGAAATCCTAATAGGTAGGCACTTTTTGAATCCATGACATTTCATACATGATAATTTGCACAAAATTGTGCAAGGAGTCTGCATTCCATTATGGTATTCACCAATCAGAAGTTGTTATGGCACACGGTATACTAGCTACTTTTGTGCAACTTACAGGCATGTGTAGGTACTCCGGGCTTTAGGTGAAGTTACCTAAATGCAATTTTTCAGGAAATGGGATTTTAGGATGTTTTTCAACTTATGAAGTATTCAAAAATGGTGAAAAATGTTAATTAGGTAATTGTTAGGTGGTATATTAGTTTGTTTTCCGGGTGAAAATAATAGTTAGTGCAAAACGCAGTTACCTACCCGCCTACCTAGGTCTATTAGATATATAGGATTTCTTAGATCTTTAGGTATATGTAGCTCTTTTACTTAATTTTCTTTATCTTTAAATTACAATTATTTCAAGTTGGTAAATTAATTTCGCATGTCTATTTCTAGCACTTCGTATACATGTTCAAGGTTTTTTAAAGATAGAATTTGATTTGAAATGATAGTCGCTACTATATTTGATGTTATCTTTCATATCAATAAATAATTAAAGTGTCCTGTTCATGAGATTGATCAGATTAAAGTAAAAATGAAAAAAATATTAATCTTCAAGGAGCAATACCGGATTGTTGTTTAAAAATTGTTTATCTAGTCTACTCTGCGTCTTTTATAACAATTTGGAAAAACCGACGTCAACCCGTTATCAATAAAATGTTCTTATCTAATTAGAATTTGTAATTAAGTTTAATCTTTATTTTTAATACATCAAGTTAATTCTACTTAATTCATAGATTAACCTTATCTTTTAAACTTGTTTTGGTGATAGATTTTTCCATTTAGGTAATCCATTTAGGCTATTTTATTTTAATACCTAATGTCAAGATGGATGTACTTACTCATGGATACCTACGTAATCATACGTTTGGATACTAGGTTCCTAAACTAACCAAAATGAATAAGAGGTGGCTTAAATTAATATTTCGTTGGTTTTATTTCGCTAGTTTAATGATTCGGTGTAAGACTTAATTTTTACAGATTTTTTCTTAGAGCTTAAAATTATATTTAAAACAGAAATATATCCGCGGTCTTTTGTGCTTTTGTAAGGATCGGACCCAAGATTTTAGAACACCAAACGACAAGTCTACGCAAGTTACATAACCTTTCAGAATAGTAAAATTTACGATGGCAACTGATAAACAGCACATTCGGCACTGCATTTTATACGAATTCCCACAAGGAAAAAATGCTTCTCAAGCACGGGAATCAATTTGTAGTGTTCTTGGTGACGACCTTGTATCTTATGAAACATGTAATTATTGGTACAAACGTTTTAGAAGTGGTAATTTCGATCTTAGTGAGCAGCCGCGCCCTGGGCAGCCTCGAAAGTTTGAAGATGCGGAATTGCAAGCTTTACTGGATGAGGACTCAACGCAAACGCAAAAAGAGCTTGCAGCTCAATTAGGAGTCACACAAACAGCTATTACCATCCGCAAATGCTTGGAAATAGCTGCCAAATGGGAAAAATTCATATAATTGGAAGATGGGTCCCACATGTGTTGACCGAACATAACCTAAGTCAACTGTCTTTCACTGCTTGCCCGGCAACGAAAAAAGGACTTCTTGTGGAAAATTGTGACGGGTGATAAGGAGTATATTTTTTAGGAGAATCCTAAACGTAAAAAGTTGCGTGTAGATCCCGGGCAACCCTCTACATCGACGTCGAAACCGAACAGCTACTTAAAGAAAGTTCTTCTATGTATCTGGTGGGACTTCTGGAAATTGGTCAGACGGTGACAGCGGAACGCTACAGTCGCCAACTGAATAAATTGAGCGAAGAACTGCATCAGAAAAGGCCATTCACTGGGCAAGGAAGCCGGCAAGTCATACTGCTGCATGACAACGCTCTACCTCACGTTGCTCATGCGACTCAAAAGACCCTCTTGGATTTGGGATGGGAAGTTATCCCACACGCGGCATATTCACCACATTTGGCCCCATCTGATTATCATTTGTCAATCGACATTGTCATCGGTCAATGCAGCACGGCTTAGTGTAAAACAGTTCAAGACGCTGGATGATGTGCGTGATTCATCGATGATTTTAGAGCATCAAAGCCCGCAAGTTTCTTTCGCGACGGCATCCGTATCCTGCCCGATAGATGGCGAAAGGTCATAGAACACGATGGACAATATTTCTTAGATTAAGTTGGTTTTTCACTATTTTATCATAATTAATAAAATTACTTGAAAATCTGTAAAAATTCGGTCATACAATTTCGATTATATTTAGGGCTGTTAATTATTTATTTGCCTTTTTCCCAGTTTTTTTAAATCTTGATATTACCTATTAACAATGTTTTTCATTTATTTTTCAGGGCCGCTACACTGCCCTCCAGAGTAAGTAAACTATTATGAATACTTTTCCCTACTTCTTTTGAAAAAAAAAAGTATAAATAAATTTTAGAAGCTTTTGTTTATACAACGTGTAACGTTAAATGCGCAAAACCTCAGACACCCGAACTGATTTTTAATTTAACTGACCTATTTCACAGAGAAAATAAGTCATTAAAAAATTGTAAAGGTTTTATGTGCTGTTTTAGTTTTACTGGCCATTCTGATCGTTTCTTGCGTCTGCGGCGACGCTTTACCGAGGGAGGAGTCGTCACCGGGCCGCTGCGCCGCGCTGACATTGGCTTGCTTGACCTATTAATAAATAGACACGGCAACGTTTTTATAGAAGATTTTTTGAAAAATGTGACCAATATTAAAAAGTGTGTTCAATTAATTGTGCTCGTTATTCTGATAAAACTATTTTCAGGTTTTGCGTATTTAACGTTGTATACGTAAACTCTACTTTTCAGCTTGAAGAACCTTCCCTTCAGACTAATTTTGCCTATGGATATTATTTATTTAAAAGGCAACCCCTTTTTCCTGTTGCCACACTAAGGGCCTATTTCACAGTATCCGGATAGGCATGTAAACCAACTAATTAAATAAAAAAAATAAAGAGAACTGGGCTACCAGTACAGCCAACTTCTATTATACAGGGCCATCTGTTAAACAAACAGCCGGTCGATTCTGCAAAATTCTCACCGTGAAATCATAAGTGAAGTGAGCGTGAAGTGAGTAGCTAATAGTGTTAATCTCTAGCGTTGGAGAATGACAGCTCACTTCCCGCTCACTTCACTTAAGTTCTCACGGTGAGATTTTTACAGAATAGCACTACAGGATATACAAGATTAACCAAATTATACCTACAGATTTTGTATCCGATTACACGATCTGGCAGCTCTGAAACAGAATTTTAATGTTGAAATATTAAACAAAAGTTCCATATCCCGTTACTCACTTCTCGACAGACACCCGCTCCGCCGCGGCCCTGGGTGAGAACCCCTGGCTGGTGCACCTGCGCATCGCCGTGGCCACCAGCGGCCTGCTCAACACGGGCGCTGGCTCGCTCATTGGCAACCGCTGGGTGCTCACCGCCGCTGATAATGTCGCCAAGTATGTTGCCTTACCTTAAGTACCTACAACGGAACTAGTTTCTAATGGAGCGTGGCGAAAATCGGACCTAACGCCGCCATCTTGTTTTATAAAATGGCTATTACCCATTATTGTTTATTTGTTTATCAACGGTCAAAGAATGATAGTTTTGATTTGAATATATTGACAATTGAATTTCCCTGACTACACTCACATGTTGCTTACTCGCTACTACTTCCTAGCCTTATGCTTGCCCCATAGGGCGAGCCGATGTTTCCATAGGTACTACAACAGAGGGCTTAGCACGAACACGCGGAGTAAATGTAACGTAAATTCAAACGATTTTAAAATTGAAAATACTCGTTTCGCAAACAATACTTACCCTACTTAGTTTTAAGACTATATTAATATCTATGAGTCATATTTATTGTACAGACGCCAGCACATCAAGCTACCCGAAACTGTCAGATTTTCCCAATCAACTTTGAACTTTATCCTTTAGTGATAAAGTTGAAAATCTATTAAAGAAATCTGACAGATTGTAGTAGCTTGATGTGCTGGCGTCTGTACTTGGCGCAAACCAAAATGCTATTTCAATTTACGCACCTACTACGTTGCGCGTTCGGCCGTTCGTGCTCTGTAGCTGTCAATAAAACATTAGTTTAGTACCTAGCTTGTTAGTGAGTTCTCTTTTTAAGGGCCTCCGAAACGATCAGTTGCGATTGTCAATGTTTACGTGATTGATTGATACACATTGATGGGCCAATTGAGCGTCTACCAAATGCAAATGAAGCGATTGAGAATGTTACTACAATAGCAATTGATTGCAATGAGGGCAATGGCGCTCGCATTCGCCGCTAGAGGCGCCAGCGTAGAGTAAGGTCTCCAGAAATGTCAATGTGACTGAACATTCCATAGAAATATAAATTATATGGAATATTCCTTACTGGCGGGGGTTTTTCTCGCGTATTTTTACTAATCATTCATAATTGTTGTAAAGACTGAGCTATTACTGATTAACTATAGCTTAAGATTTTAAGTAGTAACTTAGAATCTAATTTATGGTAGCACTTGGAGTAAGTATAATATTTGTCTGCTTCATGCTTGCCAATTTTAGGAACATTAATGATAATGTAAAAATTGCTTTGCTGTTTTAAAATGTAATATATTAAACATTATATGAAGTAATGGGTACAAAGCATATTAAATAAAATTACTAATAGGACCTTACTCGCCAGCGGCGCCAACTGGTGAGCGCAAAAACGATAACCACTATTGATCAATTGCGATTGATCGTTTCGGGTCCCGAATGTGGCGACTGCCATAGCTACTAACGGAACCGTTTCTCCTTAGTTCTCGCTTCATCTGGATCCGTTACGGCGTTGTGAACGTAATCAACCCGACCCTCGTGATTGAGACATCTACGGTCCGCGTGCACCCCAACTACAACGCACTTACTGGAGAGAACAACATCGCTCTTATCAACAACAATAGAGAGGTAAATTGGAACAGTAAGTATCTTCTATATTTATACATCTATACTAACTTAATATACCTACATACATATACACATAAGTATAACCTAATTAGCGTAGTGTGGGACGCCCTCCAGCTAGATGGACGGACGACCTAAAGAAGGTGGCTGGGGTAGACTGGATGCGGAAGGCGGAGGACAGGGTGTTGTGGCGCAGCCTGGGAGAGGCCTATGTCCAGCAGTGGACTGCGATAGGCTGAGTTGATTGATTGATTTGATATCCTAATTATAAATGCGAAAGTAAGTTTGTTTGTTTGTTACCTTTTCACGCCTAATCCACTGAACCATTTATCATGAAATTTTGCATATGTCCTTTTCTATAATCCTGATAACGTATACCACGTTATCAGGGTTATAGAAAAGGATATAGGATACCTTTCATCCAGAAAAAAATACTGTTCCTGAAGAAAAGAACAATAACTTTCGACGCTAGATGGCGCTACGTGTCTTTCGAATCATGATTGAAATATAACCCGACTATCTGAGCTGTATTCTAACTAGGCTTGCATGAATTCACGAGAGTATTTCAATCATTAGTTAGTATTATGCTTTTAATAGGATTTGGATGAAATTTGGCACACATATAGTTTATTATAACCTGGTTTAACACATATAGGTACTTTT
Organism: Eremobia ochroleuca; assembly: GCA_949629135.1. NCBI lineage: Eukaryota > Metazoa > Arthropoda > Insecta > Lepidoptera > Noctuidae > Eremobia > Eremobia ochroleuca. The sequence continues at coordinate 18,805,534 of OX451397.1, read as the reverse complement.
TACTTTACATACCTAGGACTGCCATAAAGATGCGAACAAAAACGGAAAAGTATTTACATTATAGAATCCTTTTATAATGTAAATACTTTTTCGTTTATCTACGGTTCCTAGCAACAGAGTTATCGACATGACTTTACAGAAAGTTTTGAGGGAAAGAATATTAGCGGATAATTTTCTAAAAAATCTATTATGCATGTAGGTACTCTATCCAGAAATCCAAAATTGTTCTGCAAACTCTTCTTTCTCAAATTCAATTTAGTTGTAAAGTTGTGGACCGCGCCGAGCGGACCTGACCTAGTTTTGTTAGCAAATATTTTGATTTCTCATATTGGACGCGGATTCATTTCTGCAGAATTTTTAATTTCCAATAACATGCTAGAATAATAATACGTATATATGAAGAACAGTTCTTTACAATTAATAGGGTGTTGCTTATCAGAATGATAAAATATCTACATAAGTACTTACGGAATTTAGTTGACACACTAATCTCGATTGATGATCTTGATTGATAATCTCGATTGATAATCTCGATTGATAATCTCGATTGATAAAATACTAGCTTCTGCTCGCGACTTGATCCGCGTAAAATTTCGGACTCCGACCCACCCCGTCGCCTGCCCGCACTATTACTTTGTTTTCGCTCAACGTTCATTATGACTTTTTTTTTGTTTATTCTCGGCCCCTACGTGTCCTAGCCTGATGTTAATGATTGTCGCCTATAGCCTTCCTCAAGAATTACGGTATAAAATGCAAAAAGATTTTTTTTGAAATCTGATTGGCAGTTCCAGAGATTAGCGCGTTCAAACAAATAAACTCTTCGGCTTTATATTCCCCCAAATATATTTATAATTCCTTTTTGTGTAAAACGACAGATAATAGTCTGTTTTTCCAGGAAAATTAACAATAATTAAATTAAGTTTTTTTTTTAATTTAATAATTTTAATTTCTTAATCTCTTAACTAACTATTTACACTAGGTACTTTAATAAATTAAAAAAACTAACTATATAAGTAAATACAAAAACAAAAGGATATTTAGGCGTCGAAGTACTCGTCCGCATCGCTGTCATCCGGTAACGTGCCCAGAAAAAATATTGGCAGTATTGCGACACTGAATGCCAACAAAAAAAAAAAACAAGTGTTTATTTCAATTAAAAAGGGCATTTCGATACATGTTATTGGAGATCTCCTTTTAAGCAAGGAATTGCTTGTGTTAGGCTTGTGGCAATTAAATTAACAATATTTATTAAAGATATTTCGACTGCCGCAACAAACACTATCGAAACTGCAAATCACGCACTTCAAAGGAGAGCAATTCAAAGTTGTAATTCGATGCTAAATATTTTGTATTATTAACTTCAGTTAAATTATATATTATATAATTTTACTGAAGTTAATAATACAAAATATTTTGCATCGAATACAAAATATTTTGCATCGAATTACAACTTTGAATTGCTCTCCTTTGAAGTACGTGATTTGCAGTTTCGATAGTGTTTGTTGCGGCAGTCGATTTATGTATGACTCTAGTCTCCTCATTCTACAATCGAAACGTTTTGCCGAAAGCAATCGTTCGATTAATAAAGGCGGGTTGCCACCGCCTACGGCTCGTTCCAGTGCCGCACCGGACCACGTTGCTACGTTTTAATTAAGGTTTTCCGACTCTGGGTACATTTTCTGATGATGTAGTTACTGTTCTGTTCCTACGTTGCTTTTTCCGAGATTTCGCCTAAGGAGGCGATTTTGTTACCACTATTTTGGTAGGCTAGGATTGGAGGCAAATATACCAATTAATCGTCGGATTGTATCCTTTCTGGATAAATTGACTTTTTGAGTTTTCTTTCCGGACCTTAAGGTGGAGCTAGTCGCGAGCTCGAACTCACTGCTGGGCATGGTCAAAAAGCACTCTGTCTCACCTGGCATCGTATCCAACAGAGATAGCATCAGTTAGACGCTAGTCTACACGCACAACGTCACACCAAACTAAAACGCGCGTAAAAAATACGAAAAGTCATTTGGAAAATCGTTTTATATAAGTTTTATGAAAAAACCAATGCATAAATCAATTAAAAATAAAGTTTATTGAACACTTCGATAGTTGAGCGTTGGCGGTATCAACTTTGTTTTGAAGATTTTACACTTCTTTTATTATTTATTTACACCCAAAGTTACGTTAAAATTAGCAAGAAAAACGAATATTTGTTGGCTCATAACTTTTTAATGGCTTTTATTTTACTATTCTGTTTCCGTATAGACACAATTAATAATAAGAAAAAATGATACCATGTTTAATTTGGGAAATATGTACAGACGCCAGCACATCAAGCTACTACAATCTGTCAGATTTCTTTGATAGATTTTCAACTTTATCGCTAAAGCATAAGGTTCACAGTTGATTGGGAAAATCAGACAGTTTCGGGTAGCTTGATGTGCTGGCGTCTGTACAATGTCAAACAATGGAGTAATACCCTCCCGAAATTTGTTTGGAAAAAATATCGACTAGTGCCACCTTAAGGTGGGTGCACATAATTGTGACATTTCAACTCACTGCAGTGACCTGTCAGAATGTGCGCGGCAAAAATGTTACGAAGTGGACCTTTAGTTACGTTTCGTTCAGTTCATTGCTTAGGAAATTGCATTGTCAATCAACATTTTTTTTGTGGAAACTTCCAACTAAAATAACGTCTACCTATTTATTGTTTACAGCCAATATCGCACCCATCTCCATCGCCGGCGCAGTCGATGACTCCGCTAAGTTCTGCAACTTCGGTGGAGATGCCAACGGTGAGTACCTATAGGCATAGTCATTGTGTAGGCATCCACAATTTTTGTACCAACGGCGTATTTTTTGAGTTTTCGCAATAATTATCTACACAAAAGCATAAAATAATTAAGGCCCCACTATGTTTGTTTGCCAAGACGAGTAAAGGGTCTAAGGATGATTTTTCCAACGTCATATCAATGCGTCAGATGTCGTTGTCATACTGTGCGATGACATTACAGAGCACGGATTAATAAATTATTATGACAATGTATTGGAACATGGAAGTCAGGGCATCGTTTTAAATACACATAAGTATACTTTACGTATACTTTATTTACTTTTAATTACAGTATATTTTGTCTATTTATACATATTCGTAACTGTATTTATCGGACACAAATTTAACTAATTTATTTATTTAAGTATGCATGCACACGTCACGTTGCAATGTAAAACTGATTTACATCCGTCACCTCACACATCTGGTCCAGTTGAAAACCAGCGTCAGGCACCAGTTGTCTGGCATTTTTGCTGAACTGGGCCTTTTTGGCGCCGCTGTGAGGCACACTTTCCTTGTAATTTATTACATCGGACTTTACACTTTTTACTTGTTTTTAGCTGATGTATGTATCTAGTGTATTGTGTGTCTTTTAGTCTGTCCTAAATAAATGTGTTTTCTTTCTTTTTTCCTTAGATATTTTTAACCCTGGAATAAAATTGAGGTGTGGGGTTAAAAAAAAAACTGTCCACAATTCAAAATTATTCCTCGAATAAAGATGCTGGCTTTGGAAAAATCTGGCCTAGTTAAATGGACATAGAATCATACTCGAACTTACATAGAGTCACAAAGTTGTATCCACATCGGCCTGCACTTACCGTTCTATTTTTTCAGGCCCTGGTGAGGTGCTGAACTGCTACGATGTCGATGTGGACCAGGACGATGATGATGCCCTTGTCGTCTCTAGTGACGAGGTCCAGGCCTCCACTGTAAGTTAAGAACAACTGACACAACAATGCATAGTTATTTTGGCGCGTGGCCAAAACTGAGAATAATGTATCCATCTTGGTTTATCAATACACAATGACAGTGAGCAGTGAGAGCAGTGGTGGCTCAGCGGTATCGGCCCCGAGTTGTGACTAGTTGTAGGTCGTGAGTTCGAACCCACGCAGATACTTTACTTTGTGTATTTCATTTCATCACTACTGCCGTGCGATTCTGTAACCATCTCACCGTGAAATTTTGGGTGAAGTGAGCGTGGAGTGAGCTGTCATTCGCTAGGGATTAACACTATTAAGTGCTCACTTCACTTATGATTTCACGGTGAGATTTTTAAAGAATCAACCGGCTGTTCTCAAAACGGTGAGGGAAAAGATAGTGAGGAAACCGGCACGTGCTAGAACCTAAAACTCGAAGACATGTGACACCTACCAACCCGCACTGGGCCCGGTTTGGTAGATTACAGCCCCCTCTCTCTCGAAGAGATGAGGCCTGTGTCCCAGGAGTGCACATTACAGTCTAATTATGCAATTACAGTGACAGCGCATTCAGGTGCCAGAAAATCTTTGTAGCACTCTAACCCTCTATGACTCATAAGCTGGGATTTATTTGGATTAGAGATGATTACAAAAAAATAAAATACACGTGTTTCTGGGTTTTCATTATTTTTAATTATTTTAAGAAAATTACAAAAATTGCAACAAGCACTTTTACCAAAAAAAAAAAACAAAATAAAATGTGAAAGTATTCAAAAATAACGTTACATAATAAAGTTCAAACACTTATCTCTCCAATTTATCAATATAATACACAAGACACGAGCAGAACAATTTTTTTTATATTTTTTAAATCACAGTGAACCGCCACGTTTCGTGCCTAAATACCGACTGTCGTAACACAAATCTCAATTTGTAACAAGAAGCGCTATCTAGTCATATTTTTTGGTACTAGTTCATTAGTTCGGAGTGTACACTACGAGTTACAGTGCGCGATTACGTTATGAAATCAATTATTTTAAATTTCGAGGCGTTTGTACGGTATGTTGCCTACAGTCTACACTATGCTATAGAGGGCTAACATAGACCACAGTCTATCTGCCATCGGTATTCTCCAGCCCTTATCCTAGTTCATTTGGGTCGACCTTAGTCTTAAGTGATTTATTTATAAACTAGCTTCGCCCCGCGGTTTCACCCGCATAAGTCTCGATCCCGTAGGAATATCGAGATAAAAAGTATTCTATGTATTAATGCTGGTTATAAACTATCTGTGTGCCAAATTTCATCAAAATTGGTCCAGCCGTTTGAGCGTGAAGAAGTAACAAACATACACATACACACACACACTCACAAACTTTCGCCTTTATAAAATTAGTGTGATGATGCTTAAAGTTAAGTAGTGATTAGCGACTGTTTAACCATACATTAACGTCTTTTTAACATTAAGTAACGTTTATAAATAGAGGGGTTGATAGTCCAAGGGTTCGACACAGCGAGGTAGCCTTAGCGAGAGTGGCGCGATGCCACGCCAGCAGTAACTATTAGGTTGTCTCATAAATTATTGCCAGTTAAAAGACAAATTATTATTAATATTTTTTTATTAATAAAAAATACATTTAATCAATTATATAGTCTCCCTCGTTATCAACAACAGTCAGCCGCAGGGCAAAATTTGAATACCCTTCTCCCAAAATGAGGCAGGCTGGGACTCGAAAAAATTTTCAAGTTCAATTTTAATACTTCCAGAATTTTCGAATTTTTTTCCTAGTAAATGAAATTTAAGAGCTCGAAATAAATGAAAGTCTGAAGGCGCAAGATCCGGGCTATACGGTGGATGTGGAACAGTCAGCCTTCCTAGCTCCTGCAGCTGTTTATGTGTTAACTTGCCGCAATGAGTTCATGCGTTGTCATGCAAAAGTTGGACTCCAAGTCGTTTTGGCCGCTTAATTTTTAACATCTCTGCTAGTTTGTGAAGCTGCTGCGTATACAGATTGGCGTTAATAGTCTGATAAGATTCGACGAGTTCCCAGAAAATCATTCCTTGCCAATCCTAGAAAACAGACAACATAATCTTACGACCGTGTTCATTAAGTTTAGGCTGGGCTGGTGGGTTTTCCCCGCGAGGAATCCAATAGGCATGACGCGTGTTAGTTTCATAATGTATCCAGCTCTCGTCACATGTAATAATGTCCTTGAGAAAGTCTCGTCTGTGCGGACGAAGTAACAAACTTTGACAAATGGCCACACGAACGGCCCGGTCATGGTCCGTTAACGCATGAGGTGTCCAACGTGACATCACTTGGCGATATCCCATCGATTTGAGATAACGATCTATAGTCGCATGGGATTGTCCAAGCGCCTTCTCTAAATCGCACGTACTATAGTCTGGATGTAGCTCAAGTTCGTGACGCAAAGCATCTTCATCGAAGCTGGTGGGTCGGCCTGGGCGAGGTTGATCTTCGCAGCTTATATCACCGGTGTCAAAACGCTTGTACCAGAAACGAACAGTCCGATCGCTAGTAGTACCCGGTCCAAATGCAGTGTTAATCTTTTTAGCCGTTTCTGTTGAAGAGACTTTAAGTCGATGCTCATATAGCATAACAGCTCGCAGTTGACGCTGATCCATTTTCACTAAAGACTAATTATTGCGTTGCGTCCGCGCCTATTTATACCCTCACCATAAAAGATACTCATCCTTACTAGAAAGATATAGAACTTTCTTGAATTCAGTTTAGTTTAAATACGAGAATATTCGAGAAAAATAAAATATGGCAAGAACTTATGAGACAACCTAATAAAATACTAGCTTTGAAATTATATAAAATGATCAATAGAATTAGCATAAAAAAATATTATTAAAATCTGGATTATGATTGTATATGTTTGCTTGGTCAATCCCTAGCATCAGTGGCATGACACTGACAGCTCACTCCACGTAAGTTTTCACGTGAGATTTTTACAGAATCGACCGGCTGTTTTGTATGATCTATCTCGCTGTCACAAAAATGGCGAAGCAAACAATAAATAAAATTATAAGTTTCAACAAATTAACATTTTTGGCTGTACATGAAAAGTAATCCCGTGTATCTAATTTTTCTTTCTTGAGTAATTAGAACACTCGTTAAATACACAAGAAGGCATTTATTTTCATTCGTATTTATATACAACAACTAAAATTGTTGAGCTGTATTGATATGCACTGCTTAGATGATGGTCCGCGTGTGACTGAGTGCAACTGTGTCCATTGGACATGGTCCAGTAGGACCGCGCGCTGTACCTAATCAAGTAACTTATCTTACGCTCTAAGTTTATCTGAGCGTTAAGTACAAATTTTTGAATATGAACTGCAGATCACATCACTTATTGAAGTATATAACTATAACAAAAGTAACATTATCGACTACTGACTAGTTGTGCCCGCTGCTTCGCTTACGTGACTATGTTTTCATTTGACTCTAAAAGTTATTCGGAAGTGGGAAGTCATAGTGTGGATAAGAAATGAATCCACTGACAGTTGTACAGACGCCAGCACATCAAGCTACCCGAAACTGTAAAATTTTGCCAATCAACTTTGAACTTAACGCTTTGGCGATAAAGTTGAAAATCTATTAAAGAAATTTGACAGATTGTAGTAGCATAATATGCTGGCGTCTGTACTTGTAATTTATTGAGTTATTAGCGCATCTTTACCTAAAATCTGAACAAAAAACAAAAAATCTCCGTCTTTTCTTAAAATATGAACAAAAGAAAATAATATCCATAATTCACGATCTCTTTGAATGAAGATCTTGATAAATAATTTTGATAGGAGGCTTCCGGCTACTGGGACCGCAATTAACTAGGACCGCGGTCCCAATCGCCGGAAGCCTCTTTGATAGTACACACGGTGACACATCAAGCTATATGGATTTCCAGTTTTAGCTGACCTCACATTGTATAGGTTTCTCGAACAATCAGAACTCAGCTTATACTGGGTGTGTATAGCTTGATGTGTAGCCGCGCGTACCACGTAATGCTAACTAAGAAAGCAGATAATCATGACATGTTTTGTTTCAGTATGACATCGGTGCTCCTCTGGTCAGCAACGGTGCCCAGGTCGCTCTCCTTGTCGGAGCCGGATCTAAATCCGAAGGCACCGCTGGCGGTGAGTACCAAGCTTTATTGTCTTTGCCATAGAATAATATTCGCGCCGATTCGCTTGTTCAAAAACGAAACTAAATTTGAGTTCAGCGCAACTTTTTCTTTCTATTTCATTAAGAAAAGGATAGAAGATAAATATCAGTTTAATCCTGTCAAATTAGTCAGCACCTGACGTAAATTGACGTATTTTATGTAGCCAATATTTTTAAATCACGTCTAAACTTGTCTATGGAGTATCTTCATTTGACAGGACTAAACTAATATTTATCTTCTGTCCTTTTCTTTATGGAATAGAAAGAAAAGGATGCACTGAACTTAAATTTAGTTTAGTTTGTGAACAAGGGAATCCGCGCCATTGTTTCCATTATGTCTCTGGTCAGGTGGTCTGATGCTATCTTTTATTTAAGCACACTAGCCGTTTCATTACAAAACGAGTTCTAATTTTAGTCCAAGCTCTAAAATTTGGGTCAGTTATTGTATTTTGAAAGGGCTTTGAAAATCCTAGAAGATATTTTCTTCAAACTGCGGCCACGCATCAAACCTAAATGGGATAGCTGACATCATTGCAAATAGAAAACATGAATTAAAATGGCGGACAGGTAGGTATGCTAGGGTCTATATAAAAACCTGCAATCCCCTTTATTTCGATAACCGCATAGTTTTAATACAAAATTGACCTCTGCCGTGCGATTCTGTAACCATCTCACCGTGAAAGCTTGGGTGAAGTGAGCGTGGAGTGAGCTGTCATTCGCTAGGGATTAACACTATGATTTCACGGTGAGATTTTTACAGAATCGACCGGCTGGTTTGACGTCAGTTTTTCTATTTCGAACATTAATTTTGTCGAAATGAGGTTCGAAAGTCAAAAATAGTTCGGTGGTTGAAACTTGGATCTAAAGATAAGCCTTGTTTTGTAATAAGGCCGAAAAAGTTATAACAGCCAAATATCACACTCGTACTAGGCGGATTACCTGACAACATAATAACAGCATATCATTATAGTCGAGAAAATTAAAATGTGTAACTTTGAATGAAAAACAGTTTTACTCTCTAATTCAGTGCACAACATAACAATTATATTTCTTAAATCTAAGTTTTATCCATTTCCAGAATTCCTTGCCACCAGTATCTACATGGAATGGATTGAAAGTGAGACTGGACTCGTCCTGAAACCCGAGGCCGTCCCCGAGGTTGCCCCTGAAGCCGTCCATGTCGTCCAATAAGTCTCATCAACTTCGCAGCTCAAAACTCCTCCAAAACTTGCTCCTGTCTGTTCAAAACTGGTCCTAAGCTGGTTTTTTGATCCAACTTGGGTTCACAAAACTTTGATGTAGTTCTAAACACTTTTTAGCACTACTTGTCATTGGTTCCCAAAGTTCCGCAACGGGAAAATTAAGCCTTTAAATTTCCAACGGTCTAAAGACTCTTTTCAAACTGCACGGACTGTAATTCGTTTTCCGAGCTGTGTTAATTATTGTAATAAATACTATTACTAATTAAATTGTGTTTTTTTTATTTGTAACAATGTCTGATTTATTTATGAGGGAGGAGTAATATTTTAGCCTGACTAATTAAAATAACAGCCGGTCGATTCTGTAAAAATCTCACCGTGAAATCATAAGTGAAATGAACACTTAATAGTGTTAATCCCTAGCGAATGACAGCTCACTCCACGCTCACTTCACCCAAGCTTTCACGGTGAGGTGGTTACAGAATCGCACGGCAGGAAGTAGAAATTTTAGAAACATCCGTTTGTATTTTGTCGTGCCTTTCATAATCAGCCTATAATGTTGCCACTGCTGGGACACAGGCCTCCTTTCATTGAGAGTGAGTGGGCCGTAATCCACCACGCGGGCCCAGTGCGGGTTGGACAGTAATAGTCGTACAGCTGCCTAAATAAACTATTAGGTCATGAACATCTTCTCACAATAAAAGATTCTGAATGATATAAATGCGTACAAGCAGTTATATGATGTAATGCGCTGTTTTATGAGTGAATTATAAGCCTTCGTAACGGTTCGACGATACCGTCGACAAAAAAAAAATGAGGTTATGGCGAGGCTGTGCCGTTGGCGAATAGCGGGTGGATTTTTTTTCTCCAAATTTATTTCCATTAAACGTCTCGTTTTATAAGTATCTATAAATACCTGTCTCACCGTGAAGTCTTGCGTGGAGTGAACTGTCAGTGTCATCCCACTGATGCTAGGGATTGACTAAGCAAACATTTACAATCATAATCGAGATTCTAATAATATTTTTTATGCTAATTTTATTGATCATTTTATATAATTTCAAAACTAGTATTTTAGTTGTTAAAACATTACTATTTTTACTAATAACAAAAAAATATATTTTTGAAGTATTTGTCTGTCTGCTTTTTCGGTTAATCCCCGTAACGGCTGTACTGATTTTGTTGAAATTTGGTATGGGGATTCTTTGAACCCCGGTGAAGGATGTATGTTTACTACTTACTATTTTTTACGGAGAAACCGCGGGCAGAAGCTAGTATTAGATAATTGAAAGACATTGAAGAGGTTAATGTGGAGATCCACATTAACCTTCTTGCAAATTCGCTAATCTCTCCGCTAGCCCGACCGCTTCACGCTCACAGTACGATCCGACCGCTCATTCGCGACTATTTGTCTTGAAGTATGCCACTAGCGTCTCGATATAAATCGCTCAGATATTGTGGTGCGCTTTTACTCACGTAGGCATAAATGATATAGGTACTTACTTTTATTGTGAGTTCATTTCCTTGAAAGGAACTTATTGATTAAGTTGCTGCAATCGGGACGTAGAAAAACGTTATTGGGTTTTTCTGTAAGGAAAATCGTACAAGACTGGTTATCCTAAACCACCCCGCTGCCAACTTATTGTAGATTGGTTTTTAGGGTTGGGTAGTCAACAAGGAATCCTTATAGTTTCGTCATGTCATTTTTTTATGTCATGGACGGAGGGACAGACGGACGCACGGACAGATGTCCGTGCGTCCGTCTGCCCGTCCGTCCATCCGCAGCTTAGCTCAGAGACTCTTAGTACTAGAAAGCTATAATTTGGCATGGACATACATATTAATCACGCCGACAAAGTGGTAAAATAAAATCTTGAAAATTTTTTTTCTTCTACACGTAAAGTGTGTTATTTGATTTTGTTCGGGGTTGGGGTAAGATCAAGATAAACTAAGATTAAAGATTATAAAGATAACTATATTTCAGCACTTAATACAAATGGGATAACTATTAAAACTAATGAGGTGAATGAGATGAGATTGAGTCGCGCCCGGTATGCTATCCGAAAACGTACTGACTGTTTTACTTAGGTAATACATCAAATTCAAGGCATAGAGCGCGGTGTCGCAATTACGCTGACATGTTTATTATTGTTCGGTGATTGACCCGAACATGCTCCCGGGGGAGAAAAAGATGAGGTTAGTAGATAGGTGTAATTAAATGGGTAATGAAATTAATATTAACAAGGTGAAAACAATGTTCAAATAATACTAAAATAGTAATGTAGGGTTAGTTATGTTAAAAGATAAGATGAAATGAAAGTATCATTATAAATTAAACAGAATCGCTACAGTGTAAATCAGGAAGAGAAAACACGCGAAAGATCGGTGAAGAACCTCTATCTTCCTTTTTTTGTAAGCACTCACTAGATAGCGCTAGTCGCTTAGGATCACTTTTCACTGTTTCACTACTAGATTGTCCTTTTTCCCTAATTTCACTACACTCAATCACTACACTTTCTGCAACGGTGTTTGGAGATGGCAACGCAGTCGCCGCAGCGCCTGTCGACCGCTCTGCTGTAGAAGTAGAACGATTTCTTTTACGTTGCCTTTGCCGCCAACGTTTAAAACAGTAAGCTGCCACCAATAACAAGATTCCCGATATGATGAGATATATAGCAGTATACTGATGCACGTCGTGGTAGGAGATATTGGTGCTCAAAGGTTCACTCTGCTTCATGATCTCAAGACTTCTCTTAATAGCTTCAAATTGCCTGAGGTTGTCTGAGTTATTGGGATTAAGCTCATATGGTATTTCTGGCATAGTGATATTAATTATGTGATTGATTGGTGATATTTCTGGCACTATAATCTTTGTCGTCGTGCTAATTTTACTAGACAATCTTTTATTTGGGTACACCATAAAATCTTCTGTTTTTACTAAACAGTCTTCCCCAACGCGCAACAGACCAGCATTTGATAATCTAACTGCCTTAACTTGATTTTCACATAGAATTTTGACGTTACATTCATTGCAGCATAAATAATAATATTTGTTTTCTGATGCTAAATCTCTCCAGTCATTCTTGCACGAGGTAGTTCTAGTTTTACAAGTTCTTGTGCCTGGGATAGTCACACAAAGGCTATGGTCATCGTTCATGTGATGAATAGGCTTTCTGATATGACACAGAATAGTCACAGGGTTTTTTAATACGCATGACTGCAGATCCGTGTTTGTTAAATACGAATCCTTTCTCATATTGATGGCTGCTAATTCAGAGATAGTTTCGACCTTCATCATCATGTTATCTTTCATGATGCGTGGAACCGGGATAAGATTGAATACCTCGTAAAGATCCCTTTCAATCAGGGGTATTTTTATTTCTATAATTAGGTATTTACCAGAGTATTTGGCTCTTACCTTGAGCAAGCTGTAAAGATCTTTGAGATTAAAGTTGTCGACAGGGACTACCAAGTCTCCAGATATTTGTGCTGATATTATGCTTAGCTCTGATCTGAGTTGCTTCGGAGATATCAAATGAAAATCTAATTTTCCACTATAAATATCAGTTACTGTATCTAAAATTGAGTCCTGGATTCGTCGAAGGGTATACAGCAAGTTATTGGCTGTGAAAGCCGAAGTTATGAAGTCTGTGACGATGTTATGTTTTGCACTTGCTGAGCGAGATTTTTATAAGAATCTTGGAGATAATTAAGCTTCTGATTTATTATTTTGTGATGTTTGTTTATAGTACTCTCCATTCTTTTCATGATATTAAATTCAGCTTCTACGACCGACGTTTGGTTTTTCCAGAGGTTGTATAAATGGTTTTCATTATGCTTTAAAAGGTCAATATCTTTCTCATACTTTTCTGCAAATCGTTGGTCCAACACTCCGAATAAACTATTTGCAACGTAGCCTACTCCGTCTATCAAGCCGCGTCGCCGACGTTTCTTATTAGTCATAACCGAGTCATTTATCATGATAATATTATCATAATGTTGAATTTCTTCGAACTCGTGCTCGAGTTGTAACATAACGCCGTCGCAAGGTGTTTGTGTTCTAATCGTAGAGCATAGGGTTTCAAGATACTTGATATACTTTAATAATGCCGCCGTTCCTTGTTGATAAGGATTTGTATCATAATAGACTATTAAATGCCAATCATCTCTAATTAAATGCATATTAGATATTTTGTCGAAGTAGACACTATTGTTTGTCAGCATGGTGAAGTTGTAGGATGCTTGAGCGGTGTTTATTAGTGACAGCAAAAATAATGTCAAAGATAAAACCATAGCTGAGAATGAGATAGGACGTTTTTTCTTCGCCGCTGGCAAATTTTTATCAACTTTTGGGGCATTTGGATCGTGATCATTTTTATTTGTTGGCAGTAAGGACAGTTTTACAACTGGACGTTTTAAGAGCCCGTTTTTGGTTTTAAGTGTGACGACCCTTACGTGTCCGTCACTTCCAGGATGCAGCGCTACTACGCGACCTAGACTCCATTTTCCTGGTGGAAGGTTGTCGTCCTTTATAATAACAACGTCATTTAGGTTGAGATCTTTTTGATGCTGTCGCCATTTGGACCTCGTAGAAAGCTGCGAGAGGTACTCAGTCTTCCATTTATCCCATATATCTTGATAGATTTTTTGCGTCAAGTGCCACCGCGTTCGGAGATCATGCTCTGTTTCGTAAATTGTTAAGTTGGGGCCGCTTGCTAAAAAGTGAGCCGGGGTCAAAAAGTCCAGATCTTCAGGATCTTCTGTCAGAGGGCACAGTGGTCTCGAGTTCAAACAAGCCTCGAGTTGGGATAATAGGGTAATATATTCCTCGTAGGTTAATTTTTGTTCCCCCACGACACGCTTGAGGTGATGTTTTAGGCTCTTCACTGCAGCTTCCCAGAGGCCGCCAGCAGATGGCCATGATGGGGCGTTAAAATGCCACTCAATATTCATTTCAGAGATTGTTGAGGTTACTTCTTGGTTGGACAAGATGTAGGAGATTTCAGCAAGCTCTTGTTTTAAAATTTTGTTGGCTCCTATGAAGTTAGTGCCCTGATCACTATAGATGTGCCCAGGAACTCCTCTTCTAGCCGACATTCGTCGAAGCGCGGCAATAAATGCTGACGCTGTGAGATCTGAGACGATTTCTAAATGTATGGCTTTTGTTACCATACAAACAAAAACTGCGACATATCCTTTACAGGTTTTAATGCCACGACCTTTGTTTGCCTTGATAAGTATGTGTCCGGTGTAATCTATTCCAGTGTGGTAAAAAGGTCGGTTAGGAATCAATCGTGCTGGGGGTAGGTCACCCATGATTTGATGTTGTGGTATGGGATTATTTCTTTTACATTTGACACACATTCTTAATCGTTTCTTTGTGACTCTGTTTCCTCCAAGAATCCAGTATTTTTGTCTTATAAATCCAGTAGTCATTTTTACTCCACCGTGAAATACAAGTTCGTGGGATTCATCTATGATAAGATCTGCCAATTTCGATTGATTCGGGAGTATGATGGGATGCTTCATTTCGGGATCGAGATTCGAATGTTTAAGTCTGCCACCGACACGGAGCATTTGATTAGTGTCTAGTATGGGATTGAGATTAAGAATCTGGCTTTTCTTATTTAGTGGTTCATTATTTTTCAGCCGCGATATTTCTTCGTCAAAATATTCGTGTTGGACGTGCTTAATTAACATTTCTCTTGCTGTCTTTATATTTTGCAGCGTAAGAAAACCTGTGCGTTTTTTCTTGTAAACAACAATGTCGATGAACTTGTTGATGTAAGCTAATACTCGAGTAATTTTCCTTAACGTGCTGTATTTTGGTAATAGTTGATTAATTATACAATTTTCGGTGTTCTCAGTGACCGTATTTACTTCCACATTTTTTCTGAGTTCTTCGCTAGTACTCTTATAAATCGGCATCTTATGAGATTCGTTAGGCGTATATTGTGGTAACCAGTCGGGCCCTTGCCACCACAGCGAGTGATTGGCTAATTGAGCAGCAGGTAAACTACGGCTTGCGCAATCTGCGGGGTTTTCTTTGGATTTTACGTAACTCCATTTATCTTTAGGGATTATTCCAGTAATAAGCCTCACTCGATTCGCAACAAAGGGTTTCCATTTGTCCGGTTCGCCACATAACCAACCTAGAACAGCCGTTGAATCAATCCAACCATAAACATGCACCTTGTGGCTAGATAGGGATAAGATGATTTTTCGCATAAGTTTTGACAACAAGAGAGCGCCGCACAGTTCCAAACGTGGGATCGATTGTGGTTTTTTCAGCGGTATTACTTTTGATTTCCCTGCAATAAGGGTCACATGGGTTTCATTTGCTCTCTGTATTTTGCAATACACGACGCAAGCGTATGCTTTTGTGCTAGCGTCGCAAAAGCCATGGAGTTGGATGATATCTTTTTCCTGGGTTTGAATCCAACGTGGTATTTTAAATCGAGATATATGAGATAGATCGGCTTTAGTGGTATTCCACTCTAACGCGATTTCTTGAGGGACAGGGTGGTCCCAACCAAGGTCTGTTTTCCACAATTCTTGGAACAAGATCTTAAGTTTTATTGTGACTGGTGCTAGCCAGCCCAAGGGATCAAAAATTTTAGATACTTGTGATAAGAATTGTCTTTTTGTAAGGATATCTTGAGAGATAAATTCTATAGGATGAAAGATAAATTGATCATTTTTTGGTTCCCACCGAAGACCTAAAGTTTTGGTTGACTCCGGTTGCTTAAAGTCAAAGTCTTCCTTTTGAAGTGCATCGGAACTGTCTATTATTTCCGGCAAGTTTGATCGCCATTTTCTGAGATTGAACCCGCCAGCTTTGAGGAGGTTGATCATCTCTGCTTTGAGCTGTTTAGCTGCTCTCGCTGAATGTTCACCATGCATGAGATCATCCATATAAAATGACTGTTCTAAGATGTCAGGAGCGCAACTTTGTGGATAGTTTGGCCTTTCATCAATGGCCAGTTGCTTCAGTGTCATCATGGCCAAAAAAGGTGCGGCTTTTGTGCCATAGGTAACTGTCGCTAGCTGGTATACCTTTAAAGGTTGAGATTGATGGTTCCGCCAGATAATTTTCTGATATTTCTGATCATCGGGATGTAGCCAGATGTTGCGAAACATTTTTTCTATGTCTGCTGTAAAAGCGTATCTGAATTGTCTCCATTTTAAGATAAGGCTCTGAAGGTCTTGTTGTAAATTGGGTCCTCGGCACATAAGATCATTGAGGCTGTATCCACTCGAGGTTTTTGCCGAGGCATTAAAGACAACTCGCAATTTGGTAGTTGATGACTCAGATCGTTGGACGCAATGGTGCGATAAGTAGCAGTCCGGATGTACGTGTGGTGCAACGGGTGTCATATGTCCGAGCTCTAGGTATTCTGAAATAAACATTTTATAGTCACGTGCCAGTGCTGGTTGCTTACTTAATTTCCGCTCTATTTGGAAAAATTGAGCAATCGATTTTGTTTTCGACTCGCCTATATTTTTCTCAAAATTTTCTTTGAATGGTATTTTAACGACGTAGCTTCCGTCTTGCCGTCTAGAGGTCGAAGATTGGTAAAACTCGATGCATTTTTGATCTTCTTCAGATATAGCTTGAGATTCATGTATGTCCTCCATTTCCCAAAATTGCTGAATCTCTTCGATATTATTTAGGACCACATTGCAATGGTACGTTTTGTAGTTGCCGCTTAAGATCCATCCCAACTGGGTTTGTTGGGCAATGGGCAACATACCTTCTGATCGACAGATACCGTCCATAAGGATAGTGGAATAGATATCTGCTCCAAATAAGATGTCAATAGGCCTACTTTTGTAAAATTCGGGATCTGCTAGAGTTATTTGGTTGAGAGTAGGCCAGTCTGGCTTAGGTAAGGTACAGCTAGGTAAGTTATTTATGAGTCTATTCATTATATATACGTCCGTTTCGAAGGTGAAATCGCTAATCAACGACGAACATTTGATGGTAATCTTGCCCTTACAGTTGTTTTCCTTATTTCCTATTCCAGAGATATAGCCGTTACATTTCCGTCGCGGTAGTCTTAACAACTGAGCTGCGCTTTCCCTAATAATGGATGTCTGTGATCCTTGATCTAAAAGGACTCTCATTTTTTGGCAAGATCCGTCCGCTGCTTGTACGTTGATTATTGCTGTGGCCAGCAATATTTCTGAGGGTTCTCTACGCAGCGATGCAACTGTGTTACTTTCTTGCTGCTGATGAGATGGTGATTTCGTAATCGTGGCTGCATTTGACCCAGATCGATGTGACGTAAAAGATTCATGCAAAATGGTATTGTGTTCTTTATTGCATTCTTTGCATCTTATTTCGGAAAGGCATTTTTTGCCTTCGTGATAATGTAAACAATTAATACAGAGGTTCAAGTTACCAATAGCAGTTTTGCGTTCATTAGGTTGCAATTCCAATAATTTTTGACATGCGTGAATTCGATGATCATTGGAGTCGCAAATAGGGCATTGCTTGCGATTGTTAATTTTGTGTTTGGACTTTGACGATTGCGAAACTTGGTTTGTTGAGTGATTCGTTTTATGATTGTTATAATTTCGTTTAAAATTGGAACCCTTTGAAAATGGTGGTTTGATGTTGTTGTTAGATTGAGATGGGGATGATTTCTGCGTGGAATTTTCAAGCTTCTTACGTGATGTTTCCAGCGTCATAAACTTGGTTTCCAAAAAGTTGAGGAAATCTTCCAAGACGGGCAACTCGCGCGGGGATTTCAAGGTTTGTAGATAATCCTCGTATGTATCTGTGTCCAATTTTTGAGACAGTATACATACTAGGAAAGGGTCCCAGGAAGACACATCGACTCCCAGATTCTTGATAGCATTAACGCTCTCGTACGTAGTGTCATGAATGCGTTTTATATGATTTGATGATTGTTGCTGGTTTGCAGGGATATTCATGAGATTGTTAAGATAAGAAGTGAAGATCAGACGTTTATTATTATAACGATAATTGAGGATATTCCAGCATACAGGATAATTGTCGGAGCTTATTTGGAGGTGTTGGATCAATTTTTCGGGCTCACCTTTGATCTTACTCTTTAGAAATTGCATCTTTTGTGCATTCGACAAAGAGGGGTTGTTATGCACTGCTTCGGTAAAAAGATCTTTGAACGAAATCCACTTATTGTAATTTCCCTCAAAGGTAATTATCTCCATTTTAGGAGTTGATTTTTCAATATGAGCAACGGACCACATTTTCTTATTGATATCTTTCTTGATTTTGTTATAATATGTCTCATAATGAGTAAATTGCTCTTCGTACTCGGGGTTTGATCCGCCATACTCGTTGTCTAGCTCCCAATGAAGCGAGTCAATAGCCACCCAACGAGATTGAATCGTCTTCAAGATATCTTCAAACTCCCACTTTTCCGTGACGAGATTAAGGTCGATATTGGAAGCTGTTCTCAAGAAAGCCTTAAAGTTGGTAGCTTGCTTTTTAAAGAGACCTTCGGCTTTACTGTCTTCTAGCGTAGAGGTTCTAGAAGCAGCGTGAGATGCGAGGTTCGAGGTTTGAGATTCTGCCGTAGGTTGGAACGTAGGAGGTTTCAATTCAGGGGTTTGCGGTCTGTTTGCGAGAGGGTTATAGTTCTGAATAGCCGCCTTAATGTTTTTATATTTTTCCTTCATGTGATCGTATTGATTAGTACTGAAATATGTATGAGATTGATCACCAAAGGACAGCAATGTCATATGGTTATTATGGAACTCTGTAAAGTATTGTTCCAAGGTAGCTAATCGACGACGCAAATAGTCTGAGGTCTTGCGCTCTGCACCATCCTTCTTGAAATTGGTGAAGAGCTTATCTACGGCTTCGATTAGCTGTTTTTGGGTTGCTAAAATGTCATCCATTTCCGACATTATAAGATAAAAAGAGACCTTACTTGTACTGAAGGCTTCTTTAGAGATCAAATGTCCTTGCGAAGGCTGCAAGAACAAACCTGGAGTAACAGCGCGATGAGATGACGCGATGCTTTCTTAATCCAGGCTCAATCAGGATCAGTAGGTGAAGTTTTTGGAAAGGTAATCCACACAGTTGGTTTGCCAGGGTCTGGTAATAAGTTCCAAGCGAGACACTCACACAATACCGTTAGTAGATACACGCGTAATGATCCCGCTCCGATGGCTCGAAGGACCAATGTTCGGGGTTGGGGTAAGATCAAGATAAACTAAGATTAAAGATTATAAAGATAACTATATTTCAGCACTTAATACAAATGGGATAACTATTAAAACTAATGAGGTGAATGAGATGAGATTGAGTCGCGCCCGGTATGCTATCCGAAAACGTACTGACTGTTTTACTTAGGTAATACATCAAATTCAAGGCATAGAGTGCGGTGTCGCAATTACGCTGACATGTTTATTATTGTTCGGTGATTGACCCGAACAGATTTCGTATGTTTATTTTTTTATTTTTTATAACCGACATACACTTCCTTATGTGTTTGTTATTCTAGCATATGGCATTCGTGGGTTGCAGCTGAAAATCAGCGCTAGGTGTTGTACCACCTTGTGCTGTCAATTGACATTATGCTGAAACTCCTCCGTGCCTCGGTCATTCGTAGATCTTTGACAGTCGTTACGGGTCGTCAGAAGCCCGAAACTCTGATAACCAAGGGGTATCGTATTACCCAGTAACTGAGTTGTGGAGGCCAGATAGGCAGTCGCTCCATGTAAAATACTGGTATTCAGCTGCATCCGGTTAGACTGGAAGCCGACCCCAACATAGTAGGGAAAAGGCTAGGCAGACAACGAAAGTATGCTTATGTTTATGCAATCTGTGGTCGGGTCCAAGAACAGAGATCTACATCTCTGCCTACCTTTCTATGATTATCCGCGTAACGTGTAGGTATATGTACGTTTCCGTCTGTGATGTGATATTTGCCTTTCCGAGATCATTACGTCTAAGATTAGCGAGTATTTCCTTACACAGCAGCCTACCTGTCTTGTTTCATTCATTGTGTTAGTACAGACGCCAGCATATCAAGCTACCCGAAACTGTCAAATTTTCTTAATCAACTTTGCACCTTTTGCTTTAACGATAAAGTTGAAAATCTATTAAATAAATTTGACAGATCGTAGTAGCTTGATGTGCTGGTGTCTGTACATACCTACTTGGTTAAAACTATTGGCTATATGAGTAATGAAAAAAAAAAAGTTATGGATCATCATCTGCCAAGCCTTTTCCCAATTATGTTGGGGTTGGCTTCCAGTCTAACCAGATGCAGCTGAATACCAGCATTTTACATGGAGCGACTGCCTTTTTTTTTTTCCGCTGAGAAACGACATTACGCATCTCCGCTCGTTGGGAGACGGAACGGAGTATGTGGGACTCCCTGCCAGAGTGGCAGTATACCCACTAAAACTCAGCGGTGTTCCCTCATCGCCTTGATGGGGGGGTCATGTGAATCCGGCTCAACCTTTGCGTCCACAATCCCCCCGGCGCCTGCCCGCCTAGCTGGCGGGCCCTGCATGTCCCCCCGGGTGGGGGCTACGGGATGGGCCGGGAACACCTGGCCATTCCCGTCCGGCACTGGTGGAAGCCTGTGCAATGCAGGCGAGGGTGAAACCCCCGCACCCGTCGCCTGCTGGCTTCCACCTGGGAGGAGTCGGAGATGACTGTCATACTGACGTCTTCTTCGACCCCTCCTCCGCCTTCGGAGCGGCGCCGCGAGAGGGTCTTCCTCCCGCACGCGCTCCGCCGCCTCCTTCTGGGACATGACGTGTTCGCAGAAGGAGGCGACTGCCGCCCAGGACCCCTCATCCCCCAGCATGGCGTTGACAAGGCCGGGGAGCGAGAGGTCCGTTCCGATCGCCGCGGTGAGACTGCGGCGCGGCACCACAGTAAATAAATATACAGTAGGTTATCTAAGGCCGCCCGCCGAGTTATTAGCCTACTCTTGCGTTGATACCCAGGGTTGTCACTTTTACTTTTAGTTAATATTTTCGAACAAGCTCAAGTATAAACGGGATACACTATGCTCAAGTATAAACGGGATAGAATTATTTTTGACGAAATATGTTTACATTTTAGACGACTATACGCGCATCGACTTAATAAGTCGATGTACACACAAGTATTCGACTTAATAAGTCGATCGTCAGACTACCGGGACCATATTTGGATTGAACAACACATCAGACAATAGAAAAAATAATAATTTCAAAAGTAATTAATTTGCAATATTAATTATTGTGAAATTGCCCTTATTACAACTATACCTACGCGACAAATACGTTTACCTAAACGATGTTTCGTACTCAATCTTCTGTTTTATAGTAAAACTAGACTTCTTAAAATAAACTTAAGCTCTAAACATAGAATTCAGAAAAATGCGACTCGGCTACGCTATTAATAAAGCAAATAAACTGTGAAATAAACAATACAATACCACATTTTCTAATAATATTTAAGTATAAGTAGGTACTTACATTTCTGGCTGAGTAGGAAGTATGAAGAATGATAAGTCCGGGTTTGCGAAATCATTATTGAGGCACCCGAAAACACTACAATATTTTTTTCCCCTTTTTGAAGTCATGATACTCGTAATTTACGAGTAAGTGGCCGCCGCCGGCGAGAGTTGACGAACGCAAGCGGTCATGTAGCGTACGCGCGTGCTCACAGTCGCGCTGCACAGCCCACACTGCCGCCACCTTATTCCCCCATATATTATGTTAGCGTGTGCGTGAAATCGCGTGCCGACATGGCGCGCGGCGCGCACGCACACATTCAAACCGAGAGCGGCACGTTTGTATGAAGATGTTTTACTGTATATTTACTGTGGCGGCACAGACCACGACGGGCACACCTCGAGAGTGTGCTGCGCCGTGTCCTCCGCCGCGCCACAGCCGTGACACGACGGCGTCTCCTATCTGACCTCCACAACCTAGTTACCGGGTAATATGATACCCACTGGTTGTCACACTAAAGAGTAAATAGTTATGAGAGTTATGAGTAAAGTTATGGGTGTTCTACGTAATAAACACTACAAAACTAGGTCATAACGGTGATAACCATCATGGTGTTCTCCTTTTAAATCCTGAAATCTTTCTGTCAAAATAGAAGGATTGGTGGTTGCAGAATGTTGATAAGATCCGAGCAGACAGCAGGGCGCTGGGTTCTTATATCTTAGTGCAAGGTTGGACAACCCCAGCTCGCGAGCTACCATGTGGCCCGCCAACGCATTTGAATTGGCCCGCCAAAAGCTATTACCTGGCGATAGTCTTTTGAAAACAGCTGGGTACAGTAGCCGGCACATAACTTGGCAAGAGTCCTCCCCTTTTCCTCTCCTTTCTTTAACTTTCTTCTAAACAGACGTGTTTAAAATAAATTATGAAAATAACCGTATTACAAGCAATCAAAGTGATATTTTTTTTGTTGCACTAAGTGTACATGCGCAAACTTATTCCCACTACGGCAAAACCTTGCCAAGTTACGTGCCGCTGACTGTAATTGCGTAACACACTATCAGTAGCGATGGGTTTCATTCTGACAGTTGAACAACTTTCATTGCGTTATTTACGTTGTTGAGCAGACACATTTTTCGAACATATGGAGCAATGGATTAGCAATATACTTCAAATTGAGAGTAATAGTGTGTTACGCAATTAGGGTGCAGGTTTCAGAACTTCAAACCAGGTCAAAAAATATTTTACTTCTTATGAAACTTTGTGTTTTTTAAATACCTTAACGACCTTAGCCGCCATTTGTCGCCAAATATTGTTCAGTTGATAGCATAAAAATGTCTTCAGATATATCAGTGAAGTTTTTTTAGATTATTAAAACTACGAGTGATTTAAGTTTTGTTTAATTTTGATAGCTACGTATCCAACGTAACTGTACCTAGGCAAGTTTTATTTACTAGACTAGCTGCACCCCGCGGTTTCACCAGCATAAGTCTCGATCCCGTGAGGATATCAGGATAAAAAGTTTTCTATGTGTTAATCCTGGTTATAAACTATCTGCTCGCCAAATTTCATCAAAATTGGTCCAGCCGTTTGGGCGTGAAGAAGCAACAAACACACACACTCACAAACTTTCGCCTTTATAATATTAGTGTGATGGCGCCGGCTGACACGGAATCAAAATTAAAAAATTATCGCCCACCTTCAAAAATTCGTTGAGCTGCCTTGTCTTAGTGCATACCCAAATATGAAGACCTGATATTGCCGGTACTCTTCACACACTTCCCTATGTGTTTGTTATTCCAGCGTATGGCACTCGTGGGTTGCAGCTGAAAATCAGCGTCAGGTGATACCCACTGTGTTGTCATCTGACATTATGCTGAGCTGAGGCCCTTTTGGCATTATAATCTTTGTTTACTGTTTTATAGTTTTAATGTGTATTTATTTTGATGTAATGCCAATAAACGCATTTTCTTTCTTTCTTTCTTTTCTTAAAGTACGCTGACCTAAATAACTGCATCCCGAAATAATAAAGATAATCATCCTAAAATGTCCCCACTGCTGGGAAACAGGCCTCCTCTCGGTGCGAGGCGGAGCCGTAATCCACCACGCGGGCCCAGAGCAGGTTGATAGATGTCATATGTCTTCGAAATTTTGGTTCATTTAGGACATTCATATAGGACATGCCGGTTTCCTCACGATGTTTTCCTTCACCGTTTTGAGAGTAAATACTGGATGATTTTTTTACAGGCTCCAAACTTTTACAGGATATTCTACTCATGAATATGAAGAACTTTTACTATGGGACCAACTCTGAAATCACGAAAAAAGTTCAATACCTACTTGACCAAAATGTATGACACATTTTTAGTTTCGTGATATCAGAGTTGGTTCCATAGTGAAAGTTGTTCATATTCATGGGTAGAACACCCTGTAAAAATTTGGAGACGGTAAAAAAAATCATGCAGTATAATAATAAACGCTTTAATAATAACGCTTTAATAATAACGCTTGCGGTGCCCTAATAACTTCAACCCAATGAACCCAAAATCATTGGACCGAGCTCACTGGACTATAACATGATTATTATATTAGGGATTTAATTCAATGTCTATGCCAGTTGCACATTTGTCCAAAGAGTCAACACACAGCGAGCAATAGTTACGCTGCATAACTATTACGATCACTCCTGCTTGACCTTTCTAATATAACTGGCACTAAGATTATCCAACGTTGCATAGTAACTCAGTTTGGAAACACAAAAATGCTATAAATACTACAACCCACCAAATAAACACGTGATTTACATAATATGTAAATTAAAAGTTTGAGGTCCATATTATGGACCTCAAACTTTCTTCCACGTAACTCAACCTTGGCCGACTTGATAAAAGCGGTATTCAGTTATTGCACTGAACAATTATGGAACTAAATTGTTGTCCGTTACTACGGTTTCATAAGCTTGCCTAGCTTTTAACCTATGTGTACATGTGACCTCGGGTTGAAATTAGTTGGGAAATTTCGTGTCTTCTGGCAATCTTTTTATTTTTGTAAGGAGTGCGTTTATGTCTTTGTAACGTGGGTTTCGGCACGTCGTCGGCATTTTGACTGCTTTAAGACAGGCTGTTCTCCTTTATTTTATTTTTTTTATTCACAATATGTCGTAACTTCGGTGTAGATATAATTAGGGAGAATTTTATCAATGGATGGTTGGATGATGTTGGTTGGTGGTTGGATGGTTGGATGGGTACCAATATGAACCATTTCTGGTTTAATGGTACAAAACAAACATGAACCTGTGTATGTAAAGACTGTATTTATAAATGAATAAATAATAATATTGCTTTTAGCACTTTTATGGATCTGTAAGGCAGCTGCGAGATAAAATAGTAGGTTTTAATCTATTGTGGATCCTTTGTGACTTTGGGCACCGCTGTTAAATCCTTTGGGAATCCAGGCGAGATTCAACGATACATGTTGTATGGATAGTTTTACGTTATTTACTAGGCTATCTGAAGAAATAACTAAATACAAAAATATTATTTATACATAAACATTGTGTCATACAGAAATTGAGGCAACCCCAGTAAGTTACAAAAGTATCTACTTGTTTCGGAGTTGTTCACTTTTCCCTTAGCGACTGTACCTTATATTGTACCCTGATTACACCATTTTGTCACATGAATATCAGGTGCTGTGCTCGTATATCCTAGGCTTCCTAATGTAACCATCCTCTTTGCAAAACAAACAAGTTGCAGAAACAACTAGATGTGACAAAACAAAAGTGCCCGTTCACTTGTCACTTACAATACTTACATTAAATCCGCGCGATGCAGCAATGTCAGCCCCACTTACAGTTCGGCGACCTTCCAAAACTGGAACTCTTGAAGTATAAGCTTGAGTTTTCGCAGCTCATCTCAAGCCAAAGAATAAGTAGATTAAACACTAAATGTGGGTTAAGATGCTGCCGACCGGACCTTAGAGGACAGTGATGTAATAAACCTAAAACACTACAGGGCCGAACTCAGCAATAAAAACATCACACACACACGTAAAACATTTTACTACCGAGAATAAATACGCCAGATTGACGAAAAATTTCAGTGTAATATTTTTGTAATGTAATAATAAAAATGTTAATCAACAACAAATTTTTTACGAGCAACTAAAGTTGACTTATTTGCATGGATATTGCAATGTTCCTTGTTGAGTTAGGAATTTACTTTACGAGATGAAGTTTACCATAAGAATTTTGTTGGTAAAATATTTTAAAAACAGATTTTATTTGTAGATCATCGGCTTAGTTCTGATGTGCTTTCATTTAAATTGACGGATTTTCAGTATATTTTGTTTGCATTAGTTTTGTACTTTAGATTTTATTCATTTATTGTCAAGTACAATAGGTATAGCCATCGATTTTTGGTACTAGGTAAGTTCAACCATTAAACCACCATTTTAGAACAGATTTATCTCAACGTATCATGAATGAACGTGTCACATAGACAGCCGCCGAATGCGGCCCTGTTTTAACTTTCTCTCTTACAGCATCACAGATTGCGCATGATTCTTGTTAACGCATTTGGCCACATTGTGCGCAGGCGCTAGCCGCGAGCGCTGTTTCGCGAACTGTACCATTTTAAAATAATTTTAATTAAAATAAAATAAATTAAAAATGCACAAGTGCGCCCCTGCGTGAGTGTAAAAGGAATGCAGTTTTAAAATAAATTGTGTGAGTGACATAAATATAAAATGAAGTTCTAAAAATGCTTAAAAGTTTTGGACACATGTTATTATTTGTGTTACTTTTAGTTAGTTCTGAAAGGGATGATTTTCTATTGTGTTTAGAAAATAGTTTTAAATATCCAATGGCTGTTTGTTCAGCTGAAAGTTTTACAAAAGTCCATTGAATAAATAAATGAAATTGAATTGAAAAATACGCTGTGAAATATTGTCCTGTTAGAATAAAGATAGAATTTGATCTATTAGTTTGAAAACTATGACAATATTATGCTTCTATTATAGATGTATATTTTAAATTAAATTAAAATTACCATTCCAGATATTATCAGTTTTACCAAATAATGTCAAAAACATAAACACAAAAATGTTTGGGTTCAAACGTTCAGCGGTGCAGCTGGTGGTCTTACTAGCTTGGCTTCTGCGATATTACACCCTTGGTTCCATAGTATTATGGTGTATTTTCACTTGTGGACTGAATTTGGCCGTTGTCCTGGCCGTCACGACCTACGACCATGACTACTGGACGTCGAGGGGAGTGTTCTCGCCTCCAGGATGGCCCATAGTGGGCCATATTCTGTCTGTGGTGATGTTCAGGGAGCAAGGAGGCATGTGCTTCAAGAGGATCTACGATACGTATAAGGATAAGAGATTTTTAGGTGAGTAAAGTTTCAATCGATCGGTCAAGTTCACCTTGGTTCACTGGTGGCCCAGTGGTAACGGCCCCGACTTACGACTTGTAGGCCGTGGGTTCGAACCCAAGCAAGCACTTTATTTTGTGTAAATAATTTCATCACCACTGCTCTCAAAACGGTGAAGGAAAACATCGTGAGGAAATCGGCACGCCTTAGGACCAAAAATTCGAAGACAGATTACAGCCCACTTGCTCTCGAAGAGAGGAGGGCTTCGTCCCAGCGGTGGGAACATTATAAGCCTATAACGTATAATCAGCGGGTTATGATTATTTGATGAAAGTTTCAATCAAAGTAAGCCCATACCACCCCCCCAGGGCTTAAGTAACCCTATGGGGGGGTGCCCCATAGGGTTACTTAAGCCCTACGGGGTGACATTTTTTTATCACTGCGATCTTTAGCTCGAAGCAGGCCAGTTAATTTATTTACATACTAAGCAGACGGCGACGTAACGAATTCATAGATGTAGGGTAGTTTGGTAACCTCACTCAATATAAACATAAAATTATCATTTGTGATAGCCAGATACTTAACGTTAAGGCGCGTGTGTTTTACGAATGGCAAACGTATATCAAGAGCATACACAGGATCACCTCAACCAACCAGTCAGCCAGTCTGACCAAGGGGTAACGTATTACCCAGTAACTGGGTTGTGGAGGTCAGATAGGCAGTCGCTTCATGTAAAATACTGGTTTTATTCAGCTGTATCCGGTTAGACTGGAAGCCGACCCCAACATAGTCGGGAAAAGGCTAGGCACAATGGTCCACTTGAAGGACTAAGTGCGGAAACCAGACATTGAAGGCAGGCAGATGATGATCACAGGACCACTTCGGGATATGTTAGGGCTATCTTATCAGGCGTATAGTTTTATACAAATTACATTTTATGGTAGAACATAAGAACTGGCAGCTATCGTACCTGGTGTTGTTTCGCATGCAAAGATGTTTCCTGCGGGGTTCACTGTGTAACAACCCACAGGATAGACAAAGAAGATACTCGTAGATACTATCTATCCCTTACTCGTACACTCAGGCCTCATTTAAGGAGACGCGGGGCGTCGCGCGTTGCGTTGAGCGGCGCGGCCCGCACTGAATTCAAATATATGGCGTTGTATGAGTGCGTTTACGGAGAAGCGATTTTAGACGCGTTTGTTTGAATTAGGGCGTTTTTTGCGGCCGAGCCCGCGGATGGCACCGACGCGTCCCACGCGGCGTTTATCGCGGCGGCGCACGCAGCGGCAATTCTCGATGAAGCTATGTCCGAGGCGGAATCTTCTGTCAGTCTTATTTAGAAATCGCGCAACACAGACGTAGTCACCGTCGCAATGGAGTATGATATGATCGACTTTTTTTTAGAAGACACGTGCACTCCCATCTCTCGCCAACAGAAAACTAGTCGATTTGATCGAGGCGAGCGTGCGCTGCCGCGATGCCCGCCGCGTGCTTCGCTACACGCTAGAGGATTCGCCGCGGGCGCCGCGGCGGGCACCGCCACGCTTCCCGTCTCGCTTCTCTATGAACATGGTCGTATATTGCTATAAGTTTGTGTTTACGCGTGCGATGATGCGTGCCGCTTCACGCGCCGCCCCATCGTGAACAGAAAAAACGTCCGACGCGCCGCGAGACGCCACGCCACACGCGACGCGAGACGCCCCGCGTCTCCGTAAATGAGGCCTGTATTTAACGACTTTGCATCCGATACAACCCACTGGATAGATATGGGAGATAAATAGTAGTCTCTATCATCTTTGTCTATGCAGTGGGTTGTTATTCAGTGAACCCCGCAGGAAACATCTTTGAATCCGATACAACACCAAGTATTGAAGCAGTTGTATGCACAAATTCACGTGCACATGAATAAAAAATTATGTTGCCAAAACGTGGCCGACCAATGGGCGCATGGCAGTCGCCGGCCCCGCCAGTATCGGCGGTTATACCAGAACATGTGATGTCATGGATGAAGGAACGAGTCGAGGGTATAATTAGGCCGTGACCAATTATTCAATCAATCAAATGGCCTTTACATCATAACGCATACTCGTAATACATTAATGGATTAAAAGGTTGCTTTTGACTGCGGTGGTTTAGTATTCGGAAGCGTGACTATTGTGCATGACGTCCGGGGTTCGATTCCCAGGTCGGGGAAAGTGTTATTGGGTTTTTCTATCAGGAATTTCTCAGTAGAAACCCAGTCTAGATTTGACTGGCTATAGGCTCAAGGACCATTCCATTACCCATAAACCATTACATTACAATTCTGTCTATCCCTCAGAACATACAGGCGTGATGTTACGAGTATGTTATGTGACGTTAATATGTTGTTTACGCTTTTATTTTACTGGCACCGGCTTCCATGCAGCCTGAACATGTGTATACATAAACATTGGCAATGCTGCGTGAAATTCTAGGGTAAATTCACGAATCACGAAATTGTTGACTATTGATTCGTTTTTCGTTTAATTTATGTTTTGGGGTAGAGAATGCTCGGCTCAGTTGTTTCTGTGACCGTGAAGAAGTTATTTGTTGCTCGATTAGTTCACAACCTAAAGCCTGAACTACCTACGCATGACTGTGTAATAGCAGGAAAGCATACTAATTGGGAGGTAGTGTTACTAGTATATTATACACAATACCTCATGTAATACTTTCTTCTCAGAGTAGTCAGATAGGAAACGCCGACCTCATCTAGTTTAAAAAAAAAATATGATTGACATGTAAAAGTGTTTGTACAAACCTACTTACAGAAAATAAATCATTTATCATTTATCATTTATATTTTCGAGCCGTTTGGGGTTGAAACCCTCGGGCCGTGGGGTCCGAGTGCTCATGGTTTGTTCAATAAAATCTCCAAACGGGTGGTTGACACTACCCGTGGCCCAAGGGCTGGCTTTGACCTTGGCCAAAGGATATGTATTGCCGTACAAAGTGGCAATGCCGCCAGTCTCTCGGGTTCATTACCAGTCGACAGCGATGCGGAGGCATATTTCGGCGGCATATTTTATTTTGTTAGTTAATTACAACTATTACAAGTAAAGTTAATAAAAAGCGTGTTTATACCTCAATGTTTGTAGCGTTCAATTTGCGCGTGGGAAAAATCAAAATCAAAAGTCATTTATTGAAACTAGGCTGAGAATCAGCACTTTTCGAACGTCGAAACCTGCTGAAAATGAGAAATGAACACCTACTAGCAAACAAATGTGCTTTTTAATAGCATGTCTGCTTCAGCCATAATAATCAGATGGCATCTGAATGATTTCTCATTAGAAGGTAAAAAAGAAAGAAAGAAAAATACTTAAATTTGCGGTAAACATGACGCAGAGAAAAAACACAAACACAAGAAAATAACAAGTTGGGGGAAAATATACGTCATCTCCACGCAAAACTACAGACTTATCACTACATAATATAAAACAAAGTCGCTTCCCTGTCTGTCTGTCCCTATATATACTTAGATCTTTAAAACTCCGCAACGGATTTTGATGCGGTTTTTTTTAATAGATACAGTGATTCAAGAGAAAGGTTTATATGTATAATACATGCATAATATAGTAGAGAAACACTAATAATTTTAGAGGTTTCTAATGAGATGTCGTAAATAAACACATTTTTTTTGTGCTTACATTGTAAACGCTGGCTGAATCATTCGAGATTGATCAAAATAATGTACTACAGTATTGTAAACCTTAAAAAGGTCTACAAAAAAATCTACAATGGTATATGTCTATCTCTTAGGGATAACCCACAATAACGATTTTCTTATCCTATACTTTTTACGAGAAATAATGGCTCTAAAATTATCAGTGTTTCTCTACTATACTCGTATTATGCATGTATTACATTAGTGTACATTCAACTTTCTTCTTGAATCACTCTTATCTATAAAAAAAAACCGCATCAAAATCCGTAGCATAGTTTTCAAGATCTAAGCATACATAGAGACAGACAGACAGCGGGAAGCGACTTTGTTTTATACTATGTAGTGATCAGCATTGCACCCGTGCGAAGCCGGGGCGGGTCGCTAGTACTTTATAAAGCAAATTAATAACACAATTCCAGGCTGCCACCAGTTCTACCAGCGCACCTTGGTGGTCCGAGACCCAGAGCTCATCCGAAGAGTGTGCGTCAACGACTTCCAGCACTTCACGGACCGAGGGTTCTTCTTTAATAAGGACGTGGATCCCCTGGCAGGGTCCGTGCTGTTCTTGAGGGGGAACGAGTGGAAGCGGCTCAGGGCGAAGATTTCGCCGATTTTCTCGTAAGTTTCATCTCAACTTTGGTCATTGAAGAACAACTCTTTGAGGCGTTGTGTTCCACGCGCGCCTCAAAGAGTTGTCAGCAATAACTAATGGGGTCCGCTGGGGTTGTTCGAAAGAGTTACCGTGGGCACAAGCAAGTGAAGGAACACGGGTGGGTTTTGGTCATTGAAGAATCGCATGATTCAGTATGCTGACCATAGATGCTACTTTAGAATATTTTATATAAACTGAAGATCATGCAAGTAACGTTACGCTTATTTTATTCTATTTTTTTTTTATAATTCTATGTTAATTAATGTAATTGGACCTGTGCCGTTTTAATTAACTATAAATAAATAAATAAATAAATAAAAAACGTTTCGGAAAGAAACGAGGGGTAATTAAGGTTCCTCTCGGATAGACTTATCGAAAGCCTCTCGTAATACATATTATATGATTTTGAACAATGTTCTTATTTAGACCTATTATATCATCAAAAAGAAGAAGTCATTCTTAAACGTGTTAAATAGGTTTAGTGCAAATCAATTAGAAGTTAGTCAAGTTTGAGTAAGTGCATTGATTGTGTAAAGCATTTTTGTATTTTCGTTTACATTACTGCTATATCTAACAACTACTCGTACAGTTGCTGAGTTGCACATCTAAAGTGACTGTTCTATATTTTTCAGGCCAAATAAACTCCGAGGAATGTTTCCCCTCATAGAAAACACAGCAGGGGAATTCGTGACTCGAGTCCAAGATTTGCTGAAACAGCCTAAAAGTGCACCGAACCAAAACGGCAACTTAAAATCAGATGGACAATCAAATAGTGTTGGATCCAGTTCTTCTGTGGTGGATTCAGAGAAGCTGGTTGGTGGTTATACTGCTGATGCCATCGTGCCATGTGCTTTTGGCCTGAAGAGTGGTGTCATGTACAATGACGAAGATCCATTTGCTGTGGCGTTGCACGCGTTCTATGAAATGTCGCTGTACAATATTTTTGAGAAGTAAGTTGATTATTTGAATTTTATTCATGAGAAGGTAGTATTTATGGAGTGTCTGGTATGTTTCCAATCTTTACGGGTTGAATTACTGGGGAAATTTTCAGTGGAAGAATTTTGAAAATCGCCGTTAAATACCTTGCTGGTAAACGTGAAAAAGATCATTTGAGTTTAATTAAATGCAATATTTTTCTTTATTCAGTACATAGGTTATCGGAATCATTTTTACACGTCATATTATTTAAAAAATAAAAACTAGTTGGAGTTGACATTTCCTTTCCAACTACCACACCTAAGAGCAAATGGCGAAACAAACTCAAGGGTCAAAGTAATAATAATAATAATAATATTCCACAACTTTCACACAACGCCATCTAGTCCCAAACTAAGCAGAGCTTGTGCTATGAGTACTAGACAACTGATAAACATACATATATATTTCTAAATACATACATATTATAGATAAATTACACCCAGACAAAGAACAAATGATCGTGCTCATCACACAAACATGTGTCCTAGGTGGGAATCGAACCCACGACCTTGGGCATAGCAGTCAGGGCCACTGACCACTAGACCAACAGGCAATGTCAAAGTTAATATAAAATATCAAATCAACCAAAGTCTCTTTTAAACTCCAGACTTGGTCAGATCATGAGAAGACAATGTAGATTAGTAGTCATCCTAAATGCAATAAAAAAAAATAGTATTGAAGTAGCTTGAGGAAAGTTTTTCCAATAATAATTAGAAATGATAAAAACAATGAGAATGTTGCACAAGGTGGTTGTAGGTAGAAACGTGGTTTTAAGTGGTTATTGAGAAGCATTTGGTCATTTTACTCAAGATACAAAACGTGATTCAGTATCAATTAAAGTTGTTCGTTTTATTTTCATTTTAATTTAATGAATCTGGGAAGACCAAGACAGGATATTATTATATTAGTCATCCCAAGAAAACGGTGGCCTTTCTTCAATGACAAAGACATTTTTTCCTCGGATATGACAGGTACAAAGTTGGTTAGTATATTTAAAGATAAGTTCAGGAGACATCCGCCGCTGAAAGCGGCGTACGAATATTTACAGTATTAGGTACACGTGGGTATAAACTCATATACTACTACTTATACTTTAGTAAACAATATAAAACATACTCTATTATACAATATAAAATAAAAACACAACAATAACAACATTTGTATTATACAAATAAATAAATCTAACAACCAAAATAGTAGATTATTAACCAAGGGGATAAAGCAGTGTCTTCTGTCGCGGGTGACGATTTAAATCGCGAGCGTAATGAAGGACTTGAGGTTTACTCCCGAGCGTAGCGAGGGTGTTAAAAACTTAAATCACGAGCGAAGCGAGGAATTTAAGACGAGTCCTGAGTGTAGCGAGGGATTTAAGTTAAGACTAAGACAGCTTTATCACCGAGGAAAATACTCTACTTTTCGTACCATTTGCGAAAAAATTAACACAATAATAATACGAGGTAAGCATTTATTAAAAATAATGACAATTA
This sequence comes from Eremobia ochroleuca, assembly GCA_949629135.1. NCBI lineage: Eukaryota > Metazoa > Arthropoda > Insecta > Lepidoptera > Noctuidae > Eremobia > Eremobia ochroleuca. Next base: position 18,771,774 of record OX451397.1, on the reverse strand, counting down.
AAAATAAATTAAAATAAACTTAACGTTTATGTATTTGAAGAAAACAAATACGTGGCAAATTCCTAGACTAATATTTTTTTGTCGGAAAAGCAAAGGCATCAAGCTCATACGGCCTCGTTGGTTTTCGTAATTTTATTTAATAATCATAACTGCATAATAAACGCGTATTCCTTTTTCAAAAAGATGTATAATGCTTTATATACAAACTCAATGGTGTAAACACAGATGTAGTTCAGTATAAATTTCGGTAGGTATTCCAAATTTAAATCACATTCTCCCCCTAGAGGATGAATGAAATTCAGTACAATTTTCTTTCCCTGTTTTTAACAGATTAGAAATGACTATGGTTATGTTCGCTTTTTGTGGCATAGAATGTCACTTTTTTGAGCAAGTGGTACGAAAAATTATTTTATTGTGTAAAAATGTTTTTGTGGAAGCCATGTTTTTAGATTTTTTTTGTAGAAATAAAATGGCAGTTCCCTTATTACTTTTAGAATATGGTTGTATATTTTAATGGACATAAGGTTTTTGTAAGTCTATTATTTTCGGCTACTATGGAGAAGAAGTGAGAATTTTTCTTAATAAATATGGCGTTTTCTAAAATGTACATTGGCCTCCAAAAGTTAGTTGACATTTTTCCACTTCAGCTGTATTGCATATTAACTAATCATTTTCTCGGAGACAAACCCAGAAGCTAAATGGAAAAATAAGCTGTTTCACGGAGTTATAAGGAATTAAGACTGCGTTGAGGGAAAGAAGACTGCCTTCGGGAACGCAGACCTACTTCACGTAACCGATTTCAGATGGTTTGGTCGCTTATCAGCAAGCCTGAAGAGCTGTGGCGCCTCGTAGCCAACATCATGGCGGTCATGGTACGATTCCGTCGAGCAGTATTTTGGATGTACCGGTCCGTCTGCAAGTGGTGATGCGAGATCGTCCTCCAAGTCGCTCGACCACGCTGCCCGTGATACCATATAGTGCCCAGAGGCGGCTCATGATGCTCTGTGTAGTGCCAAGAGCGACATCCACAGTACGTTGCCTGGAACCAGCTTGCAACATTCCGACGGCTCTCATCACCTCTTCTCGTGTCAAATGATGTCGTCGCTCCATATCGATACAATTGTTTTCAGTTCCGATACAAAAATTGTAATGGTTTGTAAAAACGTTATTACACACTTTTATACTAAAAAGAATCATAACGATCGAAATAAGTTAAAACAATAACCCTCAATAGCGGCCATACTCTAAAACGTACTTGATCCCTAAACACTTTTGATGTGTTCAATACATTTATTATTATACTAAGGGGGGTTAGTGTGTTACGCAATTACCCCGCGGTTCCAACCCTGCCTACAGCCGTCTAATAAAGGCCAATAATTTGCAGTACTTCTTAGTGCACAAAAATGTTTGCTCTAAACTTTTAATTGATACCTACTAGATACTAACCAACTCGGTAAATCTCGACAATCAAACAATTTACTCAGCACGCAACCTGCCCGTGTATAACTTTCAAACTTGACAAGTATTAATAAATAAGAAATTGATTCCTAACTTTCATAGTTTGAGGCCAGCCATTATTTATCCGATTGCGTAGAAGAAAACTTCTTAACTTAATCTGGAAATTACTTTGTAAGTATTAAAACGTTGCTCAAAAGAACTTAGCAAGATAATTTGTTCTAATTTGGCTTGAATTTATTATGGTCTGTAATGCTTATCTGTTTTAGTTTTGTTAAGTGAATTGGCGGAGTCAAAGTTCGCTTGTTAATCGATGAGCAAATTGGTGTGTCAGATATCAAAGGCAAAAAGTTAGGTATTTGCGTTGCGGTTGATGAATGAACCTATGAAATACATTAGTGTTTCAAAGGATTTTTCATCAAGCTTTTGTATTAATTTGGTTCAATACGCTAATAAGAAAATGTAGGTATCGAATACTTTATAAAATTGATTAAAATATTTGCCCGTTAAAACGTTACGTTTATAGTTATGTTTATACGTTTTGAGATCAAGCCTTTTTTTTAAAGGCTTGATCTCAAAACGATAATTACACAAACAAATTACATAAACAAATTACATAGTTGAGAAGACAAAAGTTGGTTATGGACCCTATAACCAACTTTTGTCTTCTCAACTATGTAATTTGTCTCAAACATCAAGTCTACGGGTTTGTATGAAAGTGCGCGTATTTAGCGAAACGACAGCTTGGAGACATTCTTGTCCGCTAGTTTGGATGCAACTGTCGCCAGTGTATTGGTTGCAATGCAAGTGCACGCACGGCGACAAAAAACTTGCAGGCTTTTTATTTTTGAATTGGCCTTCTCTTGACCTCGATCACACCTGATGGAAATCGATGGATGAGGTCTATGATGGAACAAGCGTGCCCAGAAGATTCCTGTCCACACAGTCGTTGGAAGGTAAATGTGGAGGAGAAGCGCTGAGTACGACTGGTCGGTATATCCACCAAGTGCGGATGGTTATGTTGCGACTTGCTTTACCAGTAACTTGCAGTACGTCAGGTAGTCCGGTAGTAAAAGGGCGATGGTGGGGTCAGGTCATGGAGCTCCTGCACACACTCTCCGAAGTACAGTCTGAAGACCGTCAGGCAAGCAACATTACGCCAATAAGCCATCTTCATTTTCTGGGGTGACATCTATTACCGGAATGTTTTGAAGAGTGACAGTTTGTGCTAACACGAATTTGTTTTTTTTATAATTCTAATACTTAGGTACCAACATATTAATTTCACTCTGCTCTATATTTTTTTTTTCCTATTTCCAGAACGATGCGTCAATTCTGGCCAGCTTTTGTATTGTTCTTCAGAATGAGAATCATACCTAAGAAGACACACGATTTCTTCTACAACATCGTGACCACCGTGCTGAGGGCTAGAGAGAATGGTAACGTGACTTGTTGTTACATAACATAATTTAACACCACTCCTTTAATCACCGAAAGGTTTGGCAGAGATGTATCTCAGCCAAATGTAGGTAAAGTGCATTGACGTTGACTTTGTGAGTGTTACGATATGTATAGTAACGCATTTAGTATAAAGGCACATAAAAAGCCATTTTGAGCTTCAAAATGTACAGTAAAAAATAATTGATTCTAGTCGCCCCTTCCAAAAGGTAGTTTTCATATGGAAAAGAATGGGCAAGAAACTCCATCACTCTTTTTAAAAGATCTTATAATATTTTGTATATGTACATTAATCACACTAATATTATAAAGGCGAAAGTTTTTGAGTGTGTGCGTGTGTGTGTGTGTGTGTGTGTGTGTGTGTGTGTGTGTGTGTATGTTTGTTACTTCTTCACGCCCAAACGGCTGGACCAATTTTGTTGAAATTTGGTACCAAGATAGTTTATAACCAGGATTAACAAACAGAATACTTTTTATCCCGATTTTCCTACGGGATCGAGACTTATGCGGGCGAAACCGCGTGGCGCAGCTAGTAAGTTACATATATTTATAATTATATGTGAAAACGATGCACCTAGAATAAAATTACTAGGTATATCACAATAGGTAAAAAAACTCAAAATGAAGTCATGACTGACAGATAAATTAATTATGTGATAGATACACGGTGTTCACATATTTATAAACATTGTAAAAGTAGACGATTTTCGCTAAAAAAAAAAAACATTTCACCTGTTATAATGAAGTAACGGAATATTTGAATGTAATAGGAGGCGAGCCTACTCGTATTACGACCAATTGGAACCGTGCACCTAGCTTCTGACGTTTCATAAGTGCCCATGCAGGTTTATGTGAGCTAAAATATTTTGATTTTGCATTCAACCGGGCACAAATCCAGACTCCAGCCGTGCGATTATGTAAACATCTCACCGTGAAAACTTGGGTGAAGTGAGCGTGGAGTAAGTCGTCAACAGTGTCAATCCCTAGCATCAGCATGACTCACAGCTCACTCTAAACTCACTTCACCTTAGTTATCACGATGAGATTTTTCCAGAATCGACCGGATGATTGCTACTGAGAAATTTTGACTTGTATTTTCTACTCTGTTTATCTACTTACTCGATGTTTGTTGATTTTTCTATTGATTTCCCTAAGGGAGAAAGGGAGATGAAACAGCAAATAGTTTTGGGTAAGACCTAAAAGTTGATATTGAAACTTATCTAGTATTTTTTGAGTTTTGCTAGGTTTTGTGTTATTTGAAGGATACACTGGGGTATCGAATCAAGGGAGGCCTTGATCTGTTTCTTTATCAGACCAAGTTTTTACATAGAAGAGATATCGAATCATTACAAATTGTTAGTGGGGCTTGTGGCTAAGTAACAACAGCCGCACGGGTCAATCGATCAGGTTAAGCAACGCTTGCCATAGATGGGTAACCATCCTTATATACCAAGACCGCTCCGTGCCTCGGAAAGCACGTTGAGCCGTTGGTTCCGGCTGTCATTCGTGGATATTTGACAGTCGTTACGGGTCGTCAGAAGCCTGAATGTTTGATAACTAGTCTAACCTAGGGGTATCGTATTACTTAGTAACTGGGTTGTGGAGGTCAGATAGGCAATCGCTCCATGTAAAATACTGGTGTTCAGCTACATCCGGTTAGACTGGAAGCCGACCACAACCCAGTTACTGGGTAATACGATACCCCTTGGTAAGACTGGTTGTCAGACTTTCGGGCTACTGACCATCCGTAACGCCTATCAAAAATCCAGCAATGACAGCCGGGACCAACGGCATAACGGGCTTTCCGAGGCACGGAGGAGTCTTGGTATGTGAAGATGGTCACCCATCCACGGACCAACCGCGGCAAGCGTAGCTTAACCTGACCGATCGACCCGTGCGGCTGCTATTACTTAGCCACAAGCCCCCTTTTTAGATAAAATGTACTGTCGTAATATCTCCTAGATGTGGTAGTGGCCGTATTACGTTACGCACAATCGATACATTGCTAATGTTTAATTTTCAGGCGTTCAAGAAAAGCGCGGAGATTTCATCGACATGATGATGGCACTGAGGAGTGATGAGACCAACAATAACTATAAGAAGGACCTTGAAGATGTTGAAATCAGTAAGTTTTGACGATTGTTTTTATTATTAGTATGGTAGTATAGTATAACGGGCTGGTGTCTGCTACTCCACAGGTTCAAGCGCGTATTTAGCGTATTGCTTTTATTAACATCTAGCATATATGCCTATAATGTTCCCATTGCTAGGACATAGGCCTCTTATCTATTTGAGAGGGAGTGGGCCGTAATCCACCACGCAGGAACAATGCGGGTTGAGATGTCACATGTCTTCAAACTTTTGGTTCTACGACATACCGGTTTCCTCATGTCGCTTTCCTTCACCTTTTTGAGAGCAGTCACGAAATAAATTACAGAATGTAACGCGCCAGACTGGGTTCGAACCCACGACCTATGACTCGTAAGTCGGGGTCGTTACCACTGGGCCATCACTGCTCTGTTTTTATTATTATTTTCTATTTAGTTACAATTTAGCTCAGTTTTCTTTTTCACAAGGTGACGGCTTTTTCATCGGGCGATTTTTCAGTCCAAAAACCATGATTTATGAATTGGAACTTTACTCAAAACAATTTTTGTTTCATTTCCAAAATAAAAATTAAGGGATCAAAGAAAAATGGCGTCCAGAGTACCTAAAGCTCGAACTAATTACAAGTTTTATCTTTAACGGGTTAACTTTAAGATAACGTAATTAATGTGGTCGCATTAACTTTTGATATTAGGGCGACTCCAATATTGCTTAAAACTCCTTAACTTTTACTTAGTTCGGTTCGAAATTTTGAGTTTTCGAATAATTATCGATCTGTTTAGTTTGTTGGCAAGGGTACTTTAACTCAGTTTTACTCAGCATAATTTATGAAAGGAATGAGGCCAATTTAAATAAGTACGTTTTAAGTAACTAGTTTTGACGTTTATTTACAGGGTTTAAGGGTTTAGAGAAGTCCAGCTTTAAAAACACGTAATCTGAAGGATAAATTGGCAAAAGACTGATGCTTGTTATTGTTTGGCCACAGTCTTCTTCTACAGAACTCGACTTTGCAAAAAAACATACAACGTGCGGCTGCAATGGCGACATTTATAATTTGACACACATACCTATACGGTTCCGCGTTTTCGATTTATAAAAATATTTTAATTTCATTCCACGTTATTATTTATTGATTTATTTACAATTTTCTAAAATAGCATCTTGGAGCAACCTAGAGAGCGCAGACGGGATAAAAAGGCCACGCCATTCGATGTTTTTTTTTTCTGAGGGTTTATTAATATGGGACCACTCTGTGCAAAAAATCTATTCCTGGAGCTACTTACCAGCTGGGTCAGAATCACGGAGTAAAAACAAAGGTCAGAACAATAGACAAAGCAGGAACAAAAAAAAAGGTATTAGTCAACAGCCTATTACTAGCTGGCATAGAACGATAACTTCATGGATGAGTCTTTTGCATAGTGATCCTAATTTTGGTTAGTCGTATTATTTAGCTGGTTTGAATTTTTTTTTTATTTACGTATTATTTTATCTTATATTTTTATGATTACTGGCCACTAGCCCTATCCGTGTGTTATGTCGTCATTGTGGCGGCACGTTGTATAAGCCCTAGTTATAGCATTTTTACCAAATGTCACTAAACACTTCAAGTATTTCATTTCTAAATATACTGGAAACAAACTAAAAGCATCGTCATCTGCCTAGCCTTTTCCCAGCAATGTTGGGGTCGGCTTACAGTCTAACCGGATGCATGTAACTACCAGTATTTTACATGGAGCGACTGCCTATCTGACCTCCACTACCCAGTCTACTGGGTAACACGATACTCCTTGGTAAGACTGGTTGTCAGACTTTCTGGCTTCTGACGATCCTTAACGACTATCAAAGATCCAGGAATGACAGCCGGGACCAACGGCATAACGTGCTTTCCGAGGCACGGAGGGATCTCGGTATGTAAGGATGGTCACCTATCCACGGACCGACCTCGGCAAGCGTGGCTTAACCTGATTGATCGATCCGGGCGTCAGTTATTACTTAACCACGAGCCCCTCAAAAAAAGTTTTTTTTTGAGGAGCTCGTGGCCCCTTAGACACAAACTGAAAGCATTTACTTCAATTAAGCCAAGTAGTGAGCAGTGGTGGCCCAGTGGTACCGGCCGCGACTTACCAGTGTAGGTCGTAGGTTCGAACCCAGGCAGGCGCTTTACTTTGTATAAATTATTTCATCACCACTGCTCTCAAAACGGTGAAGAAAAACTTCGTGAGAAAACAGCCATGTCATAATCCAAAAATTTAAAAACATGTGACATCTACTAACCCGCACTGGGCCCGCGTGGTGGATTACGGCCCACTCCCTCTCACCTAGAGGACGCCTGTACCCCAGCTGTGGGAACATTTTAGGCTGATTATGCTAAACCAATTACAGTGATGAGATGATCTGGCAGTTTGAGTAATGTATGCGGCCTACACAAATTTCCTTTCCGAATCCTGAGGCTCCTCAAGTTCTGAGTTGAGCTGCACAATTTTTGACAGTTGCGTGCACTGACTGGACAGATCCGCTCAATCTATATGGTTCTTTCCTCAAAAGATCATTTCAGACACCAACCTGCATGGTCTTCACCTGATCTGACCAAGATTATGTCTCGACTTTAAAAGATACTGTGGCCTCTGAGTTTGATTCATCCTTTCTTCTCAGAATAGTCAGATAGGAAACGCCGAGATCATCTAGTTTAAAAAAAAAATATGATTGACATCTAATAGTGCTTGTACAAACCTACTTACAGAAATAAATCATTTATCATTTATCAGTCACTTTGGAGTTGTCAAGGAGTTGGGCAAGATGAAGCTACATATTTGCCCATTCTAAAGTGCAGTATGTTCCTATGAAGAAGAATGCACAACGAACTCAATGGACTTTCTTCTAAATCAAAAAACATTACAAGTTTAATAATAATCCCAACTTCCATCCACAGCTGACATGGTAATCTCAGCAAACGCGTTCATAATCTTCCTGGGCGGTTTCGAGACCACCTCCTCAACCCTGGCATTCCTCTTCCTGGAGCTGGCAGCCAACCAGCAGGTCCAGGAGAAGATGAGGAGTGAGATCCGGGAGGTCTTGGACCGACACGACGGGAAGATCACCTATGAGCTGCTGCAGGAACTGGTGTATATGGAGATGGTGATTCAGGGTATGATGTTGTTCTATATTTTTTATACTAGATGAAGATGCTTTCACTGTCTTCTTTAGATCTCTACTGTCCGTTTTCAGTAATACTAAGCAACATATAAACCAATAAGCAATATAAACGACCACTAAGCAATAAGCAATTATATTATGGTGCGCTGTTGGATTTTCGACTTTCGGCACGAAGCCAAATGTCGAAAATCCAACAGCGGGCTATTGTTTAGGCATTCATTTAGGTGTCGCTTAGTGTTAGTGAATAAGGCATAAATACGGGTTCAAAGGGTTTTAAGGTTGATACACGTTACTTAGCACGTACTTGGCTAAGCGTTATTCCTACCACTGTCGCACAACTATCAGACTACTATTGCAAGATAGAAACATAAACATGTCTAAGTCAACGCATGTGCTACGTAACGTTTATAAATCTCGAATTTTGTCATAAATAAACACCGTGGACTTTGGTCTATGATATGTGAAATAAGAGGCATGATGGAATTGGAATTGAGAAGGCTGAATATTCTGTCGATGAAGGTGGAATATGTAGCTGAAGGGCCCTGTGGATATTTACATCGCCACATGCAAAACTACGCATCACACTGACGTCACGCAAAATCCTGCATCGCGCAAGCAGAGTTTACCGCGCGAATACAATATATACAACGTTCCGACATCAATCATCATACCAACACAATATCGCTCACACAAGACTGCTCCTTAGCCCGGATCGTGACCGGCTAGATCTGGAAGCGGGGCGGGTGGGAGCAACTCACCTATACTCTGTAGGAGCGTCGAGTTGGTTGTCCTCCGCCGGGCTCCCAGGCAACTGGCACTCACCTGGCGAGAACATACCGCCAAGGTGTCGTGAAGAAAGCAGCGCCGTGAATCAGAGTCGTGCCGCGTCTACAGAAATACAACATGCAACCACTCACCACGCGCGCTCAATAGACAGACCACTAGCCATTGTCGCATACATAATGAGGGGCCTGTATTTACAGGCCACCGTATCGCACTCGGCTGGCTATGCCTCGGTACCCCTTACGGGGGCATCGCGATCTCTCACGAGAATCATTTTGGTCAGAGGATCCTCTCTTTTCTATTGAACATGCGTGAACTTTACACCCTGTTCCTGATACCTTTATAGCCCTATTATAAGTTTCTTATTAGACCGGTGTATAGAGATTATTCTAAGGTATAGAGGCTACTTGAGCCAAATAAAAGACTATAACTTTTTGACTGATAACTGTTTCATTTGCATTTTGATCCTTAGGAAATTCGTATTTCAGTAAATAATTGCGTGATAAATAATATATGTGCTCGCTGTTTTCCGCAGCTCTTCGAGTGTATAAGTAATTAGTTTGAACTCCACACCACATTCAGCACAGTGACCCCAATTGGTTAGATACTTGTAACCAGAAAAGTTTCTTTTAATGAGTTTTTATTTCCCCCTCGAGGAATGGACTGGTTCGGATTAAAGGAACTGTGTCCGTCACACTGGCTGAAACTATACGGAACAGTCTCGAAACTGTACTGTACGGAGATCAGTTAACAGGTGTGAATTTAGCTTGTTTGAACTTTAATGAATGGAGATATTCACGGTGGCAGGGACATCGCCACGCAATGTCCGCGCCATGGATTCAGCACATGACGCCGAAACGTCCGAGTTGAAATTTTTCGTCAGTTATTAAAAATATACAGTATCGAAACCACACAAATATCGTCGACTGTAGGTTCAATTGAGGTAAGGGACAAAATACCCAAAATGAGTTGAGTATACAGTTTTGTTCAGAATTTTTCGCTCTATCGAATGGTGAATATGAAAAAAATTCTAGCTTAAGAAAAATGTCCCTGTATCTGAAAAACTATGCAATATAGGAACTTGAAATGGTGTAATTATCGCCGCCAATCCACTTCAAATAAGGTAAGGGTCTTTCCAATCAACGAATTACCATTACGTACGTCAAAAGTGTGTACTTCATTTTCTGTCAAAAACCTCTTTACACTGTATTTTTTTCATAAATTTTTTCAACAAGTCCTTTACACTATTTTTTCATTAATAGATTGGATCCAACGTAGAAGTCAGTTTAATGTAAGGGACGGGACTACAAGATACTTGGGCAGTAAGGGACATTACTAACAAAATACGTTGTTGTAAGGGACATCTATTTTCTTAAATAGCTAACCCATTTAAATAAATGTTACACATGTAGATAGAGCACTTAAATACAAGTTTATGTGTGAAATCAGACTTGAAAAAAGTTAATAACAAAAAAAGTTATGGGCGATTTAGTCCGAAAAAAAACTTTGTGGGCGATATGCAATAAATTAACTCACATACTTGTTATCGCCTGTTCTGACGATATACAAAAAATTAACGAGATAAAAAAAAAATCAGCTGTTCCCTACATTTATGTTCGCATAACTCGTCAAAATGTAGAGAACAGCTGTTTTTTTTCGCAACCGATTTCATTCATTTTTCATTTTGAGCGCGTAGGTATTGTACTTTTCTATGAAACAGCAGATTTTTTAAAATGTTTATGCTAGAGTGTCTAGTATCATGTGCTGAATTTCTGGTTACACTTTGTGCGTTTGTTCTTGCCACCCTTTATAAGAAATATATTCATATTGTATTAGTGAATTGCATGTGAGATTAACTCATGCATTGGTTAGTTTGCAAGGATGATTGGTGTATAGTAAAAACTCATGCGCGGAAAATAGGTTGAATTTATTACTTTTATAAAAAAAAAAACGACGGGTTGCACTCCGGGAGTGCCGGCAGAAGTGAAAACTTAAATATTAACGTTGTGCATTTTTTATATTTTGGAATGGTTAGGGAATCATTTTGCACGAATTGCTTTAATTATCAGTATAAAAGTACTATCATTTATGATAGTACTTTTATACCACCATCATTATTACCAGAACCATTATTTTATTAATTTTTTCACGTCCACCGGAGGTGTGCCATATGTTCCTCCAGTTATCTGTAGTTCCCAAATTGCAGATTTATTGTCGAGAGATGTACCTTCAAGTCTATCAATACATTCTAACTACAATTCTAATTAATTAATTCATTTAAGTTAAGTTTGTTTCTGTAACATAAACACACACGAACATTCGCGCAAGCACCCTGCCCCACCTAAACTAAACAACAGGCGCAGGCATACATTTTCGCCGCGCCGTAGAAAGAGAGGAGGATACTTCCTCGCCTACGCCGCGCCGCCGGCTGTCTACTCACCATCCGTCTTACGAATTTTCGATCAGGGTCACGTGTCCTGACGCGAGTTTTACATTTTTTACCCGTTACAAAAAAAGTGTACAACGCCGCTAAAGAAGTTTTCACTTCAAAAATAGATTTCGAAAATCGGGGTGATTACTATAACTTCCTTAATCAGGAAGTTAAAAATTACAAAAGTGGAAAAAATGGACTTGCCGGTTGGAAGAAACATGAACGCAGAGAGAGGCGGCTAGACATAAAAAATGTTAAGCTTGATCACAATGTTGCAACTTAATAAATGACTTTGTAATTTATTACAATTTTATTAATCTTACTAAAATTACAAATTATTGCAGATTGAGTATTAAATTGATTTAAAATAAAGTTTACTTAGTTTCACTCGTACTCCATACAAAAGGGAGGACCCTCCGATCAGATGTGTGTTGTGACTGGTGGGCATCTGCTGGATAATTGATGTCGAGGCGTTGTACATATTTACCATGCGAATAGCAAATATATGCTAGTCGCAGTAAACTCTGCTTGCGAGATGCAGGATTTGTGTAAAGGCAGTGTGTTGCTTAGTTCACATGTGGCGACGTAGATGCCGCCACAGACCAAAATATTACATACTTATTCCTTTTATGTAATCTGGTAGATATGTAGTGTCCCTCAAAAAATGCACTTATGCCGCCTATACTTCAACGTAATTTAATGCTCATTCCAGAGACTCTTCGCCTCTACCCGCCTTTCCCTAGCATCCAGCGCTTATGCACCAAAGAGTACACGATACCTGACACGACCACCGTGGTGGAGAGGGGCACCATCGTACTGTTCCCGACACTAGGCATACAGAGAGATGAACAGGTAAGCCCCTACTTTAGACGGGGTAAAATTAATTAGCTAGCGAAACTCCGAAGATGTTATGGGTATCGATATCTTGACACAACAAAAACGAATTTTGTTAACTGAGTTTTTTTGTGTGTATACTATTCTATTCCTTCTTATTAAGTAACTACACTACTTGCGGTCGATGACTCCTATTTTTTTTTTTTTCAAATTATTTTTTGGTTTTATCATGTTTAGATTTACTCCACGTTTGTGGAGTTTCGCAAGCTAATTTTATTTTGACTCTGTAGATACTAATTATAACTGGATACGAGTCTGACCGAAGGGGTGTAATGGCGGGAGGAACTTCGGACTCATCATCTGCATAGCCTTTTCCCAACTATGTTAGGGTCGGCTTCCAGTCTAACCGGATGCAGCTGAATACCAGTATTTTACATGGATTACTGCCTATCTGACCTCCACAACCCAGTTACTGGGTAATACGATACCCCTTGGTAAGACTGGTTGTCAGACTTTCGGGTTTCTGACTACCCGTAACGACTGTCAAAGATCTACGAATGACAGCCGGGACCAACGGCTTAACGTGCTTTCCGAGGCATGGAGGAGTCTCGGTATGTAAAGATGGTCACCCATCCACAGACCAACCGTGGCTAGCGTAGCTTAACCTGATCGATCGACCTGTGCGGCTGTTATTATTTAGCCACGGGCCCCTGAGGAACTTCGGACTATCAAAAAAAACAAAAATGAGACTAGTAAAATCTGGATTCTTTAAGACTTGGCAGAGAGAATTGACTTCGTATAAAATTCGAGACTGGAACAAAATAGTTACGCTTACACTCTCGCGTACGTGCCAACTTAGAGCGGATATCTTATACGAAATAAAACTTGGGAACAAGTGTCAGAGACGACACTTGCATACAACTTCCAGATAAGCAACTAACTCGCTTCCTACATGTTGACAATACACCCCCAATACTTGTAACTGTAAGATTTTACCATAAATAAATGAACTGGCAAAGTTGCAAACACATGGCTTAGAAGAATTTGGTGTCGGACATAGTTGTGTCGAGATTAGCACACAGTTCTAAAAGACTTGATAAGTTTTTTTGTTGATATGATGGGGTATTTAAGACCAAATGGGGCCAGAGATTGGTGAGAAAAATCTCACCGTGAATTCATAAGTGAAGTGAGCACTTAATAGTTTTAATCCGTAGCGAATGACAGCTCACTCCACGCTCGCTTCACCCAAGCTTTCACGGCGAACTGGTTAAAGAATCGCACGGCTGTTCGTTTATCCTGTCTATATTTTGTGTTGCTTTATTATTTTATGTATTATATGTACTAGCTTTGCTTTGGGTTGACATGTCTGTTTAGATAAAAATCCCAAAACAAATAAAGAGAAAAAAAAAATGTAATAGCTTTGCCCGCGGCTCAGTCCGCGTGGGACTCGGAAATCATCCCACGGAAACGTATTACCGGGATAATAAGTATCCTATTCCTATGTGTTAAACCAGGTTATAATAAACTATCTGTGGGCCAAACATCCAAATCCTATTAAAAGCTAATGGTTGAAATACTATCGTGAATTCATGCAAGCCTAGTACTTTTTGTTAGAATACAGGTCAGATAGTCGGTCGGGTCATATTTCAATCATGATTCGACAGACACGTAGCGTCATCTAGCGTCCTAAAGCAATTGTGATCGTCGAAAGTTATTGTTATTTTCCTAGGGAATAGTATTTTTTTCTGGATGAAAGGTATCCTATGTCCTTTCCTGTACCCCTGACAACGTATATGCAAAATTTTATGATGATCGGTTCAGTGGATATGGCGTGAAAAGGTAACAAACAAACAAACAAACTTTTTTCGCATTTATAATATTAAAGTTAGCATTAGGATATCATCATTATCACTGTCATTGTCCAACACTTGATACGAATTATTGAGTAATTTATGCATCAAATTATTTCTGCCGCATTTAAATTCAATATGAAATAAAGTTGTTTACTCCAGAACCAATAACAATGCTGATCACGTTGCAAGATAACATTTTCGTTAAAACTTCTGCCAAAACAATTTGTGATAATTTTCTCGCTTTATCAGAACCCTTTATTTTTAACATGAACGTTGAAGAATATTAAGTTAATTTGATTGATGCCAATCATCTCCAAGCTATTGAGTTATCTTAGACATATTCAATTTTAGAAGAGGGGTGCGAAGGTAAGTTTGAGATCAGAGAGCATAAGTGGATAAGTGAAGGTTATGTTTTAAGTACATCTTGACCTATCCACCGCTGGATAGACGTACTAAGGCTTTTTACCAAGTGATAAAAACAGTAAAGTGGGGTCAATGATGTTCTAATCAGTAATTCTGTTCATATGTTGTTACAAAGTAATTGAAAAATATTCTTTATGTTAATAATTTTCGGCAATTCTTTAGTAAGGGTCAAAGGTTTGTAATCAATTTTTATTACAATGAATGAGTCTGTAAATTTAGAATATTATTGTCGTAATTTTGTCCCTTGCACTTAAGATGGAGGATTTATGATGCAATCGCATTGGTTCAACGTCAATTTCAGGGTAGAAGAGCGATTCCATCATATTTAATAACGGCTGTCATGAAATTCTGTCATTTTCATCAGTATTTGACATTAAGGTGTCAAAAAATGCTCTGTATTTGGGCATTTCGGACGCATGTGGCGGCCATCGTTCTTATAGGAAACTGTAGCTTTAGGGTCTGTTATATAGTCTATAGCTCATAGGTTTAGTGGTCGAAGCTCGACTGATAAAGGTGGAGACGTCGGTTCGATTCCTGGGTCGGCAAGTTTTTGGGTTTTCTCATCAGTAATTTCTCAGTTGCGATATAGATTTTGGATCCGTGCACAGTTAATGGCAATAAACTGGCCCCGTCCCACATACACGAGGTGGAACATAAACATAACTAGCAAAGTACAGACGCCAGCACATCAAGCTACTACAATCTGTCAAATTTCTTCAATAGATTTTCAACTTTATTGTTAACTAGCGACCCGCCCCGGCTTCGCACGGGTGCAATGGAGAAACACTGATAATTTTAGAGCCATTATTTCTCGTAAAAAGTATAGGATAAAAAATGGTTATTGTGGGTTATCCCTAAGCGATGGACATATACCATTGCGGATTTTTTTGTAGACCTTTTTAAGGTGTACAATACTGTAGTACATTATTTTGATCTATCTCGACGGGTTCAGCCAGCGTTTACAATGTAAGCGCAAAAAAATGTATTTATTTACGACATTACATTAGAAACCTCTAAAATTACCAGTGTTTCTCTACTATATTATGCATGTATTATACATATAAACCTTCCTATTGAATCACTCTATCTATTAAAAAAACCGCATCAAAATCCGTTGCGTAGATTTAATGATCTAAGCATATACAGTGTGTCCGGACATGGACTAGCGATATTCTAAATACTTAAATATAAGCTATTTTAAAGTACTATTACACTATAGGCTTGGGTCCAATACACTTCCCCGCTATGTGGCAGCCATTTTGTTTTTTTTGTTGAAATATGCTCTATGCGAGTACAAAAAAAATCATATATCTCAAAGTTTTAGTCATACTGAGATAAAAATAGGCTTATTCGGAAGGCAATAATATTGTCTACCGTCTGCATTACAAAGCAATGTGTTCACAATTCCATAACTTTTGAAAAAAAATGTGAAAGTCGAAAAAAAAATCAAAAAATTATGCAATTCAACCAATAATGGTTAATTACTACAAAAACAACCCCGAGAACTTTTTTATTTTTTATACTAGATCGACAGTTTTTGAGCTACGCTACAATGCAACATAAAATTCACAACTGTATGTTTAATACTTTAAGAGTTATTGTTGTTTGAACATAGCGTATGCGCAAGCACAAAACGTCTTTGTTAACCGCCAGAGTGTCATTTATGGCATTCACTGTATTCCATCTGAGAGCAGGCGAGAAATACTGTTCGTTACTACCGTGAGTAAGCGAGATAGAACGTATTAGTCCACTACCTGAAACAAAATCAGTTTTAAGGACAAATTATTAGTTGGGTTAGTTTAGTTGTCCCTCGCCCTGCGTTGTGATCGCTATCGCTACTTTCACTTACCGTCCGTGCTGTTTACGTGCTGCGTTAGTGTTTTGTATTTAAAAGTGTGATAAAGTATGGCACAGCGTCAATATTCATCGCAGTGGCGTGCCTAGTGGTTAAACTTAGGGCAAGCCAACATACTTAAAAAAAAAAAACTAAGTACCATCCTACCGTATCGCCTGTCACAAGTTGTGCCTACCGACTGATTCGTTTTAGTTCTTACTAATATTCTTATTTCATAATTGTAAGTTTTTGCTATTAGCAATTAAAATGAAATGTTTTTTAATAGCACCATTTTTTTCTTATATTATAAATTATATACTCAAAGTATTGGTAATCCTTTACAAAATCGCAACTTTTTCATTTTCATATTATCAGTTTCGTGTAAAATATGATAAGACGTATAAGAGCCATCTATTAACATTATTGGCACAACAGAGCTCAGAGTTAGTTCATATTTCACTCGCTCGCAACAGTCGCTATAGGCAAAATATTACAATCTGGCCACTAGATGGCGTACAAGTTATTGATTGATTTCTAACTACACATTGTTTACGATGTTGATAATATTTATAATTATAATTACTCACAATGTGAACAGCCATAACCCTTCAATTTTCGTTTCTTTATCACAGACAGATGACAAACACCACACACACGCACACGGAAGGCATGGTAAAAATTACTAGACAGATTTACTTTACCTTCAGTAGCTTTGATAAAAGCCGTTTTTTGTCAATTCATTTAGAGAACATGATCCTGGCGCCTGCTTTAATTTTTACAATTAATTAAGCAGCCTTTACAAAATATAAAAATTATATATTCTAACTCAAAACGGCGTAATCAGTCGGCGTCAAAATTTGGTGAACGTTTTATTTCTACCAACAGCTGTTTTTCTATTGCAATTTTCGATAATTCGGAAAGCCGTTCTTGTTCTTGAGTACTTATTTCTTAATTAAATATGTGTGAATACTTAATTAACACGTTCCGCGAAACAACTTGTCGCAGGAATGATCACAATTAAATGAGCTAGGTATCTTTAAAAGTTCCGGAAAGGCACCCTGAAGGCAATTTTCGACTAAAATGCCTATTACGTAATTTAGATTTCTGAGAAATAGGTACTCAAAAAGTAGGTTTAGGTGAAGTAATGAGATTATTATATTCGTCTGTAAAACTTGAAAGTATTTACCTTTCCGAATAAAGATTGCACATACTTTAATCCATCACAAGGCACATTTGCAAGCGTTTCCGAATTCATTTTAATGTCAAGAAACTTTTTAATCACTTCAAAACAAAGATAATCACCGCAAAACTAATCACAACACTTCATTTCACAGAAAATGTCCAAGCAAAAAATGCACCAGTAACCGCTCGAAACGAACTTGAACTAATTTGAAATTGTATCATTCCATTCCATAGATCGAGCTTTGCACAGCGACGCGCTCATTCATACTATTTACACACACACACGCTTCGTTTTACGTTCCATTCATAAAAAATCAGAAGCCAGGCTTAAAAATCAGTACAATTTGGAAAATAAGTACATACTGATGTAATCAACAACGTGAACATTTGTATACAAATAGTGACAGGTCCAGAAGCCTCATAAGAAGCCAGCTGGTGCGAGCGAGACGGGACGATGTTTATTGTTGCGTTCTCGCAATAGCGGTATTGGAGAGGTTTGGCAACGGTGCGCGTGATGAAAACTGTGCGGGATTTAAATATTATTCTTCGAGTATGTAAACCTGGCAACCTTGCATCGAACGTATAGCAGGCGGCCGCCGGCCGGGGCGCGCAGTTTTTATTATTCTTATCAATTCTTGCGACATGATTGAGTTGGTTAATTTACAAGTTTACTTGTGTAGTTTTATTTTTTTTTAATTTTTTATTGTTAGGCTCACGTTTGACTGAAAGCCGGGCTTTTCGGCTTTAATGAAAGGAACGCCCCTGATTCATCGCAACATATTGCTGACATACACTTTGTGTATGGCTTTTGCAATGGAAGTGCAAATTTGGCTGTACAAGAATATCGACGAAGGTACCCTAACAGGCCTACACCGAGTCGCCAAACTTTTATCGACGTGCATTCAAGATTAGCGGAAAGAGGTATTCAAAGAGCTGTTAATGAACGCAATCGCTTGGTATCGCCCGAAGATGAAGAAGAAGTGCTTAGACTAATAACCAATGATCCTAGACTAAGCGTTAGACGGATTTCAGTGCAACTTCGAATGTCTAAGTGGCATGTATGGAGAATTTTGAAAAGAGAAGGGTTACACCCTTATCATTTTCGACGGGTTCAAGACGTGATCGAACCAGATTTTGCTGCGAGATCTGTGTTTTGTTCGTGGATAAATAGAAATTTGAGACAGAACCGTAATTTTTTACAAAGAATACTGTGGACTGATGAAGCCAAATTTACAAGAGCTGGGATTACAAACCACAGAAACGACCATCTCTGGTGCTCCGCAAATCCAAGGGCGGTGCGCCCAAGCTCATTTCAACATGAATTCTCAGTAAATGTGTGGGCCGGCATAATCAACGATAGGCTGATAGGGCCATTGGAATTGCCACCTACATTAAACGGCGCTAGATTTTTAGAATTCTTACAGACACAGTTTGCGGACAGCCTCATGGACGTACCTCTATCATACCGTCGGCGTATGTGGTTCCAGCTCGATGGTGCACCCGCGCATTTTTCTCGAGCAGTGAGAGAATATTTAAATAATAATCTACAGCCGTGGATCGGTCGTGGTGGTGTAGTAGCGTGGCCGCCTCGCTCACCCGATTTGACACCCTTGGATTATTTTTTGTGGGGTCATATGAAACAAAAAGTATACGCTACAGTTCCAAATACCAGGGAAGAACTCGTCGCAAAAATTATGGCAGCCGCCGAAGAAATTAGATCCGATTTGGATTTAATTAGGCGCTCATCAACCCAGGTGGCACAGAGAGCCGTAGTGTGTCTACAAGCTGGAGGTGGCCACTTTGAGCAACTGCTTTAGATATTTTAATCTTCATTTAATATTGGAAAAAACATTAAATAAAATTCAATATGAATGTTATGTTTTTTTAATGATTTCCTGTTTAGGGTTCCGACAAAGGCCTTTTGTGCTTGCGCATACGCTATGTTCATACAACAATAACTCTTAAAGTATTAGACATACAGTTGTGAATTTTATGTTGTATTGTAGCTTAGCTCAAAAACTGTCGATCTAGTATAAAAAATAAAAAAGCTCTCGGGGTTGTTTTTGTAGTAATTAACAATTATTGGTTGAATTGCATAATTTTTTGTTTTTTTTTTCGACTTTCACATTTTTTTTCAAAAGTTATGGAATTGTGAACATATTGCTTTGTAGTGCAGACGGTAGACAATATTATTGCCTTTCGAATAAGCCTATTTTTATCTCAGTATGACTAAAACTTTGAGATATATGATTTTTTTTGTACTCGCATAGAGCATACTTCAACAAAAAAAACAAAATGGCTGCCACATAGCGGGGAAGTATATTGGACCTAAGCCTATAGTGTAATTGTACTTTAAAATAGCTTATATTTAAGTATTTAGAATATCGCTAGTCCATGTCCGGACACACTGTATAGGGACAGACAGACAGGGAAGCGACTTTGTTTTATACTATGTAGTGATAGTGATGAAGCATAAGGTTCAAAATTGATTTGGAAATTTTGACAGTTTCGGGTAGCTTGATGTGCTGGCGTCGGTACAACACAAAAGTGAAAAAAAAAAAACAACCGACTTCCAAAAAAGACACGACAAAGTGAAAAATAACTTAAATTTCTGAAGTCGGTGGCAAACAACAAAAATACGAACCCCACGACACCGACTGTCTGAGTGTGTCAGGGAATTGGCGCGCAGAATAACAACAGTCAAACAAATCACTTGAAGATTTCACTACAGATTAACTTGAATGAGAATACCACTGCCACGTTTACCCATCCCCAAGCCATGACAAGCGTGTTAGTAACATATTTGTTTTAACTTTCAGTACTTTGAAAACGCCTCAGCCTTCATCCCAGAGCGCTGGTCTGAGGACGCGCCGCAGCCACCTCCTGGAGTCTATATGCCCTTCGGAGACGGACCTCGGTATTGTATAGGTGGGTATAGTAAGCCTCTTCATAGCCCACCGGGGCAATTGCGTAACAAACTATCACCAGCCGTGCGATTCTGTAACCATCTCACCGTGAAAACTTGGGTGAAGTGAGCGTGGAGTGAGTCGTCAATAGTGCCAAACAGAGTGAGCTGATGCTAGATCAGCATGACTCACAGCTCACTCTAAGCTCACTTCACCTTAGTTATCACGGTGAGATTTTTCTCTGTTTTCTTGTTGGCTGTATTCATAAACAATACTTGGCTAAGGGCTGAATGTTCTAACGCCAGATAATTTTATCCGAGGGATAATTTTGAATTTTTGACAGTTCTTCAATACAAAACTGTCAGACGTCAATTTTATTCCACGAATAAAAATTATCTGTCGATTGAAAAAATCAGCCCTAAGTAAAGTAGCAATAGGTAGTATGCGAAGTAAAGCATTTTTCAATGCGATCCGTATGACAAGTGTCGATCGCCACCTCAGGTATTGTCTATGAATAGTTTTTTGAAACCCTGTACGTCCGCGCGCTCAGTGAGACCCACGCCAGCACATCAAGCTACCCGAAACTGTCAAATTTTCCCAAATAACTTTGAAGCTTACATTTCAGCGATAAAGTTGAAAATCTATTAAAGAAATTTGACAGATTGTAGTAGCTTGATGTGTTGGCGTCTGTACATATTTAAACGTCGAAAATTAAAATGCCTACGGTCTAAATTTAAATTTTCAAAACATATAAAACTTAAATATCGAACGACCATAAAACCGAAAAATCGAGAGTAGCAAATGTCCTAAATATCGATATTTATTTATTATGTACAGACGCCAGCACATCAAGCTACCCGAAACTGTCAGATTTTCCCAATCAACTTTGAACCTTATACTTTAGCGATAAAGTTGAAAATCTATTAAAGAAATCTGACAGATTGTAGTAGCTTGATGTGCTGGCGTCTGTACAAGTCATGGATAGTCTTAGTTCATGGATGACAGACTTCGTAAAAAGGCAATGAGAACTTAAGATGCAAGAGCGAGCGAAGCGAGCTCGGGACTTGCGGCACCCCGACTCGGACAAGTTAGGTTCGAAGGGGATGACGGGGCTCAAGTGAGCGAGCATATTAACTTTGCTTGGGCAGTTTTTGAATTAGGTGGCTTCAATAATACGTATTTTTGCCACTTAGTTTATATTGATGATATTATAATAACTTCCTGTCACTGATATTTATATAGCAAGTAGTGTTATACGAATTTGTGTAGGGTAAGTACAACTTAAAAGTGAAAAAAAAAATAAAATATAAAAACAAAAGTTAACAAAGTGAAAAATAACCCAACGACACCGACTTCCCAAATTAAAGTTATTTTTCACTTTACAGTGTCTTTATTGGAAGTCAATTGTTTGTTTTTTTTTTTGTAAAAAAGTTTTTTACCAGTAATTTTGGTACACCAGTAAATTTACATGGGATTAATGTGAAAGCATATCCTTTCAGATAAAACAAGAATTGTGCAAATCGGCTTATAAATTACGGAGTTCTGAGGTAACAAACACAAAAAAATAAAAATATTCAACCGAATTCAGAATCTCCTCCTTTTTTGAAGTCGGTTAATGAAACGCGCTGGCATTGCGCGTGCTTTACAAAATGACCATGCTAATCAACCTGAGAAAACATGAGATTCGATTGCACAAACAATCCGCGTTAAGTTTCGCTGGCCGTCAGCAAAACTAACAAACATCGCGAAAACTGAAGAATATTAAAGTGCCGAATAAGTAATTATCACACGTGCTTGCGATGACGCATTCCACGGACCGGCAGGGTAATTGCGTAACACACTATCAGTAGCAATGGGTTTCATTTTGACATTTCAACAACATTCAAGAAACAAGAGACATTTTTTTTCATTGCGTTATTTAAGTTGTTGAGCACACACTTTCCGAACATATGGAGCAATGGATTAGCAATATGCTTCGAAATGATTAAAATTGAGAGTAGTGTGTTACGTAATTAGTGTGCGGCAAACTTAGCAACAGTAGCAATGGCTTTCATTTTGACAGTTCGACAACATTCATTGCATTATTTACGTGCTGACAAATTTTTCGAATATATGAAGCAATGGATTAGTAATATTCTTCAAAATGATTCAGAAAGTAAGGATTTCAGTCAAGTGGTAACAGCGACATAGGATCATAAAAAATATTTATGAGTTAGAAAGAGAAAGCCTATAGAACAAAATGTCTTCCATGTGTTTCGTTTTGGACGTTGATAGCCGCGCCACAGTATTTTACTTTTGCAAGTATCTTCGTGTCTTTTGTCAAGTTATACATAAATTGTTTCTAATAAACTTTTATTCTAATATTTATTTATTTTTATTTTAAGGGAGATTGGTCAGTGTGGTCACTAAATAGATAAAAGTGTACGGCCAACAGCCGTACACTTTTACACATAACACAACATTTGTTACACGTATGTGTTTAGAGCCTGGGTCTATAGTTCTACGCATCAGAAACACGCACAAAAACTATTGTATTCCTGCTTTACCCCTTGCAGGCACAACGTGATACTTTTTTACACTCTGTTCTCAGGCGCCAATTTCTAAGAACACACAAGTAATCGATGAGCGTCAGCAAAAAAATTAACACCATATTGCGTTACCTCGTTTATACTGAGTCGTGGTGTTGAGTGTCGAGTTGCATATTTTTTGCTGACGCTAACTTTACTCGGCCATTTGTGTAAGATTGGAGAGGCAACCCGATACTTATTGTTTTGGAGAAGGAATGTGTGAATTGTATCTTTATGGTATGTCACATGAGATGTAGGCAGTAGGTAAGGTTTTACCTACACCATTTGACTCATGCGATTAAAGAATCCGTATAAATAAATTCCTTCAGAAAACTATATCTGTCTGTAGGTCAAATACATGTTAGATCTGAAGGCAAGTAATACATTTGTATTACTTTCAACAATCAATGTGGTTGACATTGATTGTCGTCGTTGTGTCAAAAATGAAACGAGTATTTTTCGAGATATTTTTGACAGATTGAGACTGAGACTAGGATGCGAACGTTCTTCAAATTACGGGAATTGCCGCTCTGAGCGGTATTCGAACTTGCCACCCACTCAACTTGATAGCTGACTGAGAAATCCTTTTGAGGATTTGGCGTGATAGCTGTTGTCTTACCCACGGTACATAAATTTTCTTTCTTTCCGCAGGTAAAAGATTCGCCCTGATACAAATGAAGTGCTGTCTCCTAAAACTTCTACAGCATATAAGGCTCTCGCCAGCGCCCCGCACCGACTCGCTCGGCAAGCAGTACGTTGAGCCGCGCGTCGAACCTTTCACCGCCGACCCTCGCTCCCCGCTCACACTCCACCCCGCTGACTCTATGGTCACACTCAGCCTTTTATGACGAATTTTTTTGGACACCTTTTTTTAAATGCAGATACTGATAAAATTATTGTACAGACGCCAGCACATCAAGCTACTACAATCTGTCAAAAATCTTTAATAGATTTTCCACTTTATTGGTAAAGTATAAGGTTCAAAATTGATTGGGAAAATTTGACAGTTTCGGGTAGCCTGATGCGCTGGCTCTGTACAACGCTATAAGAGTACTTGGCGCGTGGCCAAAATCGGAACTAACGTAGCCATCTTGTTTTATCAATACAATTTCTGTGACACAATTCCACAAATGTGTACTAACAACGCCCTCCTGTCATTGTCGTTGACAGGCGGGCTGTCAACATGTCATGCAGACGTCAAAATATCCTTGTAGCACTCTAATTTGAGGTTGATCTGTGTTCTAATTTCTTTGCTAATTAGGTATGTTGCTAATCATGTGAATTTTTGTATGTATTAGTCACACAGTTTATGAGAAAACAAACAAATTGATTTATTGTTTTCTTTTTTAAAATAATTTAGGGATGTCTTTATCTTATATTGTAATTAAAATAGAAAGAGCTGGGTAGTAGCCAAAGTTGATCGTATACTTTTGGATTTAAAAAAAAAGATTAAGTATATTGAAACTAAAGGTGCCTAAAATGGCACTTAGTTTGGGTTAGGAAGCGTTCTTAGCCAGTGATTATACGGCATTTTAGGATAAGACTATTAATAACTTAATGATTTGTATAATTTTGTAGTAGTAATTTCTGTAAATAAATTGCTTTACTTGTATATAATAAATCAATGGTTTTATTTTTATGGTCGTGGGTTCGCGACTCAATAATAACACGCTGCGCTACGCTGGCCGCGGTCAGTTCGTGGATGTGTGACCATCTATTACATATCGAGACTCCTCCGTACCTTGGAAAGCACGTTAGTCAAGCTGTTGGTCCCGGCTATCATTCGTAGATCCAGTCCTATTCCTACAGAGTACAGACCGTATTTCGGCCACGGCGGCCAACATGACCGGAGGTCAGCCTTCGTCGCGGGAGATAAATAGTGCACAAGTGTGTGCGCATACACAGGTGTACTTTCTCTCATAAAGTCCGATGGGACGGCGCACAATCCGACACTCATCGTCTGCCTAGCCTTTTCCCAACTCTGTTGGGGTCGGCTTCCAGTCTAACCGGATGCAGCTGAATACCAGTATTTTACATGGAGCGACTGCCTATCTGATCTCCACAACCCAGTTACTGGGTAATACGATACCCCTAGGTAAGACTGGTTGTCAGATTTTCGGGCTTCTGACACCCGTAATGACTGTCAAAGATCTACGAGTGACAGCCGGGACCAACGGCTTAACGTGCTTTCCGAGGCACGGAGGGGTCTCGGTATGTAAAGATGGTCACCCATCCACAGACCAACCGCGGCAAGCATAGCTTAACCTGATCGATCGACCTGTGCGGCTGTTATTATTTAGCCACGGACCGACACTACCGGAGAGAAATCAGATAGTCAGTCGCTCCATGTAGAATACTGATATTCTGCTGCATATGGTTTGACTCAACAACCTAGCCGTTTTCCAACATAGTTGGGAAAAGGCTAGGCAGACTGATTGGTTTATTTTATGCTTGTACGTGAAAAAAAAACAAAAGAGTCGCCGTAAATATCGATAAATAATAAACTACCTACAAGCACGATCCATGCAAAAACCTAGTACAACCTTCAATGCCTTCAATGCCTCTAAGACTCAAATATTTCAATATGCTCAATTCGTCCAAATATCAATATAAATCTAAGAAAAATAAAGCCTGTGACGTGAACAATAAATCCAGTAAATCTCATATTATTCGACCTTTCACGAGGTTTCTTTGAGCGATGTCCTTTCAAATCTTTTATTACATTAGGTGCCAATACAAGGTGTTTTTTTGAGATAGGACTTTCGGACGAGATTTCGAAAAGCGGATCTATGTAGGTATAAGAAATCGAAAAACTTGGTTAAAAACCTCAAGGGTTTTACTTTTCTCTCTTAATCTCAATTAGGTGAGAAAAAAGCGGCCAAGTGCGAGTCGGACTCGCACACGTAGGGTTCATCAGTACCATCGTAAAATATTTAAAATTATGTTGGGGTCGGCTTCCAGTCTAACCGGACGCAGCTGAATACCAGTATTTTACATGGAGCGACTGCCTATGACACTGACCTCCGCAGCCCAGTTATTGGGTAATGCGATACCCCTTGATAAGACTGGTTTTCAGACTTTCGAGCTACTGACGACCCGTAACGACTGTCAAAGATCCACGTATGGCAGCCAGGACCCATGGCTTAACGTGCTTTCCGAGGCACGCCCTCCGTGCCTCGGAAAGCACGGAGGGGTGTTGGCATGTAAAGATGGTCTCCCATCCACGGATCAACCGCGGCAAGCGTAACTTAGGGTAAGTTACCGATCGAACCGTGCGGCTGTTATTTCTTAGCCACAAGCCCCTCCCGCCGCCCGTACAATATTTAACACTACTAGAGTACTTAGGTAAGTATATGTTTTTCTTTGATACTTTAGCACTACAGAGCATGATTTTTCATATCGGCTTAAAAAAATATGGTATTAGCCTACAAATAATATGATGCCATTTCTCGATATAATATTTAGAAAAATCATAATTCAATAGAAACGTATGTTTTTGTGTATGGCACATCATGCATTATAATGTGAATCTGTGTTACGTAGTATCAATGAAATTACAAGATTACACGTAAAATGACAAATATGAACATGAACTTACCTCTACTAATTATTTCGACATTGAAAAATTCAATTTTATAATTTTTTTGCGATTATTATACGCCGCTCGTTAATCGTATTCAAAGTAGTACCTACCGATTTGAAGAAAACATAAATGAATAAACATAAATGTTTATTCAGATCTATTCAAAATATGACGTGGTACTAAATTCGAAACTCAAAAACATATTAGTTAATCTCGTCAACACTAGATCACGCTACTTGGATCCATTTTTAAAATATAACACGCTTTTCGGTATGTCCCATTATGTGGGACACTATGCCCTGTAGGGTTAGTAAAAATTCGTTTCTTGTATGAGGACCCTCTAATTTATATTATTCGTTGTTATAGCTGTCATAGAAGAGCACACTATGCAATTTAAGTGTCTACCTATAGCGGTTCAAAAGAGCCAGCCTTGTGGCAGACGGACGGACTGACGGACAGCGGAGCCTTACTACTACCGAAACCTAAAATAATAAATAATAATATTCCACAACTTTCACACAACGCCATCTAGTCCCAAACTAAGCAGAGCTTGTGCTATGGGTACTAGACAACTGATAAACATACATATATATTTCTAAATACATACATATTATAGATAAATTACACCCAGACACAGAACAAATGATCGTGCTCATCACACAAACATTTGTCCTGGGTGGGAATCGAACCCACAACCTTGCGTATAGCAGTGAGTAAAAATGAAACTAAAATTTCTAAAAGTCAGTTCAAGAATCAAATTTGAAAAGTATTCTAAAAAAAAGTAAATTGACGACCATAAGAGACAATAAGAGCATAGAGCGGTGGTGGCCCAGCGGTAATCCATGCCTTAGGGTGCGTTTCCACAGAAGCAGAGCTGGGCGAAGCGGAGCAGAGACGTGCAGGAATCGACTAATCACAATGGTTGAAATCCTCACCGCGTCACTCGTCTCGTCTGTGATTGGACGATTCCTACACGTCTCCGCTCCGCTCCGCCCAGCTCCGCGTCTGTGGAATCGCACCCTAACGGTTCTGCGTAATACTCACGCACTAGAAACTAATGTCATTTTGCAATATGAAGTATAATAAGTAGGTAGGTTAATATGGTAATAAAGAGAATCCTATTCTAGGTTCGTTAACCTCAATGTCGAGATCGAGGTTATAATAAACAAACATTCCAAATGCGAATATATCATAATACCTAAGGAGATAATTATGACAGATCACGGAGTAATCACACTGTGATGTTTAATAGATGGATCGTAGGTTCGAACCCACACAAGCAGATTTACTTTGTGTAAATTATTTCATCACCACTGTTCTCATAACAGTGAAGAAAACATCAGCGGGCTAATTGCGTAACACTACCAGTAGCAATGGGTTTCATTTTGACAGTTCAACAACATTAATTGCGTTATTTACGTTGTTGAGCAGACACACTTCTCGAACATAATGAGCAATGGATTAGCAATATGCATAAAAATGATTGGAATTGAGAGGAATAGTGTGTTACGCAATTAGGGTGCAGACCATGTCCAAAAAATCGAAGAAGTGTTACACTAGCAACCGTCACTAGGGCCGCATGGTAAATTACAGCCCACTCTTTCTCATAGAGAAGAGGTCTGTGTCCCAGCAGTGGGAACATTGTAGGCGGATTATGCTTATGCTAAGAGTCGCTGCTGGGGAGTTTGTTGCGCCACTTCTTCTCCCCGGCGTAAGCACTAGGAAGTGGTGAAGGGCGGGCGTTTTGGGGGACTGTTTTTTTTGTAATTTTGACGTTCGAAAAGTGCTGATTCTCAGTCTAGTTTGAATAAATGACTTTTGATTTTGATTCTGAGTCAAATCCTGTAAGGTATGTTTTGGGGTGTAATTCAAAAGAAGTTATATTTTTGAGCAAATGACACTTTTCATACAGAGGCCTGAACCTTTTACATGATTCATATTAAAATAATCCCATGAAAATAATAGGTAGTTCTGTATTATACACACATCAAAAGCGTCTAAGGATCAAGTCAATTTTTAACTATAAAAAATATCCAATTAATATTTACCAAATCTAGTCTTCCAGACTGGCTTCTTACTTTGATTCCTATGTTTAAGTTACTTATCCCTATATTTTGTAAAAATTAAGAAAAAATGCAAATTTTGCCAATTGTGGGAAATTAACCCAAGTTAATTAAATGGCAAAAAAAGACAAAAATGAGGATTTTTAAATTTTTTATTGTAAAGATAAAACAAATAATAATCTGTGTTTCCACCATTGACACGAATCACACAATCACAGCGATTTGGCATGCATAAAATCAATTCATCAAAATAAAAAAAATAATCTTTGAGGAATGGCCGCAAACGTTCTTTCTAACAAGTCAAAAAATTATTATGGGGTAGTTATGCACGGCATCCATACTCCGCAGAGCTCTTCTTTGGAGCATATCCCATGCGTGCTCGATTGGGTTGAGGTCTGGCGGACTCTGTGCTGTGTACTCTGTGTGTGTGTGCGGTTGTGCAGGCCACGACAGAACGTTGATGCGTTCATATTTGACTAAGTACCCTGTGTCGGTGTTAGCTTTCAAAGTTATAAACAAAAGCGTCACGAACAACTATGAAATATGCTGAAACAATCACAATGAACAAACAGCTCTTATTACAATGCAATAAAGTTTAAAATCTCATGAGTTTTTCTGGAGACTTTCAATGTTTCGTCAGGAACATCTTGCCTTTATAAGGTGGTGACTCATGATTTATAAATCATTAGGCCCATGCTTCCTTGTTGCATAATACATTGTGTAAGTGTTTTTACACGAAAAAAAATTATAAAGTTAGTGATTTGTGATTATGTGAAAAAAAAAAAATTGAAAAGTTTATCAAGATGATTTGAAATTCGGCGCACGAGATTCTAAGATGAAGGTTAGTCCCTTTTTAGCTTTTTCTTAGTTAATTTATTTTATAATACGCTTCTTAGATTAGTAAAGACTATTTACTACATTGGTACATTTATTACATTGGTACATTTTTTGGTCTGTTTCACCACCCCATGATATGTGTCGGTTAAATTCAGTTTTTATTTTTAAATTTATTTGGTGGTTAGTGCCTAAACGATGACTGTGATACAGACCTTAAGCGTCATCAAATATAAAACCAACCAGGTGGTCCAATAACGAAAAAAAAAAAAAAAACAGATTCAGATTTCTCAATATTAACTATTTTAGGTAATAATCAAAGCGTACAACCGTTTTTTTTTTATTTTGTTGCCCAGTGGTAACGGCTGCGACTTACGAGTTCATGGTTCATGGGTGTTCATGGTCGTGGGTTCGAGTTCGGGCAGGCACTTTACTTGGTGTAAATTAGTTCATCACCGCTGTTCTCAAGACGGTGAAGGAAAGTATCGTGAGGAAACCGGCATGTCCTGGAACCAGAAATTCGAAGACATGTGACATCCGACAACCCACAGTGGGCCCGCGTGGTGGATTATGTCCCACTCCTTACAAAGCATGTAAATGCGCTCCCTCTCACAGAGAGGAGGCTTGGGTCCCAGGAGTGGGAACATTATTGGCTGATTATGCTAACCGTATTTACATTTTCTAATCATGTTAGGCAGAACACTATAGGTTCACTGCCCACTGGTTCGCTGTATCCAATCAAATCATCGAAATGATTAGAAATCGATCTGCTTCCACGAAACAGACTACTAATGAGCAGTGTGATTGTACGCAATTTAGCGCGCGGTTCGTGTCTATGGTGCACACTACTGACTAATCATCAAATTATTAACTTATGCTCACAAAACTAAATAAATGTTGCGAAAAATAATTCACTACCTATGTTCAGGTCAGATAAAAGGGTTAGTGGGTCGTCTCTGGGGCGGAGTTAAAAACTGTGTTTATTTGAGTAAAAAAAAAATAAAAGTAAAAATATTTTCATTTATATTTTCCTGCAGCGGCAATGTTTACATTACGGAATGTTCATAGCAACATAACAGCACACACATAATTTTGAATTAAGAACATTCAAGGATTATTACCGCTGTTCCAATTCTGAAGCAATTGAAAAAAATAAGGCTGCTTGGGTCGTTTCCCTCGTCATCCCTAAAGGAGTACGTTTGAAAAACAAAAACGACGTAGGTTTTTTTATAGTGCACGTTCTTTGAATGGTCCCTTTCACGTCACTTGCCGTACATTTCCTATCGTAATTGCGATCTGACACCGTGAATAGCGTGTGGATAGATAAAAGAACCTTCTGTTTCGCTCGCTCATCTTTAGACATAGACACAATATGGCGGATTATCCTGCAATGCTGCGGTGAAAAGCTTTTTTCTATCCTAGTTTTCTGAGTTCTTTGTAGTCTTTTCTAGATTTTATTAGGCAGTAGCTTTCGTTGTAGACGGTAGCGTTTGCTTATCTTTATGAGTCCGTCATAATAAAGTTATTGACGGTGTAAGATAGCGTTATGTTTATTTCTAACTTACTTGTTATCGCTAAGAACAAGGCCACTTTACGCGCTATAATAAAAACTTGATGTAAAGGCGAAGATGAAACAAGGAAATCGGCGTCGATGACCATCTTATTATTATTTTCCCATTGTTCTAATTAACGTAAATACCAGTTGCACGTGTTTTTTAACAATGCAACACTGCTATTTCTAAGTGTCTCCTTTCGGTCATTGTACAGATGACGAAGCAGGCAGGGTCATTTATAACAATTGTATTTATCACATTGCGATGTGGGGGAGAGGAGGTGTTAAGTAAGCAACGTGTGTACTACTCCGAGTCAACTGCCCTTCCTCCTTTAATTCGTGACATATATACAACGTGTAACGTTAAATGCGCAAAACTTCAGACACCCCAACTGATTTTTAATTCAATTGGCCTATTTCAGAGAGAAAATAAGTAGTTACAAAAATTGTAAAGGTTTTATGTGCTGTTTTAGTTTTACGGGCCGTTCGGATCGTTTCTTGCGTCTGCGACGACGCTTTACCGAGGGAGGAGTCGTCACCGGGCCGCTGCGCCGCGCTGACATTGGCTTGCTTGACCTATTAATGAATAGACACGGCAACGTTTTTAATGAAGATTTTTTGAAAAATGTGACCTATATTAAAAAGTGGTTCAATTAATTCTGCTCGTTATTCTGATCAAACTACTTTCAGGTTTTGCGCATTTAACGTTACACGTTGTATACATAGATCGTACGTGATACTATGTTAACACTAAGGCTACGAAAACAGCTTGTCTACCTTAACTTGAACTATGTACTATACAAGGTGTAACTTAAATAACGCACAACCTCTTAAGGGGTCATTGTACTCATCATTATGAACAACTTTTACTATGGGAGCAAACCTGAAATCGCGAAAAAAAAATCAGCTGTTCCCTACATTTATGTTCGCATAACTCGTCAAAATGTAGGGAACAGCTGATTTTTTTTTCACGATTTCCGGTTTGGTCCCATAGTAAAAGTTGTTCATAATGATGAGTACAATGACCCCTTAAGAGGTTGTGCGTTATTTAAGTTACACCTTGTATATGTGACGTGCTGATGAACGTGACTTCACACCACAACATGCCTGCAAAATTGCTTGTGCCCAAACAAACAATTAGTTCTAAAAATTCAAAACTGCCGGGTAGGTCGATTGTGCGTCAGCATTGCATCAAACTGCAATGTCAAAGAAACAAATGGACGAATTGTCACTGGTAATCATATTTCTATGACCTACCTACACGTTATAATTAAGTATTATAAATGTGGTCATTTTTATTTAGTTCTGAGTTGGTGATCGGTTCAGTAAGATGAATCAAGGTTCTGTTTAAAAGTGAGATAAAAAAATAACACATTTCAAAAATCTAGATCTATGCGGTCTAACTAGAAAAATAAGGTGAGTTTTTTCTTATATTATTACCTTCCGTGTCTCATGCAGTCATGCTGCAACTGGGCTGTTTACTTATTGTTTTGTTTGAAGTAAGTAACAGACATGAGGGTACATAGCTAAAAAAAAGTATGTGTTTGGAAGGGAATTCAAAATAATATAGACAGTGGCACATATCGTTTTGTAAATGGAATCATTTGTGTTTCCAGTGCAAAATGCAAGTCTAAGTGTTCAGTCTGTGTGCCATAGATAAGGAAACATGTTGAGTGCAACCTGTGTCTTCTGTGCATTCTAATACTAACTACCTTTTTATTTAGCCCCAGTTTTGTTTCGAATTTCCGAAATTTTCTTTCATACAAAAATGTCACTTTTTGTTCGGAAAATCAGAAAGCGCCCTCTGTCGGCGCGACCGCGCGTTCTGGTTTCCATATACGGTAGATTTGGACGGCCAAATGTAGTCCGTGTGAATAAACTATTTAATTTCTACGTGTTGTTGTTATGGTATGTGTGATCAGGTTCTAAAACAACGCTTAATAGGTGCTCGGTCATTGTAGGTCATTGTGTTTTGTGCCCATGGAATTAGTATGTACTTTATAGTAAAAAAGTGTTACTTTTATATTTGTGTTTAAGCCCTGGCTGGTGAACTTAATTTATTGAGGTATCCACAGACCACTTAAGCAGATGACAACCTCATAGGATGAATAGCGAGATGACATTCTAAAAAAAAAAAAAATGTGCTTTTTGGGAATAAATGACTTTATTATTATTATTATATAGTACAAAATTTTGGGATAACATAAGATAATCATTTATTTGGTCAAATATGAGTACAATACATTTGTCAGCATGTAAGAGATGTTAAAAGTAGGGATAAAACAGGTAATCACGTTTGCCTTAAAAAAATAGCATGCAAATATTAATAAAATAAAATATAATGTCACTTCGATTGTAATTAAAAAAATATGTCATCATAATATCAGAACATTAAAAATAATATTATAAATTAGTAAAAATGATCAAAATTTCTCATCGAAAAATTCATTTAAATTGTAATAAGTTTTATCTGCTAGAAATTTTCTAATTTTCTTTTTGAACGCTACGTCAGTTGACTGCTTCAGATTTCAGGTAGTTTATTATAATTTTTTGCATTAGAAATCAAGACACATTTTCGCATTAGTGCCGTTCTATATTGATGTAGGCAAATTTGACTATTGCCCTCTGATTGCATAAATAAAATGTCACTAATTGTTATGTCAGATTCATCACGAAGGTTTCACAATAATTGATCATTCTGGCCATATAGGTACTAGCATGAATAAATAAAACAAATAGAATGCTAGAATAATACAAGTTTATTATTGTTATTTTCATAACGTATAAATAAAATTTTGCTCTGTTTGTAATAATAATAATTTATAATCACAAAGCTGAATAATTAAAAAAAAAAAATACCGAAATTCGTGGAAACTTTTTGTATACTATACTATGTTCTTTTATTAAATTTTGATTTTGGAACACAATTTGTATTAAAAGAATTTGTGAACTCGTTTTGTTCATTACTTGACGAGTGACAACAATGACCAAATAATTGAAATCATTATTGTAAACTATCATAATATGGAAAATACTTTATTTTAGGATATTACTTGAATGCAGGAATGATCAGATTTTAGTATGAAAATGTTGATGATCAATGATCCATTAAAAATAAAATATTTGTTCAAGAGCTCAAGGTGATACCTCAGGTAAGATTTGCCGATTATAACCTAATATTATAGAACTTACATTTTTTAGAGCAATGATTTCATAATATATATGAATAGTATACGTCAATGTTTAAGAGTATTTTATAGTCTAACAAGGTAAGGTAGCCATGATAATATATAAGTACTTAAATCATCATCTGCCTAGCCTTTCCCAACTATGTTGGGGTCGGCTTCCTGTCTAACCGGATGCAGCTGATTACCAGTATTTTACATGGAGTGACTGCCTATCTGACCTCCCCAACCCAGTTACTGGGTAATACGATACCCCTTGGTAGGTAAGAGTGGTTGTCAGGCTTTCGGGCTTCTGACTACCCGTAACAACTGTCTAAAATCCGCGAATGACAGCCAGGACGTGGCCAGGACCGTGCTTTTCGAGGCACCTGAGAGGTCTCGGTATGTAAAGACCCATCCACAGACCAACTGCGGCAAGCGTAGCTTAACCTGGTCGATAGACCTGTGCGACTGTTATTATTTAGCCACGGGCCCCTCTAATATATTACTTAAGTATGTATTTTAAATCCACAATCACCACTGTACTAATTAGGTGCTCGTAAGAGCTGATTTTACCAACGTCAGATATCTATTTATTCCAATTCCAATTTTACAGTAATGGTTCCATCGTTTTATCGATGATTCTGCCAATTTCAAGGTCGCAGATGAGGGTTTTCAGTCTAAAAAAGTTTTTATTATTTTGTCTATTTTATTCGCGAAATAATTTAAAATTTATGACGTTTTAATCCATACAGAAACTGTCAAGTGATTTCGTTAGATCCAATAAGCCACCGGCGTTGCTATTCACAACCACCCGACAGGCTAGCGTATCGACAATTAGACATTTCGATAAAGTGATTTTCTTTACCCCCGACAGCAAACAACTGTCCGAAGAATAGCGGTCGTATATTTATTTGATTTCAACTGACGACATTTTCAGGTTTTGGACTATCTAGCGTACAGCCATATTCGATACGGTACGGAAGCGTATCGAGTACTTATGAATAGCTATGTAGCAGGGTAATTGCGTAACACACTATCAGTAGCATTGGGTTTCATTTTGACAGTTCAACAACATTCATTGCGTTATTTACGTTGTTGAGCAGACATTTTTGGAACATATGGAGCAATGGATTAGCAATATGCTTCAAAATTATTCAAATTGAGAGTAATAATGCGTTACACAATTATTAGGGTGCAGGTCAGATGATTTTGGCACTATACACTTAATTCAAATTCATTTATTGTTAGTCACAGGTGGAAAGTCAGATCTTAGGACTTAGAACCCACGTGGCATTTATTATAAAAGTCCTATTATGACCTATTTCACCCCCTATCAAGTGAAATTCCAGTCTGATCAGATACGCTCGTTTGAGCCCCGCGCCCGCAGATATACACGTTGTGCTGATAACACTTCTGTTGCGAACAATGGTGACGAACAGAGACATAGGTATTTGATAGAACACTGGATTATTGGGAATTTGTGAGGACACGAGATAGCTAGGACTAGGAATACTGTCATCTACAACGTGTTACATTAAATGCGCAAAACCTGAAAATAGTTTTATCAGAATAACGAGCAGAATTAATTGAACCACTTTTTAATATAGGTCACATTTTTCAAAAAGTCTTCCATTAAAAACGTTGCCGTGTCTATTTATTAATAGGTCAAGCAAGCCAATGTCAGCGCGGCGCAGCGGCCCGGTGACGACTCCTCGACTCGATAAAGCGTCGTCGCAGACGCAAGAAACGATCAGAATGGCCAGTAAAACTAAAACAGCAAATAAAACCTTTACATTTTTTTTAATGACTTATTTTCTCTGAAATAGGTCAATTGAATTAAAAATCAGAGGTTTTGCGCATGTAACGTTACGCGTTGTATACTTTGTTAGAAAGAGGTAAACTTGGGAGATTGTATGCAGGACTACTGCGTAGCTATTGACAGCCATCCGACAGGCTATCGTATCGAAAATAATGCATTTCAATAACCTTATTTGCCTTGACCTTGTGAATAGCGTTTAGAGGACATTGATTGATGTTCGATACGGTACGGAAGCGTATCAAATGTTGTGTGGGTCGGGGCGCGTTAAGAAACTAGTACCTACTTACATAAGATAAGCGCCCATTTTATGTTTTGTAATAACAATTATATTTTATTTGTTATCTATTTTCTGGTGTACAATAAAGTACTTATACATATATAAATTAATAAACATAAGTGACATTGATATGAAATAATAATATAATAGGTATGTAATATGAAATTCTCGGTGAAGTCTGACATAGCCAGTTTAATTCTGTCTACCTAGGAATATGTAAACACTGTTTTGCGCTGTGAGCATTGCTGTTGCATTTATAGAGCAATAATACATTATTGCTGACTTAGTTTAAGCCCAGGTTCGTAGCCTGCGTTTTTCCCGCTGCGATTTTTATTCAGGTATTGGTTTTTCAACGCAGTGCTTAGCGCCGAGAATTGAAAATCCAACGGTATTTTTTTTTGACCCGCTGGGATGCGCTCTGTTGGATTCCCAATGCTCGGCTGAGCACCGAGAGTTGAGAATCCAGTGCGCGATAAAATCCTGCCATGATAGTTTTATGTCCGTGGTGTACGTGGGCTAAGACTGTTTTGTCTAGGTCTGCAATCTCTTTAAATAATCAACGTAAAACTGTTTATACTTCAAGAAATTGACACCTCTTTGCAGCACACTTCAATTTTAATCATGACGTATCCATTTTTTGATATCTCCGTAGGATTTGACATTTTCTGTTTGTAATTCGTGTTGGTAGTGGTACCTACACACAATGACAGTGGTCAGCTGCAACTGGAAATGTACACTATAGATAGATATACGGGGTGTCCGAAAAGTCATGGATTACCTTTTACCTGCTGATGGGCCACATTGAGAACTACCAATAAAAAAAAATGAAAACAATGCCTTTTATTCATTTTAGACATCATGTTCAATAGAAACATTTACTGCTTAAGACCTACACAATCGATATCTAAATAGAAATAGTGTTAGTTTTTTTTTTCAAAACGACCGGGTTCGATTCCCGAGCTGAGTACAGGTTTTTTTAAAATGTATGAATGCAGTTTTTCTTTTTATTAAAATCGATGACATGGTTCCTAAGAACAGATCTTCGTATATCTTATAGTTTCAGACTTTCCCATACTGACCGCTCTGAATGAGCCACCCTGTATAATAACGATGTTTTATATTTACCCAGATAGATAACTAATTAATTAGTTTACAAAGAAATTATCATTAACTTTGTTTACTTTCAGCTCCCTGATTGTGATTACATTAATACTATTACACATCCCTTTTCTTGTATAAACTTGCATCTCAGGCAAATTCACTACAATTCCCCTTGTGAAAATCATACTAAAATCGTTCTAGAGTTCTTGATGTAAACCTTAGTTTTAGGACTAATATTTATTGTTAAGGGGCCCGTGGCTAAATAATAACATCAGATTAAGCTATGCTTGCCGCGGCTGGTCTGTGGATGGGTGACCATCTTCACATACCGAGACCCCACCGTGCCTCGGAAAGCACGTTAAGTCATTGGTCCCGGCTGTCATTCGTGGATCTTTGACAGTCGTTACGGGTAGTCAGAACAGAATCCCGAAAGTCTGACAACCAGTCTTACCAAGGGGTAATAACTGGGTTGTGGAGGTCAGATAGGCAGTCGGTCCATATAAAATACTGATATTCAGCTGCATCCGGTTAGACTGGAAGCTGACCCCAACACACCTAGTTGGGAACAGGCAACGAGCATACAGCCCTGGGCTGTATGGTCGTTGGGAAGAGGCCAGGCAGATGATGACTTGTATCTACACGATTATCGTTATCATCATCAGCCGACTTCGCCCACTCCTGAGCATAGGCCTCTATTTGTTTGAGCTAATCCCCACCACGTCCCCACCAGCCTCATCCACACGATCACTTATTTAAATTCCCGGCCAATCCAAGTTTTCCTGAGGTAAGTGGCTTGTAACATTTATCCTCTTTTATTTATTACATTCTAGTTTTCTTACTCGTTTTTACCAAATCCGTATTTTAGTCGAATCAATTTGTGCCTATCTCATTTGACAATAATTAATAAATAACATCGCTGCGTGCTAAAGAATCTTATAATATAGTAAACAAAATCCAATGCAGATGATGAATAAGTATACCTACATACTGACGTGGGATATTTAGAAATAGGGAAATGGACATAATGGCCGCTTACTATAATTTACGGACCCTTATTGGTTAAAATTAAAACCTGTATCTTTACCAAAAAGGAAGGAAAGATCTCATAGCTTTGCGTTGTAGACCCTCCCATATGGAAGTAGCAATCACAGGTAAAATTAGCTTACGAATCTATTTAGGTATATATCCAGTTTGACAATAAAAAAATGCTACCATTGGTAAGCAAAACAGTTCATTTTTAGGGTTCCGTAGTCAACAAGGAACCCTTTTAGTTTCTGCATGTCCGTCCGCAGCTTAGCTGAGACTCTTGGTACTATAAAGCTATAATTTGTCATGGATATACATATTAATTACGCCGACAAAGTGGTAAAATAAAATCATTAAAAAAAAAATTTTTTTTTTTGCATTTTTAGCTATTTTTTTTCGGATTTTAGTCGGTTCGATACCCGGGTGTGGCAAATGTATTTTTCACTTTTGTTTCTTTTTAAAAATAAAGGAATGTTTCCTTCGAGTAAAATTTGCTGTCTTCAGTATTTACTTTCCCTCCAGGTATGCTTCGAAAATTCCAACCTGTATATATCGAAGTTAAAAGGAAAACTATCACAGCTAAGTAGGCTTTACAAGTTTACGAGTAATAGTCGACCAATTTACATTTGCAGTTGCAATGTATGGGAGAACATGATTTTCAACTACAATGTTAAGTTGGTTCTTGGGATATATTCATTCCAACTACAGAACCCTTCATTGTGCGTGGTCCGATATGCACTTGGCCGGTTTTTTTAAAACGAGAATATTTAACTCGAACATATTGCAATAATAAAATAGTGAATAGAAAGCAATTATAAAAACTGAGTGAAAGATCGGACTCCATTATAAAAGTGCCACCATCTGGTTAACATATTTAAAGTTAAAAAGGATGCAAAAAACAATTGTTGATCTTTCCAAAAAGGCAAATAAGTCTTGTGCAAAACTATGGGAATGTAGTATGGGCGAGGTGATGTCAAATATACAGGAAGCAAGGATAGGGCACTGGGTTTCATACCACGATAGGAAACGGTCGTAACTTTTAACCTGCGCGCGCCAATTAGCAGACACAAAGAAACTTTATTGTTATCTGAACACATGGTGAACATTCGACGTTTTTACCAGAGTTTTTGATATACCGATAGGGTTTAAGCGCGATTCTAGCTTCACTAAGTTAAACTTATTAGTGGTATAGGTTAAGCATAAGGTGTTAAGACTAAAGTGATAAAATAGTGTTGTGAAAATGTGGGTGAGTGTGCTTCGAATGCGTGCGATGTGTTGAATGTTCGACAGTGGACGTAAAGATTTGGAATGAGCTATCGAAAGTATCCTGAGGCAATTGAAAGGTATTTTGCAACCGAATGACTGACTTAGCTGACTTGAGGTACGTTTGTGAGTATTTCTCACGAAAGATGTACACGTGACGAAAAAGTTGTTATGAAATATTGTGACGAAATAGTAACCTTAGCACTAAGAGAATCTAGTTTTTGACTGAAAAAATATATGGCGCTGATATTTACCATCGCCCAATAAGAACGCTTTTAGTGTTTCCAGTACAAAATACTACAGATTCATTGAGAAATTAAAAATATTACTGAGAAATGGCGTGACTAAAGAGTACGTGACTTGAAATGTTGGGGGTCCTAAGGTCTTTTAAATCAGACAACCAACTCTATCGAATGTACTTTAATCAATGGTAAAAAGGAATATATTCTATAATGCGCATTAAAGTAAAGTGCTTACATAGCTTAAACTTACACTTATATTCTAAAGGAGCGTACTTACTACGTTATGCACTATTAGGGAGCATACATACACTTCACCTCCGGGGGCGAAGAAAAAAAAAATCGAATAAATGAGTTTTTTTTTTTTTTTTCTTATATGTAGGCTCAAAACAACTCTACTAATAACTGTACATTATACTTGTCTACTCAACAAACTAAAATTACATTTATAACATAATTATGTGTTACTTACAACATTGCAATGTATTTAACTATTACGAGTATAGGTACCTTATATTCTAACCTATGTTAACTAAAAATAGACTTAACTATTCGAGTACTATACCGAAACAATACAATATTAATTTTTTTATTGGAAGTATGGCCTTGTCCTATTTTTATGTACTAATTCTATCTTATTATTTTTATATATTCTAACGTTACAACCTAAATCTTCTTTTACTCTAAATGGACCTTCAAAAATAGCATCTAGTTTACGACCTGTTTCATTTTTTATTAAAATTAAATCATTTTCCTGATATACTATTGAATTTACTGATTTATCATACAATTCCTTGCGTTTGTGCTTATTACACAATAAATTCTTTTTTGCGTCGGCATGGGCTAACTGTAAACGATATTTTAACTGCAATGGATAATTATCACTATTATACAATGGTTCTACAGGCTCATTAATTCGACTTGGTATTCTACAAAGTTTACCAAAAACTAACTCGTAAGGCATGTATTTTGTTTCTGAATGGACAGTATTGTTGAAACTAAAACACCAATACGGCAACCAATAGCTCCATGTATCTGTATGGTTTTCACATTGGATCCTTAAAAATGCACCCAAACCTTTGTGAGTATTTTCAAGAGCTCCTATCGATTGGTGATGATATGCAGTTGAAGATAATTTTTTAATATCAAGAAGTTTACAAACCTGTTCCATAGTTGCGGAGATAAACTCTGTTCCTCGATCTGTAGCTATTGTTTCTGGAATTCCAAATATTAAAATAAAATGTCTTACAAGTGCATTAGCTATGGACACGGTTTCTTTATTTTTTAATGGTATTGCCTGAACAAATTTAGATAACTCGCACTGAATGGTCAGTATGTAACAGTTCCCATCTATGTCTCTATCTAAAGGACCCACTACATCTAGATAAATCTTTTGAAAAGCCGAGGAAGCCGTAGTTGTAATTACCATCGGTTCTTTTATGTATCGGATATACTTTGACTTCTGACACTTCGTACACTTTTTTACAAATGTTTGTACATCCTTTTCTATACTCGGCCAGTAATATCTCTTCTTAATAGTATTTACCATTCTGCGCACTCCAGCATGACCACTGGATGGCAGTAAATGAAAGTCATTCATAATTATAATTTTTTCTTTGTCATCAGTTATTCTTTTTACTCCTCGTAATATACATATTCGCGGTCCGGACCAATTTTCTAACTTTGATATCTCATCACATATGTTTTTAATAAAATCTATATTATCTTTATTTTTAATCATGCACACTTCTTCAATATGTAACTTGTTACAAAATAAACTTAATTTCTGCACAAATTCGGCTCGCGTAAAATGTGCCTTGAAATCAAGATTTATGTAAATAATCTTTCTTTTAGCTATAAATACGAAACAGACATCAGTTATCATATCATCGTCTCTTAGTCTATTTAAATCGCTACTTTCAATAAAACTCATTTCGACTGAGTCGCACGGTTTTCTTAATATATCCACAACCCTTGGCTGGCCAGACCAATATTCTGGAGATTTATTAAGATCCGCCTTCTCAACTTCATCCTTATTTTTACTTAACTCTTCATCAATCTTTCGCTTTTGTGCCCTAGTCATAACAGCAACCACTTGCGCTTGCATGCTTTTAAGTTCGTCTGATGTTATACATATTCTAGACAAAGCATCTGCGACTACATTTTCTTTTCCTCTTACATAAACAATTTTAAATTTATATTCTTCTAATGTCAAACGGAATTTAAGAAGCCTACTGGATGGATCTCTCATGCCAAAAAGATAAATTAATGGTTTGTGATCAGTCATTATTGTGAATTCTCTTCCATATAAATACGGTCTAAAATATTTCACAGACCACACGATTGCTAAAAGCTCTTTCTGTATTGTAGGGTAATTCTTTTCCGCTTTATTCAAAGGTCTACTTGCATACGCTATAGGTCTGAGATCTTTATTGCACAGCACGGCACCAACTGCTGTGTCTGAAGCATCTGTTTGTAATATGAATTCATTATTTTCTGTGAAATCCGGATATTGTAGAATAGGTGATGAAATCAATGCATTTTTTAGATACTCAAAGGCATGTTGACAATCATCAGTCCAAATGAAGGGTTCCCTTTTTCTACATAATTTATTTAATGGCATAGCTATGTGTGAAAAATGTTGTATAAATTTACGGTAATAATTGCAAAAAGCTACGAAACGCTTAACTTCATCTGCCGTTTTGGGTATAGGATAATTTTGCAATATGGTTGTTTTTTCAGGATCTGGTAAAACACCTTTCTCTGATACAACGTGACCTAGATAAAGAATTTCTTTCTTTAGGAATTCGCATTTTTGGGGATTTAATTTTAAATTTACTTTTCTTAATCTTTCCATTACATTTATTAAGTTTTGATTATGAATTTGCAAATTCCTGCCAAATACAATAAGATCATCCTGATATACTAAGCATTTATCGTAAGTCAAACCAGACATTGCTACTGACATCATACGGCTAAATGCGCTCGGACTTATCTTGAGACCCATAGGTAAACGTTTCATTTGATATTGACCTGTATTGGTAGTAAAAGCAGTTAATTTACGACTGTTAGGTTCTAAGGTCACTTGATAATAGCCTTGGTGAAGGTCAAGGTGAGTGAAATATACTGCTCCAGAAAGTGAATCTAATATTTCATTGATGTTAGGTAAAGGGAATTTATCATCACAAACCGTCTCGTTTAATTTTCTGTAGTCTACTACTAATCGCCATTTTTTATCTGATCCTTCTTTACTCTTTTTTGGTACTAATAGAATCGGACTTGACCATTCACTGTTTGATTCTTCTATTATATCATCTTCTATCATTTTATTAATCTGTTTAGCTATCTCTGGTTTCAACGCTTGCGGTAACCTATATGGCTTAACATATACAGGAGTTGAATTTTGTTTTATGATAATGGATTGCTCATAAATTTTTGTAGTAGTTAATTTATCTCCGTCTATGTAAAAATTATCCGAATATTTTGCGCAAATCGCTTCAATAGATTTTCTCTCTTCTTCATTTAAATAATCTAATTTGAGTTGAGATAACAGTTTTTCAATCCTAGAAACGTTGATAGTATTATTACTAAACTGACAAATATTGTAATCACTCAAGGATTGTATACTAGGAACAAAGCTTGGTAAAGTTATTTCCTTTTCAGTAACGTTAAGAATCTTTATAGGAATCCTGTTATTCTTTACTGTGGCTATCGTATTAGCCAGATACACATCTTTCGCTAGCTCATGTCCACAGACAATGACATCATCATTTTCATTTTCTCCTACGTATATAAAATGAATTGACTCTGATCGAGCTGGAATAATCAGGGTATCATATCTCATTACACGTTCATCCACGAGATTAAAATCACAATCTTTCCCATCATAATTCAATGTTAGAATATTCGCATTTAAGTTAATATTTGCTTGATACTTTTTTAAGAAATCTAACCCTATAATTCCGTCTGCTTTTAATGGTATCGACTCAAAAATCATAAACGAGTGCTGAAATACTTCACTGTTATACTCCAAACTTAAATCCAATAAACCTCGAGAACGAGTTTGTCCACCGATTCCATTTATCAAAGTGTTATCTTTTCGAATGGTAACGTTTCTTGGTAACGCTTCACTTTTAATAATTGACAAAGAGGCACCTGTATCAACTAGCCATACATATTTAATATTTTTAACGTAAAAAACTACATATTTTGCATTGCCTAAATTTGATAAAACGCAATGTTTAAGATCGAAAAAACTGGTGTTCTGATTCTTTTTTATCTGCGTTGTCATTTATGCGTGGCTTATTGTTTTGATTCTGTTCTGCTAAACATACATTACGGTTATTATTTCTGAAATATCTTGAACCCCTAGTACTTCTTGGACCCCTATTATAATTTGATGATACACGATAGTTATGCTTATTTCCGTTATTATACCTATTACCTCTGTAATTACCACACCATGTATATCTTGGATTATTGTAATTACCATATTGGCCGCGACTGTAACTGTTACTGTATTGACCACGATTATTATTGAAATGACGATTACCGTGTCGCCTCATATTATTAAAACCTCGTCCATATCTAGATGCATGCAATACATTACCCGGCGATGACTGGCATTCTGTATCTTCATCTTTGGCAGCTTGGATTGCATCTTTCAGGCTGCTATAGTTTCTAGCTGAGATGACAGTTCCCAATTTTGAGCTGCGTAGTCCTTCTGAAAACCGTTTTATGGCAAGCTTTTCATTCAAAGGTTTTAACACGCCAAATGC
Organism: Eremobia ochroleuca; assembly: GCA_949629135.1. Taxonomy (NCBI): domain Eukaryota; kingdom Metazoa; phylum Arthropoda; class Insecta; order Lepidoptera; family Noctuidae; genus Eremobia; species Eremobia ochroleuca. Next base: position 18,727,087 of record OX451397.1, on the reverse strand, counting down.
ACTAGAATTACCATCTGCCTGAGATATAGTAAGTTCAGTAAACAACTTTTCAATTTCTGTGGCAAACTCCTCGATACTACTTGAACCTTGTTGTATATTTTGCAAACGTGTCTGTAGGGCCGTAAAGGATTTCTGGGTTAATAGATGGCATCTCAAATCTTTAATTAGATCTTGAATGGTCTTATAATTCCCTGTAATGCGTAACTTGGCACTTTCGGACAATCTACTTTTAAGGACAAATGTAATAAGTAGTGTCTTACCTTTCTCATCCAGCATATCTGCATATATCTCGATCGAATCTATCAAGCGTTTAGTTGTCCCTTCAACACCGTCCATTGCTGGAAGCAAACTACATGCCACTTTAAGGTCAAACTCCATTTTGTCAGAAATTATTTCGGGGAGAACACATAACCTATTTATTTCGTCAAAAGTTATCCTAATTTTCTGAAAAATATCCAATGCCGATCCAACTAATTTCGTGTCACTGCCTTTTTCTAAAACTAACAATATTTTTCCACATTGGTCAAAAATACTTTTTGCCTCACCTAACTTCGTCTCAACAACTTGACCTTTATACCTAGTTTGTCCTTTCTTAATTAAGTATTTTCTAATATCTACCAGTATATTATATTTTTCTAACAAAGTATTAATCATAATAAAATAGAACTTAAAATTATCATGTTAATTATTTCCTTATTGAACAAACAAAAGAATCATGTTAACATAATTACTACGAAACGACACACAAGAATTCCACACGTTGCAGTTTTAGCCGCGAGGTATCATATTTACTGAGTCTTCGTGCACTATTTTACGTCGTTTAAGTTTTTGCGTTATAAAACGAATTGGCATCACTGATTTATTTATAGAATTCACTTGAAACTGATTTTGATGCTGGATTAATTAGTTAGCAGGTGTACCTTCCACTCGTCCACGTAGGGATGCCCTTATGCGCTGAATTGCGTTGAATCCGATTTCTTCTTGTATCCATTGACGATGGCAGCTGCGGTAGTATTTCAGGAAAAAGAAAATTACCAGGAGAGTTATGACAGCGAGAATAATGATAGTGATCGTGCTCAGCCGCTCCATGTGGCCTCCAATGTCCTTCAGAAGGGCGTCATTGTTTCCGCCAGCAGCATTTTGATTGAGGAATACCTCGTCCTTTTCTACCTTGGAGTTACACATTTTGAAAATCGCTGCGCAACAAAAACTTTGCTTAGTCTGCCCCTTGGCAGACCCTAAGGCAGGGTCGCCATGAAATGTTGGGGGTCCTAAGGTCTTTTAAATCAGACAACCAACTCTATCGAATGTACTTTAATCAATGGTAAAAAGGAATATATTCTATAATGCGCATTAAAGTAAAGTGCTTACATAGCTTAAACTTACACTTATATTCTAAAGGAGCGTACTTACTACGTTATGCACTATTAGGGAGCATACATACACTTCAGACTAAAAAGTAAAAAAGGTGAGACATTTTGTTTATTGCGTGAAACTCAATATATTTTAAAGAAAGCAGGATACAATCAACTTTGAACCTTAAACTAGATTATACGAAGGTGCTAATTACAGAAAATTAGAACGTTAGACATACGTCAAGTAGTACTTTTTGAAGCGGCAAAGTCGTTGGTATCCATTGAGACAAAAAGATTTTGTATGGAAAAGTAAATCATGATAGTGACAACTTGAAGCGTTACACAATTTTATGAAGTATTTTCGGTCTTTGCGATATCTAATCCTAATCAGGAGTATATTTCTTCATCCCTTCGCAAATATCTTGCAAGAAGTTTCATCATTTTATTTTAATATTTTGACTCGAACTTTTGGGACATGTTTTTTCCACAAATGTACAACTATTTTGAGAAATACTCTTGTATACTTTGTGTGATATCTTATTGCAATACGGTTCAACCGAAGGCGTTGTTTAGACTACGCAACGCGTCGAAACGCAGTATACGCGACGTTTTATGTTTTACATACCACTTCAATAAAAACGCGTTCTCGCACGGAGTTACGTTGTTCAGTCGCCTCATAGCAGCCATAGAGTAGACGCAGACAGTGCATCAGCTGCTCGAGCAAAATTCGCCGTGTAAACTCTTCGGACGTAGCGGCTGTCACCGTGAAAACTTAGGTGAAGTGAGCTGACAATAGTGTCAACCCCCTAGTATCAGGTGGAATGATTTAAGTTCGATTCACCTAAGTTCGGATCTAGATCAGCTGGGATTCTTCGCCACGGCAGTATCCAACATACACGTACATGAATTATTTACACATTCTGCTTGAAGATAAACGTAATGTTCCTTTGTTAACAGGTAGCATCAGAATGAAGTCATATTTGAGCGAGGACACGGATGAGGAGAACTGCGACGACCCCATCAAACTGTTTGACAATGATATAAACGCGGTCTACTTCGGCAGTCAGCCCCACCAACGTAGTAAGTTAAATCCCTTCAAGGTTCATATTCGTATTTATGGTAACAAACACAAGTTGCACAACATATTAACTTAAGCATAAAATCAGTGTGCACAACTGTTGGTGAGCAAATAAAATAAAATAAAACATTGTTTTTTTTGGCTATAACTACACGTTTTTGTGATGATGGACACATGTAGCTGGCAACGCGGGAGTGTAGCATTGTTTCTAACGACACATTGAGTTGTGCCGGTCTGCGTGCGTAAAAAATTGTTTGCAACCTTTGTTTTCCAAAGTTTAATGTGCCTATGAGTATATTGTATGAGCTTTGTGTGTTAAGGTTTTTGTGTTAAACTTATTTTTTTTTTATTTAACAACAATTGTTTGCGTGTGTGGATAGGTGAGGTTAATAAACATAGTAGCAGTAATATAAAACTTTACGTTACTGCTACTTTATAATAAAGTAAATGATGTAAGTTGATAAATGTAGCAATCGCCAAAGAAATAGATTTTAAAGGGGTTTGAAGATTTTTTTAACCCTTACCTACTAAGGCAGAGGCTATATAAAAACCACATAATTAAAATGAATTTACTGAAAAACTCTTCTAATTTTTGAGCTGAAATAAATATTATTTTATTACTAGAATGTCTACCTTTCATTTCGTATCGATCTTCATTTTATTTTTCTGTTTATGATTTTGTGGTAAATAATGTCTCAACATATGTGGTAAATAATAGGTACCTATGAAATTGCCGTTTTGTATGAAAAAATTTAAACGAATTTTTTCATGTATTTTTTATTTGTATTAATCGAATGATCACCCATGCAATCAATGCATCTTTGCCAACGCAGTGGCAGTTTATTGATGCCATTCTTAAAGAAATCAGCTGGACGAGAGGCAACAAATTCTTCAAAGGCATTTTGTACTGCCTCTCGGGTATTGAATTTTTTTCCCGCCAAGAAGTTATCCAAATTCTGGAAAAAGTAGTAGTCTGTAAAAGTAGTGGTGAGTAGGGCGGATGACGGAGAGCTTCCAACCCCAGTTCTTGCAACTCGGAGACCGTCTGCTGTGCAGTATGAGGTCGCGCGTTGTCGTGCAGGAGCAGCGGAGACGAGCGATTGACCAATGCTGGTTGGAGATGTGCCAGCTTCTCCATCATTGTGTTCAGTTCTTCACAGTACACATCTGCAGTAATGCTCACCCCGTTTGGTAAGAAGCTGTGATGAATCACACCGGCGCTAGACCACCAAACAGTGACCATCACTTTTCTAGGGGTAAGTTTTCGTTTAGGGCATTGTTTAGGTGTTGAACCAGGATCCAACCAACTTACTGAGCGCTTGCGGTTTTATCAAACAGAATCCATTTTTCATCGCAGGTAACAATGTGGTTCAAAATTCCTTCATTTGTGTGTCTGTTGAGCAGTGCAAGGCACGTCTCGACGCGTATTTCGCGCTGGCGATCATTGAGTTCGTGGGGCACCCATTTGTCAAGCTTTTTTACCTTGCCAATTTGACGCAAATGGACCAATATTGTTTTGACGCTAACGTCGAAAGCTGCTGCTAATTCAGCCGTAGATTGTGTATAGCTTCCACAATCGCCTTTAATTCGTCACTGTCGACCAAAGTCTTCGGACGACCGCGAGGTTCATTTTTCAGGTCGAAATTTCCAGAACGGAAGCGAGCAAACCAATAACAGGTGGTGCGTTGGTTTGTAGTGTTAGCTCCGTAAACGTCGTTGATGTTGCGTGCCGCTTGTGCCACGTTGCTCCCACGACTGTACTCATATTCCATAATTACTCGAATTTTTAACGTATCCATGATGACGAAAAAGATTGAAATGCGATGAAAATGTATCACTAATCAATAAACAAATGACTACTTTTGGAAACAAAATTCCATGTTTTTAAAATAGAATTAATTTGAAATTAGAATTCTTAGCCAAACAAAAATTATTTTAATTTGAAATAGCCAGTACTGCAGAACGGCAATTTCATAGGTAAAGACCTAATTAGGTCTTTATATATTAATATATGCACTCTGCCCGTCAAGAGTAGCAAGTTACAGTAACAGTTTCCATTATACCTACTTATCTAGGATATTTTGCTACGCAGCACAGGCCTGTTATACGCTGATTTTTGAGTATTTTTAGAAGAGCTATTAATTTATTTTTTATCTATCTATCTTTGCTGCCATTTTCACAATGGTGTGACAGCAGGTATGCCACGAATCTTCAAAACACTTTAAAAAAACCGGTCAAGTGCGAGTCGGACTCGCGCACCGAGGGTTCCGTACAAATTTTTAGGTATGTAAATAAATACAATTTCACGGTTTTCGGATTTTTTCCTTTACTTGTGCTATGTGACATTGCTTCGTGCCTTTCATGATTCTAGGTCAACGGGTGTTGATTCCCTTGCGAGTGTCAAAATATACTGTATAAACGGAACATAAACGCCCGTATCTTTTGATTGCGTTGACTTAGAACTTTTATTTTTTTCACTGTTTCAAGGGATTGCAGCCTTGAATATTTGATATTAATTTCAACTTAATAACTCCACGCGTTCCCGAGAAAAAGGGTCTTGATAGAAGGACAATGAAGTGATCCTATAAGGGTTCCGTTTTTTTTTTTTGAGGTACGGACCCCTAAAAAGTGGTGAAACCTCCTACACCAGTTTCTTGAGATACCTAACATTTATTTTGAGTACCTATTGATACAAAACTTTAAATTGATGATAGCTAAAATAATACTCTTTTCTATTTTTTTCCGCAGGTACCATAGACACAAAAAGCCGTTGGACATTTGAAACTATTGGAAATAATGAATTTTGTCAACCACGTGAAAATTCTACGCTGGGAAGATCAGATGATGATCTAGTACTGACGTTACAGAGCGACACTACCAGTGAGTGTGATATTAACCCATTATGTGTTAAATTAGTGGATTGCGGAAAATTTCCTTGGTACTATAGAAAGTATGCGGAACAAATAATGCATAAATTAAATTTAAATGAACTTAGTGATAGTGCCAGCATGGTAGACGATTCAGATGATTGTTTTATAGTAGAAGATCTACAAGATTTTGTTACAAATAAAATAATCACAAGCGATCAAATATGCATAAGTGCAGTGAAATCAATAGAACCTAACCCAAAACTACCAAAAAATAAATTAAATAAAAGCCTAGAAAATATGAAGCGTCATAAAGATGATAAGGAGATACAAAGAGCACTGAGTATCAAGAATTTAGTTAAAGTTGATTTAAAACGTAATCAAGGACTTATAGGTATGAAAATTACACAAAAAATGGAATTAAATACTACGCTGGAGGTTAAAACCGACAAAGACATTGTAGTTGAAGAGACAGATGCAAAGGAAACATGTGTAATGGCTGATGAAAAGTATTTAAGTGCTGCTGATAAAATACTTTGCCACATCGGCACGCAACTGATACCTATAACGGATGAAAGAGAAAACAGTTCCATTTGCCAACTTAATATTGACAACAAAGAAAAAGATTTAGTTGGTAAAGCAACCCTAGTAAAATCTTCTACTTTCCCAAATGTTACTGTACAATTTGATATTAGGAAAATATCTGAAAAAATAATCGATAATTTGAAGACAAAGAAAATAAATGAGCAGTCATCTGAAGCCAAACTTATTAGTAAACTGTCAAATAAAAATCTTTTAAATAATCCAGAAAATACATTCAAAACTGTAAATGAAAAAGAATTAACTTCCAAAGTAACTATTTTAGAGAAATGCACAAATTCATCAAATACATTAACATCGCATGTGAAAGATGTAAAAAAAACTAATAAATATAAAAATGATCAAATAAAAATAAAAAAAAATAGTACTAATCACAGGTCTTTGATAGGACTATTGGTTACAAAAAAAACTAAGGAAGACATTAAAGAAATAAAATGCAAGAAACAAAAAAGACGTAGAGAGGATACACAAAATAAAGCTACTAAACTTGATAAGAAACCTCGAATAAAGATTGAAAAACAAAGACGTGAACCAAAGTCGCCAATCTTACATTGCAGTACTGTACCAAAGAAACCTAAACAACATGGACTGCCTCCTAAATGCAATAAAACAGACACAAATTCTAATACATCAAAAGAGCCTGGTAAACTAAAGCAAATAGTTGATAAACTTACTAATTTAAATAGTTGTAATTTAATGCAAGATTCTAATCGATTAAAACACGTTATCCCTAAAATTGCCTCAGCCACAAAGCCTCTTGAGGTTTATGCTAAACAAGCTTCACAAAAAGAGTCTATGAGTATGATACAAGATAAAACTGTAAGTCAAGTCAGAAACATTCATGCAAAATCTTTGAGCGTGTCGGACAAGCTTAGTAAGAATTGTAATGAAGTTAGTAAGTCTGATTTCAAATGCAACAACTTCCGCAATACTCAAATTATGTCTTCAACTAAAAATAAGACTTTAAATGAACAAACTGTATTATATGAGCCTCACCAAGTGAATAAGCATACAATAAATGCTGCATCCTCTGTCACAGATCCTACTCCTAAAGCACCAATTAAAAATAATAAGCCAACTGTCTCTAATAGTAACGTCTCAACTACAGCAGTGGTTACGCCTGCAAGTGGATCAAATGCAGTACTTCCTAATCAATTTGCCAACTTCCCCACTCCTCACGGGCCTAACTTTCCAATCCATAACGCAGTGTCTAGTAAAATGAGTAGCAGCAATATTTCTAGCAACAATATCAATGTCCCAGTACAAAATCGTTACGCATCGGCTATAATTTTAAAGTCAAATAATCACACAAACTTTCCATTCGAGAAGTACTGCGAAACTCCTGTGCAAACCATGGCTTTGCAAAGACCGACTTCCTTTCCTATTCCTGTCCTGAGCCATACACAGCCACGGTCCAGAGATCCCCAACAACCATATCCAATATTTTATCCCCCTGCTCCTTTGGGTAGGCATCAGAATAATTTTCAAAGTTCTGCCAATTCTGTTCCAAATCAGTTCCATCCTCCACAAAGTTATATAGGTCAACTACCGAGTAATTCAATGCAAGATTTTTACAGAGAACATTGGTTGCCACAAACTTTGGAACCTCCTCCTCCACCACCCCCCCCACCTCCTGTTCCTCCACTTAACATTCCCCCAAGAAATGGTCACGTGGTGAATCAATCCGAAGATTGTTCTAATTTAAACCATACATCAACGTCATTTATGCAAAATCCGCAAAGCGCTTTCCGTCAAAACTCTGTTAATACCCAACAGACTCAGAATAGTTCTATAATCGGAATGAATAATGATGGTTTAGTAAAAAAAATTAACATAGTCGCTATGCCTGTTAAAAATGTAGGAACAGTTGGAGTAGAACAAATAAAAGCTTCTCAAATTATGAGTCCGGTTGAACATTCAGAAGTAGTTACAACTAAGACTGAAATGTTAAGAGAATTGGACAAGTTGTCATTTGTTGACAAAAATACGAATGAATTTAAAGGAGCTTACCCCGCTTGTGTTATTAATGAAAAGAAAAAGGAAAACACATTAGAAGTAGAAATAATGTCAAAAAATCCTGGTAGATTTGAAACTTTGAAATTAACGATGAACCAGAAAGACAGTCCTGTACAGACAAAGCCAGCACAAGGATATTCGCCGCCAATTTTACCCATACCGACTTATCAAAGAGTCTTAGACCGTATGACTTCGAATCTACAAATCGAAAATGCAACACCGAAAATCTGTCCTGGAGATCTCAGATCCACTTTAAAAAATGAATGTAAACTAATGAGGAAAAGAGATTTCGTCAAATGTTGCAAAAGAAAACTTAATAATGCATCGAATAATGACGAAGACAGTAGAAGAAAATACGACGCTAAGAAGATTTCATTAGAAGAATATAAAAAGAGAATACTCAAAAACGACGACAAATCTGAACATTACAAAAAAATATGTCAGGAAAAGTACGATAATAGTGGAAAGCGGCCAAATTTACAATTTATGTACAGGAAAAACATCGACTATAGCACAGAAACCGATCTTGGCTATGATTCGGATAGCACTGTAGTATTATAATTTCTTGATTTATGTGTACTGTGTGGCAATTTATCGTTTTTCGAATTTTCTAATACTCTTTTTTTTGAGTACACCCCAAAGATATTGTCATATACAAATTTCATTTTGTGGCATCACTTTTGTTAACAAGCAACAAGAAAACATGAGCTTTTCGTTTGTTTGAGTGGGCGCCGAGTGCCGAAATATGTAAGTAAAACAACTACTGCAAGGTGTCGATTGAGCTGCTTCAAACTGTTTATTCATAAGGGTCAGGGCAGACCGACGGGGTGGCGGCAAAGCGAGTAACTCTATAACAACTGAGTTTTATTAAATGAAAACACAAAGCGGTGCGCGGCGAAGAAGCTGGCAGCTGTATGCTAGTCTTAAATGAAATCGACTTTCGGTTTTTACAGAATTACTCGCTTCGCTGCAACTCCGTCGCTCTGCGTTGACACACACAACAAATATCACAAGTCTCCAGAACGTGTCTCCAGAGACATCGCGCGGGGTCAGACAATTTCGCCCGATGTCACCAGACATCTTGTCTCATAACTTTTCACGTACGACGTTTTTCATCGCTTTCGACGTGGCAAGATAAGCCGTGCGAAGTCGGGCGTACTCGCGCGACTTTAGGCGACCTCTATGGAGACAGGTCTCTCGGGACATTTCTTCCCTATGTACAGTGAATAGTGAATACGTTGTTTCAAGCTGTATGTCGTTATCCAGTACAAACCTATGTATGTAACCTTAACCGTTGTAGCTACAGGAAAACGTTCTTAGGAGTGTCCATAATTTTAGAGTTTTTGGGTAATTGCTAACTTCATTCACTCAATTTGGCAAAAATTTTAATTTATAAGAATTGTCAATACCATTTTTGTTTTGATTTTTTTAAATTACGTAATAGCATTAAAAGGATACGAAGAACGTACGAAATGTGTGGAAAACATTTTTGCGAATTGTGGCTTTTCTAGTGCTGTAAATAAAATGCGTAAATTGACTTTTCTCTAGCTGACAGTAGTACATTTTTCCAAATCCTGTGAATGTAATCATCATTTACTTAAAAAGTTAAGGACAGTTTCATTTTTTTGTAGCTACAACGGTGAAGATACCTGCCCTTACGGCCCGGTCTCAAAATCGATCCTGTAGAGCATGTATGGACTTGCCAAAACGCAGATCTCATGTTTTATTGTGCAGGCTACACCCTCTGGTGGCAAAGATACAAATCAACCTTGACGGTTACATATCTTATGTCAATGTAAGTGTCAAAAGAATTCGATAGTTAAATGGGAACTATCGAAAGAATCATGTTTTGTTATTGCATATAGTGTAAAAAGATAAGTAAATGAGTATTCATTTAGAAGACCCGTTTGAGACAATTATGGCCAGTATATGTTGGCATCAATGGCGTTGCTTGTTTCAGTAAAGTTATAATGTTAGCTTCAGTACAAATATTTAAACTTATTTTCGTGTTTCCTTATGTGCCGAGGGCCAAATATACTGGATTGTATAAATAGCGCATAAAACCCAAAATGACAGTTGACATCCATGTTGACACAACATCAAAAGAATGACAATGACAGTGACTGTCATGATGACACTACATTATTAGTTCGCATTTAGATCACGGCGGCGCTAGTAGCAACTTGCAAGTTGCATAAGTTAAGTTTTTTACATTGTAAGTTTTTTTTTTTTGCTTTGACGAGGACGGTGCATTGTTCCTAATGTAACTTAATTGTTTTTGTTATTTGTTGAAAATATTCGTAAGAAATAAATACTTGAAATAAATCCGTTTTTTTAAGTTTTCGTATATATAAATGTCCATTCACTCATGATTCCTGACTGAGGTTTGCCCCAGTGTCGCGTAACGAGGCAAATACACTATTCAATATTGGCTTCCTACTTATGATTTTAGATTTAGTCTCGAATTATCATCTGCCATCATCTGCCTAGCCTTTTCTCTCAACTATGTTGGGGTCGACTTCCAGTCGAACTGGATGCAGCTGAGTAGGCACACCTCCTCAACCCAGTTACTGGGTAACACAATACCCCTTGGTAAGACTGGTTGTCAGACTTTCAGGCTTGACCGGTGACGACTGTCAAAGACCTGCGAATGACGGGATTAACGGGCTCTCCGAGGCACGAAGGGGTTTAGGTATGTAAAGATGGTCACCCATTCACGACCAACCGCGGCAAGCGTAGCATAACCGGATCGATCGACCCGTTCGGCTGTTATTATTTAGCCACGATTCGTCCGGGTCACACATGAGGCTAGACCACTTCAAAATAAACATCCAGTGGCAGATGCAGTCCTATGCACCGCATAGGACTGTTAAATTATTATTTTAACTTAGATACAAATGAGATTCAACCTGAAAATAAACTAAAAGAAAATCTCAACATTAACCGAGTGCAGGTGCCATATTGCTTTAACTTTCACCCTGCAAAGTAAAACAGGAAGAAAAATAAATAAACTGTCAAAAAGAATACCCTTAAAAAAGTCACCCTGTCAAAAAATTGCGAAGCCTTAACATTATTTAGAGAAACATCTGCATCGTGGCTGCGGCGACAATTAATCTCTCTAACGCGGCTCACGGCGTCTTGTTGTAATAAATCTCTGGATTACAGCCTCCTTCGCGGAATTAGGTCCTTACTGGAAGGATCCGACTTAAATTATGGGCGGAAGTTTGTCTTTTTTAGCCCGTTATCTGACTAATTAGCATTGGTAAGTACTTGATTTGCAGTCATCGACAGAGCTAATGAAGATTTAAGCTCAGTGTACTTTTAGTCTACATTTTGATACTGTTTTGATACTGTCTGCGAACTGTTTCTACTAAAAAACTTTATTATAAAAAAAAAAACAACCAACTTCCAAAAAAACACTAAAAAAAACTTTAATTTTGGATGTCGGTGTCGTTGGTTCCGCATTTTCGTTTTTTGACACCGACTTCTGAAATTAAAGTTTGTTTTCACTTTGTAGTATTTTTTTTGGAACTCGGTTTTATTTTTTTATTTATTTTATTTTTTTTTATTTATTTTTTTATAAAAAAGTTTTTATTTTTCACTTTTTAGTTATACCTACCCCACACAAATTCATATAACACTACTGGCTATATGGTAGGGTGTACGGTGGTATATTGAACACATCTGCGTACTGCATCTGCGTTGATAGGGTACATACGTGATGTTATGTTATGCGATTGCGTAAAAAATGCATACATATGCGATACATATGCGATAGCAGCAATCGCGGTTGTTTTACTGGTATTTATTGAAGAGTTCCGTTATCTGTCTCCGAAACTCATCACCAGATCTTTACGAAATTGAAATGGGACCATTTCGGGGTAAACCTCTATCGAACAGAAAAAGAATTTTGCAAATCCGTCCATATATGACGGAGTTATGCCCGAACATACATAAAAAAAAAACCGAATTGATAACCGCCCCCTTTTTGAAGTCGGTTAAAAATAGAACCAGGAACGAAATTCGCAAAACGCATAGAGCGTTTCAAAGCAAGCTGATAAACATTACTCACGCCTAGGCAACCTACATGTTAGGTTAATTTGTTAAGCCATTGTCAGCAATTGAAGGTGGTACTGATTCGGTCATATTCCAAGCTAGCCCTCACGATGGAGACGAGTTTCAAGAAAAATCTCGATCTAACATTCCATTATAAAGCCATCCTTTTGTCCGCCAGGCATCCAATGTTTGTTTTCACAAGAACCAAGAATCCTGAATGATTTATTACTAAGTGTGTGTTTCTGTAAATAGCGATAGGTATCGCATTTGTTAGGTAGGTAGTTGTAAATTACCGACGCAGTGCGGGTAGTTACACAGTGCCCGCGTTTGTGCGATGACTGCCAACCGTTGAAGCAACTGGGCAAGTCTGCATTTTCCCGAAGGATTCAAGCGTGAGTTGAGAATGAGTTACGGGTTCACACTATGACATATGGCCGGCTTGCTTGCGCGGTTGCGTTCTTAGATATTCATATGTTTATTAAAGTGGAATGAGAAAGGTGGATATAGGAAGCTAGTGCATGTAGCTGTTTTTTTCTGTGGTCTTGTGTTCCTGTCACATCAACATCTTTTTTTTCTTTTCGTTGTTAACATCTTTTAGGGAAAATTTCACCAATGAAACACGATCAGTACCTACATTTAAAGCGCGATCAAGAGTTGTCAGTGTCAATATTCCATCACAGTGATGACAGCTCTTGAACGTGCAACGTGCGTTAGTAAGCTAATCACGTTCAGTTGCATTGGTGAAATCCGGAATAAATTCTCTAAAATGATGGCGAAAACCTCTGCATATCTTCAAAATCTGTTGCATAGTTTAGAAGAACATTGCGGGGTAACACAGACACACGAAAAATTTGTTTAATCATTTATGATGCCTTTCTCCTAAGTCCTTCCTTCATAAATCTTCAGAAATTGGTTCTTGCAACCCAGCTTATATACAAAACTAATGTCACATTTACATAGCTAAAATAATTTCACTCCCGTCTGAGTGCTGTGTATATTTTAAAATTCATAGTGATTTAAATTCTTAGACGCTTCAATTTGCATCAGATCCGACGGCTAAGAGCCGCGAGAAATATGGAACAGTAACTCGATATAAAAGATAATAATGAAATGGAATCCGTCGAGCAGTAAAAAATATTAAATTCGACTGCTGATGCTGAGATCTTGTAAATATGTTTATAGATTTTGTTCCCGTTTTGCCTGTTTGCAGATGATACAAACTCGGAGATATTGTGTCAGCTTTGGCACTACGAGTATACTTTGATTTGTAGATGTGGTTCATCCCGTATAAATTCGAGCTATTATGAAATCTACGGGACGAAAAATATATAAGCGACAGGATTTGGCACTACAAGTATACTAATGTCGAACAGTGAAGAAAATTCGGACAGCTACCCGTTCTTAAATTAAAACAGCTTGTCAAGATTCCGTTAGGGTGCGTTTCCACAGAAGCAGAGCTGGGCGAAGCGGAGCAGAGACGTGCAGGAATCGACTAATCACAATGCTTGAAATCCTCATCGCATCACTCGTCTTGTCTGTGATTGGACGATTCCTACACGTCTCCGCTCCGCTCCGCCCAGCTCCGCTTCTGTGGAAACGCACCCTTAACCCACGTGCGCACGGACAAAACAGCGCGGCGGGATTTTATCGCGCACTGAATTTTCAATTCTCGGTGTTGAGCTCAGCATTGAGAATCCCAAAAGAGCGCATTCATACAACATACTGTTGGATTTTTAATTCTCGGCGCTAAGTAGTGCGTTGAGGAACCAAGTGTGCGGTAAAATCAAGCCGCGGGAAAAACGCGCTCGTGCGGTTCTGGGCTAAGCCTCTCATAGTGCCAAAGGAAGATTTGAAAGCGCTGAAGTTTTCAAAGTTTGTAAAAACACCACTCTTCGATACGAAAACAGCATTCGTCCTTTCGAGAGTATGAGCTGCTGCGCTTGTATTATTTACCTACTTCCATTTCAGCATAGAACCATCGTCTTTAATATAAATCGAATTTTTGGCACCAAATTATAATCATTGCGTACCCCTGAGACTTTCTGATAGACTTTTAAATTTTTATTACCTTATTAAGCGAACTAAAATTTTAATTTAAGGGCCAAGAAACCTAGTTAATCAAGATTATAATAATAATGAAACCGAATATTTTGTTAAAAACTAAACATAACCAATGTAATTAGATGTAATGATAGAATAATTTAGGATGACACGATATTTTCATGGAAGATGTTATCAGAATGTTATCAGCCCCTGTTTCTAGGCAGACAATGGTTCTTTATTCTCTTCTAATTATTTGATAAGAAGGCTCTGGATTAAAAAAGGCAATCTGTTTATATTCATTCATACTTTAAATAATATGGTCAATGCTTGCAGTGGTCTTATTATACGTAAAGTCACTTTGCAAAGGGATAAACAGCTTTGGTAAAGACCTGGCAATTGGTTACTCCGTATCATCAACTTTGTAGCCTACTTAATACTACGTCATAACTTCAGCTTACTAACTTATCATGTGCCGTTTCCCAACTATGTTGGGGTCGGCTTTTTGCTGAATGGGCCTGCTCGATCACGCATGACGGATAAGGTCTATGATAGAACGAGTGCGCCCAGAAGATGCCTGTTCACTCTTGATTTAAATGCAGACGGAAACAAAGACGCTGGCAGAGTTCAGACTTTGGCTGTGCGCATAATAATGCTGCTGAATACTAGTATTTTAGATGGAGTGACTGCTTACTTGACCTGTACATCCCAGCTACTTGGTAACAGGGTACGCAGACGTATTTTATGTAATCTAATGATCTGCTGGTAACGAAAACTTTGCAATTCTATCACAATTTGTGATTCCTTTTAATTTTCTATGTATTTGTTCATGAAAGTCATTCCATTTGAGTACCTATATTGCAGTTACAAAGTCGAGAAGCTCTCAAGACATACATTTATAAATAAACTTAAAAGGAAAGTGCTTGAGAATTCATTGCATTTGTTGCAGTCACGACAAGTTTTTGACAAGCTGGGAGAACGCATTAACATTTAAAAGGTGGCTGGAAAAAACGTTAGTGCTGAAAATAAGTTGGGAAGATTATTTGGGGTAAGAAGGTAGAAGTGTTGTAACCTCTCTACCTTTTATTATATACGATTTTGAAATGCCGCCTTCCCCTTATACATAGGTAGATAAGTTTCTATAAGGGAAGCGCTGCCTACTACTGAATACTCATAGTAGTCTGACTAATAGTAATCTAGTGAGTATTTTTTTTTAATGTACATATGTGTTGTCTGACTTTCATGTACTCGAAGTAGAATTATTGTTTCTAACTTTATTATCGGTCGATCTTGCGTGCGAAAAGCTGAAATGGTCCCTAAAACTTTGCCCCATAGTCAACTGTCTAGACTGGAAAACTAATAAATTTATTCACAACTATCGGAGCATTAATCAGACAAACTACCATTTATCGAACTAACCAATTTGTGTAATTGGATTTCAAAATCAAAAAAATCAGCTTCGATTAATTCATACCCAATGACTAGCAACCCAAACGTTGTGGCAATGCGATTTTAAAAATTAATCGGTATGGACGTCCCGTCGTTGAAGGAAACTCATCCTCAGAAATATTATTTCAAAGCACTATGTAGAATCATGTTTTATTTTGGGATGGGGGATCTCTGGTATGAAAAAACCGAAGTTTCCTATTATGGGAAGAAGCTCTACATGGCCTGGATGTTATTGGCGAATGGTTATATCATCGTCGTCTTGCTTGACGAACTCCTATCATACGCCAGGATCGATTTGACAGACAGGGAGAAGAATGACTTGGTGCAGTTCACTTTTGCGCACCCCTTGATCTACTGCAAGGTGTTGACGCTGTACATCTGGAAAAGCCGCATCAAGGTGGTATTGGAGCGTTTGTTGGAAGGTTCCAGATCTATTTTCCACTCAATAGAGCTAGAAAGAAAGTCTGTGAAGCAGTTTGCAAAGCATTGCTTTACGTTGACAGGTGTTTCCTATGCGACTTTGTGTTCAGCGACCATTGAAGGAGTTAGGCTTCATTTTATAGAAGGTATATTTGTTCATTTGATAGTTTTGTTAGCCTGTCATCGGTGTGCATTTTCTTTCAAAAGTCTTGTTTTGCATTCACCTAGCTTGAATAAACCTCTTCTTCCAGACATACCGGTCCGCACCGAAGTGGTGTACTTCCCCAATCCATCACAGACTGGCTTTTTTATCAACGTGCTCCGTTTCTTCGTGGAGTTCCACTGGTACTGTATCGTCGGCATGATGGCGACCATGGACTGTCTCGCCCTATGTTCCCTCATCACTGTAGGCCATAAGTTCAGAGTCCTAAGGTTGTATTTTCGCAAGCTGAGGATCAGGACTATGGAGAATAAAGGGAAGAAGACATCGAAAGAGCTTGCAGAAGAGTTTAAGAAAGATTTTGTGATTGGGATCAAGTTACATTTGGAAGCTTTGTGGTAAGTATTATCATCATCATAAGCCTACAGCAGTACTGTTGGACACAGGCCTCTCCAATTGCACGCTATTTACCTTGATTATTAGCAACTCTTATCCAGCTGCTACCAGCCACCCCGCGAAGATCGTCGCGGCGTCGAGGGCGTCCTTCCTTACGTTTGCCGATTTGCGATATCCACTCAAGAACACGTCTACCCCAACGGTCACCGGTTCTACGGCTAATATGGCCAGCCCATTGCCACTTAAGCTTGCTCATTCTGTGACCTATGTCGACAACTTTGGTTCTCTACCATCATTTCGGATTCTATCCCTCAAAGAGGCTCCAAGCATAACTCTTTCCATGACTCGCTGAGCGACCTTGAATTTATGGATCAGCCGTACCGTGGTTGTCCATGTTTCGGCTCGGGTTACTCCGGTTGTTTTTCGGATAACTTCATTTCTGATTTTATCCTTCAAAGAAACTCCGAGCATAGCCCGGTCCATAGCACGCTGAACGACCTTGAATTTTTTGACTAGCCCGACTGTTGGTATCCACGTTTCGGCACGGTATGATATAACGGGCAGGACGCACTAGTTAAAGACCTTAGTCTTCAAACATTGCAGGATAGGTGACGAGAAGACGACGAAGATTTCCAAACGCTGCCCAACCCAACAGGATCCTCCTGTCGGCTTCTTTCTCAAAGTTGTGTCTATCGACTGCAGAGTTTTCCCGAGGTAAACGTATTCTTCACAACCTTTCCGAAAGGATTTTCGGCTTCGAAACGACGACATTCCCACTAGATTTGGTCAACTTAGTCAGGTTGCTCCTCCCAAGTGATTGGACAAACACATTCCACCCCTGATTTTGCTCAATCGTTTCCTCTGTAGAGCGTGTATTGGAGCATCGGGGGTCGCATCATACCAATGTTCTAATTTTTTTGTTGAATACTCTTTGTTCTGACGAAGTCATACGTCATATATGGGTTTTCACGTTGTTCCGTCATAAGCTTCAGAGTTTCTTCCGAAAGTTTGTCGCGTCCCTTCCACATTCACGTTATTTGTGGTTTCCAAGGCAGTGAATTGGTTCTCCAGGTCTGACTGGAACGCTTCAGATCCTAGCATAGTTTAGAGTATATTTGGACGGAGCCTAGACTTCGTCAAACGAGTTCGCTCGAGGTTGAAGTTGATATTCAAAGAGCCTCAAACAAGTCTGTGATCACTGCCGGTATTAAGCCTGGTGATCACCAAGATATCCCTGAATATATGCTAACCTGGCCATTTTTAACCTGGGAATTCTTCGCACCACCTTGCCTTTACCGTGACCGCCGCCAAAATCAAGAATAGCAAGGCGGCCGGAAACTGGGGACTGTGATTTATTTTGGCTTGCCATTAAAGGGTTTGCCCATAGTCGCCACGCTGGGTATGCGGGTTGGCAATCGCAGGTGTCAACTTGCCGCTCTAGTGATGCTGCTGTTCGTCACTAGTTTGCACCGTTTGGCTGTGATTTTTTATTTGAAATGTTTATACCGCCATCTTACCTAGGAGCGTGCACTACGAGCAGGTGAGGTTGACTTGGGGCACTGAGATGAAATGTGGCCCTTTACCCCCCCCCCTATATGGTAGGGTAGGCATCCCTATATGACTATATATTAGATATTATGACTTTGATTTTTTTTTAAATGGTTTAATACTGTAGTATACACATATTTAATTTCATCGTTGACGCATTACTAATATTAGAATGCAAATAATTATTCAATGTTCATTTTCCGGAACAAAAATATAATATCATTAGTTTTGCAGGTGTGCCCGAAATGTGCAGCAGTCCATGGGGCCTCTATACAGCATCCAAGTGATGGAGAGCGTCGCCCTGCTCGTCATGTGCCTGGTAAAGCTAGTTGTAAGTATACAAATAAAATTACTTCCCACTCGATCTCACAGAGAATGTGTCCCAGTAGTGCAAACATTATGGGCCGAGTAGCAGCGCCTCGTGTTTTCACCCGCATACGTGTCGTTCGCGCTGGAATATCAAGATAACAAGTATCCTATGTATTACTCTGACGTATAAGCTATATTCCTCTGAAGTTTCATCAAAATCCATTCAGTAGTTGTTGCGTGAAAGAGTAACGAAGATCCATCCATCCTCACAAACTTTCGCGTTTATAATATTAAGTAGGATAGGATTATTTTATGCTTATACTTGTATAAATAATGAATAATGAAATTTTTATTCGCAGGTAGTGGAGCGTAATATCACCTATCTGCTAGCTACCTCCGCATTTATTATCTGTCTTATAATACTCACTGGATCCTACATGATGGCCGCTGGAGATATCACACATGAGGTATTTATTCAGAATTTAACTTTCGTCTTTGCATGCATGCCTGTATTTTTATTGTCTAGTCTGGAGTCTTTTGGAACACACCAAGTTTTCTTAGGACGCTCTATTCAGCCACTGAGGAAACACTTCTAGCTTTCCTCAGAGGCTGAATAGAGTGAAGGTAGTAAACTGTAGTAAGATTTATTTCTTTATCTTTCCGATTGACGGAGTACGAGACGACAATGATCTTTGTATTTTTAAGGATAAGGTCCTTTTCTTGTGTATCAAGTAGTGGGCTTGTTAACTCGAATGATCTATTTTAGTCAGTCTTAGGTCACCACTAACTTATGGTGAAATACAATATTCAAATGCAAACACGCTCTAGCTAGCGTATGATCCAGAAAAGGCTTCACTCTGTCCGGCAGTGAGACAATTACAAGCTGATATCATTCCATATTTTCCAGGCTTCGCTGGTCGGCACGTCCATATTCCACAGCGGTTGGGAAGAGTGTCGTCCGGGGCCTGATCTGCGGGTCCTGGCTGTAGTGGCTCTGCAGATGAGTCAGGTGCCCGTCTACATGACAGCCTTCGGAGTGATCGCCCTGTCTCATACTAACTTTATATCAGTGAGTTCTTATTAGAATAAATTGTTTGTTATTAGCTCGGCTATTCTGTGAAAATCTCACTGTGAAAGCTTAGGTGAGGTGTTTTTTACATATTTTTTCTTATGATTGTGTTTAGTTTGTAATATTAAACTTTAATTTTTTTTTATTACTGAATGGGCCGATGTTTTTTGCTATTTCAATATATTCGTCGATCTTTTCAGGTACTTCGGTCCTCATACTCGTTCTTTGCTGTTATGTATTAGAATTGGTAACTACCTTTTAGAAATTACTTAGTTGATTTTACACTTACCTTTTTTGAAAAAACGTCTTTTATTTTGTGTTCTTTTGATGAAGATGATGCTAATATACATATAAAACGTTTCCTACAAAAAAAAAATGATTTTGGTTGCATTTTGTAAAATAATAATTACATTAAAATTATTGAAATAGGTATATACTTTAGATTAGCATCACATACCTATTAGATAAACCGTATTTACAAACAAAAAGAAATTATATAATATTTTTTTATTATATTTTCGGAGCCGCTTCAGCACCTTCGAAAACTACTCTCATGATGAGAAATTAAAAAAAAATCACAGCCGCCATCTTGGATTTTCATTTAAACCCAATTTGGTTATCAGCGCCCTTGAAAACCATAAAGAAGACGTCCATGTCGAAAAAGAAACTGAAAAGAAAAATAATAAAATAATTAAGATTTTTATTTTGTTTTATTTTATATAAGAATAAAATAATATTAAAGAAAGTCTTTAGAAATAAGCCGGTTGAAATTATATACTCAAGTTTTACAATATGTTGTAAAGACGCAGGTTGTAGTGGTGGGCAGTTCTACGACAGTCTCAAGAATCGACTGGACGACTCTTCCCCAAGTTTCTTTTGACAGCTCAGTGGTTCCCTTTAGTGACAAAGTTAAAAACTTAGGGGATCTGCTCTTGGACTACCCAGCTACAGGAAGTTAGCCGCAAGTTATTTGCATCCGGTGCATCTTTGAAGAGATTGCGTAATTTCCTACCGACTGCCACCAAGATTGCGCTCGCACAGTCGCTTCTTATTCCATCCTTGGCTACGTTGATGCTAGCTATCTTGACCTTACCCAAGACCAACTCGATAAACTGAGCGGCTTCAAAAGTTTTGTATAAGGTTCATATTCGGTCTGCGCAAGCATGACCATGTTTCCGAATTTCGTGTGAAGCTCAAGCGGTTACCAATTCGCCTTCACCGGAATGCCCATATTATTTCCCTTGTACAATGTGCTCTTTCTCCTTCCATCCCTCTTTTATCTCTAGAAACGTTTCCAGATTCTTTGCGACGAAATTTTAAACGAAATTTTTAATGTCATCAGATAATTTCAAGCTCAAAGTGCATATGCATTCCACAACTTTCCTTGATAAATCCTTTACTGTCCAGGTCGCTCATTTGTGGAATGCATTGCCAGTTGAAATAAAACGCGCGCAGTCGTTACATGTGTTCAAAAGACTCGTAACGGAAGTCTACTTGTCGCTGTGATCTTGTTGTCCTAACTGCAATCATCTACAGTCTTCTTTTATTTTCATTGCTTATATGTTTAGTAAGCATTTATGTGTCTATAATTTTGGATATGTATATCTGCGTACATAATATTTGCACCAACGACAGCTCCATTTTATGTCAATTAAAATCATTGTCCATTCCAAGGTTGCCTGGAAGAGATCGCAGAAAGCGATAAGGCCGCCCATTGTATATTTTGTAGTGTATGATATGTATTTTTTTATGTTATGGATATTTGTGGGGTGTACAATAAAGCATATATAAATGAATAACTGTGTGTACGCAAATAAAAAAAAAAGTATACATACTTTACTGTGTAAAAAAACTACGACCATCACTATTCATGCCTAATTGAACTTCAAGTCTGCCTGTAACTTGAACATAACTGACGAATTGCGGGTGTACTATAAATCCCTACCCCTTTGAAAGAATACAGGCGTGATGTTATTTTACGTGCAACTGTCTTTCGCGGAAGTGTCTTTCGCAAAAGTGCCCAGCTACAACCCTGATTTCTCAGACTTATAGTAATCCGAGTGTCCGCGTTTTATTTCAACTGGCAATGCATTCTACAAATGAGCGGCCTGGACAGTATTTGTCCAGGAAAAAATGTGGAATGCAAGGCTTTTTAAGCTTCAAGTTATCCGATGACCTTGAAAATTTCGTATGGAAGTCGCACTGGAAACGTTTCTTAAGATAGAGAGGGGTAGATGAGGAAAACAGCACATCAAGCGAGCAACAAAAGGGAAAAAATATGAGTGAAAGCAAATTAGTAACCACTTGAGCTTCACACGAAATTCGGTAACATGGTCATATTTGGCTAACAGTTATTGCTCCTAATTTCTGTCGGTCGATCTTGCGTGAAATAATTCAAATTCATATTCTTAATTTCAGAAATGAGTCCATAGAGTTAGTATCAACAAAATAACTTGATAACTAGTGTTAATAATAAGGAAATAATACTTAAATATCAACTGGTATGGATTCTTAACCAGTGGCGCAGCAGAGGGGAGTCCCACTGATCTGAGGACACGCTCAGGAGACCAGTGGTGGTGGCGCGTAGCTGACCGGCTATGGAGGCGGTCCCTTTTCTTAGTATGGCGTAAAAATCGTCTGTGCGCGCCTCCGCAAACATTGTAGACGCACTACAACGCCACGACAGCCCCAACAGTATCCTAAGCGCGTTATTATACGGGGTATCCGAAAAGTCATGGATTAACTTTTACCTGCTGATGGGCCACATTGAGATCTACCAATAAAAACAAAAATGACCTACCAATAATTTTTTTTTTCACAGGGCCGATCAAAAATAAGGTAAGTTTGAACCTACATTTTAGGTATTTAAAAGATGATATCTGTAACATTCTTGTATTCAATCGATAGTAGGATGATTCAAGATGAAAATAAAAAAAACCTGTACTCGAAAAAGTTTTCATTCGTAGAAATGGCATGGAAAAAACTGATCAAAGGTAGAGATTTTCCAAAATTTCATTAAACATAAAAAAACTCGGAAACCATAAGACTTTTAGGATGGTCATTTGTTATTTATTGGTAGATCCCAATGTGGCCCATCAGCAGGTAAAAGGTAATCCATGACTTTCCGGACACCCAGTATACTGCGTAAAACGGGTCCAAAGACTGCACGTGTACAAAGACTGACAGAATGTTTTGAAAAGAGATACTTTTAACTTGATTTGTACAACGTGCAAATCTTCGAACCAGCATGTTAAATCGAACAGCCAAAGACGTGCGCTCCCTCTCTCCTCCTGCGTTCCCTCGTCCTTAATATCATCAGTGACCCAATGACCCAAGTATTTAAACCATACTCATCCATGCTAAAGGAGTGCCACAGAGCGAGACACCGGGAATATCAGAATAGTTCATGGTATTCGCTTTAAACATAATAAGTTCGCTCTTCCTAACATTGTACTTGAGCCCATGGGACACTGCGAAGGACTCACAAATAGCCTCATAAATAAATACTACGCATGTCTTTAGGGAAAGGCCGAAATGTTCCTTAAATCTTTGTTCTATAGTCAGTTTTCTACACTGGCAAACTAATAAATTGATTCATAACTATCGGAGCATTAATAAGACAAACTACCATTTATCGAATTAACCAATTTGTGTAATTGGATTTCAAAATCAAAAAGACCAATTTCGATTAATCATACCCAATGACCAGCGACTCAAACTTTGTGGCAATTCGAGTCTAAAGATTAATCAGTATGGACGTCCCGTCGTTGAAGGAAACTCATCCTCAGAAATATTATTTCAAAGCACTATGTAGAATCATGTTTTATTTTGGTATGGGGGATTCCTGGTATGAAAAAGCCGAAGTTTCCTATTATAGGAAGAAGCTCTATATGGCCTGGATGTTATTGGCGAATGGTTACATCATCGTCGTCTTACTTGACGAACTCCTATCATTCGCCAGGACCGATTTGACAGACAGGGAGAAGAATGATATGGTAGTTCAGTTTTGCGCACCCCTTGATCTACTGCAAGGTGTTGACGCTGTACATCTGGAAGGGCCGTATCAAAGTGGTAATGGAGCGTTTGTTGGAAGGTTCCAGATCTATTTTCCATTCAATAGAGCTGGAAAGAATGTCTGTGAAGCAGTTTGCAAAGTATTGCTTTACGTTGGCAGGTGTTTCCTATGTGACTTTGTGCTCAGCGAGCATTGAAGCAGTGAGGCTTCATTTTATAGAAGGTTTGTTTTTTCTTTTGATAGTTTTGTTAGCCTTTCATCTGTATACATACAGTTCTTTTTTTTTGCATTCACCTAGCTCGAATAAATCTCTTCTTCCAGATATACCGGTCCGCACAGAAGTGGTCTACTTCCCCAATTCATCACAGACTGGCTTCTTCATCAACGTGCTCCGTTTCTTTGTAGAGATCCACTGGTACTGCATCGTCGGCATGATGGCGAGCATGGACTGTCTCGCCCTATGTTCCCTCATCACTGTAGGCCATAAGTTCAGGGTACTAAGGTTGTATTTCCGCAATCTGAGGATCAGGACTATGGAGAACAAAGGGAAGAAGACAGCGAAGGAGCTTACAGAAGAGTTTAAGAAAGATTTTGTGATTGGGATCAAGTTACATTTGGATGCTTTGTGGTAGGTATTACGATTTTGAAATTTATTATAAATGATAGAATACTATAAATATTTAATTTCATCGTTGACGCATTACTAAGTTCAGAATGCAAATAATTGTTCCGAGCTCATTTATTGGAATAAAAATAAAATATCATGCGTTTGCCATCCCACAAGGCGGACGGACGACCTTGTGAGGCCACAGGAACCCGTTGGATGCGGGAAGCACAGAACCGGTCGAAGTGGAGGTGCTTGGGGGAGGCTTATGTCCAGCAGTGGACGTCTTTCGGCTGAAATGATGATGATGAATGTAGGAACTACAGTCAAATGTTGAAACCTTTGGTACTTGGTTGGAGAAGGATGTAAATGAAATCACAGAGTCCGATATTAGAGTCTATTTATAGATCAGGAGTTTTGTAACAGTGACGTTTCTTATTATATACCGCTAGCACACAAGTTCGTGCTAAGGCGCGGCGAAGACGACTGCCGCTCGCCTGTGTGCGCTGGGGCACATTGCATTTGCCTCGTTTGCATTATGACTGTAGTTCCTACAATGAATGATGATCATTAGTTTTGCAGGTGTGCGCGAAATGTGCAGCAGTCCATGGGGCCTCTATACAGCATCCAAGTGATGGAGAGCGTCGCCCTGCTCGTCATGTGCCTGGTAAAACTAGTTGTAAGTCATCATCTGCCTAGCCTTTTCCCAACTATGTTGGGGTCGGCTTCCAGTCTAACCGGATGCAGTTGAATACCAGTATTTTACATGGAGCGACTGCCTATCTGATCTCCACAACCCAGTTACTGGGTAATACGATACCCCTAGGTAAGACTGGTTGTCAGACTTTCGGGCTTCTGACTACCCGTAACGACTGTCAAAGATCTACGAATAACAGCCGGGACCAACGGCTTAACGTGCTTTCCGAGGCACAGAGGTGTCTCGGAATGTAAAGATGGTCACCCATCCACAGACCAACCGCGGCAAGCGTAGCTTAACCTGATCGATCGACCTGTGCGGCTGTTATTATTTAGCCACGGGCCCTCCTAAAACTTACAACTAAGTATAAAATTAAAATGACGTTCAACTCCCTCTCACAGAGGAGGCCTGTGGCCCACTAATGGGAACATTATAGTCCACTTGTCCTTGTATCATTAATAATGCAATATCTTTTTGCAGGTTGCAGAGCGTAATGTCACCTATCTGCTGGCAACCTCCGTATATATTGTCTGTCTTATAATACTCACTGGTTCCTACATGATACCTGCCGGAGATATAACACATGAGGTATCTAGTAGTTTTATATGTGACTATTACGTCCTTTAGTGCACCTTATGTCTCTCTGTGTTGCCTAGTTACGTGACAAACAACAAACAGCATACTTGATTGAAGGTGAAAACATATAGGGTGACTGGTAATTAGTGATCGATACTTAAACACATGAAACTACTCATGACAACAACCAACTTTTACTATCAGACCAATTCCGAAATCGCGAAAAAAAAATCAGCTGTTTCCTACATTTATGTTCGTACGAGTCGTCAAAATGTAGGGAACAGCTGATTTTTTTTTCGCGATTTCGGATTTGGTCCGATAGTAAAAGTTGTTTGTTGTCATGAGTAGAATCATGTGTTTAAGTATTGATCACTAATTCGCAGTCACCGTATATAGTTTGTAAAATAACGTGTATGTTACAGCCTTATCACACTGGCGATTTGCAAGCGAGTCCAAAGCGAGGCGAGTGCGCAGTGAACTCGCAGTGGGCTCGCTGCACGCTCGCCTCGTTTTGGGCTCGCTTGCGAATCGCCAGTGCGATAAGGCCCCTAGAATCAGGCCAGGTAGTGTTTAAAAGTTCCATCATCAAGCTTGTTATTAATTTATTTTTAGTTTTAGAAACCACTGGCTTTCAGTGAGATTTAAAACAATGTTCCGAAAATAGTCTGAAATTCCAAACACGCCGTATTATGCCAATTTCCTTTTCCTTTCAGAATAGGCTCCTCTGTGCCCTGTAGTGATTCAATTTACAAGTATTGATTTCTATGTATATTTTTCCGAAGAGCAGTGGTGGACCAGTGGCAACTGGGTACGACCGCGACTTAACGAGTTGTA
Organism: Eremobia ochroleuca; assembly: GCA_949629135.1. NCBI lineage: Eukaryota > Metazoa > Arthropoda > Insecta > Lepidoptera > Noctuidae > Eremobia > Eremobia ochroleuca. Next base: position 18,700,998 of record OX451397.1, on the reverse strand, counting down.
TTGTAGGTCGTCGGTTCGAACCCAGATAGGCGCTTTAAATCAACTCAGCCTATCGCAGTCCACTGCTGGACATAGGCCTCTCCCAGACTGCGCCACAACACCCTGTCCTCCGCCTTCCGCATCCAGTCCGTCCCAGCCACCTTTTGTAGGTCGTCTATCCAATAGGCGCCGACAGACGCTTTACTTTGTGTAAATTATTTCATCACCACTGCTCTTAAAATGGCGAAGGAAAACATCGTGAGGAAACCGGCATCGGCTAGTACAAAAAATTCGAGACATGTGACATCTACCAACCCACACTGGGCACACTACCTCAGATCGAGGGGAGGTCTGTGTCCCAGCAGTATAAACTGTTATATTTTCCAGGCTTCGCTGGTCGGCACGTCCATATTCCACAGCGGTTGGGAGGAGTGCCATCTGGGGCCTGACCTCCGGGTCCTGGCTGTAGTGGCTCTGCAGATGAGTCAGGTGCCCGTCTACATGACAGCCTTCGGAGTGATTACATTATCTCATACTAACCTTATATCGGTGAGCTCTTATTAGAATACATTATTTATAATTGGCCGGGCTATTCTATAAAAATCTCACTGTGAAAACTTAGGTGAGGTGAGCATGGAGTGAGCTGTCAACGCCTAGCTTTGTTTTTATATAATTCACTTTTAAACATTTTTGCGATTGTGTTTAGTTTGTGATGTTCCTGTGCGCGTCACAATAAATACATTTTCTTTCTTTGCATAGGTGGAATGGCAGCTCACTCTAAGATTACTTTACCTAAGTTTTCACGATGAGATTTTTACAGAAATAACCGGCAGTACCGTCAAATGGTGTGAATAGGAACCGAGGGGTGAATCGGATGAAACATTTAAATGGATTTTAACGTTGTTGTAATATAGTTTGTTGCCAACAAGGACACTTAATTAGATTACACGGAATCTGAACCAAAAAAAAAATGGTGTTCCGTACATTTTGACCGCGCCTACGCGGTCCATTGTAAAGTGCAATACCTATATTGCACTTTTCAATGGAACAGCTGATTCTTTTTAAGATAACCGACGATTCTACGCAAGGGGGTCTAAAAACATGCTGAATTCGTGATTACAGTTTGCCCGTCGATGTCATGTCACCTTGTATTGTATTGAGTTGGCTTCCCATTAAATGTGGATATAAAACTTATTCAGTCTTTTTATAAAACTAAATTAGTTCGAATAACGACCTTAGTTCTAGCCTAAACCTTTGGGGCCCGGTATTTATATTTCGAACTTAATTTCGATTTAGGCAAAGTTCTTAATACAGTCAGTTTTGTATATTGAACTGCATTTCTATAACAGTTAGGTTTTTTATTTAATAACACAGCCCCGGTTGATTAAACCTGACTTAAAAAAAGGCTTGTTTTGTAATTTCTATAAAAGTTAGGGTAATTCAATAACTGGCTCGGTGGTTTCAACCCGATTTAAAGAAAAGCTTGGTTTTTGTAATGAAAGGGGCATTAAGTTTCCTTAAGAACATTTAAAGGCCCTTTTAACATTGTTTGTATACAGGCAAACGATGTTTACTATTTCTATATTTCCTTCTCTCTTTTCAGGTACTTCGATCCTCATACTCGTTCTTTGCTGTTATGTATTAGAATTGGTAACATACCCTTTAGAAATTAGTTGATCTTGCACTCAGCTTGATTGGAAAAAATGTCTTTAATTTTGTGCATTTTCGCCAGCGCATCAAGCTACCCGAAACTGTCAAATTAAAATGTTGCAATTAAAATGTTGTTGTTTGTTTTTATCAGAATTAAAATGTTGAATAACTTTATAAAATGACTGATGCAATGAAAACTGGCCAAGTCAAATGTAACCTACTTTAAGATCTCACGTTTTTCAATAACAGCAATTATAGATATCCAATAAAGCAAAGAAATAGAGTTTAATACTTGTTCATAATGTTATTTTGTTCCTATAAATACATATTTCGATTTTGCATAGAACTTGGCACTCATTTAGATATCCATTCTTTTTGCGGCGAAGCCCACAGCCAAGCATAATTTTTGTATTGAACTTGGCTCTCCTTTTTTTACATTTATGTTTTTGGTGGGTTATACGTTTACTTAATACGATTGGTTTAATTTTGTAAAATCATCATCATCATCATCAACTTACAGCAGTCCACTGCTAAATATTAGGCCTCTCCAATTGCACACTATTCAGGTCGATTCTCGGCAACTCTCATCCAGCTGCTGCCAGCCGCCCTGCGAAGATAACGAAGACTGAGGGCGCCCTTTCTTACGTTTGCCAATTCGCGGTCTCCACTCAAGAACACGTCTACCCAATGGTCATCGTTTCTACGGCTAATATGGCAGGCCCATTGCCACTTCAGGCTGATTTTTCCAAAGCCAGATAAGAATAAAAATTATCGGTTTATTAAAAAATCAGTCTTATTTTTTTACATTATCTATTTATACTAACGGAATTATTTAAGATAGTTACAGGTATAAACTTCAGATTACTATCACCACAATAAAAGTCATTTTTCATTTCAGTTTTGATACAATAAACAGTAGCTACTTACAAACGAAAATAAATGTGGTTCGTTCACAGTTTCACACCTAGACATGACCCAAATCTAACAATAATAGTTACGCCCTATAAAAGAGACCTCTCGTCTACAATAAAAGAGACCTCTCTTCTAAAATAATACGTAAAGACAATATTAACAAACCTCGACCCTCCTTAAGTAGCTTACAGCTATCTATCGCTCTCATAATTAATTTCACGAAAATCCTTTTGTTTCGTGTTTCGCCCATCTGCGACGGTATTTTAATTTTAATAGATTTTGGCGATGGAAGGCGTAAAGTAATTCGTTCGAAAATTAAAATGGAAATCTGTTATTGAAGAGATAGGTAGGTACTTAAATTCCCATTGTAAAAAATAATTGAAATCAACTTTTAACGATAAATTCAAAACGATAGATTCAATAAAAAAAAGGAATTGAACAAAAATAAGGATTTTTTTATTTTTTTTTAAAAACGTTGCCCCACACTAGGAATTTCTCCTGTATCGTGGGTGCGTTTACAAACATTTAAACTCACATACACAAACAGCCAGACCCGGAACAACTACTTATAGGTCATACAAATATTTGTTCCGTGCGGGAATCGAACCCGCGACACGCAGCGCAGCAGTCAATCGCTTAACCACTGTGCCAACCGTGCCGTCCATTTGGTGCCAATTGGTGCAAAAATAATAAATCAACATATTTTTTTCCTTTCCTGATGAATGCCATCATCTGGGATAGAACTTCACCATTCCATTACTTCTATCTCACCTACTTCATCTGCCAAGCACTTTGTTCCAGTTCCTAGCAAAGTATGCTGGTGGTATGAAATTGGCATAATCAGCCTTTATTGTCCCACTTCTGAGACACAGGCCTCCTGTCTTCGAGAGAGAGTGGCCTGTAATCTGCCACGCGGACCCAGTGCGGGTTGGTATATGTCACGTCTTTGAATTTTTGGTGCTAGGACATGCCGGTTTCTTCAAGATGTTTTCCTTCACCGTTTTGAAAGCAGTGGTGATGAAAATATTTGTTACACAAAGTGAAGAGCTACCTGAGTTCGAACCCACGACCTACAAGTCAACAACTCGTAAGTCGGGGCCGTTATCGCCGGGCCACCACTGCTCCTGAATGATGAGATCAGCCGTGCGATTCTGTAACCATCTCACCGTGAAAGCTTGGGTGAAGTGAGCGTGGAGTGAGCTGTCATTCGCTAGGGATTAACACTATTAAGTGCTCACTTCACTTATGATTTCACGGTGAGATTTTGACAGAATCGACCGGCTGTACCTATATGCCTATTGATATTCTTTTGAACTAAAGGCCTAAGCACTCATAATAAGATGGAAAGTCGCCCCACTCACTTACCTAAAAAAGGTAAAATTATAATCAGTTTTCCTGCTTCGAAATCAGAAATTTTAACTAACTTTTTCGTTCCTTAGAGTCGAATCAATTTACAACACTTCAGCGTTTCTCTATCAAATTCTCAAGATATTTGGCGACAGGATGTCCCACTTGGATCGCATCCAGCCTCCACTGCGTCTTCGGTTAAGACCGGCGTACACGATACTGTATTTGTATTGATACAAAAGTATAATATAGAAAATTTCGTAAAGATACATGTCTTAATATTGTAATTATGCTGGTACTCCCGCTTATTGAACAACTTACCTACACCTAGAAATATTTCCGTATTTTTATTAACGTCTGATATTAAACGATTACCGTTAACGAACATTTGCACGCCATTTCAGGCATGAAATGATGGATCAGAAAAGGTTACTTCATACTTTGAAAACATGAACAACAACTGACATAAGAAACATGTTCTGTACCACCCATGATTGGACGAATATGAGAGAGAACGTCTGTATACGCTCGCTAAGTCGGCACGCGATTGGCTGTACCGTACCCACGAGCTGCTGGACCTCGCAGCGAGCAAGTGACGAGCGCGCCATCTTGATGAAACATGTTGTGCGCGCGGCACCTGACAGTCTGTCTTTGTCATTAACCCAATGAACTATCTAATTTTTGACTCCGTGAGTGGAAATTGATAAAACAAGAACAAACTGTGCATTACCGTGTGATGTTATTCGTGCCAGTCTCCGTAGCCAACGGTCCACTCAATTGACCATTCAGATCAATTGGGAAGCAGGTGCCGCAGAAAGAGAAAGGTGAGTTGTACTTAGATTTTTCTCTGTTGAATTTGTGCCTGGATTGGGTGAACGGCGAACCACGTTCGAACAGAGTAACCTAATTTTCATTCTACAACCAGCGTATTTTACAGTCCTCTCCTCTTTTCCACAAAACATACATGTAAAATACTGGTATTCAGCTGCATCTGGGTAGACTGGAAGCTGACCTCAACATAGTTGGTAAAAGCCTAGGCAGGTTGTTTGATTAATGACGCCATAAAACTCGACCACTTCAAGTAAATTGTTAATACTTGATAAAATAAAACCACTGTCAATACTTCAGATCCAATGATTTTTATCTCGACTGAAAATTCAGCTCCCAATATTTGAATATTTTGTGGCGATACAAAAATTCTGTGTTTGTTGTATCTTTCAACTCGTGTGCAGAGGTCGTAACACATACAAATGACTCGGTTTCCTTGCTCCGTAGACTAAAGATGAATGTTTGTGTTCCGATATAGGTAATGCGGTACCTCAACCTCGCTGTAAAATGTATGCGAATTTGTATTGGATTTACGTTTTTAGTTTAGTTCGTGTCTGTATGTCTGGGTTGGGTTTGTGGTATTGATTGGCGATATTTTTAAGGAATACTGCGAGCAATAATTTGTTTTAAACTTGAAACTGGAAAAATTTCGTAACGGTTGGCACTTTACCTACGTAACGACGTGCAAAACGTTATTCTTTTGCGCCGAAATGATCACAGGAATAGGTTTCCTGAAAGGACATAGTGACGTGGGTAAGCTTAGGAGATCGATGGTGAAAGTGAGCCTGACTGTTAATACATTGAACGCCATGGTGGACACCGGCGAGCGACAGCAATTATTGTAGTTAATTTTTTGAATAGTAATAAGAAATAATTATTTAGAGTGGGGTTTTTGACTATTTTGAACCGTATGAGCCAATAAAATATAACGTGTAAAATTTTCCGAAATCGCGAAGCAGCGTCAGCCATATGGAAAGTTCAGTGGTGGGCAGTGGTGGTCACCGGTGACCACCACGGCATTCAATGTGTTAAGGGTTCAACGGTTGTAGTAAAGTCAGAAAAATTAATTATAAGCTTTCTTTTAGTTGTGTTTGTGTTTTTTGTTTGTAAGAAAAATTGTCCGTATATTGAAATTACAAAATGTCATTCTTTGACAATTATATGAAATGGTTATAGCACGGCTAATTGAAGTAGGATGTCATTTTAGTTAATTTCCCCGACTGTTCAAGAAGTTACCTGTAAGTACCGCTTAATACAATGCACACCGTAGTTTATTCACGAAGGACGATGTTTTAAAGTTACTTTGAAAGTAATTCATCCTCATTTAATAAATACCTAAGCCTTTACCATAAACACGAAAAGGATAAGCTTTCGAACAAAAATGTGAAGCGGTGAGAAACTTCTCGCCATAAATTAGCTGGTATCGGTACACCTGTGGCTTGAGCCTCGCGTATCAAAACAAGCTGGAAACGTACGCCGCTGCAAATGTTGCCAGCATACGGTAGCAAAGTGTTGCTAGGATGTTAAATGTTTTGTGCAGTTTATTATATACATAAGTTGGTTTTATAAACACGACTGCATGTTAGTTTTTGTGTATTTTTCGTGGCTTAAAATGTTATAAATGGAATTTGAAAACCAGAGAGGTAGCAAAAAGATTTAATACTTTTTAGTTGGGCAGAAAAGCCCCGTATTCACCGGCAAATACCTAAAAATGCGCATGTTGCTTGCAACAAGAAATGTTTCGGAGTGGCTGGCAACATTGTAATGCCTTTCAGAACAATTTATTTATTTATTTATTTGGAAAACAAACAACTATACATTTCATCTTAACCTAATTACATAAACTTAACCAATATATTAATGTACAGTCAACTGCGTTTTCACGTATTACAGAATGATGTACAGTGACACGTAATTATTGTATCCTATAGTTCGTTAAATATTATGTAAACTTATATTAACTTATCAAAAAAATAATACATAAATTCGTAACAGCTAAACTTAACAATTGTTATTTGAAGTTGGCTCATTAATTTGCAAAATGGATCTGGACTCCCTTGAAAAACCAGAACGAGTTGAGGCAAATATATCATCTTTTAAAAAGTACTTGTTATAAGTTTTGACAATTCTGTGCAGAGGCGCCCGCTGACCTGCATTCGTACGACAGATATTGGTGGCAAAAAGAGGATACGCACGTGACTCCCGCCTTGTTACAGTTCTTGGCACTATGTAAAATATATCAGATACCAGTTCTGGGCAGTTAATAGTATGATGAATGAGTCCATAAAGGAACATGGCCTGTAGGAGGTGACGTCTTGATTGCAAGGAAAGCAACTTAAACTTTTTGAGTGATTCAACATAAGAGGAACGTTGCAAGCGGCATTTGAATTGCATTCCTTTTAGATATTTACGTTGAACTTTTTCGACGGCCTTAATGTATTTATCATAGTGTGGATCCCATATAACGCTGGCATATTCAACCTGAGGACGGACTAAAAAATTGAAAAGATGAAGAAATGTAGCAGGGCGTTTAAAATCAGATGAGGCTCTCATGACAAGACTGTGCATTTGCTGCGCTTTGGTCGTTATTTTATCTATGTGTAGATTCAGATGTAATTTGCTATCTAAAAGAACTCCGAGGTCACAAATACATGTTTCCCTTATTAATGACTCATTGCAAAGAGAATAATTAAACTGGATTATGTTTCTGTTTTTAGTAAAATTCATGAATTTACATTTTGGAATGCTTATTTTAAGTTTGTTTTTTATCCAATATGTAGATACTCTGTTTAAGTCTTCTTGAAGTAGAGAGCAGTCGTTAGTAGTAGTTATAGTTTTAAATACTTTTAGGTCATCAGCGTATAACAGAAATTCACTGTGAAGGAAACAGTTGGCTATGTCGTTAATATATATTATAAACAAAAGGGGACCTAAAATTGATCCCTGTCCCGCAGGGATCAATTTTAGGTCCCCTTTTGTGTCCCCTGAAGTAGCATGAAATGTATCTGAGCTATATCCGTTACATACCACAGTTTGGTTTCGATTAGAAATATACGACCAAAACCAGCGCAGCAAAAAAATTAGTACTAAAATCATACTAGTTTTCATTGCCAAACTATTATAACTGAAACACATTCACCCATTCTAAGGCGAGGAGCCTCTTGTGGATCCAAGCACAAAGCGTCTTGGAACCGTTTGATATAAAATACCTTAGTCTGTGTGAACATACGGAATCATTTTATGTTTACCTATGTAGCTTACAGATAGATTTTCTTGAAAAGGACATAAATAAAACCAGTTAAAATTTATAATATACTACTAATATTTAACTGATACCATTTTGTAGGATTTTTAATGCGCCTGTCAAATTAAAATAGCAATGTAACACTTAATAGACATGTTTGCTCGACCTTTCCCTTAGGCGGATTTGGCGAAAAAGAGCAATGGTTTACCTAAATACAACCTTTTCTAATACACCATTATAATAGTATAACAGCTTTCAAATTGATACTTACTTATCCATATCGATTAGCACAAGCAGCAGTCATGTAAGCTACAAAAGCCTTCAATATGAAACAATTGCGTCTCGTCCGATACTCTGAAGGGAAGCAGATGTCGAAGTTAGACGGAGTTTTATAACATGCACTCTATACGTTGGTAATTCTATCGGAGATTTATCTAGAATAGCTTCTGCCCGTGACTTCGTTCGCGTGAAATATCTTGTTCTCCCGACTGGTAGATCCAGAGATTTAAAAACAAACAAACAGACAAAAAAAAAATCATTTTATTATAACATTCGTTTAGATACATATAACTAAGGGATATTGTGTGGAAGGCAGGAGTTATTCTGTATAAGTAGGTATTAATGTGTACAGAGTTATGTCTATCCAAAAGACTTAGTCATTTTAGATGCCTATGTTATTAATATTTATACACCGTCAGCGGCAAAAGTGTACCAATAGGTACATATTTTATTTACAACACCTTATTTTACACCCACCTATGTTTTCCAAATAAAAACATTCACTTGAATTTGACGTCAACAATACACATTACAATTTTATACACAACTTGCGACCCGCCCCGGCTTCGCACGGGTGCAATGCTGATCACTACATAGTATAAAACAAAATCGCTTCCCGCTGTCTGTCTGTCTCTATGTATGCTTAGATCTTGAAAACTATGCTACGGATTTTGATGCGGTTTTTTTTTATAGATAAGAGTGATTCAAGAGGAAGGTTTATATGTATAATACATGCATAATATAGTAGAGAAACACTGATAATTTTAGAGCCATTATTTCTCGTAAAAAGTATAGGATAAAAAATCGTTATTGTGGGTTATCCCTAAGAGATAAACATATACCATTGTGGATTTTTTTGTAGACCTTTTTAAGGTGTACAATACTGTAGTACATTATTTTGATCTATCTCGTAGGATTCAGCCAGCGTTTGCAATGTAAACGCAAAAAATGTGTTTATTTACGACATCACATTACAAACCTCTAAAATTATCAGTGTTTCTCTACTACATAATATATTATGCATGTATTATAGATATAAACCTTCCTCTTGAATCACAATAGCTATTAAAAAAAAAACTATCAAAATTCGTTGGGTAGTTTCAAGCGCCACCGGCCGACTCCCCCGGCCGGTAACGCCCGCATTTTAAATCTGTAATATCTTCGAAAATATTCATTTAAATTACATGCTTTAAAGGGCCATAATGATCTATATGAAATGCACAATGTTTTTAAGGTACTTAATTGGATAAGGATTAATGCTGTATTGCCTAAAATTGCTTCTTAAATAAGCCATTATTTCTCGTAAAAAGTTAAGGATAAAAAATGGTTATTGTGGGTTATCCCTAAGAGATAGACATATACCATCGCGGACTTTTTTGTAGACCTTTTTAAGGTGTACAATACTGTAGCACATTATTTTGATCTATCTCGAAGGGTTCAGCCAGCGTTTACAATGTAAGCGCAAAAAAATGTGTTTATTTACGTCATCACATTAGAAACCTCTAAAATTGTCAGCGTTTCTTTATTATATTATGCATGTATTATACATATAAACCTTCCTCTTGAATTACTCTATCTATTAAAAAAAACCGCATCAAAATCCGTTGCGCAGTTTTAAAGATCTAAGCATATATAGGGACAGACAGACAGGGAAGCGACTTTGTTTTATACTATGTAGTGATTAATGCCCATAGGTGGTACTTACCGCCCGTCAACGTGTTAAATATTGGAATGACGCACGATGAGTGGTCATCCATTGCCACATCATTGGACTGTCTGTCTTGTCGGCTACTATAGCCACCAAGCTGTTAGAGCTGTCGCACACTCGCCGCACTAGGGATGCTATCCGTATCCGCATCAGTGCGTAAAAATCTGGCACGCCATTCTCCGCGAACATCCCCGATGCACTGCAAAAGTGCGGCAGCCCCAACATAACTCTGAAGGCGTTATTGTATTGGACTCGCAGAGCATTGTACGAGCTTTTTGTATAGTTGACCCATAGGACACACGTACATAGATTGGCAATACGCTCTAAAGAGTGTAATTTTCACCTCCCTAGTACAACGTGCAAACCTACGAGCCAGCATGTCACATCGAATTGTGCGGAAAGAGTATTTTGAACTTTCAAATTTACGTTTCGTCCGCGCGTTTGTGCTATGCCCATATACGTCTTTTGACTGTTAAAGAACCGTAGTAGCTTATTTTAAAGTAAACTAAACTATGAATTCATACAAAGAATAGTAATATTCCTGCACGTTTCCTGCCGAGCCGACTTCCAGCTTGTTCCGGGAATCAAAGAAAACACGGCAATGTGTGTTTTAGCTTTGCCATTGTTTATGTTTTAGCTTACCTTCAGAATATAAGAGTCAACATAGACTTACCTGGGTGGACACAGGGCACTGGGTTTATTATACAAGTGGTGTACATAGGCATCGTTTATTTTTATTGCAATGTTTTATTCTTTTTAATTTGAGTTTGACTTTAATTAATATAAAATAAAGTTATCTTATCATTTAATAAGAAAGAGACGGACGAAATAAATAAACCAGTTTTTTTTTTGTACTTGCTTGCTTAAATATAGTTTGACGATTTGTATGCGGATAGGCACTATCCGCTAAATATAATAAATTCAAAATTGGATAGTTGTATGAAACCATCTCCTAGATAAGTTTACATAATAATTGGAGATTAAACGAACTTACCTGAAGTGAAGTTCTATCCAAATTATACGAGTTGCTTCGTCCGAAGAGATTAAGATAACAATGTAGTAATACGTCTAGGGTATCGCCTTTCATCCACTAAGTTTGAATATTTTTTTTTTTTTTTTTTTTTTTTTTTGTCGGTACTTTGTCTTCCTGATAGTTATGCCTGTACCGCCACTCATTTAGTTGAAAGCCTGGAACCTTTTTTAATATTTCACTTTAGGTATGGGGTTCATAGGGTTGGGAGGGAACTAATCTCTTCGGACGAAGCAACTCGTATAATTTGGATAGAACTTCACTTCAGGTAAGTTCGTTTAATCTCCAATTATACTTCGTTGCTTCGTCCTTCGAGATTAAGATAACAATGTAGATTTTGAAAGATGGTGAAATATTAAAACACTGAATTTTTATGCTTAGGTACATGTATATTAATCAAACCTTACAAGTAATAAAGTAATTAAATTGTAGTTTTTCTTTAATTAGGGGTAGATAAATTTAAGTTATTAATTTTAAGTAATTAAATCTAACATCGATCAGAGGTTAGGATTGATAAGGCAAATTGATCAGTTTGTTCACATTGAATGTCTCTATGATAATATCTAGCGAAAACATTGGAGCTACCACTCCACCCAGCTGCTTTTCGTATCGTGTCAATATTGACACCAGCTCTATGAGCAGCTGAGGTGGCTGCGTGTCTGGTGGAGTGGGCAGAAAATACTGAAGTGTCAATTCCGCTAATTGATAATATATCTTTTATCCACCGACTGATGGTATTTGTGGTTACTGATTTATGTGGTTTTTTAATACTTATAAAAAGGCTATTGGCATTGTTTCTCAAATGTTTTGTCCTATCAATATATTCTATAAGAGCCTCAGCGGGACATATTTCCGGTCGATCTTTGTAAAATGGAATATTTAAACAAGGTTGAGATAAACCAGGTCGAGATGTTTTTAACAAATCGTTTATCTTGATCAATATAAGATTATCAGTGACGTTCATATTTTCTAATTTGATTTTGCTAATGGTTTGCACCCTGTGTGCAGTTACAAGTATGAGCAAAGTTACGGCCTTTTTGGTTAAATGTTCGAAACTTAAATTATTATTTGGGTACCATTTTGATAAGAATTCTAAAACTATTGACGGGTCCCAAGTGATATTATATTTTGGGGCTGGAGGACGAAGTCTGTAAAAACCTTTGAATAGCCTAGCAACGCGATCATCAGACCCTACTCTCGATCCTAAGATCAAAGACAGAGCGGAGCGATGACTGTTTAAAGATCCGTATTGTAAGCCGGAATGAAATAACTCAGTGAGAAAATACATAATCATCGGAATTGACGCCTCATGTATTTTGATATTGTGAGTCTTACAAAAGTTTACCCAACGTCGAATGTCAACGTCATATTGTTTTATTGACCTTTCAGATAAAGAAGCTATCATAATATCTAAAGATGATGGTGGTACTCCTCTGTTTCGTAACGCCGTCCTGATAACTTCCCTGCAATCAACGTGAGCTTGGGGACACTGTTGGAAATAGACAATAACACTTTATCAGAGGGTCTAAACTGAACTAATTCTGAACAGAGAAGTTTTTGATAAAGTGGAAACCAGGGTTGCGTGGGCCAAAATGGAACCACAACAATACCCTCCGCCTGGTCGTATATAAGTTTTCTTAATACTTTTAATATAACCGCAAAACGAGGAAATGCGTAGAAACAAAGATTTGACCAATTTAAAGTAAAAGCATTCACAGCGCATGCTCCTGGGTCTCTATTCCATGAGACGTACTTAACACATTTGTTATTCAACCTTGATGCGAAAAGATCAATTTTTGGTTGCCCAAAGGCTCTCACAATCTTTTCAAAAGCATGATCTTTAATCTCCCATTCGGTATCGGGGTGAGATTTTCTAGACTCAGCATCTGCTATTTCGTTATCTTCCGAGCTTATGTATGAAGCGAATACAAATATACCACGAGCTTCACACCACTGCCACAAAGATTTTGTGATTCCAGTTAAATGTGGAAATCTTACTCCACCCATACGGTTGATATACGAAATAGCAGTTGTGTTGTCAACGCGTAGTAACACCTGACAATTTTTTAATCCTTTTGCGAATGTTTGTAAGCCCAAGAAAGCAGCCAGGAGTTCTAGACAGTTAATATGTTTGTTAGACTCTGTGTTACTCCACTGGCCACTGGCGGTCTCCGCACCGCATGCTGCCCCCCACCCTTTTTTGCTAGCGTCTGAAAATATTTCTAGACAGTAGCTGTCCCGTCTAATAGGATTCACTGCGGTATCAATAGATTTTAACCACCAGGAAAAATCGTCCTGCAAATACTGTGGTAAAGACATGTGGCTATCATAATTACTCGTTTTACACAATGCAAGGTATTTGCATCTTTCCATCTGCTTGGTGTAAAGCCAACCGTACTGAATCGCGGGGCAGGACGAAGTGAGGAGGCCTACCAAGCGAGCAAACTGTCTTATTTTACAACGAGATTTCAATTGAAACGATTGTAACTCTTGTTTAATTAGATTTCGTTTTTCCTTAGGAAGGCTAACATGAAATTCTTTTGTATCTATCACAAAACCAAGGTATTTGCAAATATTACTCGGAATCATACAACTTTTTTTTTTTTTTTTTTTTAATGTTAATTATGAATCCTAAGGACTCTAAAATATGTTTTGTCTGTAAAATATTATCTAAGCAATCTTGATAATTATTAGAAATGATACAAATGTCATCTAAGTAGATAGATGACAGATAACCTAATGATCTCAGTAAACAAATTACCGGTTTTAATAGCTTTGTGAACACAAATGGAGCTGTGTTTAAACCAAACGGCAAAACATTGAATTGGTAAATTTGACCCTCGTACCTAAATCGTAGGTACTTTCTATACGTCGGGTGTATAGGTACTAGAAAATACGCATCCTTTAAATCAAAGGTGGCCATGAAACTGTTTCTTGATACTAATTTTAATGTTGTTCTTAGATCTTCAATTTTGAAATGTTCTGTTACGATGTACTTGTTTAGAGACTTTAAGTTTAAAATAAATCTGTTTTTGCCATTGGGTTTTTTAATCAGGAAATAACTAGAAAGAAACTGTCCTTCACATGGTTCACAATGTGAAATAGCACCACTGTTTAGAAGGTCAGTGATGGCCACCTTGTATTTAAAGGACTCACATGAAGTTAATGCAGGTAAACTTGGTTCGTGTAACTGATAGACAGGTTTAGTAAACGGTATCTTGTAACCTCTTATCCACGATAATACAACGAGGTCATTAGTTATCAATTGCCATTGATCATAAAAGTAGGATAACCGACCTGCAAAACGTACCAGGTCTAGCGCCGCGGGGCTTGGCGCTGCTGCAAGCGCGGCTGCTGTCGCGGCTGCTGCTGCACCGGTCGCGGGCGCGGCGCCGGCGCTGTTCTCCTCGCTGTTCCCGCTTGCCGCGCTGTCGGGAACGGAGGCGTCTGGTTTAAAGTCTGGACAGGGACCTGTCTCGGTCTCTGCGCTGGTGCAGGTCTTCGAACCTGTGTGTTTATTTTAATCTCAGCGCCTGATTTTGATATAGCTTTTGCAGCTTTTAGAGTATCGGTCAGATGTTCGCCAAATAGAAACTTATCGATTTCTGTATTGAACAGTTGATCTTTTATATCTTTCTTGATTGTAGAACATATAAAACTGCGCCGTGTCATGGACTCGCTGTGTTGTGAGTCACACATCAGTCGACCGGCTTCGATCAGTAATTTTATTACCGACTGATCTTTATAACCTGCAGAAAAGAGTATGCTTAGGGCTTCACTTATACAAGATATACTTGCTGCGACCTGCACCTGCTTATTCTCTAAAGCTTTGTCTTTTTTTTATTAGCATCTCCGATAAGGCGGCCTTTATCTCTGGGTTTAACTTGGGTGCATCAATCTTTGTGCAGTTTTTTGGAACCAGATGCTTATCAAGCAGCTCCTTTCTGGCATCCTTGGTCAAGCCTGTTGTTGCGATGTATTCCCAGCGAGCAGATAACTCGCATCTAATGTCTGGTCCATATTTTTTATCCTTTGATGGAGTTTCGCCCAAGAGATTCAGAATCTCTTCGTCCAGCTCAGGAAGCGTTACTTCAACAGGTAGTTCCGATTCCCCTGCCTGTACTGCTTCTGTAGCAGGAACATCATGTATCGTCGAGGTGGACGTACCCGGTTGTGGCTCATCTGAGTCAATAATCGGAGATGACGCGACATCACCTTGAACTTCCATTTCAGCTGGAATAGAAAATGTACCAAATGTGGGTATCGGATAGAAAATAGCGCGGTGATAGTCCTCAAAACTATCCACAACACCAAGTTTATAATCCATACCGATATTCAGAATTACGAAATCGAGTGATAACATTTTGTTATGTAGGTACGTGGATATGATCACAACTACCAATGTTCCTAGTATACAACTAGTGGTTTTAGAGCGGCGATAGTCCTTAAAACTACCCACAACACTATGTTTTAGTCCGTACGGATATAAAATGCAATTATTATTAAGTAGGTCATTAACTAAAGTGAAGGCAACATTCCTTTCAAATGTACACAATCACTAGTAGTATATACCCAATGAATTGGGAATCCAAAATTATGTGAAGGTAACATCCCCATAAGATGTACACAACACTATTTAAGATAATATGACATCATGTCAGATTATGATACGGATATAGTCCGAAAAACTATTCACAATATCTTCCGTTTGTAAAAATAACACTTCAGCTTTCCTTCATGGTCCGATAGTACCGGCGACCTAATAATATTCGTCGACGAGCTACTACTCTCGGAACAACTTCGAACACGCGACCTTCTGTCGCGTTTATTAAGTTTCCTTTCGAGTTTTCGAATCTTCTTTCTTAAATAATCACTGTCGTCGTTTTTGTGACTACGTTTTGGCATCTTTTTGCACAATTCAAATGAAACGAAGAAAATAACGTGGTGATCGGCGACGCACTAAAACGCGAATGGGTGGCGGTACAGGCATAACTATCAGGAAGACAAAGTACCGACAAAAAAAAAAAAAAAAAAAATATATTCAAACTTAGTGGATGAAAGGCGATACCCTAGACGTATTACTACATTGTTATCTTAATCTCGAAGGACGAAGCAACGAAGTATAATTAGTACTGCTTTCAAAACGGTGAAGGAAAACATCGCGAAGAAACCGACATGTCCTCGAACATGAACAATATGATCATGACATGACATGTCATGATCATCAAGTCTACCAACCCGCACTGGGCACGCGTGGTGGATTACGGTCCACTCCCTCTCACAGAC
This sequence comes from Eremobia ochroleuca, assembly GCA_949629135.1. Lineage (NCBI taxonomy): Eukaryota > Metazoa > Arthropoda > Insecta > Lepidoptera > Noctuidae > Eremobia > Eremobia ochroleuca. The sequence continues at coordinate 18,684,735 of OX451397.1, read as the reverse complement.
AGAAGGCCCAGAATCCCAGCAGTGGGAACATTATGCTAAGTATGAACTAAACCAGAAGAGTTGATACAGGATATAACACCTAAAAACAAATCTGCCGTGCGATTCTGTAACCATCTCACCGTGAAAGCTTGGGTAAAGTGAGCGTAAAGTGAGTCATTCGCTAGGGATTAACACCACTTCACTTATGATTTCACGGTGAGATTTTTACAGAATCGACCGGCAGGAACGCCTAGGCTAGTTACCGAAATAGAACAATCAAGATAAAAGCCAACAAATAACCCTCAAATAAAAACAAGGTATGCGTCCATATCCCAATCATTTCCGCACGTTTACTTCGATGGAAGCAATCAGCAAGTTACTTTAGTGTTACGACCGCCAATGTACCGCTAAATTTGTTTCGACCCTCCAAATGTGTTCCCGAAGTTCACGCCTAGGTGTTTCACGCACTTTTCTTTGTCGTAGATTGGTCAGAGATAGTCAATCTTGGTTGGATAAAAGATAAGTGAGGAATGTCACTGAGCTCCTTAAGTTTAAGTTGAGCTGCACGATTACTGACAAATGCGTGCACTGACTTGACAGGTCCATTCAAACTGTGTGATTTTTTCCTCATAAGACCATTTCAGACATGAGGGGCCCGTGGCTAAATAATAACAGCTGCACAGGTCGATCGATCAGGTTAAGCTACGCTTGCCCCGGTTGGTCTGTGGATGGGTGACCATCTTTACATACCGAGACCCCTCCGTGCCTCGGAAGCACGTTAAGCCGGTGGTGCCGGCTGTCATTCGTAGATGTTTGACAGTCGTTAAGGGTAGTCAGAAGCCCGAAAATCTGACAAGCAGTCTTACCTACTGGGTAATACGATACCCCTAGGCTAGGGGTATCGTATTACCCAGTAACTGGGTTGTGGAGGTCAGATAAGCAGTCGCTCCATGTAAAATACTGGTATTCAGCTGCAACCGGTGAGACCGGAAGCCGACCCCAACATAGTTGGGAAAAGGCTAGGCAGATGATGAAGACCATTGCAGACATCAATCTACATGGTCTTGTTATGACCAAGCTTATGTCTGGACTTTATTCTTAGAGTAGTCAGATAGGAAACGCCGAGCTCGTCATCATTGTTCTGCTCTTAGACCGATTTGATTGGGGTCGGCGCAACATGTACTTTTTCTTCCACGCTTCTCTAGGTATACTCGTAGTTGTCATCTCGGTAGTCATCCCCTTTGTAACCATATCATCATTCACACAGACGAAACGCCGACTTCATCTAGTTTTAAAATAATTATGATTGACGTGTAAAAGTGTTTGTACAAACCTACTTACAGAAATAAAATCATTTATCATTTATCCTTGAAGTCCTTGACGAATTGGCAGCTATGCTATATCTGTTAGAAATAACATGCTATATCACCACAGACCATGGAAAAGCCTCAGCAGCCACTGCTTACGGCGAAATTGTCAACACTTTCCATACAAACCATTTTACCAACCGTTTTCTCGCACTCGACACAAATGATGCATATGCGCGTTTGAAGTCGGTCCGTGACAGAAGTTGTGCGCTCAACGCACTCTTGGCACAACGACTATTATTAGTAGGTACTGTCGTTTAGACGCGGCCATTTCAATGCTGTGTTTATCACAAATCATTAAAAAATCAAATAGTTGACTGATCAAAGATTGTAAGACGTGGTTGAGTGATGAAATCGCGTAATATACAGCGTGTAACGGAAGGGGGGGTATCAACCCTGAAGGAGGTGAATGTGCTCATGAAACTCAACAACTTTCCCCAAAGAACATAGTTCGAAATATGAAAAAAAAATTTGGCCCTCCCATAGTAAATCAATCAGCTGGTAGTCAGTTTTGTAAGGGATGGCCAAATTTTTTTTTCATATTTCGACCTATGTTCTTTGGGGAAAGTTGTTGAGTTTCATGAGCACATTCACCTCCTTCAGGGTTGATACCCCCGTTCCGTTACACGCTGTATACAAAAAAATAAATAAATAATTGGTCGAAAAGTATGGGAAATTCGATAAATAGCTTACTTCTTTTTCACGCTATCGATAAGGTTGAACACCACTGCTAGACCCCAGTTACAAAGTTCATTACAATAGGAACTTTTACAAAGATTTGTGTTGTTCCCTTTCCTGCTTACTGAACACCGGATTATGGTGGCCTGTCAAATTAATTACTTATGCACTTTGCGGTCATTTTCTTACTTTTATATTGTGGTGTAAACTTTGTACAGGGCTTACGCTGTGGCTTTATCACTATGATTTATTTGCTGTCCAGGAAAATCACTGTCCATTCCGGAAGAGATCGCAGAAAGCGATAAGGCCGCCCAATGTATATTTTGAAAACGTTTGATGTATTTTTTTATGTTGTGTTTTTTTTAGAGGCTTTTGGCTAAGTAATAACAGCCGCAGATGTTGATCGATCAGGTTAAGCTACGCTTGTCGCGGTTGATCCATGGATGGGTGGTATCTTCACATACCCAGACCCCTCCGTGCCTCGGAAAGCACGTTAAGCCGTTAGTCCCGGCTGTCATTCATGGATCTTTGATAGTCATTACGGGCCGTCAGTAGCCCGAAAGTCTGACAACTAGACTTACCAAGGAGTATCATATTACCCAGTAACTGGGTTGTGGAGGTCAGATAGGCAGTCGCTCCATATAAAATACTTGTATTCAGCTGCATCTGGGTAGACTGGAAGCCGACCCCAACGTAGTTGGGAAAAGGCTAGGCAGATGATGATGTATTTTTGTGGTGTACAATAAAGTATACATATCCATAAATAAATTACCACCTGAACCGTCTCTGGACACAAGTGGGAAGAAGTAACTCCAATCTGGTAAAGTGGGGCTACCTTGAGCGGAACGGCAGTAGGGTGTGGATCTGGAGCTATGTCGCAAACGTACTCCAGCTCCTACTCTGTCCTCTGTGTCCCAAAACGTGCAATAAAATTTATCTCTGCGGTGCCACCAACGACGCCGTGGAAGTGGCGAAGTATTGGGCCAACAACATCTGAAATACAATCGTGTGTGACACGAGGAAGAAGAAAAAGTTAAAATCCATCATTTTAGCCTACGCAGTCTCTGTAATCTGCTGTCAGGACGTAAGTCTGTCCACCTAATACCAGATCCTATCTTGTTTTTTTGTCACTTTAGGTAAAATCTTTTCAGAAAAGATTATGATCTGAAATCCTCAAATGATACAGTGATCTTTATACTCGTTATAATAATGTTGCTACTGGGTTGCTGCTGTCAGAGTTATAATAACTAAATGGACTGTTAAAATAATAGAAGAGCAAGCCAAACAAAGACTTCAGCCTAAAACAAATTCCACTTTCCTTTGACGCCGAGGACAACCGAACTATTCGCAATTCAAAAGCAATTTGCTCATAATTACGTCAAGCAACGTTTTTTGCTAATAACGCTACTGTTACCAGCACATTTTATCCGCGTCGTGTAAGATTAATAGGTCTTTGTAATTAATTATTGAGGGTCAAGGGCGCATTGTGTCTGACAAGAGGCGTTGAACTTCTGAGGGTCCTTTTCAAGCCCGAACCAGGTCAGCTTTCGATTAGGGTGTAACGTTATTATGTGTTGGACGCGAATACGGATTAATGTACGTTATTTTCTGGTTACCACGGCCTTTCAAAGAGCGTGATTGTACAGACGCCAGCACATCAAGCTACCTGAAATTTCCAATTTTTCTGATCAACTTTGAACCTTATGGTTTAGCGATAAAGTTGAAAACCTATTAAAGAAATTTGACAGATTTTAGTTGTTTGATGTGCTGGCGTCTGTACCTAATCTGATTTGATAAAGTGGCTGAAATACTTGTTTTTACGTAGCGCCCTGTCTTCTATTCAGTAAGCTTGTGCGTACCTATTTTGAGCTTTTAAATTAAAAACGCCATGAGATCAAAATAGATAATATTTATTGCAGTAAGCAGGTTCACAGTTTAATATCAAGTTACGACGACATTGGTAGCTTTAAATATTACATACATATATGTAGCTTTGTTATAATATTATTTGCTAGTGAGCCCCAAACTAGACAGCTGCCGTGCGATTCTGTAACCATCTCACCGTGAAAACTTGGGTGAAGTGAGCGTGGAGTGAGTCGTCAATAGTGTCAATCCCTAGCATCAGCACGACTCGCAGCTCACTCTAAGCTCACTTCACCTTAGTTATCGCGGTGAGATTTTTCTCAGAATCGACCGGCTGTTAGTCTGTATTTTGGGGCTAGGGGTACGAATTCCAGTGTGGAGACTAGAGAGCTGATTTCAGTTATGGCGTGTGTGTATGTGTGTGGTGTGTGTGTGCGCGTGTGTGTGTGTGTGACGTATTTAATCTCGTCATAATCAGCCTCTAACGTCCCGACTGCTGGGACGCACGCCTCCTCTCTGTGAGAAGGAGTGGGCCGTAATCCACGACGCGGGCTCAGTGCGGGTTGGTAGATATCACATTTCTTCGAATTTTTGGTTCTAGGACATGCCGGTTTCCTCACGATGTTTTCCTTCGCCGTTTTGAGAGGAGTGCTGATGAAATCATTTACACAAAGTAAAACGCCTGTCTGTGTTCGAGCCTATGACCTACAGCTCGTAATTCGTGTCCGTTACCACTGGGCCACCGCTGCTCCCTGCTCACTGTATTTAATTTAACTAATAATAAAGCTGAAAAGTTTTTTTTTTTGGTTTGAGTGCGATAATTTCTAGAACTACCAGTCGGATTTGGAAAAAAAAGTTTTATTTGATAGCCCTTGAGGAAGGTTACAGCCTATATAACATCACGCTAGGACCCTTAGGAACCGAGTAAAAAGAACAAAATGACAGACAGAACGCTAAGCGAAAACGAAGTAATAGCGCGGGCGATGCGATGGGGTTGGTCAGGGGAACAAGTAATAGCGCGGGCTATGCGATGGGGTTGGTCAGGGGAACAAGTAATAGTGCGGGCGATGCGATGGGGTTGGTCAGGGGAACAAGTAATAGCGCGGGCGATGCGATGGGGTTGGTCAGGGGAACAAGTAATAGTGCGGGCGATGCGATGGGGTTGGTCAGGGGAACAAGTAATAGCGCGGGCGATGCGATGGGGTTGGTCAGGGGAACAAGTAATAGCGCGGGCGATGCGATGGGGTTGGTCAGGGGAACAAGTAATAGCGCGGGCGATGCGATGGGGTTGGTCAGGGGAACAAGTAATAGCGCGGGTGATGCCATGGGGTTGGTCAGGGGAACAAGAAATTTCATGCGAACCAAGTCGCGGGCAGAAGCTAGGGTGTGTACAAAGACAACCACAATAATAATAATTATAATAATATTCCACAACTTTCACACAACGCCATCTAGTCCCAAACTAAGCAGAGCTTGTGCTATGAGTACTAGACAAGTGATAAATATACTATATTTCTAAATACATACATATTATAGATAAATTACACCCAGACAAAGAACAAATGATCGTGCTCATCACACAAACATTTGTCCTGGGTGGGAATCGAACCCACGACCTTGCGTATAGTAATCAGGGCCACTGACCACTAGACCAACAGGCGTGACAAAAGACAATGATAAAAATCATGGCGGTAAGTGATAACAGTAATTTATTTCTTGTGTAACTAAGATAAAATTTAGTTAGCAGAGACCCTGGTAACGTTCTTGATCATTTATCAAAATGCTACGGGTATTTTGTTAAGTTTTAATACTATTATAATTTATAAACTATAATTCAATTGAATTTAAACTAAGAGGCAAAAGAATAATCTACTTTGAAACCAAATCTTATTAATATTCAATTTTAAAAGTAAATTGTTCTTTTGTAAAGAGATTAATATAATAAATTGCAGCAAGTCTTGTATGAAATATCTATTGTAATTTCATTTTAATTCATTTTTCATTTTATAACACGAATACGCACTCCCACACACTCACCTCATAATTATTTTCACACACACCTACATACACATACACCTCACTCACACCCACACAGTCTCATATACATACACCACACACACACACTCACCCCACACACACACACACACCCCCCTCACACGCACACACACCCTCCTCACACGCACACACTCACACACACACACACACACACACACACACACACACACACACACACACACACACACACACACACACAAGCACGCACACACATCCACACGTACACACATACCTACATACACTCAATCCATTTAGTTAATTGGATTAAAACTATGTACTTACCTTTTTTTCAAATTACTTATTTAGATTACTTTTTAAATTTATGTTTCTGTATTTCCGTAGTACTTACTGATTTAATTAGATAATATATATGCCTTTTTGCTTGGCACCCATTCTTGTATTAATGACCATACTCGAGGGGAATTGGTGCTGATAGCCGAAATACAGGCTTTGCCTAGTTCGGCTACAGACGCTAATCTCTTTAAGTACCTTCATTGAAATTTTTGCCACATTGCCATTGTAAAGTAGTACTAAGTTTTTGGAAATAAACTATTATTATATTATTATTATTTATTTGTGTAGTCTTTCAATTGAAACTTCAGTTCAATTTCGTTTAATAAAAACCGGCCAAGTGCGAGTCGGATTCGCGCACGAAAGGTTCCGTACCATTATCTATAAAAACATGTGTGCGAATTTCAGATTAATCGGATATCGGGAAGTGGGTCATATTTAATTTCCAAGATTCCATTACATACAAGTGAAGCTAATAGAAGCGTGTTAAAAATCACGTTTGTTGTATGGGAGCCCCCTTAAATATTTATTTTATTCTGTTTTTTAGTATTTGTTGTTATAAACGGCAACAAAAATACATCATCTGTGAAAATTTCAACTGTCTAACTATCACGGTTCATGAGATACAGCCTGGTGACAGACGGACGGACGGACAGCGGAGTCTTAGTAATAGGGTCCCGTTTTACCCTTTGGGTACGGAACCCTAAAAAGCGCGATTACTTGAAAATTATAAATATTTTCTTAAATCTAATTCTGTCACAAATACGCACAAATAAAGAGCTACTCGTGTATGTTTATTCTACAGGCGCACATACAATGGTTTTAGAGATACACGATTCTGCAAAACGTTACTCCAGCAGGAAATGCAGTATCTCGAAAACCTGGAGACGCGCAAATTATATTTTCAGCTCACATTTTGCACAAAGATAATATAAGCTCTCTGTCCATGTACAGACGCCAGCACATCAAGCTAACCGAAACTGTCATATTTTCCCAATCAACATTGAACCTTATGTTTTAGCTATAAAGTTGAAAACCTATCAAAGGAATTTGACAGATTGTAGTAGCTTGATGTGCTGGCGTCTGTACAATATTTCTTTCTCCGATCATTCGTTTAGAATTTTCCTGCTGGAACAGCGTTACGCCAGCAGGAATCGTTTTTTCCGTTTTTTTTCCAAAACGACAAAGCGCACATCTTTTTTTTTTGTTGCGCACATTCACAGCAGATTACGCACTAATTATACGTTCTACTCGTAGCACTCTGGGAGCCACTTTCCTGCTGGAGTAACGTACACTGGCGCTGTAGGTATACCTATTGTTAAGAACATACTTTTTAATCTTAGTTTTAACTTCATTAGTTTCAATTTATGCTAAAACATTGCTACCATTTACAATTACATTTTTGAATTCGTAATTGCACTATTACGTTAAGTACCTAATTTAAAAATACTACCCCTTATTTTATTTATTTTATAATATGAACATTTTTCACCATGGGACCAACTCTGAAATCATAAAAAAGAAATCAGCTGTTCCCTACATTTATGTTCGCATAACTCGTCAAAATGTAGGGAACAGCAGATTTTTTTTCTTTCGTGACCTCAGAGTTGGTCCCATGGTGAAAGTTGTTGATATTTATGAGTAGAACACCCTGTAAAAATTTGGAGCCTGTAAAAAAAAGAAACGCGCAGACGAAGTCACGGGTAGAAGCTAGTATTATACGGGAATACTAGCTTCTACCCGTGACTTCGTCTGCGCGTTTCTGGTCAAAATAAAAATCGAAGTAATTTATTCAAACTAGGCTGAGAATCAGCACTTTTCGAACGTCAAAATTACAAAACACAGTCCCCCAAAACGCCCGCCCTTCACCACTTCCTAGTGCTATCGCTGATTCCCCGTACACCCCCTCGCATCGCATCGCCCGCCCACGCTATTACTTCGTTTGCACTTAGCGTTCTTTCTGACTTTGTTTCTTTTTGCTCGGCTCCTTAGGGCCCTGGCGTGATGTTAAATAGCCTATAGCCTCAGGAATTGGGCTATCAAATAGCCTATAGCCTCAGGAATTGGGCTATCAAATAGCCTATAGCCTCAGGAATTGGGCTATCAAATAGACTATAGCCTCAGGAATTGGGCTATCCAATAGCCTATAGCCTCAGGAATTGGGCTATCAAATAGACTATAGCCTCAGGAATTGGGCTATCCAATAGCCTATAGCCTCAGGAATTGGGCTATCAAATAGCCTATAGCCTCAGGAATTGGGCTATCAAATAGCCTATAGCCCCAGGAATTGGGCTATCAAATAGCCTATAGCCTCAGGAATTGGGCTATCAAATAGCCTATAGCCTCAGGAATTGGGCTATCAAATAGACTATAGCCTCAGGAATTGGGCTATCCAATAGCCTATAGCCTCAGGAATTGGGCTATCAAATAGACTATAGCCTCAGGAATTGGGCTATCCAATAGCCTATAGCCTCAGGAATTGGGCTATCAAATAGACTATAGCCTCAGGAATTGGGCTATCAAATAGCCTATAGCCTCAGGAATTGGGCTATCAAATAGACTATAGCCTCAGGAATTGGGCTATCAAATAGCCTATAGCCTCAGGAATTGGGCTATCAAATTCAAGAATTTTTTACATCCAACTGGTAGTTCCAGAGATTAGCACGCCCAAACAAACAAACGAACTCTTCATCTTTATTATTAGTATAAATTAGTGTTAAGCCGGTCGATTCTGGAAAAATCTCACCGTGATAACTAAGGTGAAGTGAGCTTAGAGTGAGCTGTGAGTCATGCTGATGATGAAGAGACTTTTTTTTTTTTGTGGAAAATCCTCATAGAGTCCCTCCGCCCCGAAGGGGACTGGGGGACTGTCAGACTCTTACTGACTAAAAACCAACCCGTGTTCCTCATGTACCCGTGTGTCGGAGGGGCGGGTATCGCCGAAGCATTCGTCGCTACCCCCCGACGGGTATTGGCCCACCAGAACGTCAGGCGGGCCCCGTCACCCACTGCGGCCGTCACCCCGGCCGCAGGACTCCACTATGAGGCGCGCGCGGAACACGACGCCGCCGCCTCGAGGCCTGCTGCTAGTCGGACGACAAGACGCCCCAAGTCTGCCGTCCGCAGGCCGCGCCCTACGGTGGCCGGAAGTCGGCCACCCTACGACGCCCAGTGCGTCTGCTGCGGGAGGGGAGAGAGGAGGCAGCCTCTCTCTCCCTTTCCGCCGCTTCCTTTGCGAGCATCACGGCCTCGCAAAAGGTGGCGACGACACTCCACCCTGACTCGCTCCCGACCACGGTAGACACAACCGCCGGAAGCGAGAGGTTTCCCGCAGCACCTACGGCCGCGACCAAGTCACGGCGCTGCTCGGCCCAGGCTGGGCACTACACTGTTGATGATTTACTTCAAGCTCACTTCACCCAAGTTATCACGGTGAGATGGTTACAGAATCGCTCGGCAGTAATATCTTTATGAAAGCAAAATGCGAATTATTTGAGGTACAATTAAATGCATGCCAAACACAAACTCGTCGCCTTCGTAGTTCACAACCAGCAAACATTTAATAAAAACTAAATTCTTTCTCCCTGCATGCAAAACGTAACATTTTCAGACCTAAACGGAGAACACACGACGTAATATTTTTATATGGTAAGCACTGCAAACGTCGCATAGCTCCGCGGGGTGAAACTAATGTCATTTGTTACTCTATAAAAGTTATATAGTGGTGTCTTAGCGTTTCTTCTAGCACTTGTTTGTATTTTTGCTGAATGCAAAGTGGTGGAGGATTTCTTTTGAAGTCACAGTCACAGTCAACAAAGGAATGTTGGTGTTTTGAGGAGTGAAATGTGACTATTTCACCGCAAGGTAAAGACTTCTTGCGGTAAGGGACTTGATAAAGGATGAGGAGACACTAATTAGTACACGGAGAGAAAATTCTTGGAAAAATAACTGTGCTCGTCGCTGTAAAGTGAGTCCAAGTGACATCTACAGAAAATTTTGTGAGTAAGATTGGGAAAAATTCACTAATTGCCCAATAAATTTTACTATACAGCATAAGAATTTTTACTTTGGTTTTTTATCATGGTAATTTTTCCATTACTACTCAAATGCACTCAGATTATGAGACAGCACAGTAACTTTTCTAAGATTTTTGTCTGCGTCTAGATTAGACCAATATCGTCCAGGTTTTGTCATAACGTTGTCCTTTGCCACCAGTAGGTTTCTTAAAAAAAATAATGACTTGACATGGATTTTATCCTGCTCGTTCTTTTCTGCAGGAAACTTTCAATTTTAACGTTATGTTTTTCTTCACCCCGAATTCACGACTGCTCAAAATTATCTCACTGCTGCGCAAAGACTTCTTGCGGTAGGGGACTTGATAAAGGTTGAGAAAACACACTGATTAAGATTAGGCACATATCGTCCAGGTTTAAAGTAAGGTTTCAAGTGGCTTCTTTGAAATAAGTATATAAAAAATAAAAAAAGATTGTGTGGTTTTTATGAAACCACGGTAAAAGTGAAACTTTTTTTCACACTATAGACATTTAACTAAAAACACAAATGAGTAATAGTCTATACACTACACGGTCAGCTGATGCGAACTATAGGCGCCGCCGCCATATTGGCCTCGGCTGCTCTGACGAGCGCCTTTCACTTTATTCCTACTCCGCGGCCGACCGTCACGCGACATGCAACACACAGACGAAAAAGTTTGAGACGATGTAATAAAAGTTTCACTTTAAAACAATAACCAACAAGAATTTACAACTTAGTGCTTATAAAGCGAGTCCTTACACCCTCATTTCGATAGTATGCTTGTGCCTTAACTGACGAGATTATTCTCTCTATCAAAAGATTTTCATAACTTTTTATGACAGGTTCTTCTTAGCCGCCGCAAGATGCACTGCCCACAAGGCTTCTCCCAGTATTCGCGTCACGCCGCGCGCCGTTCAGTGCAACACGCCATCTATCACTGATGAGATACATCACACAAGATACATTTTAATATGGAGGTCGCACTCTCACGTCTAAAATGATGTATATGCATCCCAATGTTATGCTGATGCACTCATGGTTAATGTCAGAAATAACACATGTAATATAACAACATGTCTGTATTATTTGAAGGACTAGGCAGAGATGTGTGGAGCAGCAGCCTAATTGCGTAATATACTATATCTGAATTATATTGAAGCAAATTGCTAATCCATTGCTTCATAATTTCGAAAAATTTGTTTGCTCAACACGTAAATAACGCAATGAATGTTGTTGAACTGTCAAAATGAAACCGATTCCTATTGATAACGCGTTACGCAATTGCCTCGCAGGAGTTCAAGAATTCGACAGCAAAGCGTTATTATCATTGGGTTCTTGCATTGGATTTTTGTTCGATCAATTGACAATAGATTCGTACTTGGTGATTAATACTTGGGACTTCAACATATGTATGTAGGTAGGTACTTGTGTCTAACTCTTCGGAGACTGCCGTTGTGATCTTACTTATAATTATGGGCCACAAAACACCTCTATTTACACCTTTTCAAGGACATAATATGCACTGCAGGCATCCATGGCAGTAACCCCGAACATACACATCGTCACTCATAAAGGTTTTAATCAGTGCAGCATATCTGTCTGCAGCTTTACTGTTTAACATACAGGTAAACTCGCAAAAACATTGCAATGGAACACAACTTTGAAACGAACAAAGTTCAAATAAACATCGGAATAAAAACAATGGCGGTTTGAGGTAAGAGGGAGGGTAGACGATACGTTATAAGCGCGGTGACGCTGTAGCTTCGTGAATTCGTGATTATTTGCTAGATAGGTGACTGCGTTTTCTCAAAAATAGAAAAAACTTGCACCTTACTTTTGTATCCTTATAAATCAGAGCCATTCGTTTAACTATTCGGGACGCCAGCGCCACCAGGTGGCACTCGGCAGAGTCTTGCCGGAGTTCGTGGGGGTTGCGGAGAGCTGCAGCAATGCTCTATTGATCGTCGGGCATCAAACGGACAACATGTGCTCAGAAACTGTCTCGCGTTCTGTATCGTTGTGTCGTATACCTACAGTGTGTGATTGGCTAGTGTGATTAATTTGTTCGTAAATTATAATTTGATTTGAACTGTAAACGGTATTTCTGTTGCGCAATAAAAATTTAGGCAATATTGTATATGGGAGCTACATCTGCCCACAAGCTGCTATACAGTTTGGCAGAAGTAAAATTTTTTGTAATGCTTAGAAGGTCACGCTTTAATAAACGCTTTTTAATTTTTTTTTTCACACTACTCATAGTACGCTCACAGTAATTCAAATATGGCTGATGATAACGAGACACACTTACCTTCTCCGTTCATATAAATATTTACATTTTACTAATTTATTATTGCTTTTTAGCGTCATTAACACTAGGTAAACACTCAATTCCCTTTGAATAAGATTGATGGACAGTAGAAATAGGCCATAAAGAAAAACACATTTACGAAGTTAGTAATGAACCCAACCCGTTTTCCTCTAATGAAAATGTGCTTCAATCAAACTCATAATCGATAAAACACGTAACCCATGCATTACATCAAGAGTCACAGGAAAATAAATGCAAAATTTGTGTATTTTTTAAAGTTTTTAGATAAGAGAGATAGATAAATCATTTATTTGTTTATTTTTTATTTGTATGTACAAAAGAGATATCACAACACACAAAAGCACAATTGCCTGCACGCTACAGGAGCTGATGACCGCTAGTGAAAATTCCCATTTGCCAAATTCTGGGCTCACTCTATATAGTTTGCCATCGACACGCTAAGAAGAAGCACAATAAAACGATAACAAATTAGGTAGGTACATATTCCAGCACATCAAGCTACCCGAAACTGTCTTTCCCAATCAACTTTGAACCTAATACTTTAACGATAAAGTTGAAAATGTATTAAAGAAATTTGACAGATTGTAGTAGCTTGATGTGCTGACGTCTGTACATAAACATTTCAAGAAATATAAAGAAAACATAAGGTGCTAATATTAAAAAAAATCTGCCAGGACGCGGAAATTTCCACAGCCACGATAACAAACTACCGCGCTTCAAACTGTCTCGTCTACCCGCCCCTAACACGCTGTCACTTTTTAATACCGACGTGTCACGACTCACGAGCGTGTCGACGAGATAATGAGTCGTCGGGTTTGTACAGAGTACCAAAGACTAGGGATGTAGGTACAGTTAACCGCACGCTAGTAGCAACACTTGAACTATGAAAACCGCCTTTATGTCTGGGTCGCATTTGCTTTAGGGCTGTTTTTTGAATAGTCGAATATCTCTTAACTAAAGAGTAAATATTTTCGAATTTCAGAATTTATTTCAACAACTCTAAAGTTCTAAATATTATTTAGCCGCGGGCTCCTCTAACGTGTTCATAAATGGTTATACAAATATGTAAATATCATGTATGTATGTTACATATTGTCACGATGGACGTCCGGTTGACTGTACAGCGTGTTGTATCCAGCGCAGCGCTTTGTGCAGCGTGATCCGTCCAGCGCTTTTGGCTGAACGTGCATGTTAGTTGCGTCACGGGGATTATTGTTGCTGTCACTGAAAATGACGCACTCGTGTATTTGTGGTTTGAAGTAACACTGGATGTATGGGTCTTGTTATGTTTATTTCGAAAAATCTGAAAAAAGTCAGGAAAATTACTGGCTGTTTATTTTTAATTTGGCGGCTAAACTTAATTTCGGAATGTAATACCAGTCTATTATTGTACTACTGCAGGGTAAAGGCTTCAAAGAAGGCACGAGAATTTATTATCTCGCTTGCTCAAGACTGCAGTGCGATTCTGTAACCATCTCACCGTGAAAACTTAGGTGAAGTGAGCGTGGAGTGAGCTGTTAGTGTCGTCCCACCTGATACTAGGGATTGACCAAGCATACATTTGCAATTATAATAATATTAATAATAACAAACAATGTCGTTGCGTGTTTTCGTCAGTCTAGTAGCTGTGAATGTTTTATTTTAATTATTGTTCGTGAGTGAAGTGCTCGCACCTCAGACTATAATAACGACTAGCCTAGAAAAAAAAAAAAAAAACACATTAAGATTCAGACTGAGTTTCTGTTTGACTATTTTATTTTAAAACCCCACAAAATATTATTGATTTGACAACTAAAATACTAGCTTTGAAATTATATAAAATGATCAAAAGAATTATCATAAAAAATAGTATTAGAGTCTCGATTATGATTGTAAATGTTTGCTTGGTCGATCCCAAGAATCAGAGGGATAACACTGACAGCTCACTCTACGCAAGTTTTCCCGGTGAGGATTTTACAGAATCGACCGGCAGGTTAGCGATTTCAGACTTAAAGGAAAAACATTGTGAGGAAACCTAGACATTAAGGTATAAACTACTAGTGGTCGCCCGCGATTTCGTCTGTGAGGCAGGATAAAAGTAGCCTATGTCTTTTTCCAGACATTGTCCATCCATGTGCCAAATTTCATCCAAATTCTTTCAGCCGTTTTAGTGTAGAAGCGTAACAAACAAACATACAAAAAAAACTTTTTTTTCTCTTTATAATATTACGTAATAAGACCAGCCGTGCGATTCTGTAACCATCTCACCGCGAAAACTTGGGTGAAGTGAGCGTGGAGTGAGCTGTCATTAGGGATTAAGACTATTGACACTGCTCACTTCAAGCTCACTTCACTTATGATTTCACAGTGAGGTTTTTACCGGCAGGTTTCCGTACGATGTGTTTCCTTCACCGATGTCTGTAAAGTCCAAGATAAACTCGGCAAGTACCTACATATGAATTGAATATGTCACAATGGTACCTGCCCGGATTTGAACCCACAACCTCGTGCTTGAGAGGATCAACAAAATTGATTAGTCTCGCAGTGGATAAGAACTTTAGCATAGGTACTGAGCGAAAAATATTAAATGAACTTTGAAGATAAAGCTATTGCGAATCTACGGCTCCATTGATGCAGTAGCTGTTAAATAAATTAGTACTTTATACTTACTATAAGTTTTCGTGTGCATGAAGTTTAAATGGACGGCCACATGGGTACGGCTTACAGCTGTATAAAAATTCACCCAAGTGCATAAGGCTGTGGTAAAACTGAAGCAAGCAAGCGATTCGTCTTAAAATGATTATTTTCTGTTGATTAAGAAGTACTGGGTGGTCATCATCATCTGCTTAGCCTTTTCCCAACTATGTTGGGGTCGGCTTCCAGTCTAACCGGATGCAGCTGAATACCAGTATTTTACGTGGAGCGACTGCCTATCAGACCTCCACAACCCAGTTACTGGGTAATACGATACCCCTAGGTAAGACTTTCGGGCTACGAAGAAGTACTGGGTGGTGTTGAGTAGTAATCTTTAGCATATAAGAAAAGGAGCTGCTAATTCTCTGTTTGAACAATTAGTTAGGTTAGTTAGGTATTCAGCTGCATCCGGTCAGACTGGAAGCCGACCCCAACATGCTTGGGAAAAGGCTAGGCAGATGATGACTTTTGTTTTTCCAATAGGTTTTTTTCAGCTGTAATTTTTTGTTTTGTTTTCAGGGATCTTATGGGAGGTAGTAAATCATTCCAGCGGCGTGAGGCGGCATACTTGAAACATCGTCTGAAGGCTGTGGTCTGATGTCGACGCATCGAGATCGGTTTGGACGTGGAACGAGCAGAGTAGCTGCAGTGCTCGTGCCTCCAGCTTATTTTTTAGGGTCCGACTCGGTCTTGACCAGTTTTTTAAACAGGTATTCTGGTTTGTGTTTGTATGATACCAAACATTAAAACGGCTAAAAGTAGTTTTCGTAGTGCAGCCATTTTTAATATACCCGCTGTATTAGACGTGCTGTACGGGAGAGCAGACACGGCCCGTACGCAGCATCACAATAATTCAGTTTAGATAGTACTAGGCTATCCACCAATCTCTTCCTCAATATGATACTAATGAAATCACTCCCTCTGTACCTTTAATCTATAAAAGCAGTTTTTTACCACGTCATTGATATGCACCTGAAAACGAAGTTCCGGATCGATGATTAGATCTAGGTTACGTGCGACTTCTACTCCTTGTATACTATATCGATAGGGCATTGCCATACCTCCACCCAAGGATTTAAATCGTTAGACTTACCTTCACCGTACTAATTCTCGTGAAAAGTGTGTACTGAGAAGAGGATCACACAATAATAATAGCTTTTCCATGATAATCGATATTTTAAGGTCTCTCAATCCATCTTTTGACGTGGAAGGGCGAATCTTACGATTTAAATCTTTGTCCTCCACCAACTTCGTTTGGTCACAAGCGGTTCCCCGCTATCACTCAGAGCTGACCCGTTCCCCGTCCGTGCCATTGTCAAAACAAACACTGAAACATTGATTGTGAATGTGCAGTGCTCTTCCGCACCATGTTATGCCCTGCTTTAATTCTCGCACACGCTCTAATATGACGTCATGTAGTGTGTTTGTATGTAGATCTGGTTTATTTAGGGCAGTGGTGTTTGAGGGGCTTAGGTATTGTGAAGATTGTCTGCTAAAGTCGACCTCATTTAATAAAAATAATAATAATATTCCACAACTTTCACACAACGCCATCTAGTCCCAAACTAAGCAGAGCTTGTGCTATGAGTACTAGAGAACTAATAAACATACATATATATTTCTAAATACATACATATTATAGATAAATTACACCCAGACAAAGAACAAAATATGATCGTGCTCATCACACAAAAATTTGTCCTGGGTGGGAATCGTACCCACGACCTTGCGTATAGTAGTCAGGGCCACTGACCACTAGACAATAAAATCGCTCTGGTTGCATTCGAACAGTCAAGCGAGTTTAGAATGAGCTTTCCAATTTTTGTATTAGGTTTTCGTTGGAAAAAAAAATAATAATATAGCCGTGGTGATGTAAAGACGTTTCTACAGTATTATGCGACACGAACTTATTACTTTTCAACTTTTATGCGAAAGCCTTTTTCAGTTTAGCCGTAAGTTTTCTTTATCTACGTGGTTTTCACAGAACCAAAGTATTGTTCGTTTATTCATAACCAATAGTAGCGGCCTGCCCCAGCTTCACAATGTTTTTTTTCGAATTTCCAAAATTTTCATACATGCAAACCTTGTCCTGGCAATACCGAACATAACAAAAAAAAAAAAGAATTATATATGTACCTATATTATTTATTACACATTTCGGCGACTTTGTTTTATACTATGTAAGGAAACGCGTAGGTATTCTTGACTAAAACAGACTTCTGCAAAAATATGTGAATAAGCATGCTCTAAGTCAAAGTGAAGTACATGCTATACGCAACGATACGCGCAAGTTAAAAGCGTCGAAGTTCCTATCTATACTTCATTGACTCCATGGAAAATATTAAATAAACTCGTTGGTATTGCACAAACTAGCGCTGCTAGATACAAAAAATAAATAGTCCAAGCTATATCGCTTACAATAAATCTCCAAACCCATTTTATAACTAATATTTTTACCAAAACAACATCTAGTAACTGAAAATAACCATGTATTGTACAAAGTAGTACCTAATATAAAAGAGACTGGAGCCAACACCTAGGTATTAATATGTGTTTATTGCAAACAGATACCTCCAGCTCGCGGTGAGAGCGGCTGCATTTGCATTTTTACCCTTACAGTAAGATTTTAGGGTTCTGTGAGAGAAAATAATCAAGTTAGGAATTCATAACCAACCGTGCGATTCTGTAACCATCTCACCGTGAAAGCTTGGGTGAAGTGAGCGTGGAGTGAGCTGTCATTCGCTAGGGATTAACACTATTAAGTGCTCACTTCACTTATGATTTCAAGGTGAAATTTTTACAGAATCGACCGGCAAGTATACTAATGTGTATAAAATATTATAAAATAGGTACAAAGAAAAAAAAACACTTTTATTATTTCGTGTAAGTAAAAAATGCCGGGGCCACAAATAGAGCTCGTTCAAAATTTAGATTAACAAAATAAACGAATCCGAGCATAAAATCAATTATCCTAACAAAACATTTCGACAGGGTGCGTGGGGCTGTCATTTGTTCATTCATTCACTCGAGCTTTCGTTCATTCATTGACAGTTTCTCTAAATTAACTGCGTGGATGTAAAAGGAAATTCTAGAAACCTTTCATGTCAGATTTTTTGTTAACACGAACATGAAAGAAAGAAAATACACTTATTTAGCACAGACTAAAAGACACAGTACTCCTGAGACAAACATCAGCTAAAAACAAATAAAAAACGTGTAAATCCGATGTACGAAATTAGAAGGAAAGTGTGCCTCACGGCTGCGCCAAAATGGCCCAGTTCAGCAAAAAATGCCAGACAACTAGTGCCTGACGCGGGCTTTCGACTGGACCTGTCATCCCATGGTCCCATTCATTTTTATTTTTGGTTCGAACCTTACAAAGGCTATTTTAGTATACCTGCACTAGCTAGAAATGTTTGGAGCACACGTTTGTCTTTAAACGGGTTAAAAAAAAAAACACTGTTCTGTAATTTTTGTGTTTTCTTTTGTTTAAGTGAATCGCTTATTAGGATAATGCAATATTATTTACGATTTTTTAACGATTCTCTTGTATAAAGTCCAAATGTTTAGAGCTTCTGCCTTATTGACAGCATCATAAAAATAATTTGCACGATATTATTTCAAACAGTTATATTTTATTCTTGGATCTTAGTTTACGTAACATTAGAGCTGAAAGCTGTGTGCAATATTATAATTTACCTACTAACGTAAACGCACCCATTACCGCCAGTTTAAGCGGAGTTCAGATTGATATCCAAAAAATAAGCACATTCTTAATATGTGGCTTCAATAAAAATATTTTTTCAAGTACTGAAATTATCGATTTTTTTAGTTATGTATAAGAACAGATAATCAAAGAATTACTTAAAAAATTAAAAATTAAATAAAAGGAAAAAGGGTCATGTCCCTATTACCGACTCAAAATATCGGGTGTGTGCCTAATACCGTTTATGTGACACCTAATACCGACCACTAAACAAATGGAACCGTTTAAGTTAAATAAAAATGCTCGTGTATATTCAACTGTTTATATAAATGCTCCAATGCAGTACAGAATGCTATCAACACTTAACAATTATATGTATTCTTATAATAGTATATTCTTAACAGCGTTAATTCAATAAAAAATATCATGTTTATACGAATTATGTATACTTAACAAATTACCAAAGGCCAGCATTGATTATAACTACTATAATATATAACCATTGGGGGCATTTGGTATTATACAAGAGTAAATGGCATTATAGAATCTTAGTAAAAATGTAACATAGTCATATAAAATTACAATAACATTTATGAGGCGGTTTACCGTCCACTAGCGCCGCTAATTGAAAAAGTATCATAACTCGTAAATAGAATAAAAAATACAAAATGTGATCTATTAAAACAGTAGAAAAGGCACTTGACTGTAAACCGCCTCTTAAGTTTAGTAGTCATGTCAAATCAAAAATCAAATCTTGGATTAAAAATAGCATCATGTGACTCTGAATCAAATTTAAGATTAACTGTGATCTCAGCATTCACTACAAAATGTTATCAAAACTTAACGTTATTATATATTCTTAACAGCCTTCAATAAGTCTTAAAAAATATACTACTTAATATGAATTATTTGTAACCTAAAGTGTAATATTAGTACTTATATTATTTTACAAAATGTAATATAGAAATATAAAATTAGAATGAAATCTTAATTCTAGCAGTCATGTCAAATCAAAATCAAATATTATAATATAAAACAAATTAAGAAAATTAACCTTTGGAAAAAAAAAATAAGATTAAAAAATAGATTCATCTGACTCTGAATCAAATCCACAATCATATCTGGGCCGCATATGCGGCCGAGATGTGATTGTGTATGCGCTATATGTTTATTATGGAATACTATAATGTCTATTAAATAACTTTATGTTTACTTGAAAATAAATACCAAATAAAAAAACATGTAGTATGGGGTCCGTCGTAAATGTACAAGTAGATCGGTAATAGGTTTTCTTAAAGGAAATCGTATAACCTATGACCGACCCAAGGGAATGTGTATGAATTGTGTAAATACATGTGATTTTTGTACATGTATATGATTTTAAGTGGTGCGGTTGCTAAAAATATTTAAAAATAATGATATTTCAACTATAAAAATACACTATTTAAAAATTATACCTCCTTTATTCATCAAAATATTTACATAAGAACAAAGTTAGTGTATATGGCTACTAAAGCTCTTGAATATATGGCGTTAATAGCTCAAATATAAGTTAACATACTAAGGAACTGAGTTAGTATAGCCTCCTGCCTATTAATTTATGCATTTTAACAAAAATCATGGCACACAAAAGATACGACAAGTACTTATCAGCGACATGGGTCGACAATAGGAATAAAATTGTGATTTTTGTTCCTATTACCGCCTATTTTTAATATTGAAATTTAAGCAAAATAAAATAGTATCTCATTAAAATGAATCATTACTTGTGTTCCTGAAAGTATCAAAAATGCATCAAAAGAACTAGAAGTTACATTAAAATGCTTTACGATATAATCTTCTGCTAAAAAAGAAACAAGAGTACTTACGCCATCGGGAATGCCACACTATGGAAAATGCACTAAGGTCGGCGTCCACGGACGAACTCAGCAATTATTATTTAAATCTTCGAGTTACGCACGCAAAAAAGAGATAAACATTTGCAATACAAATACATCTACATTTTTTTTAAGGCAACCAATGGTGTAGCTTTAATACATGACATAAAAATGATAGTTTTCTGAATAGGGCGGTAATGAGCGCGGATTTTAACGGGTCGTTATTAGGTGCGTTTACGTTAATTTAATTTGTGTTTAAGACATGCCTACAATTTTACCGCTCTACTATATTATTTTCGACAAACTACACAATTGAGGTTATTTTTTCAAATTGGCAACACCTTTGTATCCATTTTTGATCTCAAATTAAATTACCGAGATTACACCAAGAAGTCTATCGGTCATGAAAAACCGACTGTTTTCCAAGACTGAAAAAAGGATGGATCGTAGAACGACGCGTTCAATTATATGAATTATGCCTTAACCTAAGGCATAATTCATATAATTGATCGCGTCGATCCTGTATTCGCGCGACCGCCGTTTTTCGGTTAGGACACGGGGCAAATATACTGAGCGGTGATAACATTGAAATTATATCATACGACACACAGCACACATCCTCATGCTCTCTCGAATGTTCTGAACTGTTCTAGAAATTTCTAGAGAGCGAAAATTCCAGCCCTTATATCTTCAAAAGCATGCCCTTCAGGTAAAAACGGGAACCTTCTTCATGGACAGGAGATAGAGGGTTACCACGCCATATAACTCCCTTGATCGTACCGAGGCTCACTTTTGAGTTTTAGCGCACATTATACACTTTCTTTTATAATATATATTGATTACGGAACCCATTCTAAAATATTTGGGAGGTAGCACTGCTCTTTATGCACATAAAGTCTGCATGAAATTTCCGCTAGGTGCTACTATTGTTGGACTTCCACCGGAAGAGACAAAAATGTACTTACGTCGCACGAATACTGAACATTTTTAAACGTTTTCATCTGCCCCGGAGGTGTGAAAGTGTAAGACTCGGATTTGGGAATGTGTCGTGTCATGAATAGTAAGATAACTATCTGTTTGAATAGGACTCTTCAAGATTTTACGGACTGATAAGAATATTGTTTAATATTTGTAGGATTACATTTTGTTACAACAAGAGTTGAGTGATGTTGTAAAAAATAACAAAACGGGTGGGGTTAATATTGGCTAGAAAATAATACAATTACGTTCACTTATTTCCTTATAAATATACAGTTAAATAAGAAGAATCCTCTTTTGTGAAGTCTATAAAACAATGCAATACCATTCACCTATTTTCCATACAAAATTAAATTGTACCAAAAACATTCCTCGTTTTTACGTCGATTAAATTATTTACTCCTCTCTATATTTCTCTTTCTTCTTAGGGCAAAATTCACCGAACTTTTATACCTAGAATAAGTCTTATCCTAAGAATAAATTTTGATTTTTTTCCAGTTTTGCCATACTGGAACTGTCAGACGTCAGTTTTATTCCATGTATAAAATATATCTGACTTTGGTGAAATCAGCCCTCAAACAGATAAATAAAACAGAAGAACATTCAAAATATCTCCGTTATTCGATCTCCCAGTTATTCCTCGAGAAACGTCATTAAATCTCCGACTTGTATAATAGGTATTCGAAGAAATATTCAAGATAGACTATTAATATTTGGACAATTACAATTATATCTTGAATTGGAATAATAATTTTCAAGATCCCGTTGTTCATTTCGTTCCAGACAAAACATTCTCCCGCTCTTATCCCAATTTACTTGCGCAAGATGTCTTTTTCTTCCATAGGTATTTCTCAATTAGTCGTCATCTCGGTAGTCACACGTTTCTAACCATATCATTATTCACACAGTCCATCCATTATTTCTTTGGTCTTCCCCTACTCTTATAGTCATCGACATTTATGTCTAAAACTCTCCTCACGATATTTTTCTTATTCCTTCGTATCACATGCCCATACCATGATAACCGATTTCCACACAACTTTTCAGTTACCGGTGTCACTTTCAGACTTCCTCTTATGTACTCAATCAAAATCAAAAGTCATAGGCTGAAAATCGGCACTTTTCGAACGTCAAAATTACAAAAGATAGTTCCCCAAAACGCCCGCCCTTCACCACTTCCTAGTGCTTTCGCTGGGGAGAAGAAGTGGCGCAAAAAACTCTCCAGCAGCACAGCTGTTTGTTGTACTCATTTCTCATTCTATCCATTCGTGTGACACCACACATCCCTCTTAGCAATCTCATTTCAGCTGCATGCAGTTGCTTTTCATTCATCTTGACAAAATATAATATTTAATTTGTTTGGCGCAAATAATTTGTTGAGAAAAACTAGAGGACTCAATTTCGATGAGATTTATTCGATCAATATTTTTTAGTATTTGTATAACACCGTATTAAAAGTCAGCTTTGTCTTTTATTAATATTATAAAAAGAACAAAATGGTTTTCTTCTGTTGTGTCCGCACGAGCAGAATTATGTTATTTATAGGCAATTAATAGAATAGAATGTGTGTATGTGTGTGTGTATGCTGTGGTGATGCGTTCCTCGCGAAGCATGTGTGGTGTGATTGTGAATGATATGCTGAGGAATTATATCATAAGGTAACGGTGCGGCTTAAAAGAAGATGTAGTGACAAAAGTTGAAAAGAGTATCCTTAGATGGTTTAGTCATATTGAGAGGATGAGTGAAAGGCGACTGTTACAAAAGATATTTACAAGGAACGTACAGTAAACGCTCAGAAGTCCATAAGCACGCTAAAGTTCACATTGCCATGAACAGTACGAGCGCGATACAGTCAGTGCGTGTGCGAGTGATGTCTCAACATTCCGCAGATAACACACACTAATGAACTGTCGTCGTAATAGACGAAATAGCATGATATTTCTGTTGCATTTACAATACGCGTCTGTTCTTACCATAGCATTGCTAAAATTCGCAAGCTTCTAATATGTGCTGCTAGCTATTTGCGCTAAGCAACAGGTTCACGATCAATGAGGTCTGAGTTCGAATCTGAATTATTATTGTTAGCCGTTTTTTTGTTTCTTTGAAACCATAATAATGTTAAGTAAAAACTTATTAGGTTTATGTTTATTTATAATGTATTCATGCTTATTATCATTTTTATAAGAAGGAAATATTAGTTATTGTATTATTATTTAAGTATTTATGTGATATTTAATTTATTTTTTCGGTTTTGGAAGGTGGAACTAAAATAGTCGTGCTAAATCATAACAAAAATGTTTATTCGTTTTATTTATTTATAAAATTAACAATTTTGATGACAATAATTGTGACGTCACATTCCTACTTAGATAAAAAGAAGTTCTCTTGTAACCGTTCATAAGATTTTTTGTTGTATACCCACTTAGTCAATTCATAATAACATAACAAGGAAAGGATGTTCTAATAACACAAATATAATTGTTGATACCCACTTATTAGAGGTATCGGTATTCAGTAAAGTTTATTGAAAAGTAGTATATGATTTAGACTTTATAAACATGTTTTTTTTAATGTAACGTCACAATAAATGGTAAGGTAATAGCTTAATTTTTCATTTTCTTGACGAAAAGAAGATTGAAACTAAACCTCAATTGTTTAAGGTCATTAAATAATACGGATATGCTAATATTACTAAATATTTAGTTACACCGTCTAATTATAAAAAACAAAACATTTAGATATTAATATTTTGTATAACTACATAAAAGCTAGTTCTCCTGGCCCTGCTGCACTCATCCATCCCCACATATTAATCGCAATTCGACCTGACTCTGCATTAGGGCATACGTTTTTATCACACCAGCGAGTGTTATCCTTGCGCCATAAATGAAACCGGGTAGGTTTCATTTTGCGCAAACCTGAAATCGCGAAAAAAAAAATCAGCTGTTCCCTACATTTATGTTCGCATAACTCGTCAAAATGTAGGGAACAGCTGATTTTTTTTTCGCGATTTCCGGTTTGGTCCCATAGTAATAGTTGTTCATAATGATGAGTACAATGACCCCTTAAGAGGTTTTGCGCATTTAACGTTACAAGTTGTATAAAACAATATCCATTTACCCTCAATAACTTATCAGGTACTCCATACATTACAGGGTCAAGTCAGCGTGGAGTGAGCGGTCATTCGCTAGGGATTAACACTATTAAGTGCTCACTTCACTAATGATTTCACGGTGAGATTTTTACAGAATCGACCGGCTGATGTATCGACGTAAACGAGGCAAACGGAGTATGTAAGGATCGTAGCAGGTGGCTCTCTGTAGATTCTATCTACCTCCATGGGAAAAAGGCGTGAGTTTACGTATATATGTATGTAATATATAATAGTATAATATGAGATTGGTAAAAATATAGCCAGTTAGCAAGATCAGAGGGGCAATTCTCGTAATTGTAAGAACTTTTTTTTTCTAAAATTACGAAAACTTGTAAAAAATGTAGGGGAACTAGAAGTATTTTTTTCAGGTTAAATCTGCTCAATCTGTCAAAAATTCTTCTAACATTTCCCTACATTTTTGTTGTCATATGACGATACGACGACAAAAATGTAGGTACTTACGCCTCATTAGACTATTAATGTACCCCATTCTGTGCACTGTATTTACGTATTTTCCAAAATAAACTCCCCTATTTTCAAGTGATAATCGACAAACACATTACCTCACAATTTACCGACCAGACAATGAAGCTCCTTGAATGGGCAAACCTTCGGCCAAACATTTGAACAGGCTTTCAGTCCAATCCTGGCATTATACGGAATGTAATTATACCGGGAGGACTGCCGGCTTGTCCCGGAATCACAATCAGATTGAATGAATGAGTGAGTGAGTGAGTGAATGAATGAAGATGCTTGGGGAGTTTTGATGGATATCTCAATTAGATTTTAACGACTCTTGAGATTTTTTAACGGTTTTTTATTTGAGATTTTTTCTGGTTGTTGGCGTGTATAATTGCTTTCATTACTGTTTTAATGGTTTGCTGTTTAAAATGTAATAATATTTAAGCTTTTACATAAATAAGTCTATAAGTCATATTATGACTAAAATCTGGTAAAATAACACCTTACAGTTTTATATCCATTAAGTATTATAAGTACAGATATTTAGTGTTTTATGTACTTACTCTAGGTTTACAGAAAATATAATTATATAGTTTCTAAGATATCAATTTATCTATGTATATACTTCTTCGACTATTACCTCAGGAAAACACGATAACTACTGCGAAAAAAATCCTAGTGAAGAATCTTTATTAAGTCATCAAAAATACTGTGTGAAAAAAAAATAAGCTGTCAAAGGTACCGAATATAAGAATAACTTTATTAAAAATATCTCGTAAAGCAATATTCATAAAAAAATCCAGAAAAAAAACAGTTCAGCTAAAAACGAAAATCTTAAGTAATATTTTTCAATCCAATTAAATAGAA
This sequence comes from Eremobia ochroleuca, assembly GCA_949629135.1. Taxonomy (NCBI): domain Eukaryota; kingdom Metazoa; phylum Arthropoda; class Insecta; order Lepidoptera; family Noctuidae; genus Eremobia; species Eremobia ochroleuca. The sequence goes on along the minus strand of OX451397.1, from coordinate 18,658,421 downwards.
CAAAGCGACACCTGATACTCATCTATTGAAACAGCCCTAAACCGAATCAACAATAACAAACAACAGATTGTATTTGCAACAACAACAGGTTCATTACGTAAAGCAATTAACTTATTGACGTGATGTCACTGTTTATTGACTTCACGTCACTGTTTATTGATCAAAATCAAAAGTCATTTATTCAAACTAGGCTGAGAATCAGCACTTTTCGAACGTCAAAATTACAAAAGACAGTCCCCCAAAACGCCCGCCCTTCACCACTTCCTAGTTTCCTTCCTTTCGCTGGGAAGAAGAAGTGGCGCAACAAACTCCCCAGCAGCACAGCTGTCTGTTCAGTTAGAAAATACTTGACTGAATACAATACAAGGTGATGATGCCTTTCTACCAGATATATGTATGTGCTAAGCTGCGTAGCCAAAGGTATGTATAATATTAAATAATGGGATTGTTTGATTCTCATAGCTTAGCTTAGCTTTGGTGGAAAAGGGTTCAACGAAGCTAAGTGTTCGACATAGTCGATGAAGCGACAGATATGAGTTAAGGGTAATTGAATAATAATTGAATTAATAATTAATTAACATGTCGAAGATGCCTTTTGCGATACCTCACGGTCGCGGATTAGTTGGCAACCTCGATGTCAACTCCATGTAAAACAAATGCATGCTAATAGACACGCACGAACATGCCGAAGGATACGCCTAGCTTTTGCGTTCGTGTCTATTATTTATGGCAACCTTTTTTTTATGGTAATCACATTTGTTTTAAAATAATTCATTATTTGCGAAATTGTTTTTATACACATGATATTAATCCATATCCAAATAAATACGTTAGTGGGTTTCTCGTACAGTCGCCTGCTCAAATTCTTAACGTAATTCCTTACCCGACTTTTAGGAGACATGTACAAAGCTTAAAGAAGCTGTTTGCTCTTTGACAGACTATGCAGAAAAGCATTCACTTGCCTTAAACTTCACCTTAATCTGAAAAAGATTAGGAAACAACGAATTAACTAGGATAGAATACCATATTTTTAAATTCATATCGTCGCTAACGTGGCTTTTTGGGTTTGTCGTACTCTCTGCTCTTTTTGGTCGCGTACTTCATTACTGAAGATCGTGTCTCTGAAAACCTTCGTGGCTTTATGCACGATGTTCTTCGACTTCTTTCGGTTCTCAGCTTCTCTCAGGGCGGCCGTAGCAGAGTCCAGTGAGAGCGGTTACTTGGTCTGACCGGCGCGCGGTTAGGTGACCGTCCGCGAGGTCCTTTCCCATCTCCCTTGCCCATCACCACAAACTTTTCTAGATTATCTGGCTAACCGAGAATCCTTTGATAACATCGCGGTGGATAGTTTATCTTTTATGCGTAGTTGATCAAGGATAGATATTTTCGTTCTCTTGGCGGTCCATGAATGGTTTCTCGTATTCCTTGGTCAAAATTTAGGATACTCAAATGTTACAGAAACTGTCTGCTCTTACAGGCTATACAGAAAAGTATTCACTTGCCTTAAACTTCGCCATAATCTGAAAAAGAGTAGCAAGCAACGAATGAAAGCAAACGATGCCATAATAGCATCGTCTGCCAGAACTTTGTGGGGCACAAGTTTTGAAGTGTGCAATCAACGCGCGAACTTCGTCTTTGTGGGACTGACATAATTTGTCTCATCTTTTTGAGCGAAGGATTAAGGATAGTGTCTTCAGTACTAGATAGTTATAGATATTATAGGTTTAAATAGTTTTAGGTAATGAATTTACCAAAGTAAGATATCGCTTAGCCAATACAATTGACGTTCGACAGTTTTTATTTGGGAAAACTGATATTATTTTTATTTTTTTTTCGCAGAGTTCTACAATTACTGATCTTTATTAGTTACTAGAATTATCGCACTGACAGCTGTTGTCAAGACTGCATTCTCTCGACGGTCGGAATTTAGGTAAGTATAAAAATTTGGTCAAATTCGCCCTAAGAAAAATGAAGCGTCAGATATAAAAAATATACAGCGTGTAACGGAAAGGGGGTATCAACCCTGAAGGAGGTGAATGTGCTCATGAAACTCAACAACTTTCCCCAAAGAACATAGGTCGAAATATGAAAAAAAAATTTGGCCCTCCCATAGTAAATCAATCAGCTGGTAGTCAGTTTTGTAAGGGAGGGCCAATTTTGTTTTTCATATTTCGACCTATGTTCTTTGGGGAAAGTTGTTGAATTTCATGAGCACATTCACCTCCTTCAGGGTTGATACCCCCCTTCCGTTACACGCTGTATATGTTCCTCATAATTTTTTTATTTAAAACTTGGATTTATAAGTGACTCATATCTTTTGGATCACTCGCGCACTTTTGATACTGTGACCAGCACCCTGATTGCGTAACAGATTTTCAATTGCAGTCGGAATAATTTTGAAGGATATTGCTAATCCATTGCTTCATATTTTCGAAAAATTTGTCTTATCAACAACGTAAATAACGCAAGGAATGTCGTTGAACTGTCAAAATGAAAAATGTCAAAGCCATTGCTACTAATAGTGTGTTACCCCGCAGCTGTTTTTGTGCTGTTTTTGTTTTCAAAGTTATGGATTTTTGTGGCAGAAAGTTAAAAAAAATGTAAAACTTCCTTTGATCTGCTTATCAAAATAGTAGTAGCTGCGATTTCAAAAAAGCTTCATGATAAATTGCATTGTTCGGTAAACAATGTTTGTAGGTAGGTAATTAATGATAATAACTGCAAACAGATATTATCTCAAAAAGCTTTATGAAAGGTTACATTCCTCGGTAAACTAAGCTGGTAGGTATAAAGGATAATAATCAACATAAGGTCAAAGTTAAACCAAGTTAGACGCGAACATCTGTGGAGTATCGCAGCATCAGTTGGAGCCAGTGTACCTATCTCACAAGTTGATGTTGTGTCGAGATAGTTTGTGCTCTGTGGTGCGCTAGTGTTAGAATATTGTTGTGATATTAATTGAGATGCTTAGGTAGTACTAAAAACAATAGCAATCTGTGGAAGTCATACCTAGCACATGGCCAAAGTCTTTTTTACTTTTACTCGTTAGGAGGAACGAGTATTGAACTCTGGTCAATCTGTGTTGACGGTGACACCATTGGTTTCTTCACGGTTTGAAATAATTATTAACAAAACATTATTTTTGCTAAACTTTTATTACGCACAACCGTACTATTTCACAATCAAACGACGACTGACTCTGCACTAACGTTTCCCATTTAAAATGACTCTTGCCTCACCCAGAAATAACGATAATATCATAACCGTTATTTGTAAGTGTTGCCAGTGTAAAATAATATATTCAGTTGCAAAATGGGCCTGCTCTTGACCTCGACCTGCCTGGTGGAAAGCCATGCATGAGGTCTATAATAGAACGAGCAAGCCCAGAAGATGCCTTTGCCTATGCCATAATGAAACTAAAAAAATTATAACTAAATTAATATCAAAATTAGCCAATCTACTTTCCGAAACCCAGTGTCGCTAAAAATAATGACCAATTTTTTTTTTTTTTACATTCATTCTTTGAACCTTCGATCTCTTTGTCAAAGTGCGGTGTTTATGACACTTGCTTCCTTCCTTAAACATTAGAAAAGAGAGAAGCATTTTCCTCATAATAGATGATAGCACAGCCCAGATAATTCGGACATTTGAACAAAGGGATTGGTATAGCATAGCCTATAATATTCCCACTGCTAGGACACAGGCATGCTCTCTATAATGCTATAGAAGGCTATAATGTACGCCAGCCCATCAAGCTACTACAATCTGTCAATTTTTTAAATAGATTTTCAACTTTATCGTTAAAACATAAAGTTCAAAGTTGATTGGAAAAAATTGACAGTTTCGGGTAGCTTGATGTGCTTGCGTCTGTACCTCGCGGGCCCAGTGCGGGTTGGTAGATGTGACATGTCTTCAAATTTTTAGTTCTAGGATATGCCGGTTTCCTCACGATATTGTCCTTCACCGTTCTGAGAGCAGTGGTTACCAATGGATCACCACTGCTCCCCAAAGGATTGGTATACAGGCAGCTTTATATAAGGTCAACTTTTATCAAGTACAAAAATTTAAACAGAACGTCTATCTATACGATAGAAATACGGTCCTAGCATTTTTTTTCAAATAATCAGGCTAGTTTTTTTTTTCAGTTTTTCTAACACATAAATTATAATATTTTTAAAAGCATACTGTATACCGACTCAATTGTTCTGGGTCTGCACCCCCAAAAAACCCACGGTCATTAAACCCGGTATTACGTCATCGCTCGGACTGCACTGACTTGTGGTCGAATCTCCATCCCTAGCTATGCTACTCGAAGCTATGATACCTAATTAGTGTAGAGTTGTAGACTATAAGAAACGATATTAACCTTTGCGCTAATCTATCGTATTTTAATTTTCCATCACACTTTTTCAGGCTTTGGACTGACAAGTTAATACTTACAATTTGTTATTTTGTTTTAGTAAGTATTGAATTAATGTAAAACTGTTAACAACTTACCTTACGTTTTGCATTAACTTGGCGTGTTAAAAATAATCAAAATTCATTAACAGATTTACACTTATTTACACAATTTACTAGTTATTTACACATATCACATCAATTGCTGGACGTGACGCCCTTGTTGTCGCACACACTGTCTAGCGCGATTGAGACAATGTCTCCGCACTTCAGTAAGCACTTGATGTTCACTGGACAACACGACAAATGCACTCACAATTCGCACACGTAATTCTTCCACTGTACGGATTGTATGACCGTCGTTCCCATACACTAGGTCTTTGGCCCTGCCCCACACGTGGAAGTCCATTGGCGTCAAGTCAGGTGAACGTGGAGGCCAGCGGATAACGCTACCACGCCCAATCCATCGCCCTTGAAACGCCTCGTCCAAGTAGGTGAGAAGCATGTACCTGCGGCACCACACAAGCACATCCAGCAGCAGCTCTGACCCAAATGAAATGGAAGGTATGGTACCCTTCACTGAGCAGGAGCTGCCACTCCTCTTCAAGCTGCACTGGGTGTCGTGGCCTCCCCGAGTCAATAAGACGAGGCTGGAAGTTCTCACTCTCTCTGAAGCGCTGCACGGCTCGAAGAATGGTACGAATATTGACCACTCGTCCAAATCTCTGGGCGTACAGTTCTTGTGTCCGCAACATTATTTCACCTGCGTCGTGAGAGCACATAGCCATATTCATGTATTCTCGGGATGAATACCGATACGGCATTTCGAAAATTTTCGCACAGACAACACGCACAATTCAGTAACTTGATTTTAGCGAACTGAAAGAATCTCCCGTGCTCCAATATTGGCCGCGCCAGGCGGTGGCAGCGGGGCGAAGACGGGGACATGCCGCCGCCGCACGTGTGCCATTGTTATCAACACACAAGAAACCATTGTTATCTGCTTAGAGTACGTTAGCCATTAATACACAGGATGCTGAATTTGACTTTTTAAACAAAATGGTTTTTGGTGTTTTTCTTGGAAACTAGCGTATAGAAATGTATTATTTTTTCAAGAAATGTCTATCTTAAGTTATTGAATCTATCCTTAAAATATTTGTACTTAATAAAAGTTGACCTTATATAATACACGGAGAGAAATTTTTTAGAAAAATTACTGTGCTTGTCACTGTATAGTGAGTGCAAGTGACATCTACAGAAAATTTTCTGAGTGAGATTGGGAAAAAATCACTATTTGTCCAATAAATTTTACTGCACAGCATAAGAATTTTTACTGTGCTAGCATGGAATTTTTTCCACTACAACTCAAATGCACTCAGATTATGAGACAGCACAGTAATTTTCCTAAGATTTTTCTCTCTGTATACTAGTTGTGGCCCGCCACTTAATCGCCGTGTATTTGCATAATTTGTTTATACAAATATCCAAGGTCAAAAGTAGCCTATGTGCGTCCCAGGATACCTACCTGTAATTTTTTATACAGTTCCGGGGTTTAGGCGTAAAAAGGTCACAGACAGACTGACAGACAGGGTTACTTAAAAATTTTATAATATTGGTAGGTGGAGCCCTGACGTAGCCATAAGGCGTCGCGGCAGACCCCGTACTCGATGGTGGGACGAGCTGGAGAAAACAAACGACCAGCGGTCCACTTTAGCCCTGAGTCTAAAGAGCTAGAAGTCTTGCGGAGAGGCCTTTGTCCAGCATTGGGATGATACAGGCTGACAGTAACAGTATGGTACGGTAAGGTACAGACGCCAGCACATCAAGCTACTACAATCTGTCAAATTTCTTCAATAGACGTTCAACTTTATTGCTAAAGGATAAGGTTCAAAATTGATTGGGAAAAGAGTTTCGGGTAGCTAGATGGGCTGGCGTCTGTACTATGGATTTGCAGTCAAACGGAAAGATAAATATTTGGGCCTGTGTGTAGTTATACCAAATTTTTTGTTCGTCAGTACATATTACTGTATACAAACTCGAAGTGTTCCTTGAACAGCGCTAATATTGCTGCACCCTAACACCTCAGTATGCAACGTACTCCTAATAATAACTTGCTTTAAACAAAGTTTGTGCTGTAATAATATCAGATATGCGTCACAGGTATATTAATATACTATTTCTAACTCTACTGTTTCAGTAGTACCGACTTGATATGCAGTTCTGAGCTATTCTAGGATGATACTAGGCGGAGGGTAGTTGTGATTTAATGACGGCATGTTGTGATAAGGCTGGTTTGTTGGTCATGTCGTGGCTGTCGCAGCGGGCGTACTTTATTAAGGTATGGTAGAAATTCGCAGTGGGAACAGAATTGGAAATTTTGCCTGAAAGGCCATGACCAAAACAGTCAGCAGTGTTGGCTAATTTTTTCTTGGCGGCCATTATCGAAACGAAATGGTGCTAACGAAATATTGTAAGTACTACGAGAACTCATGAAATTCAGTCCGAACTGAGTTATATCGATTTATTCGACTGATTGATTTTTTGGACTGCTTCTTAATATTTTGCAAAAGGGCCACCTAAAAAACGAGGTACCGGTTTTGGTCATCAGTTTAAACAACATTTTTGTACTTGTGGACGTTTGAAAGCCTATTCCAGACCTTACATTGACCTCACATAAGCCGATCTTATGTGCAAAATTACTGTGCTTGTCACTGTATAGTGAGTGCAAGTGACATCTACAGAAAATTTTCTGAGTGAGATTGGGAAAAAATCACTATTTGTCCAATAAATTTTACTGCACAGCATAAGAATTTTTACTGTGCTAGCATGGAATTTTTTCCACTACAACTCAAATGCACTCAGATTATGAGACAGCACAGTAATTTTCCTAAGATTTTTCTCTCTGTATACTAGTTGTGGCCCGCCACTTAATCGCCGTGTATTTGCATAATTTGTTTATACAAATATCCAAGGTCAAAAGTAGCCTATGTGCGTCCCAGGATACCTACCTGTAATTTTTTATACAGTTCCGGGGTTTAGGCGTAAAAAGGTCACAGACAGACTGACAGACAGGGTTACTTAAAAATTTTATAATATTGGTAGGTGGAGCCCTGACGTAGCCATAAGGCGTCGCGGCAGACCCCGTACTCGATGGTGGGACGAGCTGGAGAAAACAAACGACCAGCGGTCCACTTTAGCCCTGAGTCTAAAGAGCTAGAAGTCTTGCGGAGAGGCCTTTGTCCAGCATTGGGATGATACAGGCTGACAGTAACAGTATGGTACGGTAAGGTACAGACGCCAGCACATCAAGCTACTACAATCTGTCAAATTTCTTCAATAGACGTTCAACTTTATTGCTAAAGGATAAGGTTCAAAATTGATTGGGAAAAGAGTTTCGGGTAGCTAGATGGGCTGGCGTCTGTACTATGGATTTGCAGTCAAACGGAAAGATAAATATTTGGGCCTGTGTGTAGTTATACCAAATTTTTTGTTCGTCAGTACATATTACTGTATACAAACTCGAAGTGTTCCTTGAACAGCGCTAATATTGCTGCACCCTAACACCTCAGTATGCAACGTACTCCTAATAATAACTTGCTTTAAACAAAGTTTGTGCTGTAATAATATCAGATATGCGTCACAGGTATATTAATATACTATTTCTAACTCTACTGTTTCAGTAGTACCGACTTGATATGCAGTTCTGAGCTATTCTAGGATGATACTAGGCGGAGGGTAGTTGTGATTTAATGACGGCATGTTGTGATAAGGCTGGTTTGTTGGTCATGTCGTGGCTGTCGCAGCGGGCGTACTTTATTAAGGTATGGTAGAAATTCGCAGTGGGAACAGAATTGGAAATTTTGCCTGAAAGGCCATGACCAAAACAGTCAGCAGTGTTGGCTAATTTTTTCTTGGCGGCCATTATCGAAACGAAATGGTGCTAACGAAATATTGTAAGTACTACGAGAACTCATGAAATTCAGTCCGAACTGAGTTATATCGATTTATTCGACTGATTGATTTTTTGGACTGCTTCTTAATATTTTGCAAAAGGGCCACCTAAAAAACGAGGTACCGGTTTTGGTCATCAGTTTAAACAACATTTTTGTACTTGTGGACGTTTGAAAGCCTATTCCAGACCTTACATTGACCTCACATAAGCCGATCTTATGTGCAAAGACTAGACTTACCTGACCTTTCCTTTTGTTTATTTGAGCTTCTCATAGGTGACACCCAAACAGAAATACATAAAACAATATTTAAAATAAAAGATCTTAAAAAGTAAATGCGTCAAAAAGATGTATCGACTAGAATTTCATTTACTTATTTATATAAATAAATAAAATTGAAATGTCTGTCTGTAATTTCAAAATAACAGCTTAAAAGCTCTTATTTTGATATATTAACTAAATGCATATGAAAGTATATAGGATACTTATAACAAAAAAAACCCATTTTAACGTATTTAACTTTTCGTCTGTCTGTTTGTTCCAGCTAATCTCTGAAACGGCTGAACCACGCTGGCAAAGCCGCGGACAGAAGCTAGTCTATCTACAATAATAATATTGTACTAATTTGTGGCTGCAACACTTTATACATAGGGTCCTCAATTGTAAGTACAGAATAATAAAACATTATGGAATCAAAATAGTAGAGCTTGAGGCTGGCTATCCATCGTTATGTTTATTTTCTGAATAACAATCATGAATGGTTTTCTTCCCCTTTCCTCACAAACATATAAAACCTTTTCTCCTATCCAAAATTTTACCTAACACACTTACGTCACCGTTTCAATCCAATTTATTTCTCAAACTTGAACCGTCTAAGTAAAACATGAGGTGAACCTGGACGCGGTGCCAGCTGGTCAAACTTCGAGCGTCAACATTACGAAGTGGTTTCCTCTGAATGTGTGGACACCTGAGAAAATACGGACTGTGATTATACTTCTCTTGAACTGTGTTTTTACTTTGGTTTAGCGTTTTGTCTTGATTGGGGACAGACAAATTGTGTAGGTTGATCTCAGAAAAGATCGTTGAGAAACATGGACTAAAATCGCATACTCGACAGCGACGAGGCCCAAACGGAGGGACTTTTGGGTCTCGCCGCAGTCGAGTAATAAAACTTGGTGGTAGGCCCTTTGGCGTAGCACTTGTGTTAAATTGGGCGAGGCAGTGCTACATGCGTAGCAAGCGTAGAGATAATCGTAGCAAGCGTAGCAACGTTCTTACCATAAATACATTGGGTCGAGCTTCTTGGCGAAAGTTTAGTTTAGTCGTGGCAGATTCTGTCCATTCCCCATGATTTATCCTTTATTAGTTGAATCGACTCTTTTATCTATAAAAGATTTAACTATTAATTATTTTAATTTATCTATAATATGTATGTATTTAGAAATATATATGTTTGTTTATCAGTTGTCTAGTACTCATAGCACAAGCTCTGCTTGGTTTGGGACTAGATGGCGTTGTGTGAAAGTTGTGGAATATTATTATTATTTTATTATTTTAATAATAATTGAAAACTTTACGAATTTAGTGAAATAAGTTTATCTATTGTTTAAAAATGTATCGCATTAAACGAGTGAAATAATTTTAACATAAATTGCAGCAGTAGAAAACAATTAATGTCTACTTTAAAGTAGTCTCCATACAAAATTACTGTAGCACCGAGTACTAACACAACCTTTAACCTCTAAAATTATAATCAACTTAATACCTCAACCTGAAAACATAAAGCAAATTATCATTATGAAAATGAACATCTCATACAATATAAATTGTGCCGAGTACACACTAAATCAACGTGTTTGGTCGCTCGAGTATTTCTTGGTGAACTTTATTTCGTTAGCTAAGACTTTAAGCGTCCTTAAATCATGGAGACCGGCTTTATTTAATTTAAACGCGTTGCTTTATGATGAGAGCTGTTGTTTTCGGACACGGTGTGCGTTAGAGGAGGGAGCGGCAGCGATTTATGGGTATTTACTCTTAGGGCATATTTTTGTGAAATTAATAGCCTTTTTCTGGGGCAATCGGGAATAAATAGTATTTATAGTTTAAAGACTAGAAACATTTTTTCACTAGGAAAGTTTTGTTATAATTGATACATTAAAATCACAGAGCAATTAAAAAAAAAACTCCTTTGTACTAATCAGGCGAAAGGCGGGCGTTTCGGGGACTGTCTTTTGTAATTTTGACTTTCGAAAAATTCTGATTCTCAGCTTAGTTTGTATAAGTGACTTTTGATTTCGATTGTTTTGAGTTTTCACGCTTACAAGCAAGTTGATTGCCTTGCACTAGTGACCAGAAGACCAATTCTTGTAGTTAAAAACGATCAAAATGTAGACCCAATCTCATATCAGCGACAAAAACGTGTCAATGTCGAGAACTTGTCAAAAATGTAGGGAAACTAGAGGTATTTTTGACAGATTGAAACTGAGATCAGACTGTGAACATTCTTAACCTTTACCGCATAGGAAACCATATATGGTTTTGACATATTTACAGTTTATTTTACTCTAAAAAAATAAAAAGAAACTAGCGTATAAATCCTAATGGGGTTTGTTTTTCATATCATTAGCAATAATAAAACACAACTATTTTGTCTATCATCACATACCACTTGGAAAAAAAAAAAATACACTAAAATTAATTCTGAAGATTTAATAAAGACATTATCATAAAAAAAAATTAAAAAAAATTGTCACTTATTTATATCATGCAGTAAATGGTTAAAATTACAGGAACTGCCCCTCAGACCATGGAAAATAACTCAAAACCCATGTTACACAAAATCATAGTCATAGTTTTCTAACATTTGGCCTTCGCTTACAACTGGCACCACAAATTAGTTAATTAAATTATTTTATTTTTTATTCTGACATCAAGCTGCAATTACGAGACAGTTTGCAGAATTAAAAAAGCGGTCGTGACCACGTTTGTAATTGCCATGTTGGCGCGTTGTTACTCTAGTTTTTCTATAGTAATTAAACACATACTAGTTACTGCAGTGCGATTCTGTAACCATCTCACCGTGAAAACTTAGGTGAAGTGAGCGTGGAACGAGCTGTCAGTGTCATCCCACCTGATACTAGGGATTGACCAAGCATACATTTACAATCATAATCGAGATTTTAATACCTAATATATTTTATGCTTATTCTATTGATCATTTTATATAATTTCAAAGCTAGTATTTTAGCTGTCAAAACCTTACTATTTTGTGGGTGCGTGGCTGACGGACCATAGAATTTAATCCCACGTAGTTTGTGTGGCGTGATCACTTCATCCGATTCACGAAATGTTGTGAAGTGTCAAATATGCGGCATAAACGAAACATAAAAACCCGTATCTTTTGTTTGCGTTAACTTAGAAGTTTGATTTTTTCACTGCTTCAAGGGATTGCAGCCCTAAGTATTTGTTATTAATTTAAACTTGACAACTCCACACGTTCCTGAGAAAAAGTATCTTGACAGACGGAGAGACAGCCAGACAACGAAGTGATCCTATAAGGGCTCCATTTTTCCTTTTGAGTTACGGAACCCTAGTAAAAAAAACCCTAGTAAAATCTTAGTTTCGTCGACGATACCGCTTGGTAAGACTGGTTCTGGGAAAAATCTTATAATGACGGTAACATTTTCAGGTGTATGGCTGAAAATGTTACCAACAGGTTAATTACGTAAGTAATGATGTTAAAAGCGGCGTGTACTCTACAGCTTTCGGGAATTCACAGAAAACCGCGTATTTTTTTACTTTTACACGAAGAATTGGAGTAATTGGATTTTTTCGACGCAAAAGAAAACTTTTTTTCGTAAATTCTCTTTTCACTGAGTTAATTATAAGGGTTTAGTTTGAAACTAATGTACTTTATTTGTTTATAAATTAGGTTGAATGTTTTCTAGGCTTTGGTTGAAATAAAATTCTCATAATTTTGGTTTAATTTGTATATTTTTTATCAACACAACAATGTGCCATTATACTTTTTAATAAAAGTATCTTTAAAAAGATAACAAAATAAAAGAACACCTTCCTATAACCATTTTAGCAGATAAATATGTGTAGATAGCCTTTCATAGATCAGTATCTGTTACAGAATTTTATTTCACAAAGCGACACGCGATTTACTTGTGGTAACGAATTGTATTAACACACTGTGAATGTGCGCGCGAATACGAGTAGCGTCAGTACATAACACACAGACGCACACACACACACACACTTTCGTCTTCGCAATTGTCTCAGACGGTACCAAGAGCTCCTGCACCCACACTCTTTCACAAAGTGTTTGTACACTTGGTAAACACAAGTAAAGCATGCGCTGCCTCGTAAGATAAAAACATAGTATATCAGAAAATGTTTCTTATTCTATATATAAAAAAAAAACATAAACTACAACGCACAAGCTCACAACAACAAACATACACCTTTGTTAGGGTTCCGTACCAAAATGGTAAAAAGGAACCCTTATGGTGCGACTCAGTCTGTCTGTCTGTCTGTCCGTCTGTCACAGCTGGATATATCAAGAATTACTAATGCAATGAACTTGAAATTTGGGAATAGTTTTAGATGACGTTTGCCCAACTAATTTGTAAATAAGAAAGATTTTTTTTTTTGTAACAGGGACTCAAAGGGGTCTTAAAAATTTGAAGTGGGGTTACTAGGGCATGTGGGATATCATATGAAAGAGTGCTGTCTGCACATTCCCAAAAAAGTATTCTTTTTTTTTTAGGCCGCATACTTTTCGACTTTTGGTGAAAAATGTAAAAAAAATACCGTTCCCTTACCTACAAAGTCTGCAATCACAAAAATCTGAAAATATTCTATGTGATAGAAGTTTATGTAAAAATTACAGGAAAAATAAAATGATGTGTCTAAACAGCACACCTTTTCAGAAAAAAAAAGAAAATCACTACATAGTATAAAACAAAGTCGCTTCCCTGTCTGTCTGTCCCTATATATGCTTAGATCATTAAAACTACGCAACGGATTTTGATGCGGTTTTTTTAATAGATAGAATAATTCAAAAGGAAGGTTTACATCTATAATACATGCATAATATAGTAGAGAAACACTGATAATTTTAGAGGTTTCTAATGTGATGTCGTAAATAAACACATTTTTTTGCGCTTACATTGTAAACGCTGGCTGAACCCTTCGAGATAGATCAAAATAATGTACTACAGTATTGTACACCTTAAAAAGGTCTACAAAAAAGTCCGCGATGGTATATGTCTATCTCTTAGGGATAACCCACAATAACCATTTTTTATCCTTAACTTTGTACGAGAAATAATGACTTATTTAAGAAGCAATTTTAGGCAATACAGCATTAATCCTTATCCAATTAAGTACCTTAAAAACATTGTGCATTTCATATAGATCATTATGGCCCTTTACAGCATGTAATTTAAATGAATATTTTCGAAGATATTACAGATTTAAAATGCAGGTACATAGCGTCTGCGGCGGCTGGCGATACCGGCCGGGGAGCCGGCCGGTGGCGCTTGCCTGTAAGTAGCGCGTCGAAGGCCGGCCTGCGCCCTAGCCCGGTTAAGCAGTCGACAACCTCATAGGTTGAACTGCGAAATGCCATTAAAAAAAAAAAAAAAACTATATGCATTTTTAATTTTATATTATTTAGTATCAGCATTTCACCCGTGCGAAGCCGGGGAGGGTCGCTAGTTTAATATATAATGGTACCCTCGCCTCGGTGCGTGAATCCGACTCGCTGTTGACTGGTTTTTCATAACTATGACGCCTTAAAAACTCGGCTACTCTTTGTAAAATGTGTAGTCCCACTGTTCATATTTAGATACAATGGATTTTATCTCAACTGAACATTTGTCTTGAAATTATTTAACGAAGCGGCCTTCGTGAGATAAAAATACTATGACATAAACAGTCCACACCGCATCCATTTCATATAAGCAATAATACCCATATAATTAGTGCTTAATTTCTCATTATTCAACGCTATTAATATGTTGCTCATGGTTTTCACATCAAAATCATTTATCGGTGTCTCTGGCACTAAATCTATCCCTTCTTCTTTCCTTTCATATCAATATCGCAGTTCAAACTCTTCCCACACAATACAAAAGTGTAAAGTTAAAAGTTATTCAAGCGTAAGGAAGTTTGTCACGTCGCACAGTCGTCGCGTAGTCGGCAAGAGCTCGCGAGCGTCTTGCGCTGACTTGCACAAGTTTTTGTGAACATGCTTAGAGCTGATACTTGCTTGAGAACGTAACGGTGTAGGAGAATAAATAGGAAATAATAATGGCATAAGTACTACGTACCTAATACAGTATTTGGGAGTTTATATGGCATGGCAAGATAATAAATTTGTGACAGAGTACACTTCTCCAATCTTTTAAAGCTGTATACGCGGACAAGGCGCCATTTTACAAATATATAAAACGTAGTATACCTACAATTTAATTTACCAAAACAAAGTAAACGTTTTGTTTTATCCCAAACTTCTATACACCCTATGACCAAATCGGGTTAAATTTGTTTTGGTAAAATAAATTGTATACCTTGTTTATATATATAACATTGTATCCATCGTACAGGTATGTACGATGGATACAATGTTATGGAACAATGGTTGTAGACAATAAAATGATTGCTTGTCCGTGTATACTCCTCCTAAGTATCCTTTTGGGGCTAACTGTACCGAAGTGTGGGGATATGTTAATAATGTACCTGAGTACAGTTAAGACCTATTGTAGTTTGAAATATTATAATGGAACCTTTTTGTACACCTAACATAGATTTATTTCAGGGATCGTGTCCCTCGTGCCTACCTGGAAGTACTTGGAGGAGACCTTGGGCCAGCAGTAGGACAGCAATGGCTAGAAAAAAATATTGAAATAGTAAGTGGAAATAGTAACTGATCTTACTGAAAGAACCTCTCAGTATCAGCCATCATAAATTCATGACCCAAACAATTGTTAATTTCACATACTAACATAATTTCACACATTTGTTGCTGGGAAAACAAGCCTCCTCTCGGTTAGAGCTCTACCACGCTAGCCCAGTGCGCGTTGGCAGATGTCACATGTTTTCGAATTTTTGGTTCTACGACATGCCGGTTTCCTCACAGTGTTTTCCTTATTTATTTATTTAAACATTTCGCACACAAAAAGGTACAAAGGCGGACGTAATGCCTTAGGCATTCTCTACCAGTCAACCAAGGGTGGTCAAGAGATTACACGCTCACCAGGGATTACCCCTTCACCGTTTTAAGAGCAGTGGTGATGAAACAATTTACACAAAGTAAAGCGCCTTCCTGGGTTCGAACCTACGACCTACAACTCGTAAGTTGCGGCCGTCACCACTGGGCCACCACTGCTCCTATTTAATATAATCAACTTAATTTCTGGACAGGCGCGTCATTCGTATAGATTGCATCAAAACAAATGGGCCAGGGTCTTCACATAGTGGGTGCCTGAAGACGGACGTCGTCACCGAGGCAGACTAAAGAAACGTTGGCGTGACGATTTAATAATAATAATAAATAAATTTATTGAAAACAAAAAACTCAGTTTACAGAAACTCTGTGTTCGATAATAACTGCATTAGTATAAAACTGTGTCGCTGTCATTAACGACCACCTCGAAAATTCGTGACAAAAGCAAAGGTAAAAAACTAAAACTAAAAGAATAAAAATAAAAGAATCAGTGCTGAAAATTAAATGAAACAATATTTTAATTTTGTAATTTTATGTGACTTTGTGTTGTGCGTGGGGTGTATTATGTTATTTGGACTCGTTCCTGGCCGATTGGCCGAACAAGGCACAAGATAAGGAAAATTGGAGAAGTACGGGTGATACCTTTGTCCAGCAGAAGGACAAAACAGGTTAACAAAAAAAAAGAAACCTTATGTTCACATAATTTTCCGAAAATCTTATACGTTTCCCAACAAGTTTTCTCACATTGAACTCGTTCCAGTTACATTCTCGCCTGCTGTCGTCTCGTTACACATTCATGAGTGGCTCGGCGTGTTCCAATCACAGATAACACGCTCTTGCTGCAATCTGTAAATACATTCCCAGATAGTTTTACATGAAAAAGAACTAAACTAACATCTATATTCTAGAATTTGTGTAAGGAGAATTATCCGTTCTTGCAATGGAAATAGGACATGACCATCATATTACAAGATGTTATCTATGACATCATTAAAACTAGCAAATGTTCTTGCAAGATGGATGCCATTGCTGTAAAACATAAGGCTGGAGACTTCCGGAGTTTCTGGCAATGCACTAAAAGTGTCAATTCGAGACCTGATCGCCCGGTGAGCGTCGGCGGGGTGAGTGACTCTAAAGGTATTGCTGACATATTTGGAAGCCATTTTCGCGTACAGTCTGCACTAGGGCAAGGAGGTGCGGTGCTCACTGCTGAGATACCGAGTGGTCTTGTGGGGACAAGTTTTAATGCTAAAGATGTAGCTGCGGTCATAAAGGCTATGACTAAAGGTGAATCCCCCGGCCACGATGGGCTCAGCTTTGAGCATCTACGAGTATAGCACGCAGGCCCGCACATATCGAGAGTGCTGGCATTGTTTTATTCTCTATGTGTGGGCCACTCATACTCCTACCTACCGATCTTGTGACAACTGTTGTGGTGCCTGCAGTTAAGAACAAGACCAGGTATGTTGCCGATGTAAATAACTACAGGCCTATTTCACTTGCAACAATTGTAGCAAAAGTGTACTCAGCTATATAAATATCTATCACTGCATGACTTTTGGCCCAAACTGTTCGCAGAAGCTGCGATTTTGAGTCTTAAGCTTGTCAACAAATATTATACGGATCGCAAAATTCCTGTGTACGCGTGTTTCCTGGATCTTTCCAAGGCCTTCGATCTGGTGTCATATAACATCCTGTGGGAGAAACTGGAGAGTATCGGGTTACCCCCAGAACTCTCAAACTTTTTCAAATATTGGTACAGGCAGCAGATCAATAGCGTCAGATGGGTGGGTGTAATGTCAGAACCTTATAGGTTGGAGTCCGCGGTGAGAGTCTTGTTAGAATTGGTTCTAGGAACATCGTGAAAGAGAGAGAGAGAGAGAGAGAGGGAGAGACAGTCGCATGGAGGGAGAATAAGGCTTTTTCCTTACTTGACGATTTCTACCAGTCAACTCATACCGCAAGAAGCGTCAAGGAACTTCGTTCCAAAAATAAAAACAGGTACAAAATCTGTATGAGTATACTTACATCAAATTCTAATTCAAAATATTTTATTTCACATAAACCTACATGGACACTTATGAAACGTCCGAAGCTAGGTTCGCGATTCCAATTGGTCGTTTCCTATTGACAAGATTTGGCAAGAAACTCCACGGTAAAAGTCTTCAAACATTTCCACTTTTGACCACCAGTTTTAAAAGTTACTAAATGAGGCCCCTTTTTCATGTAATTTGTTAGACGGAGAAACGTGGTACCTGGTACCTAAGAACGGATATCATTCTCTTGCAAAGAAAATAACCAAGACACAATAATCAAATCGTATTAAAGAACGCGATATTACGCAATAATCACTACATAGTATAAAACAAAGTCGCTTCCCGCTGTCTGTCCCTATGTATGCTTAAATCTTTAAAACTACGCAACGGATTTTGATGCGGTTTTTTTTAATAGATAGAGTAATTCAAGAGGAAGGTTTATATGTATAATATATGTATAATATAGTAGAGAAACACTTATCATTTTAGAGGTTTCTAATGGGATGTCGTAAATAAACACATTTTTTTGCGCTTACATTGCAAACGCTGGCTTAACCCTACGAGATAGATCAAAATAATGTACTACAGTATTGTAAACCTTAAAAAGGTCTACAAAAAAGTATGCGATGGCATATGTCTATCTCTTAGGGATAACCCACAATAACCATTTTTTATCCTATACTTTTTAAGAGAAATAATGGCTCTAAAATTATCAGTGTTTCTCTACTATATTATGCATGTATTATATGCATATAAACCTTCCTCTTGAATCACTCTATCTATTAAAAAAAACCGCATCAAAATCCGTTGCTTATTTTTAAAGTTCTAAGCATACATAGAGACAGACAGACAGCGGGAAGCGACTTTGTTTTATACTACGTAGTGATAGTGATCAGCATTGCACCCGTGCGAAGCCGGGGCGGGTCGCTAGTTACATATAAAAACGAAATTCGAAAAAAAAAACATTCCACTATTTTGTTTTAATAGGATTTACTAATTGTATGTGCCAGTAGGTCGGATTTATTACAACAGAAGAAATTAAAACTTTTTTTTGCGTTGCTATTTTTTCCAGTAACTATATAAAAATTAGTTGCCGCATGTATGAAAGATCATCACTAATTGAGAACGCCCCATCCGATTTGGCTGATTTTTTTGAGAACGGTCCGTTTGATCCACCGAAATTCGCCCGAACGAAATAATTTTAAAGAAGGTTATTGAAAAAAATAAGGTCATTTTAGTTTATTAAATTTGAAAATTTAAAGCGCCCTTCCTTATTAGTGAACATCTGTTATCAACTTTCTTTAAACCCCAACCAAATCTGATACGTCACTGCCAATTATTTACCCACCATAATAATTACGGCACCCCATCTCTTGACAACTTCCTGACTGGCAAGCAATTACTAAGTTTCAATATTTGGATGTCCCGAACAATTTGAGGAGTTAAGTCGGGGCTGTCGGCCGTCATCATAGCATGGTGACGTAATCAAGATGGATGCTGCAATCCTTTCTGTTCGTAAGAATCAATAAGAAGCTAAGCCAGTCTTTAAGAATGAGGCTATGGTAACTGCGTAAAAGCTGATTCTAGGACATGTCGGTTTCCTTAGGATGTTTTCCTTCAACGTTTTGAGAGCAATGGTGATGATATAATTTATACAAAGTAAAGCGCCTGCCTGGGTTCGAACCTACGACCTACAACTCGTAAGTCGTGGCCGTTACCACTGGGCCACCACTTTTTTTTTTTTTTTTTTCGCTGAGAAATGACATTACGCATCTCCGCTCGTCGGGGGACGGAACGGAGTATGTGGGACTCCCTGCCAGAGTGGCAGTATACCCACTAAAACTCAGCGGTGTTCCCTCATCGCCTTGATGGGGGGGTCATGGGAATCCGGCTCAGCCTTTGCGTCCACAATCCCCCCGGCGCCTGCCCGCCTAGCTGGCGGGTCCTGCACGTCCCCCCGGGTGGGGGGCTACGGGATGGGCCGGGAACACCTGGCCATTCCCGTCCGGCACTGGTGGAAGCCTGTGCAATGCAAGCGAGGGTGGTACCCCCGCACCCGTCGCCTGCTGGCTTCCACCTGGGAGGAGTCGGAGATGACTGTCATACTGACGTCTTCTTCGACCCCTCCTCCGCCTTCGGAGCGGCGCCGCGAGAGGGTCTTCCTCCCGCACGCGCTCCGCCGCCTCCTTCTGGGACATGACGTGTTCGCAGAAGGAGGCGACTGCCACCCAGGACCCCTCGTCCCCCAGCATGGCGTTGACAAGGCCGGGGAGCGAGAGGTCCGTTCCGATCGCCGCGGTGAGACTGTGGCGCGGCCCAGACCACGACGGGAACACCTCGAGAGTGTGCTGCGCCGTGTCCGCCGCCGCGCCACAGCCGTGACACGTCGGCGTCTCCTCTCGTCCGATCCGGTGCAGGTACGATCCGAAACAACCGTGTCCGGACAGCACCTGCACCAGACGGAAGGAGAGGAACCCATGCGGCCGCTCGAGCCAGTCCCGCAGGACCGGCCTAATCGCGTCGAGGGTTCGGCGGCCGAAGGCTGCGGTGGCGAGGTCCCCCGTCCAATGGACGATGATGGCGTCCCTCGCCTCCCGCCGGACGGCCTCCCGCTCTTCCGGGGCGATGCGTTCTCCTCTCGCCCTCCACCCCGCCGTCCATTCATATACTCTGGCGAGCACCCACGCCTCGAGTTCCCAAGGCGGGGTACCAGCCAGAGCACATGCCGCTGAGAAGCCGACCGTGCGGTAGGCCCTCGCCACCCGCTGGGCTATAGCCCTTTGGGGTGCCCGCAATGCGGCAGCGTTCTCCCTCCTGCGGAGAGAGTCCTCCCAAATAGGAGCCCCATAAAGGGCCATGCTCCGCAAGATGCCGGCGTAACCACTGCTCAACTCTGATCAAGCCTCATGCTATCAAAATCAAAAGTAATTTATTCAAACTAACGGTTGAGAATCAGCACTTTTTGAACGTCTGTCACATAAGACAGAAACGCACCTAAACATCCGCCCTTCCCGCTTCCTAGTGTTTTATATGGGAAGAAGTGACACATCAAACTCCCCAGCAGCACAGCCTGTCTGTTTGCACCATTATTATATCTACAAATACAATATCTAAAATGTTTGTGTAGCGGATTTGTTCTTCTATTCCTTGAACGAAATTATGTTAATAGTCGAGGTCATAAATAATTTAACTCTGTACCTGTAACTGCTTATATTGTAAAACATTATAACCTTTGTTTTTACTCCGTGATTATGACGTATGATTCAGACCTCCGTGATTCAGACAGTCTACAAAAGATGTATCTAATGATCAACAAGAATTCTAAAATGTATTCTTCTCAATGTATGTTATTTTTTGAGGTTAACTGTACAAGAGTAATGCCTTCAAACTCAAAGCATTTATTTCAATGAAACCCTTTACAGACACTTTTGAATTGTCAAGGACTAACCCTCTAACTTAAACCATGTACTGAAAAAACGCTTGAAATCGTTTGACCGAATTTTCGTCAAGTCTGAAGCCGAAACCTAACCCGCTTCTTTAATTCCCCCACTCCAAGATTCTCTGCGTAAATACAAAATTTCTTCACGAATTCTGAAAATAAATGCTTCGACATTAATCAGTGCAGCTACCCGCTTCGGAGGAGCGATGATGGACGGACGTCTTTTGTTGAAACACCCTTTTACATCTTAATATATTTCCTTTAAGTGACAGTAAGGTACAGCCTTCAGCAGCCTTCAGTATAGCGTATGAGTGATTGACATGGATTGTCTGTTCGAAAACGAATGTCTTCCCCTGAGAGAAACGAAGATTTAAAAAATACTTGTAGATACCTCGTGTTTTTGTGTTACGTGTACGTAGGTATGCGCTTGTTTGTGTGTGTGCGATTCTGAGAGTCCGTTCACACTCATGAATGCACATGAGTGGAACGGAATCTTTTTAAACTCATGTGATTGATAATCTTTTGGTAAAACTTTACCGGCATGATACCAATTCAAATACAGGCTAAAACTAAGCAAATACCTCACAACCGAAAGTGATAGTTGAAGGATAAGTATTCGGTCAATAGGTCGTCTTAGGGACAGGGCAAAGACCTCCCCTTCTCCTTTCCACTCCTCTCTATCTTGAGCTAGTGTGGACCAATCCAGTCTGTAGGCGTCAAGCTAGTCCCGTCATCTTCTTTTGGGTCTGCTTCGATGTCGCCGGACGTTTTCTGGGACCCACAGACAGACAGACAGCTGTGTTGCTAGGAAGTTTAATGTGTCACTTCTTCCCAGTTAAAACACTGGAAAGTAGTGAAGGGCGAGCGTTTTGGGGGACTGTCTTATGTAATAAAATGTTGTTGAAATTGTCAAAATGAAATGCATGAATGAATGAACGAATAAATGCCACTGTGTGTTACGCAATTACCCGGTGGGTTAGTGTGTTTGTGCATGTAAGATTTGTGTAAGTATATGAACGCACTGACGATACAAAAGAAATTCTAGTTTTGGGCACGCAAAAATACTTGGGTCTATCAAGGAACCAAATCTACAAATAAAACGAAAACCCAATTTATATTTATAAATAAATGACCGGTAGAAGTCATATAAAAATGATATAAAGGGGGAAGCACAAAGTTTACTCAGAGGTGTAAGGGGAAGTTGTAAAAACATAAATTACCTGAGATTCGATGGAAACAAGGTTATAAAAAAGTTAGGTACATAAAAACTTGGTAGCAGGTAGGCTAATTTCATTTCTTATGATTTCACAGCTCATGTAATATTTATGGAGCTTCTTGAAATATGCAGGGATCGGGAATTGTGGAAGTATGGCTGTGAGTTAGAGAAATGTGGGAGATTTTGAAGCAAACGAAATGCGTGAAACTTGTAACTTTTTAATATTTACATAATTTAAAAAGCCAACAGTCTTTAAATTTTAATAAAAATTATGTAGTACGAGTAGTACCTATATAAAAAAGGAAAGGAAATAATAAAGGGCATCTAAAAATTCGTCCGCATCGCTGTCAATAGGAGAAGTGCCCAAAAGGCTGGCAGCATTGCCACGTTGTATGCTGATGCTGATTCTTTGCCAAAAAAATAGGCCAACCCCTCTGATTACGCGAAGTCGTCAAACCGCTTGGCGATGTTTCGAAAAACTAAGTGGGCGCTTGGTGGATTATGGCCCACTCCCTCTCATAGAGAAAAGGCCAGGCTGTTCCAGCAGTGGGAACGTTAGAGACTGATTATGCTACATATACTGTTTTTTAGTCGTTCTAATTGATTCTTTCTCTTCTAGATAATCTTCTTCTTTCTCTTCTGGCTGGCTTGAATAATGGGCTTATGAAAATTACAATAAATTCCGATGTTTTCTATTTCTTAGCTATTGTGGCACAATTCTTGTGAAATAAGACAGGTCTTTGCTTCTCTTTGTTTTG
Source organism: Eremobia ochroleuca (assembly GCA_949629135.1). Classification (NCBI taxonomy): domain Eukaryota; kingdom Metazoa; phylum Arthropoda; class Insecta; order Lepidoptera; family Noctuidae; genus Eremobia; species Eremobia ochroleuca. The sequence continues at coordinate 18,635,387 of OX451397.1, read as the reverse complement.
TTTATTATTAAAACATAATAAATATTTTGATTTCAGTTCCTTTTGAATGGTGCACTGAATTCTTTCAAAAAGACGTACAAATATCTATTTAAATACAACAACAAAAACACCTATACAACAACAAGAACACCTCTATATTCTAATCGATGCCTCCAATTAAATGAAAACGATACTTTTGCCACAACGGACCTCCTCAATGAAGGGATGCCTTTAAGGTTCAATTAAATATAATATCAAGTTTCCATTTACACGGCAATTTGGCTTACAAATTGATTTCTTGGAAACGTCCCACGAATATCTGAATTTAAATAATTTTATCGGTTTTGAGTTCGATCTTGCATAGAAAATATTGATGCTTTAATTGTTCTGTTGTTAGCTTTTTGGTTCAACAGGTATCGGTGTGTATATCTATATGGTATTAGTAAAACCCAGTAACCAGTGAAGAGGATTGGGTTTTAATTAAATAACTAAAGACATTACCTTCATCTCAAGAGATACATAGAACGACGATCGAACAGTTTATCCTATTTATAGTAATTTAATTAGCATACTAACCTTACGGAGTATCTGTGGACCGTTTTTGTTGGTGGCAACACAAGGCATAGGTGCGAAGTTGCAGAGTGTGTGTAACGAATTTTTTTATCGTTTTAAGCGGCGGTCGAAGTTCAAAATGAAAATCCAAGATGGCGGCTGCAAAAATTAAAAATTGACAAAATTTAAAAATGTAAATAGCCGCTATCTTGGATTTTCATTTTACCTTACTATCGACTTCAGCACCCTCGAAAACCACGAAAACGACACCCATGATGAAAAATTTTTGCAACCGCCATCTTGGATTTTCATTTTGACTTTATTATCGGCTCCAGCACCCTCAAGAACTATGAAAACGACACCCTCGACAAAAAAATAAAAAAAATTGCATCCTCCATCTTGTATTTTCATTTTGACCTCACTTTCGGCGACCTCATTTTCCATCCCTTTCTTTCTTCGCACGCCCAAATTACGAAAGTAATATTTATCGTATTCAGACTCGGTTGGTTATTTGAGTAAGGATGCCTACCTACTTAGGGTGATAAATTGCGAAGGTCGAACGTCCTGGTATTCCACGTTGGACGTACGTGAATTTTAATTTCGTCGTATTAACTTGAACAAGTAAAGACCAATGAGAATGTGCAAATAGTACTGGAGCCAAGTAGGCCGACTGGCGACTGCCTACTGTCGCGCGTGTTTGTATAAATGGTGTAAATAGCGGCCGATCTTAATAAACACGCGTGGCAGCAGAGAAAAAACACTACAACGTGAAAAATAACTTCAATTTCGGAAGTCGGTGTTTTTGGTTTTGTATTTTCGTTTTTTTGCCACTGACTTCTGAAATGAAAGATATTTTTCACTTCGTAGTGTTTTTTTTGGAAGTCGGTTGTTTTCATTTGTAATAGAGTTTTTCACTTTTTAGCTACTTTTCTGGTACTTACCCTACGTGAATTCGTATACCTTCACTTGCTAAGTAAATAAAAGTGACGGGAAGTTATTACAACATCATCAACATAAACTAAGTGGAAAAATACGTAATATTGAAGCTAACTCTAAAACCACTCACAGCAAAAAAATAACTTTTCAAATCGGTTTAAAAATGACGGAGTTCTGTGGTAACAAACATAAAAAAAATACAACCAAATTGAGAACATCCTCATAACCTCATACCTAACACCAAATAACGCTAACAAACATTCTTCTATTAGTTTCTATGAATAAATACGCTACGAATCCCACAAATAAAATAACCTTAATTTTCATCGTTTAGAATAAAAAATATGGGCAAATACACGTCTTGGATGGGAAAGAATTTTAGCTCCAACCTCGAATAGTAAAGTATTTTATGTAGCTCTAGCTTCGAATAGGAAAGTATTTTAGCTCCCAGCCTCAGTTTGTCGGCTGTGGAGGAAACTGCATAGAATACAAATCAAATGCATTTGTCATTTCTTCCTATGGCAATAACTCTGTGCTGGGGCGGGCTCTGGGGAATAAATGTTGATATAACCGTGGTTCGTTTGGATTGCAATAACTATTGAGTTTGCTCAGTTGTTTATATTATTTAGATCTAGTTTGAATTGTTCTAATTTTGTGACTAAGAACTAAAATAAAAGTGCAGATAAACAGAGATAAAACAGATGGCGCTACTGCCACGCAACACATCAACTCCGTATTTAAATCGCTTAAAAATAGTAAAAACTCAGTTTAGTGGACAATGAACAATAAAAAAGTGCTTAAAATAGTGCAATAATTATGTGATAGTGTTATCTGAACCCAACTAATTGAAAAAGATCCGATATAACCGTTTTGAAAAGTGACATCCAAACTTTGCAAAATACAGTGAACAATTTCCAAAATTCCGATAATAAACAATAAATGTGACATTTGTGCAATAAATGGATCAGTTTTAAACATAAGAAGACTCCTCGAATGACATTGGTGTGATAATAGACACTAATAGTGATAACATTTGATAAACCAATTCATTAACGTACGTTATAAAAAAAGTATTTAAAAATCGTGATATTTTCAAACGACCAGCGCCTCTGGTGCCAAGTAGCATAACCAATTTTGACTTTTACAATGCATGTTGCCATTCCAAATAAATGCAAACAGTAACCTAATATTGTGATTAGCGCCATCTAGTAGCTAGTTGCTTAATTAAGCGGGAATAGTGTAAACAGCGACATCTAGCGCGCAATAGCAGAACCATAATCAAACTATAGAAAATCGAAGATGACATCAAAGATAAGTAATACTCGCAGAGGCCGAAAGATGGCGTCACTCATTACCTGTCCCACATGTAAACAACAATTTGATCGCAATAAAACATTACTATGCTCAATATGTGCACTTCACTACGACTTTGGATGCATTGACAATTTTAAAAGTATAAAAAATGTTGATAAAGACAAGTGGAAATGTATAGCATGCGAGAAGAAAGATAATACTGCTCTAAAAAGCAAATCTCATACTTATGAGACGACGAATATCTCAGTCAGAAGAAATAAGGCTCCCAATGAACCAATTTGCAATGACTTTTCACCAATTGTCTCCCAGGAATCCACACCTTGGTCCACCCCAACAGGAAAATTACTCGAACAAAGTACATTACTGGACTGTAACACAGATCTGGACAATTCCTACAGTCTTGCAAATCACACACTATCACGAAGTATAGATCACACAGTAATTGACTCAATTTCAGTTCAAGAAATGCAAGAATCCATAGAACATCTTCAGGCAGAATTATGTAGCACTCAAAAGGAATTAGAAACAGTAATTATAGAAAATAACGAGCTCCACCGGCAAATAACCAGACTCACCAAAGAAAACTGCACACTGAAAGGTTTTCTATCTGGTCCACCAAGATGTGCTTCTATGACAAAAAAGATACCTTCATTACGGATGTCACAATCATATAGCTTCACACCTCCGAGAATTCCCCGCCAAAATGAAACACCGAAGAAACCTAATGAGACTGTCCTATTTCTGCAGCAAATGCTCACTGAATTGAAACAGCAACTAAAGGAATCCGAAGAAGAAATACAGAGTCTCACTGAACAAATCAATATGCTCCAACGGACACTACGAGCTAAAGAAAATGCTGTCAAGTCACCTTTCTCACATTGTACTGATGCAGGCGCGACCTCAATACTGCAAAAGAACCATGTTAAGAATAAACTATGTATTCTTTCCAATTGCCATTCCTATGGTCCACTACAAGATGTTGAGCATGTATTTGGAAATAATTTTAATTATACTCGCTATGTTTCACCCAATTGTAGTATAAAGCACCTGTTACAAAACATTGATAAAAAGCTAACCGATTTTAACCTCAGTGACTATTGCATTATTATGTTAGGTGATATTGATTTCAAAAATTCTTGTAACAATCTAGAATTAATAAATACAATTAAGCAATATATAGAACAGATTACATACACGAATATTATAATATGTACTCCCACATATGTTTGCGGAGCTCCTATATATAATTACAAAATAGAATTATTCAATATGTTAGTGTATCAAGAACTAAAAACTAATAACTATGCATATTTCTTTGATTCAAATCAATACGTCTCCTTAGATATGTTCTCTTACAAGACGGGTGTGTTGAAAAAAAAATGCCTCAAACTTATATATACTGGACTTTTAGAATTTATAGAATACTTTACCCAAAACTCAATCTCCTTACTTACTGAAACCGATGACGTAACTACCACACCAGCCGAAAACACTGATTTTTTTCGTTAGAAATAAAGATAATCTACACATTTTGCATCAAAATATCGCTGGTCTTTTAAACAAAACAGACTTACTTACAATACATATTCAAGAACTAACCAATAATAATAAAGATATTGATATCTTATGTATAACGGAACACTTCATGTTATCCGGTCATGAAAAATTACTACACCTACCCAATTTTAAGTTAGCCGCGTGTTATTCTAGAAGCCATCATAAGCGCGGGGGCTCATGTATACTGGTCAAACATGGTTACGAATGCAAAGAATTACCTAATATTGCAAGTTTATCGAAACCAGGAATTATTGAATGTTGTGCGATCGAAATGATAGAGCAAAATATTACGGTTATGTGTATTTACAGGCCTCCAAAATCAAATAATGTTGATACGTTTTATGAAATCTTAGACACTGCACTAAAAACATTATGCAATAAGCATAGTAGAAAGTTGATATTATGCGGAGACTTTAATATAGATATCCTGAAAAGAAATAGCTTAACTTTGAATTTTGAGTGTTTTCTATTGAGCTATAATTTAAAACTAGCAATATCTGAGCCAACTAGACTAATAAGCAACAGTTGTATAGATAATTATGCTCACAATTTTAAAAGTAAATGCAAATACGAAATTATAGATACAGCCCTGTCAGACCACACGGCGCAACTGATACAAATACCAGCCAAAATAGTAGGACAAAGTAAACCATGGAGAAAAAGACAACGCATTATATCGAAGGAAAACTTGGCCAAATTCTACAATTGCCTAAAAAATATAACCTTTAGCAATGTATATGAGACAGATAACCCGGATGACGCATATGACAACTTTATGGAACATTTCACTTTATTTTACAATCTGTGTTTTCCTTGGAAATTAATAACAATAAATCCAAATAAAAAAGTCGGATGGATTTCTAGAGGAATTAGAATTTGCAGTAGAAAACAACGTCAGCTACTTTGGAAGTATAGACTAGCACCCACGAAAGAAAACAAAAACAAGCTTGCCACATATTCACATCAATACAAAAAAATCATAAAACTCACACAAAAAGCTCGGAATAATTATAAAATAAATATATCTGTAAATAAGTCAAGAGCAGCGTGGCAAATAATAAATAATAATAAGCCCACACCAAGTTCTATTCTGAAAATAAATAAAAATGGCAATATATTGACTAATCCTAAAGACATTGCAAACTGCTTTAACGATTTTTTTATTGATCAAGTAACAAATAATCCTAAAATAGATAATATATATATAAATAATATTCCCAAAAATACTCAATCGATGTTTATGACACCAGTGGAACCACAAGACGTCACTAAGGCAATAAAATTATTAAAAAATAAAAAAAGCTTTGGCCCCGATGGAATATGCACAACTGTTATTAAGTATGTCTCAAATGTCATATCTTTCCCTTTAAGTCACATCATGAATTCTAGCATAACCGCTGGCATATTTCCAAAAAACCTGAAAACTGTCGTAATCAAACCTCTTCATAAAAAGAACTGTCGAGAAACTATGAGTAATTACAGACCTATAGCACTCATTTCAGTATTTTCTAAGATATATGAAAAAATAATATACCAAGCAATGTACTCTTTTTTAAGTAAAACCAATGTACTATGCGAAGAACAAAAAGGCTTTAGAAAAAACAAAAACATAAATATGGCAATTTATGATTTATTAAAATATGTGATGGCTAGCATGGATAAAAAAACACCAGCGTGTGCGATATATACAGACATGTCGAAAGCCTTCGACTACGTTAGACACGACATCTTGCTAAATAAACTCTACTCATACGGCATAAGGGGCAATGTTTTGGATTTGATAAAATCATACCTATCCGACCGTAAGCAATACACTGTAATATCCAGAATATGTACTAAAACCAATAGGGAACAAAATTATCAGTCAGGCAGCAGAGATATTAAATATGGCGTCCCGCAGGGAAGTGTCCTTGGGCCCTTATTATTTTTGCTCTATATAAATGACTTGCCACGAAACATCAGTCATCCAATGGTACTATTCGCTGATGATAGCACGGTGATGATAAAATGCACAGATAAAAAGTGCTATGAAAACGATGTCAACAATACTATTAAAGATATTATAAATTGGATGAATGCAAATAATCTAATTATAAACTTAACCAAAACTAACGTCATGCACTTTTATCAACGTCTACTTACAAACACAAAAATAAATGTAAATTACGACAGCCAAGCCATCTCAAAAGTTAACAATACGCACTTTCTTGGAATAAACATTGATAGTCAGTTGACATGGAAAATGCATTCAGAAGATATATGCAAAAAATTAAGTGTTGCTGCCTTTGCTCTGCATGCCTTATCAAAAAAAGTCAATACGAACACAGTTGTAGTTGCATATCATGGTATGGTTTCATCAATTTTAAGATTCGGTGTAATATTCTGGGGAAACTGTAGTGAAAGAGAAACCATATTCAGGGCTCAAAAGCGGTGTATCAGAGCAATACAAGGTCTCAAATATACGGACAGTTGTGTACCGGCATTCAAGTCCCTTAGAATATTAACTTTTCCCTGCCTATATATACTAGAAATAGCCCTCTTTGTTAAGATGAACAGCCAATTCTTCCCCACAATGTCAGAAAAAAGACAACGCTCAACACAACTTAGAAGTCAATATAAATCGTCACTAAGTACATCTGGTTACCAAACAGCGCTACTGAAGAAAAGTATATTTTGTATGGGGCCTACAATATATAATAAAGTACCGGAGGCAGTAAAAGAATTACCTGGACATAAATTTAAAAGAAAACTAACTGCGTTTTTACTAGATAAATGTTACTACTCTGTACAAGAATTTTTGAATGATAATACTCACAAAACTTAATTCTGACCTACCTTACATGTGTTGACTAATTTCGCTTGACATCTAATTTTATTTTGCTTGTTTAATCTGACATTTTAATGTGTTTGTTTTATTTATTTATTGTGACTTATTGTGCGATTATATATTTATTGTGTTTAATTTTGACCTTCCAAATACTTTCGCATGTAATATTGTCATTAATAACTTTCGCATGATTAATTGTTATTATTTCAAACACAATCATATTTGTACGCCTGTTGGCATAACATAGCGACCCTCCGTTAGCCTAAGATCTGTATTTGAATACCTATGTTATACAAATAAAGAATTATTATTATTATTATTATAAACCTGCAAGAAAAACCCAATAACACTTTGCCCGACCCGGGAATGGAACTCAGGACCCCACGCTCAGCAGACGCGCTTGCGACCACGACACCAACGGGGCAGTCACTACGGGCTTTAGGAGTACATAAAGCTTAATACCTACATGTCTTGTGTTTAAAATTGTTGTTAATGAAAGTAATTGGGCTTTTTTCAGAGCTCGTGGTGTATTACTAAATGTACACACAGCTCCATTATTCGGTTACCCCCCCAAAACACATGTGCGTTCAAATCCGTGATAGGCCCAAGTTGGTTTTTGTATTTTGCAAAAACATTGTATTATGACTAATGTATTATTTTTGTGAATAAATAAGTTTAATATATAATTGTATAATTGTATTGTATGTTGTATATGTTGTATTATTGTTGTGTGTTTGTTGTATTTAATTTTTAAAAGTATGTTTTAATATTGTATTGTTTTTTTTTTCAATGAAACGTTAATTCTCTTATCTCATCTCGCATATAACGACAAGCAATAATAGGGTTACCATTTATGGAAGGTTATTTTTAACGGCTAACTAAATAGACCGGAGGTTTTAAGGCCGCTTACCGTGCATACGGTTGGAAGTTCAAATCCTAGGCAAAGAAATGTGTGCTTTTTTTGTCATGCATTATATTTGTTTAATGTAAAGTATTTTTATATTTTCTTTTAGAAATATTCATAAAGAATTTAAAAATCAAGAAAAATAAAATACTTTAAGTAATCATAATTTTATAATATTATTGGTGCTATTATTTAACAAAACGTTGATTATATTTTACTATAAAGATTTCTATTTTACATTTAATACAGACCAACTATTTTTGTTCTCATAAAATTAGAAATCATTAAAAAAAATAAAGGATAAATTGTATCGTAATTGTTTACTCTTCGTCGTTTTAAATGAACGTATACATCAAACGTTGTAGTTATAACTTGAGGGTATGGATTAATTTTATACAGAAAACTAAAGAACTTAAGAAATAAGCATCACCTTTGTACCTATTTTTCTGTTCTGTTTTTTCTTGTCTGTTTATATATGTGTGTACATAAATGGTAAAATAAATAAATAAATAAATAAAGTAAGTAAAATTAATGGATGCCTTCAAATTATAACATCTATCAATCGATTGGACAGAGATCTAATAGATAAAGCGACTCGGACGATAGTAGATAACTATTTCATCGCAATTCATATGGGATCGCTGGCTAGTTCGTTAAACTGCCAGTATGAGTATGACAACGTTCGGTGATGCGATGGTTCGAATCCAAGTCGAAACATTGAACTCTTTTTGAAGTATTCTTTAGATTATTCGTTACGAATTCAATGTTGTAGCATTGTAACATTTTATAACTTGAGGGGTTAGCACATACTAACGCTGTGTGTACATATGTAGCGTTTACATCCTTACCTACATGTAGGGTAGCAGGGACCACATAGTGAGGACTCTGTCCGGCCACCAAGTGATCCCAGGGAAGACGGTAGCACAGTGGTCATGTGCTGCCGTTCATAGCGAAGCTCAGGGGACGCAGAGGGTCGCGGGAACATACGATTCTTCCGCAACCCCCGGCTGGTGTCGGCCCGCCACTGCGGGCCTCCGCGGCTCAGGCCTCCGCACTCAGGGGGCCTCCGCACTCAGGGGTGAGTGAGGTGTTAGACTCCCCCGACTGTAACGCGAGTAACTGGTGGAGGTCAGATAGGCAGTCGGTCCATGTAAAATACTGGTATTCAGCTGCATCCGGTTAGACTGGAAGCAGACCGCAACATAGTTGGGAAAAGGCTAGGCAGATGATGATGAGATAGAAAACGCTATATATTAAGAATAAATGTTGTTACTTTTTTGCTTGTCTGTTCTGTCCTGCTCTTGGCCAAAGGCCTCTCTCCAGTCCTTCCATCTGTCGCGAGCCCACCTGTTCTCTTCCCAGCTTTGACGGCAGCTATCCAGTTCATCCCACCATTTCCTACGTGGTCTCCCGCGACCCCGCCCCACTGCTCTGGGCACCAGTTCTGTACTATTTGGGCCCACAGTTTATCCGGTATGCAGCAGATATGTCCTGCCCAGTCTCATTTGGGCAGCCTTTTGAGCCACGAGCTATCGTTTGTTTTTGTTGAAATCAAGAAGCTATATGGATGGAACACATTTATTAACACCGACAACACAACGACTATTTCTCTTTGACGGAACAGTTTTTAGTGACAGATTCTAAATTTAGATTTAATTTAATTATAATTTAATTTAATTTAATTTATAATTTCTTAATTTTTATTTTATTTTAAAATTCAGTTTTACTCGAATGTTAAAATATTGTCACGTAGTTATACAACCTCCGTCATTTTCAACTTCAACTTTTGAATTTTTCTTACCTTCTCTTTAATTCTCTTTAACCAGAGATTGGTTTAGATACATACATTTCGATCACACTAAAACCACAAACTGTGACTTTCTGTATCTTATTTATATCGTTTCTATATATTTCTACATAATCTAAGTCTTTTCTATAAAGTATAGGATATTAGTCGTAAACTGTGAGCTTTCGATTCCATGTTATCGTGTTGACCGGTGATGTTATGCATAACATGAATATTGTGTGGCCATGAAACAAATGATGGGTCGCTGTGGTTGCATCAATGTCTAAGCTTCGAGTCCTTGAAGGGAATTGCGTTTTCGTTTTACAGTTATTCACTTACTTAGTTTTATTTTGGGGTTCAAATTCAAATGATTTTATTTCACACTAGCTTCTGCACGCGACTTCGTCCGCGTGAATTTCTCGTTTTCCCGACCCACCCCGTCGCATCGCATCGCCCACACGCGCTATTACTTCGTTTACGCTTGGAGGTATTTCTTACTTTTTTCATTTTGCTCGGCTTCCTTAAGCTTTCCTCAAGAATTGAGCTAAAGACTGCAAAAAAAAATTTTTCAAAGCCGACTGGTATGTACCAGATTCAGATGGAGATTCTACTAGTTTAGTTACAGAGATTACCGCCTTCAAACAAACTCATCAACTTTATTGTTAGTTTATAGATAAACATACATGGGCACTTATGGAACGTCAGAAGCTAGGTGCACGATTCCAACTGGTCGTTGCTTATGGAGTGGAACCAGCCAGAAACTCAAAAAGCAGTGTTATTCTGTAAACATCTCACAGTGAAAACTCAGGTACCTGTCAATAGTGGCAATCCCTAGGATGACGAGGAATGACAGTTCACGGTGAGATTCTTACAGATTAGACCAGCTGTACATTTTAACGGTTATCTTGGAGCATTGGTTGTGAAAATACCTAAGTGAAAACACATAATTCAAGTGTCAAATATTTTATACCCAAAAATTAAAGTGCCGACCAGAATATCCTATTACCATTCCAGAATACCTATTTTGTCATGGAAAATAACATCTTGAGCATTTTTTACTATTACAGTAAAAGTCTACAATTATTAACCCAACGGCTGCTATTTGAGATTGAATATGCCAAAAATCATATTTTTATAACAAGTGTTTTAAGCATAACATTATAAAAATACCAACCTTTAATAGAATTTAACAACCTGAACATGTTTTAACTATAAACTTGCAATGAAAATATTATTTTAGGCATTTTCAATCTCAAAGAGCAACCACCGTTAATTGTAGACGTTCGTTGTAAAAGTAAAAAAATGCTCAAGAGGTAATTTCCCATAAGAAAACAGTATGTTTTTTCTGGTCGGTACTTTAATTTTTGAGTACAAAATGAATGATGTCCTTCAGTTTTGTTATTGCTTGGTAAAATATCGGTTCTTGGCCGTACCGGGGCGCCCACGTTTCTGAACGCAATATTGCTTTGGTGTTGGTTGAAGCATACAGGAAAATTTAAAAAGTAATCTGCTGTTATTCAAGAAGAGTTTCAAATCTTTAGTAGGCACTTCAAATCTTTAAACGGTTTTACTCGCGTACATCGTGGCCCACAATGTCATCTCAGCGGGAATAGTTACAAGATCGTTGACTGTCTGCTCCGGATGCTAGCGTACAAACAAGTGGCGATACACATACATATACATGTAAATATCAGAGCACTTTTATCACATATACATGCGAAGTGTCACGGTAGTAATATTGATAATTATCATTCTAAACTAATATTATGAGGGGCCCATGGCTAAATAATAACAGCCGCACAGGTCGATCGATCACGTTAAGCTACGCTTGCCGCGGTTGGAATGTGGATGGGTGACCATCTTAACATACCGAGACCCCTCCGTGCCTCGGAAAGCATGTTAAGCTGTTGGTCCCGGCTGTCATTCGTGAATCTTTGACAGTCGTTAGGGGTAGTCAGAAGCCCGAAAGTCTGACAACCAGTCTTACCAAAGGGTATCGTATTACCCAGTAACTGGGTTGTGGAGGTCAGATAGGCAGTCGCTCCGTGTAAAATACTGGTATTCAGTTGCATCCGGTTAGACTGGAGGCCGACCACAACATAGTTGGGAAAAGGCTAGGCAGATGATGATGATTCTAAACTAATATTATACAACGTGGAGACAACAATACGACAATAAATGAAAACATTGGCAATATTAATGCATGGGACTACGAGTATCAAATAAATCATAATATCGAAATAAAAAAAGTGATTTCTTCATGGAAACCTTTCAGTAGTGATGGGCCGACTATGGGTTATGACAATCTTTGACTAGTTATTGTGACTAAAATATTGACCATATTTTATTTTTCGTATGATTTTATTTTTCGTATGCAGACTGGGAACGGCATTAGAAATACGCTATTTTCCCTCTCCACCTTGTAAAGGATTCGTTTTAGCTGAACACGTTTTGGCGCTATACGAATTGAAATTTCGATACATAGCAAAAAACAGTGGGACGAGCGCGTACTTGCACTCGCGACGTGATTTCATTGGCAAATTACATATAATATCCTGCCTCAAAATTGTTACAAATATGACCTATCTTTTGAATGCTGTGTGCTAGCATTAAAAGTCTCGTAGTTAAGAATGAAAATGTTTGTTTGAAATTTGTAAAAGGTAATCTCTGGAAATTTTGATCTGATTATAAACATTGTTTCCCTGATAGAAAGCTACACTATTGCCGAGTGCCACTGAAAGAAAAGAAAGCGAGAAAAATAGGTCTATTTATCACAGGAACACGTATACAAAAATATAATAAAATCTATCAGAAATAGTCGACAGCTGCACGTCATAACTGTGACAAGAAGGCTTCCACCAGCATGATGCTGTGCTATACTGCCGTGCTAAACGCAAAAGCGGTATCTCAGGAAAAACTAGTTTTGAGAAAATTGAAGTTTTGCCCTTATTCTCTTAGTGCTTTGAGGTAAAACTGTGATAGGGAAAACTTTTTTAAGGGTTGTTTTTATATGTTTTAAATAAGATACCGCTATTTGGCTTAGCTTGTTGGATGCGTATTTATTTAAGATATCCGGCGCATAAAAATCAAAGTCACGAATTTTTTTGAGATACCGCTTTTGAGCTTAGCACGGCAGTATAGGGTATCCACAGCACAGCGCTGAATTTCAGTGGTTACCCGAAAAGGACGTACGGAAACCAAGTCAGATTAAATGATTCGTACTACAGGTAACAAAATAAAATAAAACAAACATTACTTATAATATAAAGCATTGCATATTAGCATTGGACTATATTGGAATATATTGTTTCTTCGACGTGGGTTAAGTTTCAGATAGAAGCTAGAGATTGTGTAATAATAATAATTACATTTATTTCAGACACTCGTTCCGTTATTTATCTATGGGTTTTTGCTACATGAAAATAAATCGTTTTATTATTGTATCACTTATTCATTTCTTTATCTTATTTTATTATATTTTTAAATATAAGTACAGAAAAAAAAACATTTAAAAATATAAAAAAATAGTGATCCTCCGGTGACGGGAGCAGGGTCCAAGCTACCGGTGGTTAGGGCTCCAGAGACGGGAACCTCCACACAATGCGAGCCGTATCGAGGAGTACTGCCTTCTGAATTAGGCTCTTGATCCAACCGCCTAACGAGAGCATCGATAAAAGTTGATCGAGGCTTTTGGCCATCAGGCCATTGGCCGATATGACAATCGGCACAATGATAGTCGAGCTCACAATCCACATGTCAACAACCTCGTGTTTATTATTATTATTATTATAATTTGGCCATGAGACGTACGGCATGTTTTTAATAAATTAATTTGTTTCTACGTTCTATCTATACTAATAATAAAGCCGAAGAATTTGTTTGTATGTTTGAACGCGCTAATATCTGGAGCGATCAGTCAGTGTTGAAAAAATATTTTTGCATTTGATTGCTTAATTCTTGAGGAAGGCTATTTACATCACGATAATACCTTTAGGAGCCGAGCTAAAATAATGAAAGACAGTTCTGAACGGTAAGCGAAAACGAAGTAATAGCGAGGACGGGCGATACGATGCGAGGTGTGAGTCGGGAGAAACACGCGGACGAAGTCGCAGCCAGTCGTGGGCAAAAGCTAGCCCAGAATAAATCTAGAAGTCATGAACCTTTCTCATATCCAATAAACATTTTCTATCCATCCCTCAAGGGAACATCAGCGTGAAAAATACTTTAACGTTCAAATAAAAATGCAATCTTTTAAAAAAAGATCATTGACTGTCTGCGCCGGATGCGCCTGAACGGTCCTTTATAATAAAACGCTAGTGTGTAGTGTTAAAGTGTCATTAGTAGAAAAATACAGCTGCAGATAAGAGGGTGGGTACTAAATTGATTTTACTTTTTAATTTAAATATTGCTAAGGATAATACCGTGGCTTGGCGATATAATACACCTGCGAGCTTTACTGACGAGCCAACACTACCGTGATGAATAATGCCCTCTGTAGATGATGCCTTATTAATCAATAAATCAACTACCCCGCAGTCAGTCAATCAGTCAGATGGTCAAAGACCTAAAGTCAGCGCTTACTTGCTCCAAAATTACAGTCCTGCAATGACCTCTTAACCCTTAATTGGGTTAACACTGCAATGCAAGGTGAAAAGAAAATGTCCATAGTAAGCACAGTTGTCACGGATTATTTTTTACTTAATTTATCAAATTATTTATCGAATTATACCTATCTGTATAAAACTAACATGCCATATTAAAAATAGCCAGCCATAAATGAGATTAAGGTATTTTAATATCGCGCCACGTGGAAGGCTCCACGAGGGGCGATTTCAAAATACATTTAGAATAAAACTAAATACTTTATTAACAGCCGCTTGGTGAATGACCCGTTAGTCTATTGCAAGCGCGACTGCTAAGCTTAAAGTCCTAGGTTCGATCCCGGATAAGGTGAAATGAAGTGATAGAAGGATTTCCACTGTGATTTACAATAAAATTGCCGTTATTAGCCCGAATTTTGTATTTATGAATGGCAATGTGGTGGTTCCATTGGACCGTATTGGCCAAATAGGGGTGTACAAAACAGTTCTGCCTAAATCTTCATTGCATATGGGTTATGTTGTGGTTTGTGTTTTAGAATAGAATAGAATATAAACATTTACATCAGACATGTTTCCATAGGGTTACTAACAATTTTACTTAACTTCTAGTACTAACACTAGAAATAAAAAAAGAGATAGAAAATAAAAATAGAGATAAAAATCAAAATTCAGTGTGGAGCTGCATACACCTACGCAGCATCGGGCAATCCCACCGATCTGCGAACACACTAAGGATACAGTTAGTGCTGTTATACATTTAAGACATGAAGTGACGTAGAAGACGTGTTTTTATCGATCATCAGAAGATGAAGACGTGTTTTTATCGATCATCAGACCTTTTTTTTTTCGTGTGGAAATCCTCAGGGATGTCCACCACCCTGGGGTGGGTGGAGGGGTCTGTCAGACTCGTACTGACTAAAACCACACGGTGTTCTACTGCTACCTTTAGCCGGTGCTTGCGCATTTCGTCACACTCTCCCGGCCAGGAGTTGGCTCGCATGAATCCATGCGGACCCCGTCACCCTCAGTGGCTTCTAACAGCCACCATTCCTCTAGAGATACCTCGATATGTCTCGGGCCTTTCACTGTTCAGGCAACAAACTCCTCAAGTCTGTTGCCTGCAGGCTTCACCCTAAGGCGCACGGTGGGCCGATATGAACTCGTAGAAGACTTAGGAATCAACAAAAACTGATTGGGTTATTAAAAAAAAAAAAACGGAATTGAAATCTACTATCAAATACAATTTAATAATGTTCTACGAATTTTACGTTTTGACCGTTATTTTCAATGTTATGAATATTTAAAGATTTTTTTGTATGAAAAAAAAACATCATTTCGTGAAAATCTCGAAATTCTCAAGAGCTCTCAACAAACGGTTTACAGATTAAAATAGTACAAATTATTTTCGTATTTTAGCATATAATCTGGTACTGCGATATGCTGCGATTTTGGAGATATTTTTTTTTAATTCTCTTTTCCACACCACCCCAGAGGAAGAGAACTAGGCGTGTTTTTTTTTTAACAGTGGTGTCCCCAGTAGGCCTAATCCAATACGTAAACGTCGTTGTGTTTATACACAGGCACCATTAATTGATTATTCAGAAAAGTCAAATTCAGGTTCATTGTACGGTGATAGGTCTGAACTTAAATGTATTTATTTATTTATTATTTATTTTACCATTTATGTACTCACATATATAAACAGACAGGATAATATGTTTTCCTGATCATTATCGTGAGGATCCATAATAATCAACAAAGCTTTTGCCTCTTCTGAGAGGGCTTTGTGTTTTCGCAACAGTTTGTGACGTATTTTTGAAATAAGTGGTTCAGAACTAATTAATTAATTATTCATTATATCTTCATTGGTAGCCTTTCTACAGAATTTTCTCGAATGATGTGTACGATATCTCCTCAAATCCTTATTTCGAGCTTCAGCAGCCTCTTCAGATAATTTTCTAATTGGCACTATACCCAAATTCTCAATTATATCTGCTCCGCGAGCAAGAACTTTATGTACACTTGTTTTGGACACAAACAAATGACGTCACTGGAGTGGTGTGGAATATTTTTGCACGTACATACAAAAACATCTATTATTTTAATTTTCTTTTTCATACAATATTGAAAGCAGTATAACTCTGTAAGTAACGGCTTGACGAAAAAAGTCGTCAGATCATAAAAATATTGTATTAGTATATAGATTTCAAAAATGTACATACCAACCCTTAAGTCCACACTTCGCGATTTCAGCCCACTGTGAGGCGGCCGGAGATCGATCGATTATCAGACCCTAAGAAAGTGCAACGAACCTGAAAATTGTGTAAATGTGCCAATTGACACTATTGTTAATTATAACATAATCTATCATCTGAATATTAAGTTAGAGTTGAATTGCTTACTACTCTATTTGCCTAGATTATACAACGTGTAACGTTAAATGCGCAAAACCTCAGACACCCCAACTGATTTTTAATTCAATTGACCTATTTCACAGAGAAAATAAGTCACTAAAAAAAATGTTAGGGTTTTATGTGCTGTTTTAGTTTTACTGGCAATTTTGATTTCTTGCGTCTGCGACGACGCTTCATCGAGGGAGGAGTAGTCACCGGGCCGCTGCGCCGCGCTGACATTGGCTTTCTTGACCTATTAAGAAATAGACACGGCAACGTTTTTAATGAAGATTTTTTTAAAAATGTGACCTATACTAAAAAGTGGTTCAATTAATTCTGCTCGTTATTCTGATCAAACTATTTTCAGGTTTTGCGCATTTAACGTTACACGTTGAATAATGAACTTTAGTATCAAAACCTACAGAAAACAAAAAACATGTTTTAGTGTTAAATGGAGCTATATCCCACTTACCATTCACAAAACATTCTCGTTGTTTTAACATCCATCACTTTTGACTTAAACTCTAAATTTAACTACAAAAATGTAAACAAAGTGCATATCATGGTTAAACTCATTTATTCCCTCGCCAAAGTCGGTTAAATCTGCATACAACGTGATGTATGAAACGGTTGTGACTCGGATTTGCGATGTAGCTTGAAAATGACTCAGCTAGTTTTTAAAAACAGTTTAAAAAAATCCTTGAGTGGGTAGGAAACATTGTTGGTTCTAAAGTTTTTCTTGGTGAAAATACACTAAAAAAGATGTAGGAAGACTTTTGTGTGTTGTTAAAAATCACCGCTGTTAGTGTAAGAATAGCTAGATGAAATGAATGTCCGTGGAAGTACCTACAGTCGACATCTGGATAACTTATTTCTCCTTTATGTTTTTTGGTTTGAAGTTGCAGGTAACTATGGTGAAATTCATTCAACTTTACCTCAATAAAGACCATCTACAGTTGGAGAACTTGATTGTTGAGCAGATTAAAACACTACGTCACAGTCTTTCATACGACTGTTAAAGAATTACAGTTATAATAATAATAAAAATAATACATTATTTATTTTGGACAACATAAGATCCGCTGTGTTAGTAAATTTTTTTTATAATTATGAGGCCCAAAAGTCTGACAACCAGTCTTACCAATGAGTATTGTTACTACCTTTCAGTCGAAGTCACTCCATGTTAAATATTAGTATACAGGTGCGTCCAGTTACACTGGAAGACAACCCCAAGAAAGTTGGGAAAAGGCTGGGCAGATGATGAATATCACATAGTCTCATTCAGTCTTGTTTTTATTACAAACACAATGGCATTTCCTCTGCACCTCCTAACTGTGGTAATTCATCATACGTGACTTGTGAACTGGTGAGATTATCATATTAGCTCAGAAGCCCTTTGTGAAACAAACGCAGCCAGTCATCGTGTCTTCTCTCATAACGTCGCGTTATTAAAAACTGTCAAACAAAGGTTTAGGTATACTGGAAGTTTAATTTAGATCTTCTAAAACTCTCTAGAATATGCAGGCTCTTTTGAATTGCAGCAGGCGAGTTCGATATCACTTTATTGTACTTAATTAGGACTTTCTCAGTAACAGCCCGGAGTTTGGATATGTGCCCAGTTTATGGCAATAAGTTCTCGCTCTATTACTTGAGACTTAAAATATAATTGGTGAAATGTGGATGGACTATAGGTACACCTCTGCCTAACCTTTTGGGAATCACAAGCGTGAAAATATGTGTGTTTATTTTATGTATGAACATTATACATTAAGTTCTGAAACACGTCATTGAGGGTGGAATAAAAGAGTAAATTAAATAGGTATGAATAAATCTTAAAAATCAGGTACCTCTGCAAAATAACTGTATTAGTCAGGTAAATATTTAGAAGGTTATGCATAGGTGTTGGTAAGAAAAAATTACTTATAAAATAATTCTCGAGCGATGGAACGCTGCATTCTGGGTGTAAAAAGACCGGACAGAATTCGGAACCCTACGCCGCGTTCCAAAACGGGTATATGAAACGTAGGCGAAAGCTGCCAGGCTCAAATTGGGATTGGACGGCTCACATCAGCCGCATGCAGGATGACCGCTGGGCAAAAGTCTCCACACAATGGGTGTCTGGAGATGGACGGCACCGCTGAGGCCGGCCCAGAAAGCGGTGGTGAGATAATAATAATAATAATTTAATTTATTCTTCAAAAAGTACAAAAGCGTTACAAATAAACAAAGTTTTCAGCTATTTTAGTGAGGTGAAAGTACAGAGGCAATTTAAATTAGGACTACGACTCCCAAACTGAGACATGCTCGTATCTTGGGTAGTCGGCGGTCAGCCGTTTTAGATGTCGTATACATATCACCGCCTTATTTTGTGCTAAAATTTTACACGTAACAATTTTACATAATGAGAATTTTTACAAAAAAAAAAAAATAATAATAATAATAATACTGTGCATGTTACGTGTTAAATTATTATTTAAAGATTCAAATACAGATTCAAATACTGAGTTTCATTTTACTATTTCAATAAGTTTCTCAGTCTCATCATAACTTAACAACTTTAACCAATTAGTTACTTTCTCTTTGAAATTGTGCTTATTTAATTTGTATAGTGAGATCATTTTGTTAATTTTATTGATGACCAGGACTCGTACCGGAAGGTTCGAGGTGGCGCAGAAAAAAAGTTCCTGAAAGGTCTTGGGGAGGTCCTTGCTGAGGTGTGGGATAATAAAGGGTAAACAAAAAAAAAAAAAAACGTGTACAGTTCACACGCGAAAGAAGTGAGTCCTTCAATAAAGAAATATTTATGTAAACGATACTCGTGTACAATACACCACGGTTGTTATGATGCTTTTACCCAAGCTTCGTAATACGCAGGCGCGCACACACGTACTACGACACGTACAACGCTCGGACCCAAGCGCCGTGCGTAGCACGTACCACCACTATCAGCGTATTAGTTTTCTACTTGAAGGTGCCCAGAGCAGTACCGACAATCTACGAAGACTTACGAATATTCCCGAACATATGAAGAAGGGAGAGGGTACGGACAGCGCACAAAGAGGAGATCACAAATATAAGAAACACTGTATAATGCCTTCTATCTCATTCTCTCGCACGTTAAATCCTATAGATGTATGTGTTTAACACTTTTTACAGTCGGATTTTCGTTTCATTGAGTTTCAAATCACAACGATGCTAAAAAAGTTTTCACTTCAAAAATAAATTTATTTAAGTAGAAAAGTGCTAAAAACCTGAGGACGGTATTTTATTTCATAGTGGATGAGCTAAATACCAAACTCCAGCCCGACACCGGAAATTATTAAACGAAAAAAAAAAATGAACTATGCTTTCAACTAAAGCAGTAGAAAAAAGGTATTTTAATAAAATTCCTTTCCAGTAATATTGTACATCAACAACGTCCATGTTTAAGCTATTTTTCAAGCCATTCACTAAAAGCATTCTTTGTTTCGCGAGAACTTTAAAACTCGACTGTGGAGGTTAAATTTTATGTTCGTACATTTACATGTTACCATTGTAATACTTGATTAAAACATTCCGGGGTTTTCCCTTTTAACTTTGTGTTAGTTGACTTTTTTATAGTTTGATGGCTTTGTTAAAAAGTTTTACTTACAAGTGGATATATTATTTAAGTCGCTCCATGTAAAATACTGGTATTTAGCTGCATCCGGTTAGACTGGAAGCCGACCCCAACATAGTTGGGAAAAGGCTGATTGATTTCTTGGTTACATTATTTCTTTACGTGCAAAAAGAGGTAACTGTTGTTAAACTTTTTTTGCCATAGGTGTTCTAACACTGAATTAGTTTATACGTAGATACTAGGCGCGTTGGATGTTGAGGCCGAGATCTCGAGGCTCGAGAGGCGTTTTTGTCTAAGCGTTATTTCTGTCACTGTCGCACAACTGTCAAACTTGAAGTTTAAGAAAGATATGGGAAATATGTCATAGCCAAAGCACATGCTAAGTAACGTTTATTCTATCTTAGACTTTTACGAACCAGTTAGGCTGTAGCTGCCAATAAAAAACTGCCGTGCGATTCTGTAACCATCTCACCGTGAATGCTTGGGTGAAGTGAGCGGGGAGTGAGCTGTCATTCGCTAGGGATTAACACTATTAAGTGCTCACTTAACTTATGATTTCCCGGTGAGATTTTTACAGAATTGACCGGCAGTTCTTCTTCTACGGCGTAGCTTATCCCATTGTTCAATACATACGTAGCAGCTACGCCAGCGTAGCACACGTAGCTGCTACGAGTTTATTAAATTATTTTTAAATTCATTTCGTCACTATTCTATTTCAGTACGTCATGATAAAGCAGATATACGTACCAGATATGGCCCAGTGGTAACTACAGTGACTTACGAGTTGTAGGTCGTAGGTTCAAACCCAGATAGGCGCTTTACTTTTTAAAAAATTATTTATTTAATCCATAAAGTTTTATTTGAATATAACACCTGCCAAACTGCAAAGTAATTTTTCGGCAGTAGGTACTCGTGGATTTCGCAAGATTTTTTGCTTGACTAAATGTTAAAATGAAATCTAATACTCTCAAAACGGTGAAGGAAAACATCGTGAGGAAACCGGCATGTCCTAGAACCAAAAATTCGAAGACATGTGACATCTACCAACCCGCACTGGGACCGCGTGGTGGATTGCAGCTCACTCTCTCTCACCGAGAGGAGGTCTGTGTCCCAACAGTGGGAAAATTATTGGCTGATTATGTGTATCTAAATTTATGAACACTTGATTTTACATTTCAAATTCTGTTGTGTTCTAAAAATGGTTAACTATGAAATTATAAATTTTTCTGACAAAAGCTTTCAAAGACTCGCGCACAATGAAACAAACTATTTAAAATTCATGAAACGTGCCACTACTGTGATTCTCAGAGAAACTAAAAAATGTATGTAGTTGTGAAATTTAGTTTCAATGCTATTCTTGTTTTAAGTGGTTTAGAATCTTGTGTTTGAATAAGTTGGGTTGGGCATTAAATAATGTATGTCACAGATGTGTCCCACTCAGTTGTGTTATATTTTAGTTTTCAGGAACGTGAAAACAGTGGAAATATTCGTTTATTTACGCTGCACGTGGCTTTTTGAAGGAACTAGCTTTCCTTACCCGAAATATGTCAGGGTCAGTTCGAGACCTATTTCTAGTTTAATACAGTAGCTACAAGTTCTTTTGTTATACTTTCCAAATGTCATCATCTGCCTGCCTTTTCCCAACTATGTTGGGGTCGGCTTCCAGTCTAACCGGATCCAGCTGAATACCAGTATTTTACATGGAGCGACTGCCTATCTGATCTCCACAACCCAGTTACTGGGTAATACGATACCCCTAGTCAAGACTGGTTGTCAGACTTTCGGGCTTCTGACTACCCGTAACGACTGTCAAAGATCTACGATCGACAGCCGGGACCAACGGCTTAACGTGCTTTCCGAGGCACGGAGGGGTTTCAGTATGTAAAGATGGTCACCCATCCACAGACCAACCGCGGAAAGCGTAGCTTAACCTGATCGATCGACCTGTGTGGCTGTTATTATTTAGCCACGGGGCCCTCTCACTCTCCCTCATGCTTTCCAAATGTAAGCCCAGTAAAACCTATTAGTTTGTAGTTGTGCAAGACTTAAATCACTTACTGATGGACTGTGTTCGATTATGTCTCATAGAAATGATCTATTTGGGGACTTAATGTTGAACCTACTTCTATGGCACATTCCATAAAAGTCTGTCTCAACCAAATGGTCATGATGCGAAGGGTCTGTTCAGGTTCATGGTCCAAATGTAATCCATAGCAGTGTTTATTGAATTATGGCACTCCAACGACTTATTCACTACTGCATTTTTTGAAGTACTGTAGCAATTAAACTTATAATCTAGACTGAATTTGTCACTTACAGGTGTGCTTACTTTTTTCGAGTTTTGTAATATTACATAGAGTGCATATAGGTTAAAAAAAAATACATGAAAATAAATTGAAAATTAAAAAAAGAAAAGAAATTACTAAATCTATTTTGTTGCTCTAACGAATAACACAATCAATGACAAATAGAGTATATATATTTAGGGTACGCTGGAACTGTCGCACCCGTACGCATTGTGTTCATAAAAGTTCCTAATTAAATAATTAGAAAAAGAAGACATATTACTTAAATTCGCAATCAAAAAAACTCATATCGAGTTTCATGAAAGTTGATGAAATACGTAGCTTATGACTAAAGTTAAGAAGAAAATCATTGAATTTATCCCTGAAAATATATTTTAAAACTACCGGCAACGAAAGGAGAATTTACTTGGACAACTATAAAAACGGACCATAAAAATTTACTAAGAAATAGACAATGTGAAGTAAATAATGCAGACAAGGGAAAGGGAACGACAACAGGCACACCCACCATCTCCGGACTCGTCGCGCCTCAACCGTGAGCGCCGTGTCACCGGTCGCTGCAGTACGTCGAGCTCGTGGGACGAGTTTTTTTCCCCACCGTCATCACCAACACCATCACGACGGAGAGGAAGAGGATGGCTACCAGCGGGCTTGGGTTCATAAAAGTTCCTAATTAAATAATAGAAAAAAAAAACATATTACTTAAATTCGCAATCAAAAAAACTCATATCGAGTTTCATGAAAGTTGATGAAATAGGTAGCTTATGACTAAAGTTAAGAAGAAAATCATTGAATTTATCCCTGAAAATATATTTTAAAACTACCGGCAACGAAAGGAGAATGTACTTGGGCAACTATAAAAAACGGACCATAAAAATATACTAAGAAATAGACAATGTGAAGTAAATAATGCAGACAAGGGCCAGGACACGACAACAGGCACACCCACCATCTCCGGACTCGTCGCGCCTCAACCGTGAGCGCCGTGTCAGCGGTCGCTGCAGTACGTCGAGCTCGAGGGACGAGTTTTTTTCCCCACCGTCATCACCAACACCATCACGACGGAGAGGAAGAGGACGGCCACCAGCGGGCTTGGGATCTCGAGGCCAACAGCGTCCCCGCTGCCGGTGGAAATGTGTCACGCAAACGATGGACCCAGTCTACAAATGAAAACGTGATACGCGCATCCTCATAACTTTAAATAATTTTAAGCCCCACCGGTGTGAAGAGTCAACACAGAACTAAGAGTTAAACCGGGCAAAGACCTAGAAGACTAAAGGTGACCGAAAGTGTCGCGCTAAATTATACCGATTACAAAAAGGTTTTGAATTTGGATTGTAGAAATTTTGATAGGAATTTAAGTGTTATTTATTTATTTTATTATGTATGTACAGACAGTAAAAAAACATATGGATATGACATAATTATAATTTGAGTACAAAGGTACCAGTACCGGCCTACGATTGTTCCACTGTAGGGTAAGGCCTCTTCGTACACAGAGGAGGCACGAGCATTGATCACTACGCTTGCTCTAGACGAGTTGGCGATTTCTGACATATATTAACTATAAGCCCAGGTTTCCTCACGATGTTTTCCCATCACTGATGTCAGAAATCTCCAAGGTAAACTCAAAAAATACCTTTGAATTGAGAAAGTCACATTGACACTTGTCCGGGTTTGAACACACCTTGTGCGTGAGAGACACGCGCATGAGTTGCAACGACTATACATACCTACACGCACACGTCCATTGTTAGCAGAATAATCCAACAGACTATATCTATCTATACCTATATCTATTCTTATCTTGTTTGGTATAATCCACGAACCTAAAGTACGTAGTTTATTTTGATTGTGCATTTTAATGAGTGGCATGTTCTTTCGCTTACAAACCTATTTCGAGTCTCATTATATAAAATGTTGTTGTATTTAAAAGGTTAACAATGATTGCTTAGCTTATTTGTCATGATTTGAATGTACGTTCTTGAATGTTAAAATATTAGGTAAACAAACATCATCACTCATCATTCTCAGAGTCAGTGAACCTATACTACTGCCACTGTAGCACTAGGCCGTCGCCGCTCTGGGGTCGCGGGCGCACAGAGTGGGGACTCTGTCCGCCCACCAAGTGACCCCAGGGAAGACGGTAGCACAGTGGTCACGTGCTGCCGTGCATAGCGAGGCTCAGGGGAGGCCCCTTTACAGTCTCCCCAGGGATGTGCCTTACAGGCGTTGCACGGGGGGGTTCAGGAATTGGTCTTTTAAGAGGAACCGGGACCACCCCTAAGTGCTGATGGTGATCACCGGGGTGGTTTTAGTGAGGTAAAAATCCCACACTCCCCGACCTCCCTTCCCAGAGGTCAGGTGCCTTTTGAAGGTTTCCCCCCGAAAACAAAAAAAAAAAGGCCGTCGCCGCTAGCTTTGGCGCCGAGCGTGCAGCTGCTGGAGTCGCATCGCAACGTAAACTTTAAGACGTTTGTGTTGCGCATACCAACTTGCTACCTGCATCAGGTGATGGAAGAAAACTTTTGGCCACAGGATGTGGTATTTCGCCGCTTTATTTATTTATTTATTTAAACTTTTCGCACAAAAGGTACAAAGGCGGACTTAATGCCTTAGGCATTCTCTACCAGTCAACCAAGGGTGGTGAAGAGATTAGATGGCAGGTGCTTTGGTTGACAGGACAATGATAAAAAAAAGATAAAAAAAAAGTTTTGTGTTTTGCTATATATTTGTCGGCGCGAGCGTGGGCGTAGCGATAATAGGGCCATCATCATAGTTTCTTGGTACGGGTTTCATGAGGAAGGTGGGTACTCGGGCAACCAGTAAAACGTAGTTTGAAGCACAAATCACAGTCACGTTTATTCGGTAATTTACAATCACTTTATGAGCAGTAAGAAACAAAGGTTTGTACGGTGAACATGACAGTTCCGATTGTATGGTCTCAACCATCTGGCGTCAGCTCCGCAAGTCGAATGCCGGCCGCTCTCCAATCGGCTCTGTCCACGTGCAGAAAATGGCGCGAAGTTATAGCGCCACCTCACGGCGTTCACTGTACTAACCGATCAACCAATGAGAATTAAGTTTCGGTTTGACCAATATTATGAAATCAACCGGAAGTAGTATTTTGATTATTTTGTCGTCTTGATATCGCTTGCGACGACATATTAATTATAATACTTTGAATACCAAGCCAACCTACCTACCTTACTTACTTACTTAGCTTACCTTTGTATAGAATCAAGTCAAGCTGTGCTGCTGGGTAGTTAGTTGAATCACTCCTTGCCAGCTATAAAAGCACTACCAACTGGGGAAAGGCAGGCGGGTTTTTGGGGGGACTGTCTTATGCAATTTTGGTGTTCAAAAAGTGCTGATTCTCAGCCTAATTTGAATAAATGAGTTTTGATTGAACTTTGCTAAACTGTTGTGTATTTGCGATTTGTATGTATAAGCAATTATAGCACGTATGCAGGATAAATTATTTGTGTCACAGAATTTTATTTTTTATGTCATTTTTTATATACTTTGGCTCATTTTTTGCAACACAAAAGAGGCAATTAACCTTTTGAATGTCTTTGTCGTATGTATGTATTGTTTTTCTTCTATGGGCCTTAGTTGCCTGAAATAAAGGAATAAATAAATAAGCAATTGTCTTACTATTGTGTCTCTAATTACGGCATTCGATGAGTTAATTGTACAGGTTACACTACAGGTGGGCCGCATCGCAACGCAAAACAGTAGCCTGCGTTGCGCTGCGGGTCAGTGCGGCCCGCTTGTAGGGTGCGAGGGTTCATACCAAACGTACTAATGTGATGCAGGGGGATTCTTGTAATGAACGCATTAAAAAAATCCCCCTGCGTTGCGGTTTGAAATTTTAATCTGTCCGAAACTATAACTGCGTTGTGTTGCGGCCCGCCGCGGTTCCTAATATGCACTTAGCTCTTTTTACGTAGCTTACATTGTCCCACTGCTGGGCGAATGCCTCCCGTAATCCTTTCAGGCATCCTTTTCTAGAG
The DNA here is from genome assembly GCA_949629135.1 of Eremobia ochroleuca. Taxonomy (NCBI): domain Eukaryota; kingdom Metazoa; phylum Arthropoda; class Insecta; order Lepidoptera; family Noctuidae; genus Eremobia; species Eremobia ochroleuca. The sequence continues at coordinate 18,608,618 of OX451397.1, read as the reverse complement.
ATACCACGATCTAACCCTTACGGTACGCACCTAGATCGACTCGTCACCTCTTCCTGGGTCGATCACATTATGTTAACGATTAATAAGACATTGCTATTGTATGTACTAGGTCGTACGACTCTAGTCTTCGTTCGTAAAATACGCTGATATGATGGATTCGTTTTCCCCTCTACCGATAATTTTTCTCCAGACAGTTCATTTTGTTTATATGTATGTATATATGTATCTATCTATGTATTGTTATTAATTCTTGTATTGTATAGTAATTTCCTAGCTATCTATCCCGTATGTTGCACCTACCATATTTTGTCTCTGCATCACCCTAAGGTTGACTGGTAGAAAATGCCTCAAGCATTAAGTCCGCCTTTGTACAGTACTTTTTTTACTTGTGCATAAAGTTTTAATAAATAAATAAATAAATAAAATACAGCAGTAAAAGTATGTTTAGTTATAAACCTGCAAAATAATATGTTTTATTTTACTTTTTTAAACGAATCTTAATATCATTAACGGGGGTCGTTTCTTTGGAATATGCGTAGATTTGAGTTTATTCAGCGAAATATACTTAGCTGGTCGTTGAATACGCGAGAGGATAAATAAAACACTTTCAAATAACCTACGTTTTTCTTCTTTTTCTCTCATTGTTAAAGGGAAAGTGATAAGAAAATGATATGTTTGTATTTGTTTACTAAAGACGAGCTTATAAGAAGAGATACGGTAAAATGGCTTGATAGTTCTGTATCGATATTCACAACCATTTGATACGCTTCTGTAGCGAATTGAACATCAAATAATGTAGATAGAAAAAATGTTTTTTTTGAAAAATTAAAAAAAAATATAAACAATTTTGTATGAGCTTTTCTTTATTATCACATTTAATGAATTCTCTAAATGTATTATAACGGACACACACTTCCCTATCATGTGTTTGTTATTCCAGCGTATGGCACTCGTAGGTTATAGCAAATAAAGAAAGAGAAAATCAGCGTCAGGTGGTACACCTTCTGTTGTCATCCGACATTATGTTGAGCTGAGGCCCTTTTGGCATCATAATCTTTGTTTTCTGTTTTTATAGTTTTAAGGTGTATTTATTTTGCTGTAATGCCAATCAAAAATTCGTTCTTTCTTTCCATTTATTCAGTGCACACAAAAGACAAGGCACAACACTCAAAAGCACAATCAAAGGAGGGTTAATCCGAAACCCGAAAATATTGACAGTGTAAACCAATTAGAAAACCGCTATTCTTCAGAGAGCTATTTGCGGTCGGGGATTAAGCAAATCCCACCCTTATTGCGTAACACATTATCAAACTCAGTCTGAATCATTTTGAAGGATGTTGCTAAGTAATTTGTCTACTCAACAACGTAAATATCGCAATGAAAGACAGAAAGAAAGAAAGAAAATACATTTATGAACATTTACAATGAGTGTTCGAACTGCCAAAATGAAACCCATTGCTACTGATAGTGTGTTACGTAATTACCTCGCAGGTGACCGCAAATCTGACATTTCCGACTCGGTAGTCTGTCGGATGGTTGTGAATAAATATGCAAATGCATGCTATGTCGACGTTAAAGAAAAAAAAAAACCGGCCAAGTGCGAATCAGATTCGCGCACGAAGGGTTCCGTACCATTATTTATAAAAACGGCAAAAAAATCATGTCTGTTGTATGGGAGCCCCCTTTAAATATTTATTTTATTCTGTTTTTTAGTGTTTGTTGTTATAGCGGCAACAGAAATACATCATCTGTGAAAATTTCAACTGTCTAACTATCGCGGTTCATGAGATACAGCCTGGTGACAGACGGACGGACGGCGGAGCGGGAGTAATAGGGTTCCTTTTTACACTTTGGGTACGGAACCCTAAAAAATCCCTATCAATTCTTCGACCAAGTTTCAGACAGACGAACATGATAAGAATTGAATTTTAATTAATCCACAACAAAATGACTGATTACCATTAAAACCCAAAAAAAAACACATGAAATTGGTTTACAACTGCAAACATCAGACATTTGTTTTTCCAAATTCGCCAAAAGTCTTCACTTTCATAAAGTGTGTAGGTAATAACGTCCAATTCACTTCGTTGAACGGCAGTCATTTCGCTAAGTGTTTGCTCTTACTCATGTCCTACGACATTTCGACAAGATGCAAGACAAGGTTTGGTTTGTGTCTTTTTAAATATACAGGGCGTTTGGTAGAAGGGACGACACAATTTTTTTAGGGATAGAAAGTGTCATATTATCCTAGTTATCAACCGTAACAGCTGTCTTAAGTGTCACGGTAGATAATCGGAATAGTACTCGTAATATGTTCCTTGTTAATCACCCGAAATATCGTCACAACTCTTTAGTTTGTGTAACGCAATCATTTTTGGTGTGTTATGCAATGCACAATTATGTACAGTCGGGTCTAGAAAATGACGTAGGTGCTTCCAAAGACGTAAAATTGTTTAGAGAACAAAAAAAAAAAAATCATAATAAAAATGAAAAATAAACAATTTTTTTGCTAGCAAAAGACATCCTCAATGCTTCAAAAAATTGTGTCGGCCCTTCTCTACCAAACACACTGTATGTATGTATGTATGTGAAATGTTGGTTTTCTAGTCAAGTTTGAGGTAGTAAATAATAAATAGAGAAGGCACTCTGTTTAGTTTAGTTGGTCTATTTTTATTACCAGGTAGTTATTTTACATTTCGGCATGCAAACATTTACAGATGAATTAACATTACAATTAAATTATCAAATAAGTTATCATCACAATTATTATCATTATCATTACAGTAAAATTATCGTTCAATAGATCAATAAAATGAATCAAGAAATGAATTTATCCCTGTTAGAAACTCAGTTACACTCTAGTAAGTTTTTTCCATAAAAAAATTACGCAGTCTACGAGTATTCTTAAACAGTACTGTATTTAAATGTTTCCAACCACTTAGTAATTTAATGTAAATCATTGGGGCCAAGCAATATATGTATCGGCCCTTAGTCAGTATTTTTTTGTGTAAGCTGCACCTATGTGATAGGTTTTAGATAGTTGAACACGATAAAACAAAAAAAAAACTGACATAATTCAAGTGACCACTTTACATGCACAAAAAATAAGTCATCAGATTTTTTTATAAATTTCGCGTCTACGGAGAATCGCTAACAAATTTTTGACCTAAAAATTAATATAGATGACTATATTCCAAAAATCTAAAAAGAAGCCAATTCTTTTTGGCACGCTCCTCAATAACTTTGCAGAACATAATCAGAAAGCTAGGTACTAAGTTATAGCGATGTTAAATTTATATCAGCAGAATTGGACAGGTTCCATGTCAATCGAATTACTCTTGGGTCTCAGCATTCACGTTCTATAAGAAATTGAAGTAGGTACTATCACTTCTCTGTGCCAATATTTTTTTAATATAATTTTACTAGCTTTATGTATTGTCTTTCGTTCAAAGAGCTGTCTTCTAAAAGTATCAAGTTATCTACGAGAGCGTGTTCCAACTACCCACATAATACTGTGTCACCTGTGTACAATGTTTACCAGACAGCGGATATTACCTCCTCCGTGCGAGTCTCTTGTACTATGTTACTTAGATTTAGTTCAATGAACTTCTTTGTTGGTAGTAAAGGTATATAAGCGTCCGTTTTTGGAACGAAGTTCTTTTACGGAGCTTGCGGTGGGAGTAAAATGGAAGAAATCGTCATGCGAATTATTACTTACGTAATAGAAAGAAACAGAGAGAGAGATAGATAGTTTTCAAGGTGCTGAAGTCAATAGTGACGTCAAAATAAAAATCCAAGATGGCGGCTGCAAAACTTTCCGTCATGGGTGTCGTTTTCTTAGTTTTCGAGAGTGCTGAAGCTGCATAGTAAGGTCAATAAGAATATCCAAGATGGCGGCTGCGAAATTTTTTTTTTTCTTGATGGGTGTCGTTTTCATGGTTTTCAAGGGTGCCGAAGCCGGTAGTGTGCTCAAAATGAAAATTCAAGATGATGGCTGCAAAAATGTTAAAATGTTTGTCATTTTCACATTTTGCAGCCGCCATCTTGGATTTTTATTTTGAACATCGTTCTTGCCGGGGGTCCCCCGAACCCACACGTTTTTTTTTTTCGAGGTTGGGAACCGTTTTAATATTCCACGGACAATTAGTCGGTTTTATCTGTCATTAAAACTGAAAAACTAGGTAGCCATTTAAATGCTTTGCCCAACAGGTGCGAACAGAACCGTATTACTAAGGCTCCGCTGTCTGTCCGTCTGTCAGGGTTGTATCTTTTGAACCGTGATAGGTAGACACTTGAAAATTTTAAACACCCTGATGTTGAGGCGTCGTCTTTGTTCTTTGTTCTGTCTAATTTAAGGTTGAATTATAGCATAACAGACATGTTCTAAGCGGTTCCGTCTCGCCTGTAGTGTAAATGTGTAATAGAACGTAGGTAATAGATGCGAAGTAATAGAAAGAGAAAAAACCGGCCAAGCGCGAATCGGATTCGCTCACGAAAGGGTTCCGTTCCATTATCTGTAAAAACGGCAAAAAAATCATGTCTGTTGTATGGGAGCCCCCTTAAATATTTATTTTATTCTGTTTTTTAGTATTTGTTGTTACAGCGGCAACAGAAATACATCATCTGTGAAAATTTCAACTGTCTAACTATCACGGTTCATGAGATACAGCCTGGTGACAGACGGACGGACGGACGGACGGACGGACAGCGGAGCGGGATTAATAGGGTCCATTTTTATCCTTTGGGTACGGAACCCTAAAAAGATAGAACATAGAATGGTATGTCCTTAAAACAAACGTTCCAAGACAAGTGACATCTATCAACCCGCACTGGGCCCGCGTGGTAGATTACGGCCCACTCCCTCTCACAGAGAGGAGACCTGTGTCCCAGCAGTGGGAACATTTTAAGCTGATTATGCATGTTATGCAATAGAAAGAGGTGTTCAGCACACCCATAACGCGATCTTGTCACCGTGACATTGCTTATCCACTTATTTCCTATTGTGACTGTCTGTCGGTTACTACTGTTTAATAACAGAATGTCTTATCCTAAACTCTTGTTTTAAAATTGTCACACGATAGTGGCCCTCGTAGAACACATTAAATCTCAAATGTATGGTCTGACAACTCGACACGTCACTCTAATCATCCCATTTATTTAAAATTGTACAAAATTTAATTTTAAGACCGCGCTATCGCATTAGGGATACCAGCCGGACGATTCTGTAAAAATCTCACCGTGAAATCATAAGTGAAGTGAGCACTTAATAGTGTTAATCCCTAGAGAATCACAGCTCACTCCACGCTCACTTCACCCAAGCTTTCACGGTGAGATGGTTACAGTTCAGTTGTAAGGGAGATTTTAATAAATAAATAAATAAATTTCTTTAAAATTGTAAAACAATATTGAACCTCTTAGAAACCCATTCTATTTATACAGCGTGTAACGGAAGGGGTACCCCCCTTCCGTTACACGCTGTATAAATAGAAATATTTTTAGGTAATGAGCTGATTTTACCAAAGTAAGATATCGCTTAGCCAATACAATTGACGTTCGACAGTTTTTATATGGAAAAACTGATAATTTTTTTTTTCGCAGACTTCTACAGTTACTGATCTTTATTGGCTACTAGAATTATCGCACTGACAGCTGTTGTCAAGAGTGCATTCTCTAGACGGTCGGAATTTAGGTAAGTTTAAAATTTGGTCAAATTCGCCCTAAGAAAAATGAAGCGTCAGATATAAAAAATATACAGCGTGTAACGGAAAGGGGGTATCAACCCTGAAGGAGGTGAATGTGCTCATGAAACTCAACAACTTTCCCCAAAGAACATAGGTCGAAATATGAAAAAAAAAATTTGGTCCTCCCTTACAAAACTGACTACCAGCTGATTGATTTACTATGGGAGGGCCAAATTTTTTCTTCATATTTCGACCTATGTTCTTTGGGGAAAGTTGTTGAGTTTCATGAGCACATTCACCTCCTTCAGGGTTGATACCCCCTTTCCGTTACACGCTGTATTGGGTATGTGAAAATGGTCACCCATCCACGGACCAACCGCGGCAAGCGTAGCTTAACCTGATCGATCGACCCGTGCGGCTGTTATTACTTAGCCACAAGCCCCTATCTAATAATAAAAATCTCTCTCTTTAATATAAAGAATAACTATTTATGAGAAAATCTCAACTATAAGGAGTGTAATAAGTAGTTGAACGGTGCATGTAGGCTATTGTCATTTGACCTACTTCCGTGGTGCAGCGGCCAAAGTTTCGGCGGCACAATTAAGTTTTGGCGCTAATTGGAGTGGTATAGTGTCCTTCAGTGCTCAGAGACGGTTTCAACTTGATATTAGGATAATATTATGGATAGATATTGTTGGAACAAAGTTCAAAATCTTTTGTGGGTACGTCATGTTACAAAGTAGGTATTTAGGAGAGGTTGAAGGTTGATCTTTATGCTGAAGGTGGTTTAGTTAGCTTGGAAGCAAGCGGAGAGCCAGGTATGGTGGTGCGTCATAAAACCCTCTTAGGTGTTTGGGAGAGAGATTGTTGATGGTAGAGATATTTTTGTAGGTGATATTGTTGACTTAAACTTGATTGATTAATCCCAATTAAGTATCCTTTCAACTGTCAAGAAATCTCCTAGAGATCGGTAACAATAGAAAAAGTAATTGTGTCTCATTAGTGACAGTTGAGCTACGATAGAGATCAGAATGTTCTATTGCAAAACCAGCTGAGTAATTGCGTAACACACTATCAGCAGCAATGGGCTTCATTTTGACAGTTCAACAAAATTTATTGCGTTATTTATGTTGTTGAGCAGACACATTTTTCCAACATATGAAGCCATGGATTAGCAATATGCTTCAAAATGATACAAATTGAGACGCAATGCGTGTTACGCAATTAGGGTGCAGTTTAAAAAAGAGACAATTATTTTAAAGCTCTCGATTTACAGTCTTAAAATAAGCGGCCAGACAACTTAAAGTCAAGTGACTTCACCAGCTGCGCCCGCTCCTTTGATCCCACGCATAGTAATAACTAGCTTTTAAATATAAACCTCTTTTCCGAGTTTAGTAACGCCTACATTCTTCCTACGCTTGCCACGTTCGGCACAGTCAATTTGCCTTCATTTGATATTCTTACAGAATCATAAGATTCTAATAATTATTATCCTTACTGAAATATCAAAGCGAAGTGTAGGTGGAGGTACAAGTAAAAACAGGGCTGGCCTATTTTTTGGCCAAAGAATCAGCATTGCCATACAACGTGGTAATGCTGCCAGCCTTTTGGGCAGATTTCCTATTGACAGCGATGCGGACGAATTTTTTGATGTCCTTTGGTTATTTCCCCTCCTTTTTATATACTAGTACATATTATTATTATTATGTTAATACTGTCGGCTTTTTAAATTATGTAAATATAATTTAGTTTAAATAAAAATATGCATACTATACAAAAATAAGCAAATTGTTCTAATTTAGGGTTAAATGATGTTGCTCTGATAAATACGGCACGAAAAGCGTAGTTTTGCTGAGGAATTCAGCTGATAATAGAATCGTGAACTGATAGCGCACATAATCTTCTCAAAAAGATTGAACGTTATTCTGATGTATTTTTTTGATGAATGCCTGCTGAAATAAATAGTTTGTTTAGTTTTTTTTTTTTTTTTGTTTAATATAGCAATCACCTACCCTTTTCGTCCTGTAAATCTGCTGGAGTATTTAGAAGGCCACTTATCGCCATAACTATTCACACAACCCTTACCAAAAATACGAGTATAACATCGGTATCGCGGACCTTTCAAACATACTATTCATACTCTCAGCAATGTGTTTTCCTTTCGACATGGTTGAAACCTGCGAACCAGTTTTTGTAAAAAGAATAACACTATAAATGGGCCACCCTATAAAAAAACTGACAACTCAGTCCGGTACAAAGTTGTCAGTTTTGTAATAAGAACTATAATCTATTCATACTAAAGTTCAAAATACAAACGGGCTAGGAGGTTTAGGTTAGGTTAAAGTCAGTTGTCGTTTTGTAATAAGACGGATCATGTTCAAGTAAAAATAGAATAGCCTTTTACTGATAGAAAGGGAGGTTTATTAAAGCGCGTTTCCACCGAAATTCTTGGCGATTTCAGTGTTTCCAACTGTTTGCAACTCTTCAGGAAATTGGCAACTTTTATTTCCATACAAGATTTCTTTTATTTCTACACCAAGTCGCCAACAATTTGAAAAAAAAAAAAATTGTTGGCAACGACGATGACATTATGCAGGCAGCCGCAGTATTTATTATTTTATGCAAAAAGAAACGGAAGCATAAGTATTGGGTACGACTAAGCCTGAAAGGAAGAAAAGTACATGGAGGGATTGAAATATTAAATGCTTTGAGAAGAGATGATTTCTTAGTAGCAGACCGCATTAATGATGCAGAAATCAGAAACTTTTATTGTATGACTGACTTTAATTTTGAAAGACTGCTCAATCTCGATGGATCAAAAAAAAAACAGATACTAATTATTATAGAAAAGGAATCACATTACGAATCGTTTATTAATTACTCTAAGATTATTGGCCACCGGGGATTCGTATACTTCATTGATGTATTTGTTTAGAATATCAAAGCATTGTATGGAATATAAATCAATTAACAACTCGATTGATTCGTTCGTCCACGAAACAAAGAAACATGCCTGGAAGGCATGTTTCTTACTGTTTCAAAACTAAGCGTCTCCACAGAGCCAATCAATATCTGCAACAAGCGTATTCTTTTGATGTTTACCTCCAAAAACAGAAACACGGTTCCCAACATTTGTTGACAATTTTTGTTGCCAACACAAGGAAATTACAGAAACTTTTATCACCAACACGTGTTGACAATACAAAAGTTGGCAACTTATGTTCGGTGGAGACTCGGCTTTAGAGCGTAAAGGTCTCAATACCTAACCAGTATCCAGTCAGACGCAGCAATCAACTAAGGCCTACAATTCCACGCCAAAGTGTCGCAACAGTTGTGTCCACCGTAAAATTTTAAGATCCAACCCTAGCTCGCAGATATTGAGTTCCAAAATCCACAATTTACACCGAGCATTATCTTCCTTTACAAGGCAATTTAAATAATATCTTCCAGGGAGGATAATCTCGCAATCTGCTAGGTTAAGTAGTATAACCCTCTCAGGTTGTCGGTGCAAGGTTGAGATGGATTAGCTGGAGATTTGCATTGTTTTGGGAGTCAGTGGGGCGGGAATTTCGGGTTGCAGAGTTGTACGTTGTGTTAATTTGTTGCTGAATTGATGTTCAGGTGACATTTGTGACGTTTAATTTATGAGTACTATTTTTTCTTATTTTTAAATATGATTCTTCAGGCTGACCGAAAAATCATACGTTTCTAGAAGAGGATACTTATATTTTATTAATAAGCAATTAGCATGGTTTTTTTTTATAAGTTGCAAGAATATTAAGGCGCATGCTCCGTTGAATATTTTTTATTATGCTCTACGAAATATTTTGATTAGAAATAATGTATCAAACACTAGGGCTCCATGGGGTCCGAGCGCCCACTTGGTTTTTCGAGACATCGCCAAACGGTTGGTCGAACATTCACATGACCAGTGGGCTGGCTTATTTTTGGCCAAAGAATCGGCTTGGCAATACTGCCAGCCTTTTGGGCACTTTTTCTGTTGACAGCGATGCACCTAATAATGTGTCTTTCCCTCTTTTTTAAATATATGTTCATATTTTTATTTTAAGTCTGTTAGCTTATAATATAATTAAAAAATAATAATAATTATAATCATAATTATAAATCTTTACTTATCTCAACATCATATTAGAGGAACTTATTAAATAGTCTTTAATAAAGTGTACATTTAAAAACCCAAAAAAACAAAAGGATTTTATTACGAAAAAGATAAATCAATCAAACATAGCTACATATATTTGCCCATTTGACTTACAACATCTTTAATAGTCACAATTTGCTCAAAATAAGATCCTGTTTACGAAATCAACAACAAAATAGTCTAAAGAAGTTTTTTCAAACCTAAAACCGTTAGATTCAAGAAGGCGGGTACGAAAATAAAGCAGATATTTCAGACGGAACTCCTCTTGTATTTTTTCTCGTCAAATAAATTATTTAGTTATATATTCAAGGAAAATATCTCAAAGTACGGCCCTTTAATCATTGCGAGTGTTACTTCTGATTTTATACAGTCGAGCGAGAATGCAGAAGGTAAACTTTGTAATGATGTAGAAAATAATAGTATGGGTGTTGAATGCACAATGCTCACGACATCGAATAAAGCCATGATGATCGTTAGTCTGTACTTAAATGACCGATTGGTAATTTTTTTAAACATTTACTTATGCAAACTATTGTTTTGTCGATTATTTCATTTATATTTTTTTGTTTATAAATATTTCCAAACATATCACAAGTTATCAATATTGTTAAAATTGGGCAGACAGAATAGTTGATGATGTTGAAAAAATATTTTTTTATTTTTACAACAGGGTGGCAGACACCTACTCGCAACCAATTACTATGGATTCAGTACATGATTCTGAAGCTGCGTTGAAATAAAACAAAGATAATGAAGAAAAAAAAAGTTGTTCAATACATTATGACCGCGTAGGTATTGAATTTTTCTATGAAACATACGAATGTTTTTTGATAAACGACGAAAAATTTCTTCGCATGAAAAATGGTTTCAGTTTGCTTGTCGAGGTTCCTGCCACGCTGTATAACAATCGATTAATTCTAATTAGACAGTTCAACTGTACCAAGAAACACTAATTTCCTGACCGAGTCGTAAAAAAGTCAGTTATTTTCAGAACTGGCTTACTCTTCTCATCTTCCCTACCAAAAAACGATCGAATTCGAATCCCGAAAAGGCGAAAATATTTACCTAATTTACTTCATAAATTATTTATTTGTGCCATTTGGGGATGCAAGTAAGTATTTTCTTTGTAACAATTCTATTTATGAGTTATTAGGGATTGGTTCAGATTCTCGTTCTCTTTGACACCATAATCAGGGCAATCAGACAAGAAAATCTAAGGATATTTGAGGGAGAGAAAATAGGTCGTCGATTATGTTGCTTTTGGTTATATTTCAGCTGTGTTTTTTCTTGTATTGTGAGAGCACGAGTTGCACAAGAATTGTTAATGCTGTGTACATAATCTGAAAGTATGATACTCAAAGCTTTTATTACAAGGCTCTTTGAAATATTTGATGGGTGACATTTAGAATGAAAACGCTCAATCGACATACTGATTTTAATAATGGTTTCGGATCAAATTTTGTAAAATGTAATGTAGATAATTATGTAGATAGATATTGTAGGTACGCTAAATGATAACCCGCACTGGTTGATCTAAGGTTTTAAGCTACGCTTGCCGCGGTCGGTTCGAGGATGGGTGACCACCCAGTCCCGGCTGTCATTCATAGATCTTGGACAGTCGTTACGGGTACTTAGAAGTCCGACAGTCTGACAACCAGTCTTACCCAGGGATATCGCGTTACCCAGTACCGCAACCGACCGCCAACCGCCAACCGCTTATGATTGTACGCACTAAACCGCCACAAAATTGCATATTAAACTGGAAAAGCGGCTAGCCGCGCGGTTAGCCGCCCCCGCGGTTAACCGCTAGTGCGTAAGAGCGCTTAGAGAGCATTTTAATTCGTCTCTATGAGTCCAGATTCGATGCGGAAGACAAGGAATCAGGTGCTGTGCTGAAATTCGAACGAAGCTTATATTCGTAAGTATCTAACAATCTTCGATAGCCACAGTTAGCTCAGTTAATCTTATAAACGTATAGTTATAATTTGATAAGATGACATGAATAGCTTAAAATACTGCCTACAGCCAGGTTACAATATATTTATTTGCCAGAGAGCCCCAAAATAGACAATTAGTCTGTCCCTTGGGGCTCAGGGTACAGTTATAATTATAATTTGCCAGAAATCATTCTTACTAAAACACTAAAATTAAACAAGCACACATATTATACTCCACGCGACACACACAAAATTAAATTATAAATTACCCGCTCCATTACCCGGTACGAGAGCAGCTTTTCGAACAAAACGTCGCTAAACTCCGCACAGAAATATTTTCTTGGAAAACCTAAAATAAAACGGTACCGCAGAAAGTAAAAGAGTAAAAAATATAGGAATGGCCACTACAAATTCTTTTTAAAATAGCGTATAGTGAGCGAAATATGGAAGAATAAAGTTGTGGACTCAATGGAGGAGTAATGTTGGTAGTATGTGGGTTGTGTGCAGGAATAGAGGTTATATTGCAGGGCCTGTGTGTAAAGGATTTTTTAAAAGACATTTTATACGTTTTCTTTTGCGTTACTCTTGGAAAAATGATGCCGAATCGAGTTAGATTGACAATGTTTATACCGTCCTGTCTTACTGGATGTTTTTGCACAGACGATAGTACATCAAGCTACCCGAAACTGTCAAATTTTCTCAATGAACTTTGTACCTTATGATTTAGAGATAAAGTTGAAAATCTATTAAAGAAATTTGACAGATTGTAGTAGCTTAATGTGCTGTAGTCTGTACACTGCTACAAGGATCTTTCGGCGCTATTATACTATTATATTATTATATTGCTCAAATGCAATTGTGTTATGAAATATACTGAAAAACAAGATGGCGGCGTTAGTTACGATTTTGGTCACTCGCCAATAGATCCTAGTAGCGCTATGGCTTTGTGGCGACATCTAAATCGCCACATGTGAACTACGCATCACACTGCCTTCACGCAAATACCGCGTCGCGAGAGCAGAGTTTACCGCGCAACAAGCATTATATAACGTTCCAAAATCAACCGTCAGACAGTTTCCCACCAGACACAACACCCGTCTGGTCCGAGCATCCTATCTTTTCTATGGAGGATGAGTGAACTTTATACCCTCATACTTCTATAGCTTCGTTTCGCCTCGTAGACTAACGCTAGCTGGGTACTAACATACATGTATGAATGAATGAATGAAAACTTCATATGAATGATATAATGACTTTATTTTCTCGCACACAGATTAAGAAGGAGCGAATGGAAACAATTGCGGTTCTCATTATGATACGTGGGCTGTTGAAACTGAGAATGGTATTCATTTTTTTTTTCATGATTGTTGGGCAGTTACTAATTAGAGGCATTTTTTATTTTTGTTTCATAAATCTAAAGTAAAATCATTTTTTAAATTTTTTATTTAAGAAATGCCTGTTTTTAGGTGTTTTATCTAGAGGATAGAAAACCACTGGATGAGGGCAGTGCTGGAGCTGTCGCTGTGGCGATGCTTGGAGACGTCTTACGGCTGAATGATAATGATGTTAGCATTAGGTATATCGATAAATGTGAGAAGAGCTCGTCAGTCAGTATCACAAATAATCTAAAACCTTGCTCTGTTTTGGAAAAGAAAATATGCAGCTTAGAACTTGAGATGCTTGTTATGCATTTACACTAACAACTTTTAAATAACAAAACTCTACTAGGTGAATTTTTTCATTCCATATACAACATTGTCTTTAGTATATGGCAAACCCGAAACACGTGTCTAGTATTTTTATGTAAAGAATCTATCTACAAAATTTCAAAACTGTATCATGAAAAATCACGAAGTTATAAGCTTGCTATGTTACCTGATTGTCCGTACAAAAAGTTGGTTACCACTTAACACGCACCGCCGGCCGACCGGCTGTGACCTGTGTTGTGCGCATATGATTGCGGATATGTACTTAGTGTCACTCGGTGTCCAACTTGTTAACATTTTAAAATATTTTTGGGACAAAATATAAAATCAAAATCAAAATCAAAAGTCATTTATTCAAACTAGGCTGAGAATCAGCACTTTTCGAACGTCAAAATTACAAAAGACAGTCCCCCAAAACGCCCGCCCTTCACCACTTCCTAGTGCTTTCGCTGGGAAGAAGAAGTGGCGCAACAAACTCCCCAGCAGCACAGCTGTCTGTTCAGTTAGAAAATATACTTGACTGAATACAATACAAGGTATGCAAAGCAATTAACATTACAAGACACAGAACGCTAAATTAAATTATTTGCCATATGTCAGCTAGCAACGCCAATATACCAAGAAATACAATAAAAAACTATACGTACTCAAGCAAAAATTAATAAATGGAAATTAAATAAAAGCCTCCAGGTATAAAGGGCGTGACTGCTAACATATTTATGCAATGCTGGGTTCAGTTTACATAGCTGTCGCTTGAAGTCATAAATGATAAACTAGGACCATAAGGAAACTAAATAAACAAGTTATTAATAATGATAACAATGATAAAACCATGGTCAGCAAGACGACCAGTCACCACAAGCAGCACCCGTTCACGAGCATAACGCAAAGGTCAGCCATTACCCCCCTCACCATATTTGAGGGAAGGAGACAACCCGACCCCCGACGCTACCGCAAGCAGTGACATCTAAGGGAGCATGACGAACTTGCTGCCGGTTGCTCAGGTAAGAATAATATGATCAACATATAACATGGTGTAAAAATTATTGCAATCGATTCAGTTACTTATTCTGAACAAACTATATTCAGGTTTACAGTATACTAAAAATAATGTTGTATAAAGCACGTTTTAGCCATTCTAATACTTAAGTACCAACTTAATCTTAATAAAAATCTTTTCTATTTTATAACCAATATTCTTCATTTCCCGACTTTATTAAAAACCAGCTATTGTTTACATAAAGATTTATTAATTTTCTGCAAAAACCATGCCCATCTCTTTCTTTCACACTTATTTAAGTACGTCAGAAAGAGATGTATACTGGTTTAAGCCGGCTGTCACCGGAATTTCCCGGTACATCGCCGCCATTAGGTTTACACAGTGGATCATTACCGGTGAAATTGTAAGAGAAACGTTTCGTAGTTATCGGGATAACAGGAGAGTCTTGAAACGTAAAATTCGCACAAAACGTGGTCATGAATCACTGCGTTGTCCGATAAAGTGAACAGCGGTTGCGTATTTAGTGATGTGGCTTAACAGAGTTACGATGTATTGACCAAATGCGAGCTCCTTTTTTGCAATGTTTTTCTTGTTTGCAAACTGCAATCAAGCTGTTGGTATGAAAAATAATTTTCTCTGAGTCGACGACAAACATAAAAGCTACCTTAAACTGTTATTTAGTTGTACTGGTGCGTACTCATCTTAACTCGTGCTACTTCAGGTAAAGCTGCTGTGATTTAAGTACTTAAAATCGATTCATAGATTTACATTATCTCGCTATATCCGTAGAATCTTAGGTCTAGCATTGAATTAAAGAGAAAAATACAGTTGGTTACACAACAAAGATCTGTGATGACCATACAATTTATTTATTCCTTTATTTCAAACAATACATACTACTACAAACATAAGAATACTTATAAAATACATAAAAAAATATCACAAAAACAATACTATAAAAATATAACTTAAAATACCATAAATACATGCAACATAACAAACTAAAACTACTGCACACGAAGTGACGATGACGATGGTCGATTATTTCCTCTCATCCCTATCGATAACAAAGCACAACACTAGTAAACACAAAGGATGAATTTCGGGGATAAAAAAGGGAATTTGTGTCGCGACGTTTGGCGCCGTTGGCTATATCGTCGGATATCCAAATGGTGAACGTTGGAGAATGTTGGAGAATATTTCGTGTCTACAAGAGCTTCTCGATTGATAGTTCTATTATATTTTTATTGGCTTTTTTCGTTGCTTCTGGAGATTCTACAGAGTCTGAAACTGAGATTCAGCTACCACATCTATATTGTAGACAGCGGTATTGCATAAACACAGGGTGGCGGGGACACGTGCAACCTGCAGTGCTATTCTGTAAAAATCTCACCGTGAGAACTTAAGCGAAGAGAGCGGGAAGTGAGCTCTGTCATTCCCTAATGCTAGGGATTAACACTATTAAGTGCTCACTTCACTTATGATTTCACGGTGAGATTTTTACAGAATCGAACGGCTGTTACCATGCATTCAGTAGATGATTCTGAACAAAATTTCAACGCAGGGAACCTTGACATTTTTCGTCGTATATTTAAAAAAAAATTGCTTTTCTATACATTTTGACCACGTAGGTCCACGTAGGACCACTTTTATACGAAACTGCTGATTTTTTTTTTTTCGAGGACTAGCGCATAATTTGTACGGGTCTAAAATCAAGTGCTGAAATTCATGGTTTCAGTTTGCGCGTCGATGTCCTTGCTACGCTGTCTAAATCCTCCATTTCAGTCAGGTAGTGGACTTAAGTTATTTGAATTTGTATTGGCGATGGCTGGTAAAATATTTGGTGATTGGCATTTATTTCTGTAAATGGCCTTAGTTACAATATACAAACTAAGACTAAAATATACACTGGGCCACAAAGAAAGCGGGGTCAGTTATAAACAATTGCGATAACTTTAAAAAATTATAGAGCAATCCTTTTAAAATAAAAACTAGATTAAAGTTTATTTTATTACAAATATTTCATTACAAAACCCTTTTATTTCTTTTTGATGATTGTATTAAAATCCATAAATAAAAAATAGAACTATTTTTAATATTTTAACAACTTTGAAACGATTTGTTGCTGTTTATAAAAATGGCTTTCTTGTGCAGAAATTCATTATTCTGATCAAATTCAATTAAAAACATGCCACTAACCCCGAAGAGTGTACCAGAATTCTGGCAATTCTTGAAGACGGGCGCAGTTATTTAGTTATACAGCGAGAACTGTTGGTGTGTCGCTATCAACCGTTCAAAGAGTGCTCTAGCGATTTGAAGAGACTGGATCCAAAATTCGCAGACCAGGAACAGGCCGAACAAGTGAACAAGGTGCAATACCACGCGGGAGGATCGATATATGGTGTCAACGATGTTGAGAAATCAATATTATAAACGCGAAAGTTTGTGAGGGTGGATCGCTGTATGGATGGATGGATGTTTACCTACTCTTTCATGTGAAAATACTGAACGGATTGGGATGAAATTTAGCACACAAATAGCACACTACTCTGTCAAGAGAGTACCGGGAAAAGATTAATAATACACACAATGTTAGTTATTCATCCAAATTTATTTTATCACCTTCAAAGTAAGCTCCTTCAGAGAGATACACTTACGCCAACGAATAATCCAATCATCAAAACATTTTTTAACGCTTTTTTCGGGATTTGCGTCCAGTTGTCGCCGCGAATTCTCCTTTATATCTTCTACCGAATGAAAACAGGTGCCATGAAGTAGTATCTAATTTGAGTTTAGGCAAAAGGAAGAAGTCGGCTGGAGCCATATATGGTGAATAAGGTGGTTGCTCGATGGTATTTGTTAAGTTGTTGGTCAAAAATTGGATGAAAATGGTGATTCTTTGAGCAAAAAATAGGCCCGCTCTCTGGTGACGTGAAGAGTCAACCAACGCTTGGCGATGTCCAGAAAAACTCAACGAGCACTCGGATAACATAATTATAACTTGATTAGAAGTTGAAAATAATTACGGAAGTTTCGGCTAGTAGAAGCAGCTTAGAACTGTTCTGACTGATTGATGAATTGATTTGTAAAACCATACAATTGTGGATACAGCTCGTAATCTATACTTAATATACTTAGTAATACGATAAAGAGGCATAATTTCTTTGTTTGTGTGTAGGGGGTAATCTCTGGAACTACTAGTCAGATTTGAAAAATCCAAGGGCCCAGAAAAAAAGTCAGAAAGAATGCTATGCTAATAGAAAACGAACTATAAGTGCGGGGAGGCGATGCGATTTGACGCAGTGGGTCGGGTGGAACAATAAATTTTACGCGGATAAAGTTGCGGGTAGAAGCTAGTATATTATATTATGACGTTTTAAAGTCGACAATCTACTCGACTCTCGATCCGGAACAGCATCGATTCTGTAAAAATCTCACCGTGAATACTTGCGTAGACTGAGCTGTCATTGTCATCCCACTGATGCTAGGGATTGAACACTAAAATACTAGTTTTGAAATTATATAAAATTATCAATAGAATAAGCATAAAAAATATTATTAAAATCTCGATTATGATTGTACATGTTTGCCTAGCACCAGTGGGATGAAACTGGCAGCTCACTCCACGCAAGTTTTCACGGTGAGATTTTTACAGAATCAACATGCTGGTGGGATGACACTGACAGCTCACTCCACGCTCACTTCACCTAAATTTTCACGGTGAGATGGTTACAAAATCGCACTGCAGTTAAGCCATGCCTTTCTGAACCAAACACGTATTTGTACTCAAACAATTTATTACCAACTTGTTTCATTAATACGAAAACGAGCCCCACAACACAAATCAACGTTATTAAAACTGTTTTAACACTTTTAAAATATTCCGAAAACGGTTTCGTTTTAACACGAAAAACCCGCTGACCAAAAACATATGGGATGAATAATGTGACAAGGATACTTCAATCTGTGGGACATTCCCACTGTTCCCTTTTTGGATGATTTGTCAGTTTTCCCACTTTTCCCTATCCTGTTTCCCCATTAGGATTTATTGAAAATTTCCGCCTTTGAGATAATATATCGGGTCTCGTTGCCCCTTTTGTCTTTTATGGGGTAAAGGAGTTGTGAGTACGGCATTTTGATTTAGGTGACTTTTAATGCCATCTATCTTGGTAAAATGGGCTAACGTGTAAACTAGGCCGTGAAAGGTTATAAGGAAAAATGCATGACAGGTTACAGAGAGTGATAATGTTACATGATTTAAAGCCTTTTTGCTTTTATGTTTTTTAAGCCAAAAAAATCCACTTTTTTAGTTTAACAGTTATCATAAACCCAACACCTCGCCTCGCCTCGTGGCTGATAAAAAGTGCATGGGTCGATCTTTACGGTTAAGCAACGCTTGCCGAGGTCAGTCCGTGGATGGGTTACCATCCATTACATAATCGAGACACCTCCGTGCTTGAGAAAGCACGCTAAGCCCTTGGTACCGGCTGTCATTTGTAGATCTTTGATAGTTGTCATGGGTATCATTATCATTATCATCAAGCGCAAAACACTAGCAACCAGTCTTACCAAGGGGTATCGTTTTACCTAGTAACGGCAGTCGCTCCATATTGTTGTTCCTCTTTACTCGGTTGAATCCGGTAAGACTGGAAGCCTTTTTTTTTTTTTTTGTTTCGGGGTGGAAAATCCTCATGGATGTCCGCCGCCCTGGGGCGGGCGGCGGGGTCTGTCAGACTCTTACTGACTAAAAATTACCCCGGTGTTCCCTCTCTCACCTACGCCGGGGGTCGCGGGAACGAACGATACTTCCACAACCCTAGGCTGGTACTGGCCGCACCAGCGGGCCTCCTCGTGTCAAGGGGGGAGTGAGGTGTTAAACTCCCCCCGTGACGTCTAAGAGGGGCGCGCCGCCTCGGGTCCCGATGTGTGGGGGCGACGAACGTCCCCAAGTCTGTCGCCCCTGGACCCATTTAGGGGGGCTGGAAGAGGGCGTCGTCCGCCCTCCGCCGACGCCCGGTGCGCCTGCTGCGGGCCGGGTGAGGGGACGAGATCTCCCTCTTCAAGACTGGAAGCCTACCCCAACATATTCGGGAATTTCCTTGAGCGTACCCAGCTGACAAATCAACGAAACTGCAAACATTGAAGACTGTTGAGTACGAGAATCCGATCAAACTATAATACAATCCGACAAAACTGACCAAATGGTGAAACTGACTAATCAACGAAACTGGCGAATAAAATGAACTGACGAGTGAGGGCAACTGACCAGTGACACGCGGACTCAATAAGGTCTCTATTTTGAGGACAGCCTCTTGTTAAAGTCTATTTTAAGATCATGAGCAAATTGTTTACCAAAGTAGTTATTTCTGAATCGGGTTTCCGAAATAGAAAGAAAGAAAGAAAAATTGTTTATTCACGCACAAACAAAACACACCTTACAAAAAAAAATGTATCCATACAAATTTTCCAACAGCCTCGTACTCCAGCAATAAAAGGTTGACAATTTTGTCCATTGTTTGATGTCAGGCCAGGGACCGAAGACGATAAACAATTACATATCATATAATAAGTCACATCGCCCTACCGCAAACTATGCGTCGTTTCATCTTTAGAGAAAATACCAAAAACTAAAATAGATCGTCTCCCCACAAATAAATCCGAACATAGTTAGTAAAAACATTGTTGAGAGTTGAGCAAATCCACGCGATAATTTAGTTGCTTTGTTAGTTTTCAACACGTTTGTTGTTCACAGTTTTAATGGAAAACGCGAGCTAATGGGATTTCTGACTCACTCGTATGTTTCTTTGTTTTATTGTTAATGCTGTCCATGCATTGCGTTGAGAGACAAATCGGATGATCACGTATTTTTGAAGTGCGCACTTTGCGCTTTTCTGAACTGTGAACGAAACTGAACCGTCACGCTCGGGTCGGTGACGCTGAATCGGGTATGCTCAACTCTAGTCAGTCGGTGCCGCTGGATTGCGTATACTCGACTTCAGTGGGTTGGTGACGCTAAATCGCGTATACTCGACTCCAGTGGGTCGGTGCCGCTGAATTGCGTATACTCGTCTGCACTCGTGGTGCAGAAGCACAAACCATGTTTTTTTTTTAATATAACGCAATTGCCGTAATGCCGTTAACCTTTTGACCGCCACGGACGGCTATAGCCGACAAACGAAAACGTGCCAAACACGCCACCGACGTTGCCAGCCGTCAAGAAAACGACATTTTTTAAGTACAAAATAAATGTTTTCTAATTTAGTATATTTATTTTGTACTTAAAAAATGTCGTTTTCTTGACGGCTGTAGACGTCGGTGGCGTGTTTGGCACGTTTTCGTTTGTCGGCTATAGCCGTCCGTGGCGGTCAAAAGGTTAATTGACTACCATTGGAGGGACAGGCGTGTAAATAGCCTGTATCCTAGGCGGGATGAGGACTGGAATACAATTGACGTCTGGATTGCACGTCAATTCAAATAGCCTATAATTGGCCGTTTCAAGGAAATTGGTGACGGTCAGATGGCATCTGTAGCTAACCCAAGCAAATAACGCAAAGCGGTACCTGTGGTCTTCTGGTTCTCCTGGAGCTGGTGGCCACCTTGCTCATCCGTGCACTGATCACTTGAAAACTAATAATTTGGCTATTGTGGATGCGATGAATTTAGATTAAAACGTGGTTTTCGCGGTGAGATGCAAACGCGTCCGGTCGGCGCGGGTGCAATTTGACATCTGACAGCCGTCATTAGGCTGTCACTCGCCACTGGATCCTCTAAAGCCCATGACACACTTGTCCGCGGTAGCAATTACATGCCTAAGGCAGGACTACAGACACCTTTAATACCGCCCACAATCTAAAGATGTAAAGGGGCGACAACTTGCCACACCAACCATATACCATTTTTATTGTATATTCACTATAATACTGTTCCACTAGACAGCCGTAATGTATAATGCATTTGTTTATTTTAGCCGGAGAGTGCCTCTGACACTTAAGGCATAGACAAGTAATGAGGTTACGTCTGGCGCTGAAGCGCGGATTAAATGAATATTTTATTTTATTTGCTAATATTTTGCATAATGATATCTATGTTATTATTTATATATTTCTGTAAGTGCTCGTGACATCACAGTGGGCCCTATCAGAGTACCAGCGCTGCGACATTTATTTTTTAAATAATGCTGACATAGGAGCCCTTTGGCCTCGCATAGGACCTTCTGTTTTTTTTATTTTTATTTGTGGTTGTGTTTAGTTTAGTTTGTGATCTTCTTGTACGAGTTACAACAAATACTTTTTCTTTCTATTTATCTTCGCATTTTTTTAAAAAGTCTGCACACTATGGTTGCCTGAAGATGGACGGCACCGCCGAGGTCGTCCCAGAAAGAGTAGGCGAGATGACCTGGACGCGTACCGCTAGTTCTGGTTCAAGGTGCGCGGGAAGAAAGTTCCTGGGGGAGGACTTTTTACAAATAAAAATCCCAATTTTCCGATTACCTCTGCAAACTTTAATCTATGACTGCCAACTCCTATTATTTGAATCAACTAAAAAACCAACTCTTTATCAAAATCGTTTTGGCAATAAAATCCACAGGCGAATTATGAACATAATATTAGAAACTCCATTTATATTTCAGTCGAAACGACTCCCATATATTTCATAAGATATCAAAAGCACGCATTGGCGATGACAGACCACAGTAAAAGTTACTACAATTTATTCAAATTACTGTAACGATGGTTTTATGAGTAGACATTAATGGCGATTAACACGCAGCTGTGACTGAAAACACTTTTCGAATTTTTACAATAGTTTAGTAATATAGGGTTAAAGTACTAAACCTGTTCGTTCTTGTAAGATAAAGTTCAAGGTTTGCTTGAAAAGTAATCAGCAGAGTTCAATGTCCATTACCAATAACGAGATCTATGTTTGATAGCAGAATTTCGCTATAATAAAAGAAAATAAAAAACCTCGTTCTTAAAAAATAAATGGGTTTTATTTAGGTAGGTATTTTTTGGTTGTTTATCATAAGCGAAGTTTACTAAAATATTTTCTTTTTTATAGCAACTGAAAATATAATATTCTGCGCTACCATTCAGGTTGTCCCTTTCAGTTCCAGCCTCATAAGGAAGTAGGGAACATGATTCCACTATTTATATTTTCCAAAGGACCGAGCTGATATATGGCATCAATTTCTCACAGCCGTACCGTGCGACCAACAAATAGATACATACAAAAGATCTACAAAAACGTGTAGTATGGTTTCTGTTTCATAACGCTACCGCTGATAAAGCTACGGTTTCCTGGATGAGCTGTTCCGTCATATTATAACAGCCATCATGAAACTCTTGTAATTTTCACCAGTATTTGACATTCATTATCTGCCTGGCCTTTTCCCAACTATGTTGGGGTCAGCTTCCAGTCTAATCGGATGCAGCTGAATACCAGTATTTTACATGGAGCGACTGCCTATCTGACCTCCACAAGCCACTTACTGGATAATACGATACCCATTGGTAAGACTGGTTGTCAGATTTTCGGGCTCCTGACTACCCGTAACGACTGTCAAAGATCCACGTATGACAGCCGGGACCAACGGCTTGACGTGTTTTCCGAGGCGCGGAGGGGTCTCGGTATGTAAAGATGGTATTTGACATTAAAGTGTCAAAAAATGCTCGGTATTTGGACAGCCGTTATTGTGTGACCGTCCACTACTTTCTTAGGAAACCAAAGACTAAATGGAGCAACTTTCTTCGGAGGGTGGTTAGTAGCAAATGGATGAGAGTTGCCGAGAATCGAGCTGAAAGGAAATTTTTTTGGATTATGTTGGTGATGAGTTCCATCTTTAGGTCAAGATGAAGGTCGTCATTTTTCACGCACCAGGGCGCATTAACAATACTCCTGAGTACCTTAGTCTGGAATGTATAGTGTTTGTATAATTTTGATTTTAGTTGGTTTAGTACAGCCCCACAGTTAGATGCCATAACTATGTCCATATGCTTATATAATAAAAGTAAAATAAATAAATAAATAAAGTTGACCTTCTGATATTTTTTTCTTGTAAAAGTTGGAAGTACCACATGAGCAGTACTAATGTTACGCTTTGTCGTGTGTAATTTTATATTTTTGGAAATACGACAGTGGCGCAATCGGCGCCACTGTCGTATTGTTCACAAACTTAACTAAAGTTAAGCTCAGGGTATCTTTTTCTTTCTATTTCATCAAGAAAAGATTCTTTCTATTTCATCACTAAATTTTATTGCTCATTTAGTGGCACTCATTACCATTTTTGTATGTAATATGCGGATAATGTAGTGGGCTATATTGTTAACACTCCTCATAATATTCTTACAACTTGTTATATTTAATACTAGCGACTCGCCCCGGCTTCGCACGGGTGCAATGCTGATCACTATCACTACATAGTATAAAACAAAGTCGCTTCCCGCTGTCTGTCTGTCTCTATGTATGCTTAGAACTTTAAAAATAAGCAACGGATTTTGATGCGGTTTTGTTTAGTAGCTGATAATTTTAGAGCCATTATTTCTCTTAAAAAGTATAGGATAAAAATTGTTATTGTGGGTTATCCCTAATAGATAGACATATGCCATCGCGGACTTTTTTGTAGACCTTTTTAAGGTTTACAATACTGTAGTACATTATTTTGATCTATTTCGTAGGGTTAAGCCAGCGTTTGCAATGTAAGCGCAAAAAAATGTGTTTATTTACGACATCCCATTAGAAACCTCTAAAATGATCAGTGCTTTTCTACTATATTATACATGTATTATACATATAAACCTTCCTCTTGAATTACTCTATCTATTAAAAAAAACCGCATCAAAATCCGTTGCGTAGTTTTAAAGATTTAAGCATACATAGGGACAGACAGCGGGAAGCGACTTTGTTTTATACTATGTAGTGATTGTAGCTGTTTATTAATCCCTCAATAAATAACATAAAATAAAAGGACAGAAGATAAATATTAGTTTAGTCCTGTGAAGTTAATATCCTTCATAGACAGGTTTAGACATGATTAAAAAATTAGTTACTAATAATACGTCAATCTACGTCAGGCGCTGACTAATTTGACAGGACTAAAGTAATATTTATTTTCTGTCCTTTTCATAATGAAAAAGAAAGAAAAAGATGCCACTGAGCTTAAATTTAGTTTAGTTTGTAAACAAGAGAATCGGCGCCAGTGTTCATTCCGGTACTAATTGTTGTTTCTATTCTTTTAGTATATGACCGTTTGCTACCCTGGGAAAACTTTAAAAAATAATACATATTTTGAAAGTTTTCTCAGGATGACTTATCTCTAACTTTTAACAGCAACGACAGATCATTCAAAGGCAGAAGACGATTTTCTCTGATGAAATTGTTTTTATTAGGCTGCATCAGTTACATCGAGTTATTTACATTGGCATAGTCGTTAGCACGCTGAAATTCTGTCGCGTAATTTGCTTTCAGGTCGTAAGCACGCTGAAATTCCGTTTCGTAATTTGCATTATGCTCGTAAGCGCACCGAAATTCCGTTGCGTAATTTGCATTATGCTCGTAAGCGCACCGAAATTCCGTTGCGTAATTTGCATTATGCTCGTAAGCGCACCGAAATTCCGTTGCGTAATTTGCATTATGCTCGTAAGCGCACCGAAATTCTGTTGCGTAATTTGCATTATGCTCGTAAGCGCACCGAAATTCCGTTGCAAAATTTGCATTATGCTCGTAAGCGCACCGAAATTCCGTTGCGTAATTTCGCTAGGTGCGTCGATACGTTTGATTGGACAAACGCTACCAATCGGTTCGGTTTGAAACAAAAATATTGCAGCAATGTGTCTGCCGAGAATTTCAAAGGAACAGATGCAATGACATTTGTATTACAGTTTGCTGATATTTTTCAATGTTGAACAACTCCATTTGAAAGTTTCGATAAATTATTACTCCCTGTGTAGTTTCAAATGTTTGTATGTTGCTTGTTACCTACAGGTTGAAACTGCGCTTACGTCAGAAGAATAGGTCTTTATATTTATCGTAACTAGGATTGCTAAGACATAATACTTAAGAAGATAATTTTTTAAATAAAAGAAATAAAAAAATGGCAAATTTTGTGACATACATACATAAACTGACGCCTTCTTCCTATGGGGGTAGGCAGAAACTACAAAACGCCACCTGCTTCGACCCTTACAATACTCCTTTTACTTCGTTTACGTTCATACATCATAACGCGTCTAGTACAATAACGCGTTTAGGGCGGTGATGGGGCTACCCCGATACTGCAGTGCCTCGGGTATGTTCGCAGAGGCGCGCACCGACTGCTTTCACGCGATCATGCGCAAGCGCGCCGCGTCCTTGGTGCGCAGGGTTCGGGTTAGCCCCTACATCGTACTCAAGACGATTGCGGGAAGGCTGGACTGCCCCTTCATCCGGCATTGTTCCAAACATGTTGCTGTAGCAGTGTCGGAGAGAAGGTATTAATTTATTGTTTTTGATTATTTATTCTATTTTGATTCCATTTTAAGTTGATTTATTTGATTTATTCTGTTTTTATTTGATTTGATTTGTATTGATTTTAATTTGATTTGATTTGTATTGATTTTTATTTGATTTGATTTGTATTGATTTTTATTTTATTTAATTTTATCTGATTTTATTTGATTTTTTACGTGTCTGCTATTAATGGGTGTTATTAACCTGAAATAAATGAATTTATTATTATTACATAATTACACGCTCGCCGGGTGCGAGCACCACGCACCTGACCTTTCTCAAGAACACTATCTACAACGTGTAACGTTAAATGCGCAAAACCTCAGACACCCCAACTGATTTTTAATTCAATTGACCTATTTCAGAGAGAAAATAAGTCATTAAAAAAATTGTAAAGGTTTTATGTGCTGTTTTAGTTTTACTGGCCATTCTGATCGTTTCTTGCGTCTGCGACGACGCTTTATCGAGGGAGGAGTCGTCACCGGGCCGCTGCCTGCGCCGCGCTGACATTGACTTGCTTGACCTATTAATAAATAGACACGGCAACGTTTTTAATGAAGATTTTTTGAAAAATGTGACCTATATTAAAAAGTGGTTCAATTAATTCTGCTCGTTATTCTAATCAAACTATTTTCAGGTTTTGCGCATTTAACGTTACACGTTGTATAAGATCACTATACAACATGTTTTATGTCCCAGAATTAACGCACAACTTCTTAAGAGGTCACTGTACTCATCATTATGAACAACTTTTACTATGGGACCAAAACAGAAATCGGGAAAAAATAATCAGCTGTTCCCTACATTTTGACGAGTTATGTGAACATAAATGTAGGGAACAGCTGATTTTTTTTTCGTGATTTCAAGGTCGGTCCCATAATAAAAGTTGTTCACAATGATGAGTACAGTGACCCCTTAAGAAGTTGTGCGTTAAGTTACACCTTGTATATACACCAATAACCAGTGACGGCCGCCATGGCCCACGCACAATGGTCCTCTTGAAGGACTAAGTGCGGAAACCAAATCCATAACATAGAACATAGGTGTATATATGTATATGACTTTCTAGGACATCCCGGCGTTTCCACTCACATCCGCCTTGTAAATACCTTTTGTAAGTCAGGCACATTTATTATTAAGCAAATTTACTACCAACTTTAACTGTCCATTTATTGAAATCACGACTGTCATTCTTTGACAGCTGTATGTATTTGTATACACTGCAGATTGACGTAGTGTGTCAATTTGACTTTCCTGACTTTGCATAAAGTTAAAACACAAATCTTTTGTCAAACTGCAGTGCAGCTTGTCGGCAGTAGGTATAATGCGAATTTTGCCAGAAAATAAAGCTTTTTAGGGCAAAAGTTGACGAGGAAAAGCCTTGAAAAACGATGAGGGTTGAATGAAATGATTTATTTTTTCTTCCTTCCCAATGCCACCCTCTTGACCTCCTCCTATCAAACTACTACGATTAATCATTATCTAAGACAATTCGTTGGAAATATACTGTGCTCTATTTCTATGTATGTATTTTCAATATCATAATATCCGAAGTATGGAATAAAGATAGAAAAAAAAAAACTAGTGGTTTAGGCCCTGCCTCTCATACACGAGTTTGTGGGTTCAATTTCGAGTATGTCCAATGTGACTTTATCTATTCATATGTACGGACGCCAGCACATCAAGCTACTACAATCTGTCAAATTTCTTCAATAGATTTTCAACTTTATTGTTAAAACATAAGGTTCAAAGTTGATTGGGAAAATGTAAGTGATTCGGGTAGCTTGATGTGCTGGCATCTGTACTTTCTGAGTTTATCTTGGACATTGGGTACTGTGATCGGTGAAGGAAAACATCGTGAGGAAAGGTAGGACTTTAGTTAGTATAAGTCTCAAATCGTCAACCCATCTAGAGCTAGCTTATCTGTAAGAGAAGAAGGCTTTACTCTGTAGTGGTATAGTAAAAGAAAAAGAAAGAAAATACATTTATATGCGGCAAACATGACGCATAAAAAGAACATAAACAAAAAAAAATAACAACTTGGGGAAAAACATGCGTCACATCTACGCAAAACAGCCAACGTTCAGCATAATGCTAAAACCCTCTACAAGACAGAGCTACAGCGCTGGTTTTCAGCGACAGCTGGCGTTGACGTGATGACGTCAACCAATGCAGCATACGATAAATAAAAAACAATAATCAAAATAAGAAATACAATTAATTTGAAATTAGAATTCTTAGCCAAACAAAAATTATTTTGATTTGAAATGGCCAGTACTGCAGAACGGCAATTTCATAGGTAAAGACCTAATATACATTACAAAAAGATTGTATAAACACGAAATATGTGATTCCGGGCAACGACTCACACGCCGCCGGGATAATCTGTGCGCTGTCACAAAGCTATAGATTTGACGTTTTGACATACTGAACGTAATAGTTACCTATAACATGGCGCATTATACAGGGTTACTTGTAATTCGACGTATATTCGTCAGGAGCTGATAGGGGGGCCAAAATACAACAAATTGAACCTCCCCATGGCCGACGTTCAATAGTTTTCGAGATATTTGAAACATTTTTGAAAAATTCGAAGATTTAGGATGTCAGAAATCTTCGAATTTTTGGTTCTAAGACATGCCGGTTTCCTCAAGATGTTTTCCTTCACCGGTTTGAGGGCAGTAGTTATGAAATAATTTACACTAAGTAAGGCGCCTGTTTGGGTTCGAACTCACTCAACTCATTCGTAAGTCACGGCCGTTGCCACTGGGCCACCACTGCTCTCCTACACAACACACAAACAACAACAATACAACAAATAACAACAGCAATAGACAATGTTGTAAAACGTGGGTTTGGGTACGATGTATGCCAATGGTCTGATGGCTGAAAGCCTCGATAAACATCTATCGAGGCTCTCGTTAGGCAGTTGGATCATGGGCCTAATTCTGCCTGATTCAGAAGGCAGTACTCCTTGATACGGCTCGCATTATGATGTGGTTCCTGTTTCTGGAGCCCTAACTACCGGTATCATGGACCCTGCTCCCGATACCGGCGGACTACTATTTTTTTAAAATGTTTTTCTTACGTGTTAAATAAAAAAAATTAAAACATAAGAAAAAAATATGTACATATTTGATAATTAAAAGGTAAATAAATAAACATAATTATAATAATGCAACAAACATTACACCATTATAAAGAAACTAAATCAATTCATCACTCACTTAATTACAGATGAATAGTTGCAGACCCAGGCTATGAATCCTAGTACAGACAATATCTTCTACAAGATCACATATTTTATGAACGGACCCATCGGGTGGATGGTCAGTGAACGCATTATGTTCAGCCATAAATCTAAGGCTATTATGGTTGGTTTATTAAAAAAGGTACGAGTATCTATAGTTTTCTTGATAATTTACAGTAAATGATGTAAAACTTTAGTTTAAGGGGCTCGTGGCTATACGGGGTGTCCGAAAAGTCATGGATTACCTTTTACCTGCTGTTGGGCCACATTGAGATCTACCAATAAAAAAAAAATACCTACCAATAATTTTTTTTTTTACCAGGGCCGATCAAAAATAAGGTAAAATTTTTGGTGAAAATTTTAAGTTTGAACCTAAATTTTAGGTATTTAAAAGATGATATCTGTAACTTTCTTGTAAATCGATAGTAGGACGATTCAAGATGAAAATAAAAAAACCTGTAGGTACTTGAAAAATTTTCATTCGTAGAAATGGCATGGAAAAACTGATCAAAGGTAGAGATTTTCCAAAATTTCATTAAACATCAAAAAACTCGGGAACCATAAGACTTTTAATATGGTCATTTTTTTTTATTGGTAGATCTCAATGTGGCCCATCAGCAGGTAAAAGGTAATCCATGACTTTCCGGACACCCAGTATAATACCAGTCGCACGGGTCGATCTTTAAGGTACAGACGCCAGCACATCAAGCTTCTACAATCTCTCAGATTTCTTTAATAGATTTTCAACTTTATCGCCAAACTATAAGGTTCAAAGTTGATTGGGAAAATCTGACAGTTTCGGGTAGCTTGATGTGCTGGCGTCTGTACCTAAAACAACTCTTGCCGTGGTCGGTTCATGGATACAAGACCATCCATTGTAATGGATGTAACCCTCTTTGCCTCAGAAAGCACATTAAGCCGATGGTCCTGGCTGTCATTTGTAGATTTTTGCATTCGTTACGGGTCACCAGAAGCTCGAAAATCTGACAACCAGTGGTGAGGGCCAAGGAGCATTGTGTTATCCAGTAACTGGATTGGGGAGAGACAGGCAGCCGCTTCATTTAAAATACTAGTATTCAGCTACATTCGGTTAGACTGAAAGCCAACAATAACATAGTTGGGAAAAGGCTAGGCAGATGAAGTGTAAAACTTTAGTTTCGCTCCAATTCGTTGCTTCAAGAACTCTCAACTTAACCAACATCAGTGTTAAATCAAGGTCAAACAAAAAATAACTGTCAATTGCAGCCGATTCCCAACTCACACTTCATAAATAATTCTTGAACTGAGCACAACATTAATATACATTTTCGTCACATTTCCGACCTTCCGTAGTAACTTATCGTTATATACTGCGGCTGTCAAACGTAAAACATGGAATCTTTACCTTGGGGAGAGCCGGCGTCGGTTACAAATTGAATGTAACCAATCCTTAGTTTACGAGCGGAAGTCCCTCTTGTGTTTTAAAAGTAAACTATGTTAGATGGCGTACTTGTGGTTGAGTTATAGCGTCGGTGCTGCAAAGTTTAAGGGTTTAGCAGAGGTAAAAAGAGGCTTTAATTCCCTTAAAGGTTGTAAGCTCCTTTAGCGAATCGTTTTTGGGATTTGTAAAAAAGGTTTGAGTTCGAAAATAGGCTAAAGAATAAACGCAAAACGGTACACTGGGAAATACTGGTGTGACGAGTAAACTACCCGTCTCATAGAGTGCGCGCAAAATAATTCTGCGCGTGTCAGAAAGTCGAATGGTAACTATATTTATAGGTAATAATATCGGCATAATTAGCAAGCTTTGAGTGTCAGAATGGTTACTAGTTATTCTGTGTATGAAGTACCTGTGAATATGGTGTGTAAGGAAAGGGTTTTATGAAGAAAAGCACAGAAAGACAAGACTAGGCATTTATTTTAATTAGGATTGTTAGTTAAATATGTTACTGAGAATACTAATTGTCCGTTCCAAAACTAGGTCATCATGGAGAAGGAAGGACATGGAAACTCCATGGCAGCTGGTTTTAATGTATTGCATCAACACATTTTTACATTTGCATAAGCAATTATTGTTATCACATTAATCTCTTGGACCATTTCTCAAGGCTATAGCAACTTATCAACGAAACGAAACAGAACATGAATATTCCTTAATTCGATTTAACACAAAAGCATTATTAGACATATTGTATTATACCACATATAGGACAACATAGTTAACAGCAATAATATCAATTAACTTACATGAACGGTAGTCCATCTTTTCACCCAACTCCTTTTAGCCTTACCAAATTGACATAAAAAAAAAACATTCCCGCCATTTTTAACTAGTCATACATTTTGACAAAATAACTTTGAATATTGATAGTCTTAAGTAAATCTAATTTGGCAGAACTATTTTAAAACGATATAAGATTTTCAATGTATTTTTATAACAATTTAACCGACTATAATTAGATGAAGTCCCTTAAACATACATCCCACTGAGTCTACTACATTTATCATTTATTCATCCAAAATAGCACATAAAATTAAGAAAATATTTCAAATACAATGTTTTGTTCTGCTATCCTTAAATTTTAGGTGAAAGTAAAATACGTTTTTGTATTTACTTGACCGACTCACAAATCACCGGTTTCGTTCGGAATTCATTGTTTATTCATCTAGAAATACTCTTGATAGTTAGAGTACATACTAATTCCATGCAATTTAGGAAAAGAAATCAAGATTATATTGTATATAATTCTACATATTCCGACACGCGCGACTGAAAACGGAAACAATCGTTTGTCGCTATCTTGACGTTTAAGTCAGGTGCCAAGAGAGCGTGCCGTGTTCGGTATTTTCCAAAGCAAATAATAGCCATCATTACGCCGAAAGTGATTAAAAGTGCTGGGATATAATCTTGATGGCCAAACGTCGCGCGCAGACTTAACTTGAGCGCACTTTAGTTTGGGTTGATCTTTCATTATGTCACATCTATCACTTACCCATAGGAACTTCCGCCTCTTTTGGACTTCAATTCATTACTTAAGAAAGGCAAAAAGCAGAACAGGTTAATTTCACACTAATATTATAAAAGCGAAAGTTTGTGTGTCTGTGTATAATTGTTACTTCTTCACGCTCAAACGGCTGGACCAATTTTGATGAAATTTGACACACAGATAGTTTATAACTTGGATTAACACATGGAATACTTTTCATCCAGATATTCTTACGGGATCGAGACGTATGTTGGTGAAACCGCGGCACGCAGCTAGTAAGACATAAAACAAGAAACCGTATAACATTCTTACAGAGCAATAATAAATATACAACGTGTAACGTTAAATGCGCAAAACCTCAGACACCCCAACTGATTTTTAATTCAATTGACCTATTTCAGAGAGAAAATAAGTCATTAAAAAAATTGTAAAGGTTTTATGTGCTGTTTTAGCTTTACTGGCCATTCTGATCGTTTCTTGGTCTGCGACGACGCTTTACCGAGGGAGGAGTCGTCACCGAGCCGCTGCGCCGCGCTGACATTGGCTTGCTTGACCTATTAATAAATAGACACGGCAACGTTTTTAATGAAGATTTTTTGAAAAATGTGACCTATATTAAAAAGTGGTTCAATTCATTCTGCTCGTTATTCTGATCAAACTATTTTCAGTTTTTGCGCATTTAACAAATCAAAATCAAATCAAATCAAAAGTCATTTATTCAAACTAGGCTGAGAATCAGCACTTTTCGAACGTCAAAATTACAAAAGACAGTCCCCCAAAACGCCCGCCCTTCACCACTTCCTAGTGCTTTCGCTGGGAAGAAGAAGTGGCGCAACAAACTCCCCAGCAGCACAGCTGTCTGTTCAGTTAGAAAATATACTTGACTGAATACAATACAAGGTATGCAAAACAATTAACATTACAAGACACAGAACGCTAAATTAAATTATTTGCCATATGTCAGCTGGCAACGCCAATATACCAAGAAATACAATAAAAAACTATACGTACTCAAGCAAAAATTAATAAATGGAAATTAAATAAAAGCCTCCAGGTATAAAGGGCGTGACCGCTAACATATTTATGCAATGCTGGGTTCAGTTTACATAGCTGTCGCTTGAAGTCACAAATGATAAACTAGGACCATAAGGAAACTAAATAAACAAGTTATTAATAATGATAACAATGATAAAACCATGGTCAGCAAGGTAACGTTACGCGTTGTATATCATCATCAGCATTGGCAGCCTTCTGAGTACAGGCTTCCTCTCTTTTGTACCATGTTCGAAGCAATATGTGACATTACATGTAAATTAATTGAAATAAAGTGCCATCAATTTTGTTATAACTAGCTCGAATAATAACGATACCTCATTACCGATAATACCGCAGATCCACATACCGCACTGTAATTATCCGTACGGAATATGTTCGGACGGTATCGCGGTGAATCATGTTATTAAATTGAAACTCGCTTCGTTCGTATTTCCTAACTAGTGGCACTAGTAGGGAGTAATGTGCGTGTAAAATTATGCGGTAATTTTCACGAAAATGTACCTATTTCTTTTCTGTTGCAGCGGTTTGGAATGGTTAATTTTGCGAGAATTTATGAATCGTGGAACTTGATTTTCAAAACTTCATTTTAAGTAGAACTGAGATATTATTGCCACTATTTATGTTGATATATGTGGAGAGGAATCCCATGGCTAAATAATAACAGCCGCACAGATCGATCAATCAGGTTAAGCTACGCTTGCCGCGGTTGGTATGTGGATGGGTGACCACCATGGTGTGGTGTGTGGTGGGTCTTTACATACCGAGTCCCCTCCGTGCCTCGGAAAGCACGTTCAGCCGTTGGTCCGGCTGTCATTCGTAGATCTTTGACAGTCTTTACGGGTAGTCAGAAGCCCGAAAGTCTGACAACCAGTCTTACCAAGGGGTATCGTATTACCCAGTAAGTGGGTT
Source organism: Eremobia ochroleuca (assembly GCA_949629135.1). Taxonomy (NCBI): domain Eukaryota; kingdom Metazoa; phylum Arthropoda; class Insecta; order Lepidoptera; family Noctuidae; genus Eremobia; species Eremobia ochroleuca. The sequence continues at coordinate 18,574,467 of OX451397.1, read as the reverse complement.
GTGGACGTCAGATAGGCAGTCGCTCCATGTAAAATACTGGTATTCAGCTGCATCCGGTTAGACTGGAAGCCGACCCCAACACAGTTGGGAAATGGCTAGGCAGATGATGATATGTGGAGAGGATACCGGGCATATTGTCAATTTTCAACCGTAAAAGCCAGTCCGAGCAAGTCCGTGCAAGTCTGATGATGGTAATAAGGCAGTTACAGTAGGCAATATCAACATCACCATCCACGGCCCGACTTCATCCACTGCTAACAAGGAAGGTATCCCGACGTGTCACCTCCGATTTTTTTGTGGCTGATATATGTTATTTTCCATCAAATTTTAAGAGACACGTATTTTTTTTTTATGTCATCGCGCCTTTTTTGGGGGTGAAATAGCCCCCTAAACATTACTACCTTTCGGGGCAGTTTGAGGGTTTTACATACTTCTAGTTAATATTTTTCCAAAAGACCAAATGGATATTAATATATAAAAATTACGTGTCTCTTAAAATTTGATGGAGAATAACATATATCAGCCACAATAAAATCGGAGGTGACACGTCGGGATACCTTCCTTGTAAGTATAGGCCCCTGTCTTTTCTTGTGCCACAATATCCACGTTCATGTGCTAGCCTCATCCAGGTTCTACCCGCCATGGTAACAATATTGAACAGAGCCCTTTTGTAAACTGGGAATAAGCATTGCACATTGCAACCTCAGCAACCTAGTAGGTTGATGAGAACAGAGTTTTCTCTTTCACTGATAATGTTGATGTCTGTCCCTTGTCTGCTTTAGTCCCATACCACACTTTAAAAACCCACCTAGATTAAGTGAGGAAAGACCACATTGACCATTCTTTAAAAAAAACTGCGAAATAAATTTTAACATCATGGCTCACGTTCTCCACTGTTAACTCTTTCACACGTACAAAAACCGATAAAGACAGAAATAACTCCGTCCAAAATTTCCAGTTACACCAAAAAGCAGTACAGCATATTTCGCTGGCTGTGGATATTAAAACGTCAAAACCATTAATATACTTCACGAGTGCAAAACTGTTTAACTTTTCCCATTAAAAACTGGAGTTATGCGTTATATAGCTTATTGCTTAGCTCCGGAGCACATGGGAGCTGGAGTGAGAGGCTTACAATTATGATGGTTGGTTTAGCAGCGAGAATTTATTTGATAATGCTGTCGAAACAATTAAAATTGGGGGCAGAATGTTTGAAGAGAAGAGAATTTGTGGTTCATTTGGATTAGGAAATGTATTATAGAACGCATTGAGATCAGCACCCTATTTGCGAAACGCATTTTCAATCACAATCCGAATGATTTTGAAGGGTATTGAAAGAAAGAAAGAAAGAAAGAAAAAACGTTTATTCTGCACAAACAAAACGGACGCTACAAATAAAAAACAAAATAATAATAAAAAATAAAAAAGACATAAATAAAATAAAGACAAATATAATTCTGTATTTAAGCGTGACTCTTATAATAAATTAAAAAAAAAAAGTAAATAATATAAAAACTATATAAAAAAAAAACAGGAATAGATGCTGTGTACAGTGTGGTGTGTTTTCTTATTTACTTGCTAATTAGTAATTATAATGTAATTGTTACTCCATAATGAATTTATCAAAGAAATCAGTATTGATACACCATAATTGCTTAGATCGAATGCACCATGGGGAATTGGGATCGCGATGGCGGCCATCTGCAAAACGGCGTGCATCTAGGCATGGCGTTGGCACACAACAACCATGCTTTTTCCGAAATACCTACCCAAGGAATTCAGGAACATACCTCCTTCAAAGCCTCCATGATCTTAAAAGTAAGTATTATGATTATCAAAATACTTATATATTTTGATATTCCATTGTCATTATATGCTTGAAAAATTTGTCTGCTCAGTAACGTAAATAACGCAATAAATATTGTTGAACTGTCAAAATGAAAGCTATTGCTGTTGTTTGTGTTCTTCTTAAAAAAAAAACTGAATTTGGAAGCCGACTGGCTATGGCTCAGATAAGCTCATTAGAATCGATATAATACTTTATTCGAAAACATAAGTAAAGTTACAGTGGCGAGCTGATTTTATTGATTGATCATTTTTTGACTCAGTTGCTTTGTTCTGGAGGATTTGGGAAGGATGAGGCAAAACAAAATAAAAATATATGAAAATTTCTTTTTCCCAAGCAGTACAATTGAAAAATCACCAGTGTGTCTATTGTTTTTGTAGAATATGCTTATTTTACAACAGTAATAGTTGACTCACCAACGCACTACTGCACAGGCCGACAGTCCGACCACGACTGCCGCCCCCATTTTTTTTTTTTTTTTTTTGAATGGCATCTCGCAGTTCAACCTATGAGGTTGTCGACTGCTTAACCGGGCTTGCCTGTGGATGCCTCAATAAATTAAGGCCTCCAGCCAGGGCTTAAAAAAACTTAAAAACTAAGCGACTACACGCTAAGGGCACCCCCTGTGGGGTACGGACCTCGGCTTAGGGCGTCGCTGGGAGAGGGCAGCAAGGGACAGGCTGGATCGGAATTATTTAGGGGCGAATTTTGTACTACAGGCTCAGCGGCGCGGGCTGGCTCGAGCAAGGGTCGGGGCGGACATGGTATGGGGGGTCGCGACGGGCCTCGACGGCGAGGACGGAAGGACGGCTGTCGGGACTTGTGTTTTGTGAGCGTGCTGGTGGCTTTGCTACTCTCCTGTAGGAGGGTCGTAGCGTCGTCGGGGATAGTGAGAGTATGCCTTGGTCGGCGAATCCTACTTATGCGAGAGGGAGTGTATCGGGCGGCCGCTGCTATCAGGGGATTGGGGTGCTTTATGCCAGTATCAAAGAAGCGCTTGGAAAGGCGTTTCATGAACTGCTGGATGGTGGGTATTCTGAGATCTAAGTGTAGACTCTCATTGCGGACATAGAAGGGGGCTCCCGTGACCTTTCTGAGGAAACGGTTCTGGAGGGTCTGCATTCTATGCAGGTGGCGAGGCTTGGCGTGTGCGAAGACTACGCAAGCATAGGTCATGATGGGACGGATGACCGCGGTGTAGAGGCGCAATTTGCACTTGAGTGACAATTTGCTGCGGGCGGTCAGTAAGAAGTGGAGCCTACTGAGAGCGAAAGAGGCGCGCGAACGAGCCGTCTTTATGTGCTCTCTGAAAGTAAGGTGGTGGTCGAGGATAACACCTAAGTATTTGGCTTGCTTCCCCCAAGGGGTCGGCTTGCCATACATGGTGATCGGACTGGGGAGGGGGGAGGCGAGTCGACGAGGTTTCGAGAAGAGCACTGCCTGACTCTTATCGGGGTTGACCTCTATTCTCCATTTCCGGAACCAAGCGCCTAAGACGCTTGCGGAGGTCTGGAGAGTGCGAGCAATAGAGGCCTGACAGCGACTGCCGCCCCCACCATTCGGACCGGTATTTATAACCTACGACGTGTGCGCCCGAGGCACCGTCACAATACTGATATCGGTATGTGGCTCGATATATTGATATCTACATACACTACAGTTTTTTTTAGTTTATAATTCATAAATCATCATGATAGCTACGTAGATATCAAAATTAAATGGACACATATAGGGTCGCAGAAACATCGACACACTGCCTGGTACCATGGATTCAGTAAATAATTCTGAACCGGTAACCATGCACTGAAATTTTCCATCGGTAATTTATGGTGGCCGGTGGAGCAAACGAGTCCTGGAGTGGAGACCGCGTATCGGCAAGCGTAGTGTGGGACGCCCCCCAGCTAGATGGACGGACGACCTAAAGAAGGTGGCTGCTGGGGTAGACTGGATGCGGAAGTTGGAGGACAGGGTGTTGTGGCGCAGTCTGGGAGAGGCCTATGTCCAGCAGTGGACTGCGATAGGCTGAGTTGATTGATTGATGAAACAGCCGTTTTTTTGTTTTTTTGATAACCGATTAAAAATTTTACGCTAGAGGATCTAGAATCTTGTGCTGAATTCATGGTCACGGGTTGCGCGTCATGTCCCCGCCACTTTGTAGAAGGAAAATGCACGAAATCTCTGCTACTAAAAAGGAAATCTGAAAGTTTTCCAAAAGTTCAGTTGCACTATCACTTTTTGCTGACAAAAGTGCAAAGTGCGAACTTGCTCTAAGAAACTTTGTTGAACTCTGACGGGAATCGACGCAACGCCTTCAGGCATTGTAGCTGATTTGACCCAAATAGAACTTTATTGTGTATAATGCCACAATGTAGTACATTGCGAACTACCGTAAATAGCGAATGTTCGCACTAAAACGAAAAGTCGTTTCCCAGCAATTATTTTTGCACAAATTTACTTATTTTGATGTACAGTTTGCGTAGATGACAGCTTCGTGATGGGTCTTTTTACAACCTATATTATAACCTATTTTAAAATCAAAGTAAGCTCTACTTTCGTGGTTTGTCATGAGTGGGCCTTTTCTTTCTCGAGCAAGTGTTACAATTGAGCAGGTTCAATGAATTGTAAATTTATAGGCTAAGGTAAGGGTCACATGTTTCAAAGGAATTAAGATTTGATTGCTTAAGATTAAACAGTTAGAGTAACTTCTTGGTGATGGAGAACTAGTAGGTTTAATTTCAGGTTACGTACCTATTATAAACTTATTACTAATTACTGTGCACACGGAAAGGTACACAAATGCAAAAATCGTTAACGTAGACGTCATTTACATCGTTGCAGCACAGACGTATTGGTTTCCAAAAGTATTTTTGGAAAGCGACATGGGACAAGGACAACGGATCCGTTGTCCTTGTCCCATTTTGTTTGGGGTCGACGCAACACGTTTTCTTCTTCCATTCTCCCCATCAGCCGTCACGCTTCAGTCACTCCCTCTTCTTTCATGTCATTTCTCACACAATCCATCCATCTTTTCTTTGGCTTTTCTCTCCCTCTCAACCCCTTCATAATCATGGCTATTTTAGTTACATACATTTCCTTCCTCCTCATCACGTGCCCATGCTTTCCAAAAACACTAATGAACAAAACTATTCCCACTACAAAATTAATAAACATTTCTCTACCAATATACTAGTAACTAAATATTCACCAAAATTCAAGTAGAATTCTCTAAATTTCGACGTTGCCACAATCTCAATATGCTCCGATAGTAAAGCATATTTCAGAGGCACGCACGTACAAAGTCACCTTTCCTCGGAAAGGGGTGAATTTCCTTAGGAAGCAGTGCGGGCGGAAATTAAGACGTCTGCGCAAGGTTACTTGCAGCCACCTTAGATGTGCCTTTTGAGGAATTTTTCAAAGATTAATGGCTGGATGGTGACAGTGTCAGTTGGAGAGTGTAGGGTTGTAGATTTTTGGTAAAGTGTGTGTGTAATGGAAAAAAGTTATATAGGAGTTCATTTGGCATGGAAAATTAATGGAACACGTCGTGAGAGATTTTAACATGAATATGGATGGCTCTAAGAGTAAGGAATGACCAAAGAAACGAAGCATGGGCTGTATGAAAGATCATATGGCCAGTATTTCTAGGGTGACTACCGAAATGACGGTTAATAGAGAAGCTTGGATGAAAAATACACTTTGCGCTGACCCCACATAAATTGGGATAAGAGCAGGAGAATGGTGATGATTTGGCCTGATGGCCTTTGGATGGGCTTTCAGTTGGTAAACTAGGAAATATTCAAGTATACAACTTATGAAAAGGAGCACTTTTGTGACAGTTTGAAAAGTACATTCTAGTGACTTCATCATCTGCCTGCCTTTTCCCAACTATTTTGTGGTCGGCTTCCAGTCTTACCGGATGCAGCTGAATACCAGTATTTTACATGGAGCGACTGCCTATCTAACCTTCACAGCCCAGGTTCTGGGTAATACGATACCCCTTGGTAAGACTGGTTGTCAGACTTTCGGACTTCTGACTACCCGTAACGACTGTGAAAGATCCACAAATAATAGCCGGGACCAACGGCGTACGTAAAGATAGTCACCCATCCACAGACCAACCGCGGCAAGCGCAGCTTAACCATTTTAGTGACTTCAATCATAATCATTAATTCTGTTAGAAGAAGATCAATGAGGCTGTATGATTTTGAACAATAACCAGTATTTGAATCTTCATCAGTAAATAACTTTCCGGCCAAATACGTGGGTGGATCAAACATAAACCGAAATTAAGTAAAAAAAAATACGCACGTATTATTAGACTCGTAACAAAAAAGGAATATATTTTATTTTTCTACATAATCTGCCCTTCTATTAACACATTTTTCCCAGCGCAGGGGATGTTTCTTGATGCCAGTATCGAAGAATGTAGTCGGTCGTGCCTTTAGCCAATTGCACACAAATGATTCCACTATATGGTCAGTGTGAAAACGGCGTCCTCCACTTGAATTTTGTTTTGTGCCATTCCTACACTTGAGTTCTTGAAAGCGTATTCTTATCGAACTGTAGAGTCAATGGATGCAAAATTTCGGAAGGTTTTATGCCCTCCCGTGTTAAAAAATTATGATAAGTCGTTGCTCAACAGACTTATATACCTCCTGCTCATACATGATGCTACTGGCGCGCAATAAACTAAAGTGAGCCGGAGCAGTATACCCCCCTCCTCTAGATGATCCCCCCTAACACACACAACAGCACCAAGCGCGTCACTTCACTCAGCGACCAGTAATAAAAAAAGTCCTGTTTATATTTGATTCACCTAATACTTAACAACACTGCACCAACATCACTGCAGCTACCCAAGGTCTCATTAATCCTCATTCACAATGCACTTCCATCAAATAAATTCAGTCAAAGCCGAAGCCCATAAAATCAGCCATCCGAACCAGAAAACATCTTAGCATCAGACTCTTCGGCACCGGAGCCACTTAACCAAATCCCGAGTATTCCCAAGACATTTTGGCAAGCACCTTGGACCCTCGATCACGAACATTCCTGTTTCGCTAACAATATTGCAGAATAAAATCGTACGGACGCTTCCAAATCGTTCGGTTAGACCGCTCAAAACAAACTTGGACACGTTTTATAGATTTTATAATCGGTCAATGCTGGAACTACTCCAAGCGGGGCATGGTCGGGGAAACTGCAGTCTAAATGATAAGTGGTAGCGTTTAAAACATGAGCGCTGTATCCAGGTGTGTTTTTTTGAAGTGAAAACTTCTTTAGCGGCGTTGTACACTTTTTTTGTAATGGGTAAAAAATGTTAAACTCGCGTCAGGACACGTGACCTGATCGAAAATTGCTAAGACGGATGGAGAGCAGACAGCCGGCGCGGCGTAGGACAGGAAGTATCCCCCTCTCTTTCTACGGTGCGGCGAAAATGTATGCCTGCACCTGCTGTTCCGTTTAGGCGGCGCAGGGCGCTTGCGCGAATGTGGATGGAAGTTGATTTTTCTGAGAGATAAACTTCTTAATGTAATATAAATTGTCATGCTTGTGTACGATAGCGCAATAAATAAATATTGTATTCTGCCACATAAATGATAGTACTTTTATACTGATAATTAAAGCAATTGGTGCAAAATTATTCCCTAACCATTCCAAAATATCAAAAATGCACAACGTTAATATTCAAGTTTTCACTTCTGCCGGCACTCCCGCAGTGCAACACGTCGTTTTTTTTTTTGGAAACAGGCTCGAATTACTGTCAGTTGGTTCTAGATGCTCTATCATTATATTCTACTGCATTACTTAACACGTCTATCTGAATACAATTAAAATAATCTGTTATTCTGCAATATAAAAATAGGCCTTTCTTTGTATCTGAATGTTGGGCTGCAAATAAGTTTATTTATTTATATATACTTTATTGTACACCAGAAAATACATAACAAAAAAAAAAATACGGTTATTAATACAAAACATAAATAAGTGTTTGTGGTTCGAGTCTATTGTCATCAACCGGGTACAAATTCTAATGAGAAAACTAACACTTTGTCCCACTGGTGAACCAAACCCCAGATCCCATGTTCTACAGTCGTGCTTGAGACGTCGTGCACTTAAAAGCAAAAACAGACAAAAACAATCAGTACAACTCGATCACAGATTTGCCGTCATATTCTTGTGACTTCTACCACATTTGTTCTCACCGCTTTCTGTTGCCAAGTGGCTGCAAACTTTCCCAGGGTTCAGCGGAGAACCTTTTATTTTGTTTCCCGTATTTTGATGTGATTTGAATTTAATTTGTACGTTTTTGTGATAAATTTGTTTAAGTATCTTGTCATGTTGAATAATCTGGTTTTTAGGTTATTGAGGAAAAATTGGCTGTGCCATTAATTTTTTGTACCTATATATTGAATCACCTGTATTTTACCTGGTTCTCGTGTTAAATTTAAATATTTATTGCATAACACATGTGTCTACAAGGTCTTATTAATATGTAGTAATAAAGTTCACACGTACCCTGTCGGGCACAAGAATTTACTAAAAATATGATTAGTAGCAGAATAAATTAAATACGAATTAAAGTATTGTATTTATTAAAACATCTAATGAAACTACAATAACTAATATCACATTTAAATATATAATATACCTACGTCTTTTCAAATTATACCTCTAGAAATCATTAAAAGGAATCAATTTAAAGTAATAACATCAAAGTCAAAGTCAAACAATTTATTTCCAATAGGCACATAAAGGCACCTTTGAACGTCAAAAATTACAATAAAATAGAATTGATTCTGGTGGGGCGACTAGAATCAATTCTGTTTTATTGTAATTGGTAGGTAATCGACTTAATGAATTATTTTAGTCTCATTCGGTTAATTTTTATGTACATTTGATTATTTTTGAAGTAGATTTGTTTTGTATTTTGTATTTTGATTCTACTTGTTGCTATATCATTAGGAATTTTTCAGTCCGTTTCTCGTTTTGTTAGTATAACATAGCTATCCTTTTATTTTTTACATTTTTAATGTCTGTTTCTCTTTGGACTCATTAGCGTTTCTGTACGTTTCACATGATAAATTCATCAGAGAACATTTATTTTTAAAGTCAAGTACAGAATGACGCGATTGCTTGATGGAGGGATATCCTTATCTTTGTTTTGTTGAGGAATGTCCTTATCTTGTGTTGTGCTGGTAGCGTCGTGATATTTACACGCACCTCAAACAGATTTCAGCACTAACTGACGTGGTTCGCTAAGGCTGATGCCTGCCAGGGTCGCGGATTGTTCGAAAGATTTACCGTGGCCCCTGGCACAGGCAACTGGAAGGGACACGGGTGGGTTTTAGTACGTAAAAGTCTGACACGCCCTCCCGCTTCGCCCAGAAAGGGAGCAATATTCGTATTTGATTATTTCCAACCCAAAAAAAAAAACAAAAGGTGACTTTGTATGTAAGAATGAATTTTCGGTGGCTATACATTTTCTACTGAGTTAAATGTTATTTATATATGTAGCTTTATTCAAATCAGAGAGATAGGTTTTTCTACTTCCAGTGCCAAAGCTGGTGGTGAATAGGTTACTGGGTTCAGCCGTTAGTGTATTTATGTGTTCGTTTTCACCGCTAAGGTGAAAACCTCCTCCCATCGTTTCCATTCTATCCTTTCTCTGGTAACTCTACTCCACAATCTCTGCTATTTCAGTGATGTCATCAATCTATCTCTACTTCCCGGTCTGCGCTTCTTGTTAAACAACACATTTTTAATGTCAGCAAGAGTTGGTTTATCTAAATATACTCCTAGATTATCTGTGACGAAACCCACCAAGGGACGCCTATAGCGATATAAGCTAGCGATATAAGTCATCATCATCATCTGCCTACCCTTTTCCAACTATGTTGGGGTCAGCTTCCAGTCTAATCACTGATGGTGTCAATGGTCACTAATGGTTTACTGGTCCGGTTGCTGGTCAGATAGGCGGTCGCTCCATTTAAAATACACTAGTATTTCAGAAGCTTGAAAGTCTGACAATAAGTCTTACCAAGGCGTTTCATGTTGCCCAGTAACTGTGTTGTGGAGGTCAGATAGGCAGTCGCTCCATTTAAAATACACTAGTATCCCCCCTACTACACTACACTAAAAATACACTAGAAGCCCCCGACATCCCTACCATAACATAATCAACATCCTCAAGGTAATTAATTCTCAACTCAACTAATATTCTTTTTAAACTACAACACTGGAGTTCTCTCCATAAAACGTTACTGCATTAAATTGATTAATTACTCCGGTGGCAGCGCGGGCGTTACGGAGACATTCAATTTATAGTGGTTTCAATTTTCTTTGCAAGTTGTTGTCATTGATCGGTTAATTAGTCTAGTTGCTTATTATGGGTCCATTATAATACTATCCGCGTGATGTTTTTATCTATGAAGAAATCTTAAATGATATACAGTCTAACACTAAAATATTATACAACGTGAAACGTTAAATGCGCAAAACCTCAGACACCCCAACTGATTTTTAATTCAATTGACCTATTTCAGAGAGAAAATAAAAAAAATTGTAAGTCATTAAAAAAATTGTAAAGGTTTTATGTGCTGTTTTAGTTTTACTGGCTATTCTGATCGTTTCTTGCGTCTGCGACGACGCTTTATCGAGGGAGGAGTCGTTACCGGGCCGCTGCGCCGCGCTGACATTGGCTTGCTTGACCTATTAATAAATAGACGCGGCAACGTTTTTAATGAAGATGTTTTGAAAAATGTGACCTATATTAAAAAGTGGATCAATTAATTCTGCTCGTTATTCTGATCAAACTATTTCCATGTTTTGCGCATTTAACGTTACACGTTGTATAGTATGTACAAGTATATAAAGAAAAAAGGGATATGATAAAAAAAAATCGTCCGCATCGCTGTCAGTGGGAAAAGAAAGGGAAAAGGCTGGTGGCGTTGCCACGTTCGATGGCAATTCTGATTATTTTATTTTAAATAAGATCGGAAAAAGTAATGAGGTCATACTTATGGCTTACATAGAGCTATGCACGAAATTTTTCTGCGTGATCGTACCAGAATTGAAGAAAGTTAAAAATCAAAATCAAAAGTCATTTCTTCAAATTAGCCTGAGAATCTGCACTTTTCGAACGTCAAAATTACAAAAGACAGTCCCCCCAACGCCCGGACTTAACCACTTCCTAGTGCTTTCGCTGGGAAGAAGAAGTGGCGCAACAAACTCCCCAGCGGCACAGCTATCTATTCTGTTAGAAAAACTTGATTCTATACAAACCAAGAAGACAAACCAAGATCCAGTTCATACTGGTTCAAATAAATTTATCTTTGCAAGTTGGCTTCATTGACATACTTATTACTCTAGTAGGTTATTAAGGCTTCACTTTGATACTCTAAAATTAGATTGCGTGATGTTTTGATTTTAATTAAGTTACGGAAATTGAAGTAATTAGTCTTTCTTTGGTTGTGAACTAACTTAGAGCTATGTTCGGAGGTTTCCTGTGTGATTTATTTATAGTCAAATAAAACGGTACAAATTGGGTAGTTGCATGATATTGAATACTATATATTCTAGTAGATAATAATATATCCACACATGTAATACAATAATAGAATTCGAAATCAAATTTGAAATCGGTCGAAAAATAAAAAACTTATAACTTATAGAAACTTTTTGTCTATCTCTTTCTCGCAAAACGAAGTTTTGCATGTAATTTATATGGCGATACTGAACTATGACGTCACAATTCAGTATTTCCCTCTCTGTCTAATTGAGAGTTTTGAACGCTCATATCTTTTCAATTTTTAAAAATATTAAAAAAACTGTTTATACCAAGCTATTAGTGAGGTAAAAAAGCTTCAATTTAAATAATAAAAAAAAATTAGTCAACTCGCGGATTACATTAATTAACATAGAGACAATAATTACGTTGATAATAATATAATATAATTTAAAACTAACAGGGAACAGTCGACTACCTTGCATATTTTCTCTGACAGAACACTGACATATACGAATAATTTTAGTCCATTCATCCGCAAACACATTACATTCAGGGTTGGCAGCCAGAAGGGCATTCAACAAATTGCGAGTACGACAGACTGGGGATTCGGCTCTGGCTACAGTTTTGGCAGGCAGTTGCGCAAACAGATTGTGCCGGCTTCGGTTTTGACTGTGTCCAATGTATTTGTCGGGCACAAATAGTCGGCACAAAAGACCATGGAGCTCTGGGCAGTCGATTCGTTCCCTTAAGGCCTTACAGTCTACAGTTAGTTGATCATGGCCTCTTCTCACTTCCAATGAGTTAACCCGTGAGAAGGCGCGCTATGAGCAATTTGCTCACACAAAAATCTAATTCAAAAATTTTTTGTCTTTCCCATGCCACACCAATTCAAGCACTTAAGTACCTTCCTAAATATTCACCCCCTCTCCCCTGACGCAATTCTCGATCCGCTCAGTAGCGTTGCGACCGCGCAGCAAGGCGTTTGTGGAGGCCGTGTACCAACGTGCGGCAATTTGCTCATCACGCGCCCAGCAATTACTTTGCACCGAACATGTAAAATACATGTGTTCAGTGTGTTTCGAGAGGCACATTAGTGTAGATTTAATGGATGAATAACACTTTTTAGTTTTTGTTATGGAACAGTTTTTATTGTGATTTTTATGAAACGTGCCAAAAAAATTAATTAATACTAGGTTGTTTTGTTATTTGCGTTAGAAGTTGCTATTATGTTTAATAGTTTTGATTAAAATACTTGTTTTCTTACTTACTAAGCCTTGTGTTATTTATTTAAATACATTATAAGCCAATAAATATAGAAACACTAAAAATATAAACATTTATGATAGTGTGAGCAATTTGCTCGCACGCGCCTACTCGTGTAAGAAAATTAGGCGCGCCTTCTCACGGGTTAAAGCCCAAAGTCCCTAAAAATGATGATTATCACAAGTGAACCAAGGTACCCCGGACATTGCTCAAAACATTGCTGAGCTGACCTAAATGGCAGTCGGCATCGCAATCTTCGCGTGTTAATCAGCTGAATTCTTCAAGGACAGGACTAGGGACTTACGGGAGACCTAAGCCCGGCAGTGGAAGTCTTTTGACTTAGATGATGATGAAGGCCATGCTAAGAGTACATGAGCCAGTGGCAAGGATTTTTTAATTAATTAATTAAATTAATTTAATTAGCAAGGTATTACAACCGAAGTCAAAAATACCTTAACACATTGAAGGACACTGAACGAGACACAATAGAAGTTTTATTGTTATGTCGGTAAGTGTTAATATTGCGCCGCCGTGAGGACGCGGCGGTGCTCCATCCAAGCCGGGCAGACCTCGACCGTATGCTCCACCGTGTCTTCCGGGCGATCCACACAGTGGTGACACCCGGGCGTTTCCTCCCGCCTTATACGGAACAGGAACCTCCCGAAGCAGCCGTGTCCGGTGAGGACCTGCGTCAGGCGGAAGGTGAGGACGCCGTGGCGACTCTCTAGCCACTCCTCAAAGAGGGGAGACTTATCGCCGCAATTGTGGCGTGCCCAGGGTACGGAACCCTTAAAACACAATAATACTTTGCTGAACTTAACGTTAAAATAATAAATACATCTCATGTTGAATTAATTTGTTCTCTTTCCATTAGCTTACTAATGCCAATATTAACAAAGTAAGTTAATTAAATACTTAAGATATCGTATGGCAACATGACGCTCGCGATCGAGATTTTAATTACAAGTCAGAAGATACGGTGATGTATTTATTGAACGTATATTTTACTAATAATACGCAATTTATTCCAGTTATAATTTGATTTTTAATTAGCTTTTTGTAGTTATTAATTGGTAGATCGGTAGCCAATTAATGTCAGTCTGTAACTGACTCACAGTAACTAATGTAAGCCTGGTTTTTGGTCACGCAGAGGAAAATTGAGCTTTATTTATTTATAAAGGTACAACAACAACTTCTGTATACAAAATATCAAATAACATTAGACAGTCATGGGCGTTGCCAATAACAGGTAAACCGACATTCTCAAATACAGTGATAACCTAAGGTAAGAACGAAATGTATAAAAAGTAAGTGGTAACAAACTGTATAAACAAAAATATAAAACTGTCACAAGTTACAGAGGTTGCAAGAGATACTCATACTTACTTACTAACACAGTCAATCTTTAGATTGTGTGGGTTGCGTGCTTTGGGACCTTAAAATTTGGGTTTTAAAGATAATTATAGCATTGATAACACTTTCACAATGTGTGTTATGCCAGATTTATATTATTGTGTTGTGATTTGACATAGGTCTGAACAGCCAGTCGAATCTGTAAAAATCTCACCGTGAAAACTTGCGTGGAGTGAGCTGTCAGTGTCATCCCACTGATGCTAGGGATCATAATCGAGATTTTAATAATATTTTATTTTGCTAATTTATTTATTTATTTAAACTTCTCGCACAAAAGGTACAAAGGCGGACTTAATGCCTTAGGCATTCTCTACCAGTCAACCAAGGGTGGTGAAGAGATAAAATGGCAGGTGCTTTGGTTGACACGACGATGATAAAAATAAAAAAAATAAAACACTAGACAAATACATAAATAGGTTATAAACACATACATACGATTTAAATAATAATAATATATATTTAAAATATATAAATATTTATGTGTATATATATATCTATAATATATAAATATATACAAATTCAAAGAAAAGAGGTGTTGAGATGACTCTACACTATTTATTTTGAAAATAACTCTGCAATTTCCGCTTAAATGCATACCGACTAGTGGCCGTCCTGATATCAAGAGGAAGCGCATTCCAAAGAAGAATGGACTGAATATGAAAGGAAGAATAAACAAAGTCAGAAGTATGAGAAGGACAAAGTAGGAGAAGGTTGTTAGAAGAACGCAGATTCTTAGCATGAGAAGAACATAGACATTGGAAGTGAGACACGAGATAAGAAGGAGGAGTAGGAGAGTTGAGAAGGGAGAAAAGCGTGGTCAAAGCGCGCAAATTTCTTCTTTGGCGAATGGACATCCATTTGAGCTCAGACCTATAACTCGACACATGGTCATATTTCCTAAGATTGAATATGAACCGGATACCATTGTTGAGCAATCTGTCAAGCTTATCCAATAAAACCGCATTCAAGTCAAAGTAGCACACGTCACCATAGTCGATTATAGGGAAAATCAAAGTCTGCACAAGCATCGTTTTCGTTTTAGCGGGCAAAAAGTTTCTCAGACGATACAGGGATCGCAGAGTACCATTGACCCTTTGACAAACACTAGCGACCTGGCGTTGCCAGCTAAGTGTCGAGTCAAGATGCAAACCGAGATCTTTCACAGTAGGGGTGATGGGTATGACGGTACCATTGAAAATAAGGGGAGGAAGAGAGCTAAGCGTCACTCTACCCATTATGCGTGAGCTTCAAATTACAATGGCCTGACACTTTGAGGGGTTTACTGACACCCCGAAACTATCAGACCACTTCTTGATAGCATCTAAGTCTCGGTTTACATCTGCTATAGCGTCCGATAAACCTTCTACCCGCTCAGCTGAATACAACTGAAGATCATCAGCATACAGATGATACGAACACCGAAGACATTGAGTTATAAAATTGATGAAGATGGAGAATAACAATGGAGAAAGAATACCGCCTTGCGGCACACCAGCATCCAGGTCACGCCAACTCGACGAGCTATCATCAAGGCGGACGGACTGCTGACGTCCCCGAAGATAAGAAGTGAACCATTCCAGAGCCTCGGACGAAACCATAAGGTGAGAAAGGATAGAAAGGAGTATATCGTGGCTGACGGCGTTAAAGGCATTAGAGAAATCGATTAATACCAAAACGGTAACTTTGGTATCCTCCATCGCTTCTCTAATGTCACCAGTCACTTTAAGGAGAGCGGTGGCAGTACTGTGCCCAGGCCTGAACCCGGACTGAAAGGAGCTAACGAGGTTGTTCCGATGAACAAACCCCGTAAACTGCTTGTGTACGCAGGCCTCAAGCACTTTAGACAGGAACGGGAGAATGGAAATGGGTCGGAAGTGACTTGGTAGGGAGGGATTTGAAATTTTAGGAAGTGGGCGGACATAGGCCATACGCCACAGGGATGGAAATTGTCCGGAATCAAGGGAAAAGTTAATAATGTGGGTAATCGGAGGGAGAAGACTATCAAGGATCCAAACGACCATACTACGACTGATGCCGTCATAGCCCACAGCCTTGGATTTTATGGACAGGATAATCTTTTTAATTTCGTCCGAGGTCACCGGAGAAAAGTGAAATGGTTCTATGATGGGACTCGCTAGGCCAGAAATGAAATCGACCGTCTGGGACAACATTTGGGAATCCAAATGACGAGTGGTTGTGAAGTGACGGTTGATATCATCAAAGCCAATCGTATTAGGGAAATCCACATGCCGTGGTCTGCCGATACCGAGAGTACCAAGGAACTTCCAGATATCGGCAGGTGAAGAAGAAGATATATTCTCGAGAATATGGCGGCGTTTGGCGTTGCGTATCATCTGATTACACCGATTTCTAGCAGCTTTGAAAAAGTTTCGATTTTCTTCACTACGATCCTTTTTAAATTTACGAAAGGCCCGATCCCTGCGTCTCATCGCCATTCGCACTCCTGTTGTCATCCAAGGAGCAGGAGGACGTCGAAGTTTAATCTGCTTAACAGGAGCGTGTTTGTCGTAGAGAGCGAGGATCGTCTGATCGAAAATGCGCAGTTTTTCGTCTACAGCTGTCGCCGCAGCCAGGTGTTCCCAATTGAGGTCTGAAGCATCCTGACGAATCTTCTCCACGTCCATGCGCGCAAAACACCGCATGTGCAGAACTTTTGGGATAGGTTTAGGTGGTTTTAGGACATATGAGAGGAAAATGAGGTCATGATGGGAAAATCCAGGGGCAGGACACTGACCATGAGAGGAAACAAGGGAGGGTGTGGATGTGAGGATTAGATCGAGCCAAGTGTCATCGCCTGAGATATTAAAATGGGTAGGTTGCAGTGAAAGTATCTGAAGACTAACGGACTCAAAGATGTGAAGGAGTTTACGGGATCGGGGAGTATGATGGGCAAGGTCGGTGTTGAAATCGCCCATGATGACGCAATGTGCATACTCTGAACCTACGGATTCAAGCACCAATTCAAGGTTGGAAAAATAGTCAACGGCGGGTGGACAGTAGACAACACCAAGAAGGGTCTTGACGCCCTTGAGGTAGACCTCCAAAAAGAGGTACGCCGCGGAAGCATGGTATTGTGAGGGAGATGAGGCAATGATTTTATACGGAAAATCGCTACGAAGATAGATAGCTACCCCACCCCCTCCCTTTCCAATTCTATCATTGCGGATAAGAGTGAAACCCGGAAGAGAGTAGGTAGTGGAGAGAAGATGAGGTTTGAGCCAGCTCTCAGAAATCAGAACGGCGTGGACATTGGCATCAGTAAAGGTGTCCAACAGATCACTGTAGTGACTTGGGACACTTTGCGCATTAATATGGCAGACATTTAACAAGTGACCTTTCTGTTGGCTGAAGCTCTTACGCACAAAGTCACCAAGTGTGTCAGTCAAAGAGCTAAAACTAATATTAGCGGATGAGCTAGAGGAATCAATGGCAGAGTAAAAAGAATCATCATCAAAAGACATAAGATTAAAATAAAATATATATAAAATATAACTACTAAATAACCAAATTAACTACATCTACGATTGCTTTTTTTGTAGGTGCAAAACCACTATCTGTGCACCACCCACCAGCAGCACTAGTATAGTTGTACAGGGATTCTTTGGAGCGTGGCCATGAGAACTGGGGTGTTTAATCAAAATCGTCAGGTATTCATACTCCAAAAGATCCCTGTAATACAGTACAGTAGTAGTGATATAAAATCCAGAAATAAACATAAAATTAAAAGAGGAAACAGCATCAAAAACATTAACATAAAAAAAGAGAAAAAAAATAAAAATATGAACAAGCAAACAATGAAACGAAACGACAAAATTACATGTCCAATGTTAATTCTATTGATCATTTTATATAAGGTGTTAAAAAATTAACCTTACAAACTTTAAGAGGTGCTTTAGACCATCAAACTGAACAACTTTCACTATGGGACCAACTCTGAAATCACAAAAAAAAAATCAGCTGTTCCCTACATTTTGACGACTCGTACGAACATAAATGTAGGGAACAGCTGATTTTTTTTCGCGATTTCAGGTTTGGTCCCATAGTGAAAGTTGTTCAGTTTGATGGTCTCAAGTACCTCTTAAAGTTTGTAAGGTTCATTTTTTAACACTTTGTATAATTATATAATATTTTATATAACATGAGTGTGTATACTTTTCGAGTCATACAGGACATCATACAAACGGGTCATTTTGCTTTAAAACTAAGCAACCCACTTATATTAAAAGAAAATATGCCACAGACATGTTCTTTCAAACTATGATTAGGCCCACCAAGCGATGCAATCCAATCTGAACGAGCATTGTGGAAAATTCTAGAACATTTTTCATTATTAAATGGAACATCTTCATTATTTAACTCTTCAGTTAGTATTCTCGAACAAATTGGAAAATACGCCTGAGGCCCTTTTAATTCTGTGGAGACTAATCTTGAAGATATCGGTTAAATCCTTGTACATAAAGCCTTCTTTTTTACTTATTTTTGGGATAAATTTGGACTAGAAATTTAAAAAATTCTCCTAATAATCTCGATGAATGAAATGAAAATTTTTAAAGCTACTTAAGTACCTTTTTTATTAGATTCTTAAAAATACAATGACCAAAAAGTCATGCCTGCTTATTCGGAATTTTAGACTCACATTCGTTTTCCTTGATCTTGAATTCAAGGTCGCTCAACGAGCTATGCAACGGGCTATGCTTGAAGTTTCTTTGAGGGATTGAATCCACAATGAGGTGATGCTGATGGGTAATTCCATCATGCCTTTTTTTTGTGGGAAATTATCAAATAAATTATCCCTCTCGCGTGCTTCCGCCGGTAGGAGCGGGAGGGCGTGTCAGACTTTTACTGACTAAAACCCCGGGTGGGTTTTCCTTCAGTTGCCTTGTAACTCTTTCGAACAACCCGCAACCCTGGCAAATCCCATCACGCCTTAAAATATTATTAATAGAAAGCAACAGACTCTCGTCTGGTACATTTTACGCTTAATCCCGCGTCCTAACCAAAATGAACGGTCGCGCGAATACGCGAAAATCAGAAGGCCAATTCCCGTAATTAAAAACTTTCAAAATCTAGTCTCAATCTCATCTCAGCGACAATCAAAGTCAAAAACTTTAAAAAATATAGGAAAGTTTTAGGTATTTTTGACAGATTGAGACAGATCAGACTGTGAACGTTTTTAAAATTACGAGAATTGCTCCTCAGAACGCGCTCTCTGACCTCGTGTTCGCGCGACGATAGATTTGATTAGGACACGGCCTAAACTACTGGACCGATCGTTATGAATTTCGACAGGTAGGTAGTCTGAGACGTGGAGAAGGAAATAGGGTACTTTTATTCTGGAAATTTGTATAGAATAAAATACAAAATACACGTAGACTAAGTCGCAGCCAACTGCTAGCACTATGAAACAGTAATTACACATGGCTTCTCGTGCCAAGCTAAACGCCAAAACGCTACACCACTAAATCAATCCCTGAAACGTATTCTATGAGCTACAGATTAGCCGACTCAGCAATTTGTGTCTAGACTTAGCTGAAGGCACTTTAATTAATGCTGGCGCTTCTGTATCAATGGCAGATCTACTTCGAAAATTAAAGATTAATAATTATGTTGGTAGGTTTGTAGGCATTTGTAGGTAGGTGTGAGCTCTCTACGAGCTCACGGTACCTAAAAATGGATGACTAAATTATACAAAAGTCTGTTGAATATCTTTGATCTTTATTTCCATAAACGATTCTACGTTTGTTGTATTTTATATAATATCACATCGCTTGGCAACTAAACTGAGCCGTACTGCATGTCGATTCTGTAAAAATCTCACCTGAAAACTTGCATGGAGTGAGCTGTCAGTGTCATCCCACTGATTGACGAAGCAAACATTTACAATCATAATCGAGATTTTATTAATATTTTTAAATGCTGATTCTTTCTATGCTAAGTCTGTAACAATGCGATGTAATTAATATACATAATTATATTGATTGATTTTGGTTTGTTGATTTTTTTGGTGCACTTTTTCTTACTTTTAGAAGCATTTCGTAAGAAGATAAATGTTAATTAACTACACACGCAATCACATAACATACAATAAATACCTACTTCATTTGAACAAAACGGACTTTTGTATTTAGAAAAGATTCTTCTGTATTTATAAGAAACCAATGTATTAACCCAGACATTAATATCATGGTATTTATTATCCTAACAAATGCTTTCGGCAATCATCTCCCTTTTTATGTGACAACCTCATCCTGTTTTCCGAAAATAATATAATGTAATGTTGCCAGTAACGGCGCAATTATTTAGTTTGGCAACTATTTTTGTGGTATTATGTCTTAATATTTTTAATGTTTTATGAGTACCTATTATGGTTGTTATATTTTATCTTTATCTACGGACAAAATAAACGTACCTATGTATATGTGTTCTATTCAGACAAATTAGAAAACTTTGAAATGAGATAGTTTTCAAACATAATCCTAGATAGGCTTATGTTTAATATTAGGTTGTCTTATAAGTTCTTGCCATATTTTATTTATCTCGAATTTTCTCGTATTTAAACTAAAGTGAATTCAAGAAAGTTCTAGATCTTTCTAGTAAGGATGAGTATCTTTTATGGTGAGGGTATAAATAGGCGCGGACGCAACGAAATAATTAGTCTTTAGTGAAAATGGATCAGCGTCAACTGCGAGCTATTATGTTATAATTATGAGCATCGACTTAAAGTCTCTTCAACAGAAACGGCTAAAAAGATTAACACTGCATTTGGACCGGGTACTACTAGCGATCGGACTGTTCTTTTCTGGTACAAGCGTTATGACACCGGTGATATAAGCTGTGAAGATCAACCTCGCCCAGGCCGACCCACCAGCTTTGATGAAGATGCTTTGCATCACGAACTTGAGTTACATCCAGACTATAGTACGCGCGATTTAGAGAAGGCGCTTGGACAATCCCATGCGACTATAGATCGTTATCTCAAATCGATGGGATATCGCAAAGTGATGTCACGTTGGACACCTCATGCGTTAACGGACCATGGCCGGGCCGTTCGTGTGGCCATTTGTCAAAGTTTGTTACTTCGTCCGCACAGACGAGACTTTCTCAAGGACATTATTACATGTGACGAGAGCTGGATACATTATGAAACTAACACGCGTCATGCCTATTGGATTCCTCGCGGGGAAAACCCACCAGATAAAAGATAAAGATAAAAGATATTTTATTTTGCAAATATGGGTACAGTACATGGTGTTTTAAGGAAACAGCCCAGCCTAAAATTAATGAACACGGTTGTAAGATTATGCTGTCTGTTTTCTGGGATTGGCAAGGAATGATTTTCTGGGAACTCCTCGAATCTCATCAGACTATTAACGCCAATCTGTTTACGCAGCAGCTTCGCAAACTAGC
Organism: Eremobia ochroleuca; assembly: GCA_949629135.1. NCBI lineage: Eukaryota > Metazoa > Arthropoda > Insecta > Lepidoptera > Noctuidae > Eremobia > Eremobia ochroleuca. The sequence continues at coordinate 18,553,006 of OX451397.1, read as the reverse complement.
AGAGATGTTCAAAATTAAGCGGCCAAAACGACTTGGAGTCCAACTTTTGCATGACAACGCACGACCTCATTGCGCCAAATTAACACATAAACAGCTGGAGGAGCTAAGATGGCTGACTGTTCCACATCCACCGTATATCCCGGATCTTGCGCCTTCAGACTTTCATTTATTTCGAGCTCTTAAATTTCATTTACTAGGAAAAAAATTCGAAAAATCGGGAAGTATTAAAATTGAACTTGAAAATTTGTTCGAGTCCCAGCCTGCCTCATTTTGGGAGAAGGGTATTCAAATTTTGCCCAGTAGATCTCTGACTGTTGTTGATAACGAGGGAGACTATATAATTGATTAAATGTATTTTTATTAATAAAAAAATATTAATAATAATTTGTTTTTTAACTGGCAATAATTTATGAGACAACCTAATAATTTTAGTTTTATTACAAAATAAGATTTGTCTTCAGACCCAGGTTTAAACTATGGAGCAATTTTTTAATTTTGTTCCGACTATGTTAAAGTTCAGGTGGTCCACTACCCAACCACGATGCCCATACTTTTTGGTCGATATTAGAAAGGGCGCTACCTCCTCCGTGTCACTTACAAACAGGATTGGTTCGGTTTCCAAACTATGAATGAATGACAACAAGATTTGACAGTTGTCCCCACGCCCGATGTGATTAATCCCGCCTGATCGTAGACAGGTTCTCTGTCTACGCGCCTGATAAATTTTATTTGACACTTGTTTTGACAAAACAACTACTTTCGAACAGGTCCGTATCTTCGTTGATGAACTTAAAGAGTAAGGGTCTCTGATTACAAATTCACAACTTAGTACGTCTAACTTGTCAGTATAGTGTGTGTATAGTTTGTTATGTTGTATTTATTTATAGTATTTTATGGTATTTATTTATAGTATTTTTAAGTTATATTATTATAGTATTGTATTTGTGATGTATTAGTTTATAAGTATGTTTGTAGTAGTATGTATTATTTTTTCTATGGGCCTTAGTTGCCTGAAATAAAGGAATAAATAAATAATAAAGAGTTGCATTTCTATTACAGCTAGGTCCTTACACGACAACTGCCTCGATAATTTAAACCATGTCTTATGAAACCTGTCAATTTTTGGATTGAAACCTTCGGGCCGTATGGTCCGAGTGCTCATGGCTTGTTTAACGAAATCTCCAAACGGCTGGTTAACGCTTCCCGTGACATTGCCATGCAACGTGGCAATGCCACCAGTCTCTTGTGTACAGACGCCAGCACATCAAGCTACTAAAATCTGTCAAATTTATTTAATAGATTTTCAACTTTATCGCTAAAGCATAAGGTTCAAAGTTTATTGGGAAAATTTGACATTTTCGGGTAGCTTGACCAGTCAACAGCGATGCGGAGAAATTTTTCGACGCCATTTTAGTATGTTAATAGTTTTAGTTAGGTTAGGATATTAAATTTTTATTTTAATAGTTTGTTAGTTAATTAAGTGCTGATTTTTCCATAGATGGATTATTTTTATTCATGGAATAAAATTGACGTCTGACAGATTTTGTGTGGAAGAACTGTCAAAATTATTCCTCCGACAAAATTGTCTGGCGTTGGATTAATCAGCCCTTAGTATAAGAAGTTTATCCAGTGTATATATTTTTATCCTCTATGATAAATAAAATATATGTCATAAGAATAACCTAATTGTATAATATAGAAAATGGCTGAGATTAGGACGCGTTCACATTAGCAAACGAGCGCTGAACGCGTTTATACACGCGAGAATTGACGTCCAAAATACACGTGACAGACAAATTCAATGGACAACTTGTATGCCTTCGGTGGGCACGTTTGTCGCGCGTTAACAAACACAGGTACACGCGAAAATTCTATCAGAGTTTGGAGTGTTTGGACTACGAGTACGTTATGCGGCTTTTCGGGTACACTGCTGGAAATAGGCCTCTCCTATCAGAAAATATTTCAACGATCACCTCATGAATACATTTCTCAATACTGATACACGTAATTCCTGAGTCACTTTAACCTGATTGTTGTAATAATCAATGTTCATGAGGAACTTTGGCTCATGAGATAAAAGTATCCTTTTACTTAGTTCAGGAGCCAGCTGTTCAACCTGCCTCTGCCCACTGCTTGTACAGATGCCAGCACATCAAGCTACCCGAAACTGTCAAATTTCCCCAATCAACTTTGAACCTTATGCTTAAGCAATAAAGTTGAAAATCTATTAAAGAAATTTGACAGGATGTAGTAGCTTGATGTGCTGGCGTCTGCACAATCATGTTTATTCTATGTCTAATCTTATGTGTTTATCTTTGTACAATCAATTTATTGTTATTATTGCGATTCAACTCGATTTGAGGGCGTCCTACCTTACGGTTACAGTTTCGCAGTCTCCACCCAAGAAAACGTCGAAGGGCCTTTTCCCACGGCAAGATCCCGTTTTTTGCAGGTACTTTTTTTTACCGGATCCCGTTTAGTAGTGTACGTGTTTAAATATATGTATTCACACATGCATCCTGCTTGCAGTGTCCGGCAAACAAGATGCTTGTGTAAATATGTATATTTAAACACGTACACTACTAAACGGGATCCTGCAAAAAACCGTACCTGAAAAAAACCGTACCTGCAATAAACGGGATCTTGCCGTGGGAAAGAGCCCTCACGGTCATCGGGTCTACGGGTAATATAGCCGCCCCATTGCCACTTCAGCTTCCTTATTCTGTGAGCTTTGTCGACAACTTCGGTTCTCTGCAGGTATTTTACCTATGATTTTGAATCACTGTCAAAAACAGTGTCATCTTTATCGTCGTTGCAATAACGTTGCTATTTTTAGGGTTCCGTACCCAAAGGGTAAAACGGGACCCTATTACTAAGAGAAGAAGGCAGCTGGAGAGAAGGTAGCTGGGGTAGACTGGATGCGGAAGGCGGAGGAAAGGGTGTTGTGGCGCAGTCTGGGAGAGGCCTATGTCCAGCAGTGGACTGCGACAGGCTGAGTTGATTACGAAGAGTCCGTGGTCCGTCCGTCCGTCTGTCACCAGGATGTATCTCATGAACCGTGATAGTTAGACAGTTGAAATTTTCACAGATGATGTATTTCAGTTGCCGCTATAACAACAAATACTAAAAAATAGAATAAAATAAATATTTAAGGGGGGCTCCCATTCAACAAACGTGTTTTTTTTTTTGCCGTTTTTATTGATAATGGTACGGAACCCTTCGTGCGCGAATCCAACTCGCACTTGGCCGGTTTTTAATTTTGTTGCTACCATTGACAAGTCTGTTGTGTTGTCTGTTGTTGTGTGTCTGCACAGTGATTTTATTTTCATTATTTTAAGGTTAAAATAAAAAAAATTAAAGGACTGTGTGATAGCTTTGATATCGCATAAAGAACATTTTGGTATTTTTACATTCGTTTTGTCTATTTCAATGTACAGACGTCAGATTTTCCCAATCAACTTTGAACCTTATGCTTAGTGAAAAAGTTGCTTAGTGATAAAGTTGAAAATCGATTAAAGAAATCTGACAGATTGTAGTAGCTTGATGTGCTGACGTCTGTACTTTAGTGTAACTGCCATGTTGTTATTTCGTAAGCAATAAAAAGAACTTTGAAATTGAAACTGGGGACTAGTCTTCAGTTTCAATTAAATTGTTCTCAAATAATGGCTCAAGGAATATCTACTCCAAAAAGTATTTCTTCAGTGCTCTTCTGTAAAAATCTCACCGTGAGAACTTGGGTGAAGTGAGCGGGAAGTGAGCTCTGTCATTCCCTAATGGTAGGGATTAAGACTATTAAGCGCTCACTTCACTTATGATTTCACGGTGAGATTTTTACAGAATCGAGCGGCCGATCTATCTATAGTTCTATACCTATACGAGTACTAATAATAAAGCTGAAGAGTTTGTCTGTGTTAACGCTCTAATCTCTGAAATTCATCATCATCTGCCTAGCCTTTTCCCACCTATGTTGGGGTCGGCTTCCAGTCTAACCGGATGCAGCTGAATACCAGTATTTTACGTGGAGCGACTGCCTATCTGACCTCCACAACCCAGTTACTGGGTAATAAGGTACCCCTAGGTAAGACTGGCTGTCAGACTTTCGGGCTACTGACGACCCGTAACGACTGTCAAAGATCCACGAATGACAGCCGGGACCAACGGCTTAACGTGCTTTCCGAGGCACGGAGGGGTCTTGGTATGTGAAGATGGTAACCCATCCACGGATCAACCGCGACAAGCGTAGCTTAACCTGATCGATCGACCTATGCGGCTGTTATTACTTAGCCACAAGCCCCTCAATCTCTGAAATTACCAGTCTCATTAAAAAAATCTTTTTGGTTTAGTAACATCACGCTAGGACCTTTAGGAGTCGAGCAAAAAGAAAAAAAATCAGAAAGTACGCTGAGCGGAACAAAGTAATAGCGCGGCCAGGCTATGCGATGTGATTACAGTGGCCCTTGGCACAAGCAACTGAAGTAGACCACTAGAACTGTAGTGGCCTATCGATAGTTGACGTCATATCAATAGTATCGATAGTATCGATACTATCGCAGACCAGCATATATTTAGGAACAATACTATCGATAGTATTAATAGTATCGATAGCTCACACTATCGATAGTTTTATAAACGGCGATAGTACTATATACTATCGATAGTATTATTTAAAAAAAATCGATACTATCGATACTATTGTAGTATTATAATGTAATAGTATCGATACTATCGATACTACCGATACTATTGCTACCAATCAATAGTATTAGTTAATTTGTGATATCGATAGTATCGATACTATCGATACTATCGATAGCACTATCGATATTGTTACTAGTTTCCGAGGTCATCTATCGATAGTGAGACTATCGATAGTTGGGCAACTATAAACTGAAGGAACACGGGTGGGTTTTAGTCAGTAAAAGACTGACACGCCCTCCCGCTCCGCCCAGAGCGGGAGAAGTTAAGATAATTTCCCACCTAAAAAAAAAAGGCTATGAGCTGTGACGGGGTTAGTCAGGGGAATAAGAAATTTCACGCGGACGGATTCGCGGGAAGAGCTAGTTTAGCATAAAATTCTAGTTTTTGTTGCTATAAAAATGTTCGCAAAATTAAAATATTCCAGTCCATGCAATCAAGTGTGGAACACGCAAGAATATTTGTGTTGAATATTAGATTATGTCTGATTGGTAAAAAACAAAGAATCGTCAAAGAGTCCTCATGAATGTATAACGATTCGAACAATTGGCGCTGAAGACGGAGAGTACAGCATAATGCTATGTACACAGAGAAGATTTTGTTTCTAAGGATATCTAGATGATATAATACTCTTTATTTTGTACACCATATAAAGTACAAATATAAATGTAGAAATTTTACAGAGGGTGACACAACTATCTTTGTTTCAAATGCCAATATTGATATTGATAGAAAACAAGTCACGACACAGTAGCTAAATATTGACGTCTTGGTTTGGGTGGCTTGCCACTTTTTACCCGACTACGGCGAAGCAAAAGGAAGGGTTATGATGTTGACCAGTATGTTTGTATGTATGTTCATCTGTTATCTGATAACTTCTAAACTACTTGTCATAATTTGACAAATGAGGTATTGTTAGAAGCGTCTTGAATAAATATGTTGAGATGGTGCCTTGTTGGATATCAAACGAAAGAGCTTAGTTAGCACATTTCAAAAATATAAAAATTAATGAAACAAGCCCCAAAATAATTAAATAAAAAATTAGTTTACAAACTAAAACCCTAATGAAAAGGATGAAACAGGTGTTAGCTTGTTTCAAATTCCTGTTTTAATTCTAAATAAATATTGCTCACTTTCTAGATAGATTTGCCTCCTTCATTAAAAATAAGTTGTGAATTCTACTAAAACTTATCGATTATTCCGGAAGTTGGGTTTAATTAAAAAAAAACATGTATTGTTTTAATATCGAAGTATAATATCCACTACGGTAACATTATCACAGCACAGACAGAAGACCTACTTATTGTCTGTAAATAAAACTGCTAACATACTATTTTACTTTTATTTATCTAAGTTTTAATTTATTTTTTACGTTAAACTCAGTGTTAATTTATTACATTAAGAATTCATGCATTTTCTAGCCTGAAGCACAGGTTCAACCTAGTTCAGGCAAATTAGCAACTGTGCGCTATCGTAATTGTTAAGGTATTAAAGTGTAAATGTTATCCCCTTTATATAAATAAACGATTTTATTATTATTTTTATTATTATATTATTATTATTATCAAAAAAAGCAACAAATGATTAATATTGTAACAAAACTTTTAAATGTATTTTCACTATGACAACTGAATGTATTATTTTTACTTTGGCAACACTTAGAAATAACGGTTAGGACATTCTCGTTATTTCTGAGTGGGAGAAAAAGTCGTTTTAAAAATTGTAAAAGGCAGTGCACGGGCAGTAATCGTTGAGCTGTAAAGCAAGCCACTAGTCAGGAATCAGTGTGTATAATAAAGACATTTTACAAGAACAGTGTTTGAGTTTTAAAAATAGAAGTGTTTAACACAGGAAAGTACCTTCCCGTGGTTGCATGCTACTATTGCTATAAGTATAGCGGCATGCGACCACGGGAAGGTACTTTCTTGTTTCAACCTTTTCAGTAGTCGGGTTCTAGTTTTCAAACTTATTTTTTATCTTTTTGGTTTGGTGTCTGATTCTGTGAGTGTTTTATTTAGGTTGAGCAATCGTTACTGTATTATATACCTATATAAAGCGTAAAAATTGTAGGGAAAGTAAGTATTAACATAACTTTATGTTTGTTTGCCCCAACAGGGTTAAGCAGAGGTACCCACACATTTCGGTCATGTAATATGTGTAATATCTTACAAAGTAAGTATGATTGTTTTAAAATTTAATTTTTAATTGTATTAAAAACAATTTTTATTCTACATTAGATAAATATGACGTTGCATGAATTATTGTATTCAACATTTCCTATCAATAACGTCAGCACGATCAATACAAATTATTTATAGAATGGCTTGCCAATAATATTTAACAATGAAACTGAAGTGGAAAGGGTCCATTGTTGACTGCCAAGCAGCCATAATAGAATTAGTTCCGGTTAGTTGTGTACAATACAATTCGTATCCGTTGCATTTATAAACAGAAAGCGGTACTGAATTATAATAAGGAAACAATACTATTGTTTATTTGTTTTAATTCAGTATAAGGGCTCCCGCAGATAAGCGCGACGCGACGGTGCGACATGATTCTGGTAGAACAAATTCCACACAGTTTTTATAGAAATTGTTCTACTAGTGTCGGGTCGCGCTTGTCTGCGGGAGCCTTTAAGTGGTTTCGAATCCAGAGGTTTATTTTTAGACTAGCTTTTGCGCGCCGTTTCGCCTCTGTGTTTGTCGGAAAATATCCCATGGGAAAGTATTGTCGGGATTAAAAGTACCCTATGTGTTAAACCACCAATTCATTTCATAACAGAGCTTCTAGAAGGTTAATCTAGGTCTAGGGCGTCTATGCGGGTTAACTTTATCTTTTTCGGGACTAAATAGAGTGCACTGCTAACTGAGCATTTTGACTTTTGACAGCAATCATCTCACAATTCTCACAGAACCACCGACACACTTTTTATTTAAAAAAAAAAAAACGTTGTCCCGCACTAGGAATTTCTCCTGTATTGCGGGTGCGTTTACAAACATTTAAACTCACATACACAAACAGCCAGACCCGGAACAACTACTTGTAGGTCATACAGACACTTGTTCCGTGCGGGAATCGAACCCGCGACACTGGTGATCAATAATAAATACTCGTATATTTACGATGTTTCTCGTATAACATGGCGTATAATTTACAGACACAGGACTGTTCTCCAGATGATAATAAAACCACCCATTTGGCATCCCTCCCATGACAATCACGGGGTAAAACGTATAAATCTACGTCTTTTCGTAGCGGTGACTATCCGCGGGGGCCAAGTAGAGGGATGTTGTAGAAGTTCCGTAAAGACCAACCTTCTTTAGTGCATATGCAAAATCAGCCGTAATGTTCTCACTGCACACAGGCCTCCGCTTTGTGAGAGGTACCACGCGGGCCCAGAGCAGGTTGGTACAGTCACATGTCCTCGATTTTTTGGTTCTAGGATGCCGGTTTCCTCACGAGGTCTTTATTCACTGTTTTGAGTGCAGTGGTTGTGAAATTATTTACACAAATTAAAGCGCATGCGTGGGTCCGAACCCATAAGGGCTCCCGCAGATAATCGCGACGCGACAGGGCGACACGATTCTGGTAGAACAAATTCCACGAAGTTTTCATAGAAATTGTTCTACTAGGGTCGCGTCGCGCTGTCGCGTGCGTTTGTCTGCAGAAGGCTTTACTCGTGAGCCGGGGCCGTTACTACTGGGCCCGGCACTGCTCTACAATCTTTAGTGCATATAACCAATAATCAAAAGAAAGGTAGAAACGAGCTATTGCCACAGATATGATTGTCACGCATTAAGCCTCGTGCAGACTGGCGCGACTTGTCGTGCGACGTGGCGCGGGGCGATTCTGCAATATTATCGCGCCGCAACACCTTTCACACTAGAGCAACGCGAATCACAGCCGCTACCGCAATATCGCCGCGATATCGCCGCGTCGCCGTACAAAATGTTCCTATTGGAGTCGCGGCGCAGCTATGTTGCGGCGCGACAGGTCGCCCCTGTGTGAATTGTCGCGCACGTTTCCATAGAAATTGTTCTACGGATATATATAGCAGAATCGCGTCGCGCCTGTCTGTACGAGCCTTTAGCATGAATTTCTTCCTCCAAAAAAAAAAATTTGAACAGTGAAGTGTGTAAAGTGATTGCAAGATAAGTTTCGCCTTTAAGGCTACGTTCAGCCGAATTATTGACGATTTTATTACTATCTATGCCCCCTCCCTTTGTATGTAGAGTTGTTATCTTTCGATTAGAAAGTACACCATGTTGTTATTAATTTACTTACCTTAGTGCTAGTATTATGAAAAGTAACGAAGCAATCCTTCTCCCAATCATCTGTCTACTGTAACACCCAAGACATAGTGGTTTATTTAAATTCTCCGTCATCTTGGGGGTCGTTTGGGTGTACAATCACTAAGATAAATGCTGCGACATTCCTCGCGGTCATCAGATATTGTGGCAGTAAAAGGAATTGTACCATGTATGTGTGTTCGTTTATGTATGCGGCTTGGAAATAGGTCACACTTTGGTTGTCGCGAACGCGAAGATGTGATTTTCCAAGATGCTAAACATATATGTTCGAAAGAAATACAATGAATTGTGAGATGATTGATGTACTATAGCGTATAGTACATTACTATACGTGTAAGTAAAGTAGTCCAGTAGTGCACTGCGTGAAATTAAAAACGTTACGGCTACATACGAGTGGTTCACATGACTGTATCGTATACTATTTTGTAGCTCGTGTGACTTAAGCCCGCACTGAAGTCACGCTTTTGGCAGGCCTGTTGGTCTAGTGGTCAGTGGCCCTGACTACTATACGCAAAGTCGTGGGTTCGATTCCCACCCAGGACAAATGTTTGTGTGATGTGCACGGTCATTTGTTCTGTGTCTAGGTGTAATTTATCTATAATATGTATGTTTTTAGAAATATATATGTATGTTTATCGTTTGTCTAGTACTCATAGCACAAGCTCTGCTGTTTGGGACTAGATGGCGTTGTATGAAAGTTGTGGAATATATTATATTGTGGAGTATATTATATATATTATATTATTTTCTGTATATAAATGTCTCAGAAATGCGTGACTTAAGTGCGGGTTTAGGTCACACAGTGCTATAAAATATTGGATAGATACCTATGGAATTCTGGCTTACAGTGAATGCAGTGGGTGCGAAAAGTGTAGCAGACACATACCTACCAAGTCGAGTGCTAACAGCTTCTATAGGGACTATTTAATAATACAACGTTATAATTATTAAATTTATTCCATGCGAACGTGTTTACATCAACGCGTCCGCCGCGCACTGTTTTTTCAAAACAAAAAACCTACTAGACATAATTTGAAAGCTTATTCTAAATTCGCTTGAATGTTCGAAAGCATCTAGGGTTATTTTACTGCCAGCCAGCACAACATATGGTCGACTTTTGCAGACCTTTTATAATACCTAAATACGGTCCACCTAATGGTTAGTGGTCACCGTTGCCTCACTAATCTGAGGTACTCTGCCACCGCTGGTGCATAGCCATCCCAGACAAAAAGCTGAAATGTCTCATATGCCTGTAATTACACAGGCAGTCATACAGCTTAAAGTGGAACACAGCAAGCTGGATTACCTTTTTTATATATTATTTACCTAGGTATTTTCCTACACGAACTTCACCTACACAATGTAAAGGCAAAACAAAGTTTGCCTCAACTTCTTGATGTACACCGGGATAATTTAGATCAATAACATGGTTGTAAGTACTCGAACTTTCAACATCATTATGTACATACAAACATTACCTACTTACTAGGGAAGCCTCCGGCGTTCACTAATTATATGGAAGAAGGCTTGTTAATGTTGTATACCAAAGATATTGTTATTTCGGGTGATTAGGGTTTTGTATTCAAGTTTTGTTATTTTTATATTGGGGTTTAGAAAGTAGAAATGTGGAGGCGCTCGTGGTTAAGGAATAACAGCCGCACGGGTCGATCGATCAGGTTAAGCTACGCTTGCTGGGGTCGGTCGATGGATGGGTGACCATCTTTACATACCGAGACTAACCCTTCCATGTTAAGCCGTTGGTCCCGACTGGCGTTCTTGGATGTTTGACGGTCGTTACGGGTCGTCAGAAGCCCGAAAGTCTGACAACCAATCTTACCAAGGGGTATCGTATTAAGCAATAGCTGGGTTGTGGAGGTCAGATAGGCAGTAGCTCCATGTAAAATATTGGTATTCAGCTGGATCCGGTTAGACTGGAAGCCGACCCCAACATAGTTGGGAAAAGGTTCGGTAGATGATTAGAAACAGTTAAAATGGAACCGGAAATGGTTTGCAGTCGCAAAATCCTGTTTACCAACTTGTTTAAAAATACTTGTCTTAATGTACAGACGGCACACCAAGCTACTACAAATTTCTTTAATAGATTTTCAACTTTATCAATAAAGCATAAGGTTCAAAGTTGATTGGAAAAATTGACAGTTTTGGGTAGCTTGATGTGCTATCTGTAAAACCATTAAGATAAGTATTTTTGTTATAGACTTTAGAGTTTACCCCTACGGACTCGAGAACTTGCTATGGTTTGCTTTAACGGCACGGCAATATAGAAGAATGATTGGAAAATATAAAAAAAAAATCTTATTTTCACATTGCAATTGATCAACATAGTTACTCACTGCCTGTTGGCGGCTTAAGATTATTGCTGAACTGGGTCATCATGAGGAAACCGGCGTGTCCTAGAACCAAATATTAGGTGAATCAAATATAAACAGGACTTTTTTTATTACTGGTCGCTGAGTGAAGTGACGTGCTTGGTGCTGTTGTATGTGTTAGGGGGGATCATCTAGGGGAGGGGGGTATACTGCTCCGGCTCACTTTCGTTTATTGCGCGCCAGTAGCATCATGTATGAGCAGGAGGTATATAAGTCTGTTGAGCAACGACTTATCATAATTTTTTTAACACGGGAATAAAATAAATCTTCCGAAATTTTGCATCCATTGACTCTACAGTTCGATAAGAATACGCTTTCAAGAACTCAAGTGTAGGAATGGCACAAAAAAACATTCAAGTGGAGGACGCCGTTTTCACACTGACCAGATAGTGGAATCATTTGTGTGCAATTGGCTAAAGGCACGACCGACTACATTCTTCGATACTGGCATCAAGAAACATCTCCTGCGCTGGGAAAAATGTGTTAATAGAAGGGGAGATTATGTAGAAAATAAAATATATTCCTTTTTTTTTACGAGTATAATAATACGTGCGTATTTTTTTTTTATTTAAGTCCGGTTTATATTTCATCCACCCACGTATTTGAAGACATATGACATCTAACCCGCACTGTGCCCGCGTTGTAGATATTATAGCCACATGGTAGAATTACAGTCCACTCCCAATTGAAGAGAGGAGGCCGGTGTTGCAGCAGTGGCAACATTATGGGCAGATTATGCTCGGCCATATACAGTGTGAGTCTTTATAAAGTGCACATATTAAAAAGGGTGAAAATATAAACAGTTTTATCGACGGAAAAAATATCAAAAAAAATCTAAAAAAAATTTAAATTTTTAATTTTTTTTACTCTCGTCTGGGTACCCCATGCAAACAAACTGTTACTACTTTTAAACTAAATGTCATATTAAAACAAAACAAAATTAATAATGATCTCTAATAATAGGCCAAGCTAATAAAGCCATAATTTTTTGAAAAAGAAACCTCATAAATTAATTATTCATGATTTTTACCATTTTTTACCATTTTTTACCATTTAAAAAAAAAAAAAAACATTTTTTCCGTCGATAAAATTGTTTATACTTTCACCCTTTTTAATATGTGCACTTTATAAAGACTCACACTGTATAAGCAATTCAATTGATTTAAAAATAGTAGTAAAATTTGGACCGCCAATGAAGTCCAATTCCCAGTCTGTTACATACATAATGGTTATTTTAATTATTTACCCCAATCACTGCCTCACTACAGATCACACACACGCACATAACACTATAGCTTCCAAACAAAACGAGCTAATATTTGTACTGAGAATGAAGCCGCGAAATCAATAGCTAATTGTGAACCATTGCATTCAGTGAATGTTTGTTCAATAGTTTCCACGAGTGGGTGTTAATTTACAGTCAGCATCAGATAAATTGGAGCTTTCAAAGTAGTCCAAATCGAGTGAAGAACATAATTTCAATTATATATTCGCAGACATTGCATTCAAACTGTCGTAACTGTGTGTGGAGGTCAGATAGGCAGTCGCTCCATGTAAAATACTGGTATTCAGCTGCATCCGGTTAGACAGGAAGCCGACCCCAACATAGTTGGGAGAAGGCTAGGCAGATGATGATGTAGTGGAACCGGAGCTGGCATTGGAATGGAGACCGCGTATCGGCGGGCGTGATGTGGGACGCCCCCCAGCTAGATAAACAGACGACCTAAAGAAGGTGGCTGGGGTAGACTGCATGCGGAAGGCGGAGGATGGGGTGTTGTGGCGCAGTCTGAAAGAAGCCTATGTCCGGCAGTGGACTGCGATAGGCTGAGTTGATTGAGTGGCACCAAGTTGCCGTATCTGGCCATACCACTTTTAAGCCCGCGATGGTTTGTGTGCTACTAGTATGTTTAAAGGATCAACAAATGCCTGTAAACTGTTTTTTTTTAATAATAAATTAAAAAAAAACCACGTGAACAGCTTGAGCGACAAGCACTTCACGTCCAAAGTCAACGGGGTACCGGTGGCTGTGGGCGGTGTCTCGTTTAGTCTAATGATTTGCCGTACCACGCCAGGTCGTGCCGTTTAGTGCGCGCTGGCCCTAATGGTCAGTGGTCTCGAACCTACCGATTTTTCGGTACATTTTTTCGGTTGATTGAATATTGTATTTTTTTTTCGGTAGATTTTTTCGGTTAATTGAATATTTTATTTTTTTGTCAAATACCTACCGATTTTGGGTTCAAATATACCGATTTTAGCTGGCAACTCTACCGATCTCGCTCTACGACGTTCGAGACCACTGCTAATGGTGCTTAACATTTTCATTTCTTGACCTTTACAAAAAACCTCTGTAAAAAAGTTATTGTTCAAAATGTTTTGTTTGTTTATAAAAAAAAAAAGAAGTTAATAGATATTTATTTACGTCATTTATTTTTATTATCTTTGAAACAAACCTTATAAAAAAATTTCTTACACACTATTCGCCAGACGGTAACAAATTATAATTCGTTTAAAGTTTATTTTCATGTCATTCACCTCTGAACAAATACAACACTGCGTAAACCCATTCGAGGGAACTTTTTAAAACCCATAAACGAGAACTTTTTATGGGTTCTAAAAGTTTCAGTCCATTAAGGACTTTCAACCGCAATTTTCGTTTAAAAATAAAGGGGGATGTAGGTACCGTTTACATTATAGGAGCTTTATGTTACTTTAGTAGGTAACTTTTATCAACCATTTTTATCAAAAACAAAAATCTGTTATCATGTTTTTAGTCTCAAGTATTTTGTGGTATTTTCTAATTCTATTTTTTTTTAACAATGGGCAAATAGTTTCTTTTTTATTTAATTTATATAACATTTATACAAAAGAATACAGGATCATTCATAATAAATAGCAACCAAAAACCACTAAGGTTTAGACTTGTGCTATCATGTTACTCGCAATTTGCTAATCCATTAGTTCGAAAAGTGTGTCTGCTCAGCAACGCAAATAACGCAATGAATGTTGTTGAACTGTCAAAATAAAACCCATTGCCACTGATAGTGTGTTATGCAATTACCCTGCTGTTCTCGCTGAAAGGGAGTGGGCCGGAAACCATCATGCTGGTGCTTCTTGGTAGATGTGATTTGTTTTCGATTTTTTGGTGTTTAGAACGTTCCTCAAGATATTTTCCATAACCGTTTTGAGAGCAGTGGTGATGAAATAATATACACAAAGTAAAGCGCCTGTCTGGGTTTGAACCTACGACCTACAACTCGTAAGTCGCAGTCATTACTACTGGGCCAACACTGTTCTTAAAAAATATAATAAGTTTTTTTGCGGCTATTCCAAACCCACAAGCAACAAATCTTAATCTTGCCAAAACCGTTTAGCCAGCATCCGTGAGTCTTGAGACAAACAGGGGCAGCGTCCTGTGAATACAAACAGAAACGCAATCAAAGCTGCTCCCTCACATTTTGTTACGTACTCCTCAGGCTTGTTGGTGCCTACCCGAGTATAACTTAAGAAAATGAGGTTGTGGATGTGGCAATATATCTTTAAGGTATAGTCTGTTTCAAAAGTATCTGATGAAAGTGTAATCAAACCCTGTCGGCGCATCCCTCCATGCCACTCAGCTCACAGACGCGCTCCACTACGGGCATTTCATTATTTCTTAGTTGATATTGTAAATTATGGTATTTATTTACTTAAACTTTTCGCAGAAAAGGTACAAACACCCTGTAGAGAATGCCTAAGGCATTAAGTCCGCCGACTTAATGCCTTAGGCATTCTCTACCAGTCAAGCAAGGGTGGTGAAGAGATTAGATGGCAGGTGCTTTGGTTGAGAGGACTATGATAAAAATAAAATCTAGACAAATAAATAAATAGGTTATAAACACATACATACTATAATATATGTCTCATCACTTTTCTAACATTTACTGTTTGACATTATTGAATTGTAATTGAAAAATCATCAACAAACATTGAGGTTTAACGTAAACGCACCCATTACCGCCAGTTTAAGCGGAGTTCAGATTGATATCCAAAAAATAAGCACATTCTTAATATGTGGCTTCAATAAAAATATTTTTTCAAGTACTGAAATTATCGATTTTTATAGTTATGTATAAGAACAGATGATCAAAGAATTACTTAAAACATTAAAAATTAAATAAAAGGAAAAAGGGTCATGTCCCTATTACCGACTCAAAATATCGGGTGTGTGCCTAATACCGTTTATGTGACACCTAATACCGACCACTAAATAAATGAAACCGTTAAAGTTAAATAAAAATGCTCGTGTATATTGAACTGTTTATATAAATGCTCCAACACAGTACAGAATGCTATCAACACTTAACAATTATAATGTATTCTTATAATAGTATATTCTTAACAGCGTTAAATCAATAAAAAATATCATATTTATACGAATTATGTATAACAAATTACCAAAGGCCAGTATTGATTATAACTACTATAATATATACCAATACAAGAGTAATGGCATTATAGAATCTTAAAAAAAAAATTTGGCCCTCCCTTACAAAACTGACTACCAGCTGATTGATTTACTATGGGAGGGCCAAATTTTTTTTTCATATTATGACCTATGTTCTTTGGAGAAAGTTGTTGAGTTTCATGAGCACATTCACCTCCTTCAGGGTTGATACCCCCCTTCCGTTACACGCTGTATATTCTTAACAGCCTTCAATAAGTCTTAAAAATATACTACTTAATATAATTCTTTGTAACCTAAAGTGTAATTAATATTAGTATATTATTTTACAAAATGTAATATAGAAATATAAAATTAGAATGAAATCTTAATTCTAGCAGTCATTTCAAATCAAAATCAAATATTATAATATAAAATAAATTAAGAAAATTAACCTTTGGCAAAAATAATAAGATTAAAAAATAGATTCATCTGACTCTGAACCAAATCCACAATCATATCTCGGCCGCATAATGATCTTTGCTGGACGGTTTATTTCACAATCATCTGATATATAAACGGATAGCAAATAGTAATTAAAATTACATGACTTCCACATATAAATATTAAGTATTACTATAATATAATAAAGCTTATGTTAAATCTGTAGTATGTTTATTATGGAATACTATAATGTATATTAAATAACTTTATGTTTACTTGAAAATAAATACCAAATAAAAAAACATGTAGTATGGGGTCCATCGTAAATGTACAAGTAGATCGGTAATAGGTTTTCTTAAAGGAAATCGTATAACCTATTACCGACCCAAGGGAATGTGTATGAATTGTGTAAATACATGTAATTTTTGTACATGTATATGATTTTAAGTGGTGCGGTTGCTAAAAATATTTAATAACAATGATATTTCAACTCTAAAAATACACTATTTAAAAATTATACCTCCTTTATTCATCAAAATATTTACATAAGGACAAAGTCACTGTATACGGCTACTAAAGCTCTTGAATATATGGCGTTAATAGCTCAAATATAAGTTAACATACTAAGGAACTGAGTTAGTATAGCCTCCTGCCTATTAATTTATGCATTTTAACAAAAATCATGGCACACAAAAGATACGACAAGTACTTATCAACGACATGGGTCGACAATAGGAATAAAATTGTGATTTTTGTTCCTATTACCGCCTATTTTTTAAATTGAATTTTAAGCAAAATAAAATAGTATCTCATTAAAATGAATCATTACTTGTGTTCCTGAAAGTATCAAAAATGCATCAAAAGGACTAGAAGTTACATTAAAATGCTTTACGATATAATCTTCTGCTAAAAAAGAAACAAGAGTACTTACGCCATCGGGAATGCCACACTATGGAAAATGCACTAAGGTCGGCGTCCACGGACGAACATAGCAATTATTATTTAAATCGTCGAGTTACGCACGCAAAAAAGAGATGAACATTTGCAATACAAATACATCTACATTTTTTTTAAAGCAACCATTTGTGTAGCTTTAATACATGACATAAAAATGATAGTTTTCTGAATGGGGCGGTAATGAGCGCGGATTTTAACGGGTCGTTATTAGGTGCGTTTACGTTATAAACTTTACCTCAATTTTATTGTCTAATGAAAAACATAAATTAGAATTACGGCTTGAAGTTCCATGTTTTCTCCGTGGTTACTGGGCCGCTTTACGTATTTACATATACACGACTTTGCATGGGATACCTAGTACTTACTTCAAAACATTAAAAAAAAATCTTTAACTGGTTTATTTCTCCATATTACGACATAGTCATCATAAGGCCCACAAACAAGCACGAAGCAACTGCGCAACGTGACTCTAGTCAAACAATTTCTATGAACACTTCATGAAAATTGCTCTAACATAATCGCCTCGCACCGTAGCTCGCGTCGCGTCTGTCTGCCTTAACGTTTTCTACTGAAAATAAAATTTGTTTTAACATATCAGATTATCTTCTTATATCCCAAACACGTGGGTAAGAAGTTCAGGCCTTTCACGTTGTGAACAGAAAGTTGCGTCGCGAATTCAGAGTATGCAACTATGTTATAGTAGGTAAACGTATTTAAAGTTTATAGAGAAGGCTTCTAGCTATTAGAATAAGCCTATCTCTTGTTTGTGAAATTGCGCTTAAATATTCTTCTGACTGAGCTGAGAGAGATCTTTTAGCTACGGACTTACTTGAGTGATCTTTATTCTCAGAATGCCTTTTAGATTTTGTTTGGATATTTCAGAGTTCGGATCCTAAAGCGCATAGCATAATCAGTCACACCGTTCCCACTGCTGGGACCTGGGCCTCCACTCTTCGAGAGGGGTTGGTAGATGTCACATGTTTTCGATTTTTTGGTTCTAGAACAGTTTCTTCACGATCTTTTCCTTCACCGTTTTGAGAGCAGTGGTGATGTAATATTACATTGGGCCACCATTGTTCGAACAAACCTAAATCGTTCATCAATTATTGAAAGCGGAACTGAAACGATGTTGCGCAACGTTGCTCCATGTGGTTTTATGGCAAAATTGTAACAATGATTGCAAGACATACCGCCACACCAATTAGGTGGTTAATTAGTTCGCTTCAAGCTCTACTACCTTTGACAATTAAAGCCGCTAATAAATGCTGAAAATATTGCTCATGAAAATGCAGTTGTGCCCGATACAAGTCGGGAATACCCGAAATCTACTCATGAGATGCACTCATGAGTATATTTCGGGAGTTCCCGTACACTTTTATGAACATCGTCATACATCGTTAATCGTGGAGTTAAGACAATGTCACCATTTCCTATTTTTCGATTTCCTAATCACTGTTTACCAGAAACCCAAATTGCATTGTTACAGGAAATCATTGAATTCGTAGGTACCCAAAAATTAAGTTAGAAAAAAAAATACTGTTTTCCTATGGGAAACAACATCTGATCATTTTGCACTATTAATGTGAAATTCAGAAATAAACCCCCCGGCTGCTATTTGAGATTGAAAATGCCAAAAATCATATTATCTAGTGTTTTATGCATAACATTTAAAAAATACCAACTTTTATCTGAATATAACATCATTACTGTATTTACTACTTATTATACCTAACGCACATGTTCATTATTACCTCGGAGTAAAAGGAGAAGACCAGCAAATCAATAGCTGTTTCCTTGATGTCCTTTATGTATGTAGGAGTGATTAATGTATCGAGATAAAGTGGATACAATTCATTTAATTATTTATCAGCCAGACGATTCTGTAAAAATCTCACCGTGAAATCATAAGTGAAGTGAGCACTTAATAGTGTTAATCCCTAGCGAATAACAGCTCACTCCACGCTCACTTCACCCAAGCTTTCACGGTGAGATGGTTACAGAATCGCACGGCTGCATTCGAATTTAAAACATTAACAGCGGTTTTTTACATTAAAATACTTACCTAATTGTAAAATATTTTAGTATCTACGCTATCCAACAAAATTAAACACATTTTACTAGCGGAAAATATTAATAAAAGTTTTTTTCAATAGCTGTTAAGGCAAAAATGTAACGATTAAATTTAGTTTAACACTTTTATTTATAGCCTCTATCTATCTGAATTAATTACATGAAAATTAAACACATTAACACAAATCGTAATAATTTTTAGGGTTTCGTACCTCAAAAGGAAAAACGGAACCCTTATAGGATCACTTCGTCTTCCATCTGACCATCCGTCCGTCCGTCTGTCAGTCTGTCAAGACCCTCTTTCTCTGGAATGCGTGGAACTCTAAAAAAATCGTAGTCATCGCAATAAAAAATACGTCGACATATTTTCCTATTTACCTACTCGCAAATAAACCAAAACCTACAGAGGACTTCCCGTTGACCTAGAATCGTGAAATTTGGCAAGAAGCAAGATCTCACAACATAGTAAAGGAAGCATCAGTCTTAAAAAAAAATATCATTGCAAACTTATACATTTACTGCTGTAGAATTGACCGTAACGTATCTCGATGCATACATTGGTCCTAGAAATTTTTTTATTTTTTATTAATATTTGAAAATAATCGCTGTTAAGATTTAGTGCAGGTTCAAACCTAATTTCCCCGGCCTATGACATCTTCTATACGTAGAAAAAAAAAAAAAAACAATAGTGTATTGACAACGTACCATCTGTAGTACAGTCGAAGCTCTCTAATCAAGCCCTCTATAGTCAAGTACCGTTATAATCAAGTCCGAAAAGTCCTCTATAGTCAAGTACACCCCACCCCACTCTACAAAGACCGGAAAACGTGCAGGCGCCATATTGAAATCATGCATAGCGCGCTTTTGGAATATAGAATATTGAAATGCATATGCATGAATACCTTCGTGAAGAGAAGTTGTTTAGGTCACACAATCTAAACAACTTCTCCTCACGTGCAGATAGTTGCGCATTCACGCACACACTGCTGCTTACATACAAGGTGTAACGTTAAATGCACAAAACCTCAGACACCTCAACTGATTTTTTATTCAATTAACCTATTTCAGAGAGAAAATAAGTCATTAAAAAAATTGTAAAGGTTTTATGTGCTGTTTTAGTTTTACTGGCCATTCTGATCGTTTCTTGCGTCTGCGACGACGCTTTATCGAGGGAGGAGTCGTCACTGGGCCGCTGCGCCACGTTGGGTTACTTGACCAATTAATAAATAGACACGGCAACGTTTTTATTGAAGATTTTTTGAAAAATGTGACCTATATTAAAAAGTGGTTCAATTAATTCTGCTCGTTATACTGATCAAACTATTTTCAGGTTTTGCGCATTTAACGTTACACGTTGTATAAATGAGGCGCGGAGGAGAAAATGAATGCGAGTAGTGGGGACTGTCTTGTAGTGGTCACTTCCTGCACCAGCACCAAGCGCTTGATTACAGAGAGCTTCGACTGTACCTGCAATCTATTCTATCTATAGTAAGAATACCATTGTGTTAGTCTTTCTCAGACCAAAGAAAGAATTAGAACCGCAGCTATCCAGCAAACAAAAGGAAATCCATTAGAGCTGCAGTGTGTAATAAAGTTTATGAGATTAATGACACTCCATCGCCTTTGTTCTGCTGTGTTATATGTAGCAGGGTTGTGTTTGTTGTTAGGAAAACATGGAGCTGTGGTATGAAATTGTTAATTAAGATTTTTTACACAATTTGCAGTCAAATTGTGTCACAGGCAACCACGAGGTTGTGGGCAATGATGGGCCTAGTACAAGCGGCCCCGACTTACGAGTTATTGGTAGATGTCACATGTCTTCGAATTTTTAGTTGTAGGACATGCCGGTTTCCGCACGATGTTTTCCTTCACCGTTTCGAGAGCAGTGGTAATGAAATGATTAACTCAAAGTGAAGTGCTTACCTGGGTTTGAACCCACAACCTAAAACTCGTTGCGGTCGGGGCCGTTACCACTGGGCTACCACCGCTCTCAAGCAAGCGTACCTTAACCTTCAACCTTCGATCAACCCGTGCGGCTGTTATTATTTAGCCACGAGCCCCTTCACTATCAGTGAGTACAGTCGAAGCTCTCTATAATCAAACCCTCTATAGTCAAGTACCGTTATAATCAAGTCCGAAAAGTCCTCTATAGTCAAGTAATGTATCCCCACTCTACAAAGACCGGAAAACGTGCAGCCGCCATATTGAAATCACATACTGACATATTGTCAATTTTTGTAAATAATTCAATCTAACTTTACATTACAAGCTACTCATCACAGGTAAAACCTATACCGCCATATCACGTGCGAGTCTCAGAATCTAAACAACTTCTCACGCCCAGATACCTGCGCATTCACGCACACACTGCTGCTTACATATTATAGAGAGCTTAGACTGTAATGTCAAAGTGTAACTTAAAGTATCTTAAGAGGTCATCATCATCATCATTTCAGTTCCGTGCTTTTCGCTTCTAGCGGATTCCTGCGGCCTTCACAAGGTCATCGGTCCACTTTGTGAGAGGCCTTCCTTAAAAGGTTTCAACAACACAATTTTAAGTGTACAATTTTCTTATCACCCTGCACAATCTTCTAGTTTACAAAGATTGGAATTTAATCTGAGTGTCTCATGTTGATCAATTTATCACCAATATTGTAGGGTAATTACGCTGACATCTAATTAATAACGCCCTTCAACTGAATCGGGGCTCTGCCAGCCGGCCACTAAAATGGTGCTTGGAAAAGTTTTTGTTGGTTCCGATCTAGATTCAATCAATTGTCTCATTTGCCTTGAATAGAAATCTATGAAAGCCATACTAGGGTCATTACAAACACAAACTTAGAGCCATAAATCATTATGTCGCTAACAATAAAACAGTAATGCTATGGCTTGATTGTCACAATAACGCAAACTACACTTAGTGCGCTCTCTGTTGTACAGTGAGACGTCAAGCGGTGTGCGAGAGAGAACGCGTGAAGTCACGCGTATGCGATAGTTCGCGTTATCTCGGCAATGTAGCCGTAGCATCACGCACAACACTAGCACTGCTCCACAAGGGTCATATACGAGCGAGAGGTTCGATAAAAAAGATTTATGACTCTTACTTTGCGCCCGAGTATAGCTTGGTTTTTGAACTTAAATGAATTTAACCTTTGCACTGTTTTCTTATTTTAGTGTGTCCTTTAATATACCATGGTTAAAATCCAAATCTTAGTTGTAAAACGTGTACAAATGTTAATTAAATATAATTTATTTATAGTTTAATTTTACACCCAATTATAAGATCAGCAGTGCTTGCTACATTTGGTAAATAGGATAGAGGATTTCATTATATTTTCCAAACGCCACAGTTCTAATAGCTTTTGCATATCACATTTATCAGAAAACAATCACTCGGAGCAAATGATAGCATTCCCTTGATTGATTCCCCGGTGTCGATATCGTTACTGGTCTTTAACCGACTGCCACTTTTTCAATATAATCAGCCTATAATATTCTCTCTGTGCGAGGGAATGGACCATTATCCACCACGCGGGCCCAGTGCGGGTTGGTAGATGTCACATATCTTCGAATTTTTGGTTGTAGGACATGCCCGTTGTGTCACGATGATATTTTCCTTCAGCGTTTTGATAGTAATGGTGACGAAATAATTAACACAAAGTAAAGTTCCTGTTTGCTGTCACTGCTCTACTACTATTTTTGCAACAGCCACAGGTATATTAGTTCGCGACACCGTTACTCATCACGCAGCATTTTAGCGCTCCAGCAGATTGTCGAAACTATAACGTTTAACGGATTAGTTAAGACGTCAAACTAAGTTCGACGGTTCAACTTGCTGGATCACGGTGTTACTACTTAGAATAACTTATGACTATCTCACATTGTTTTGCTTAAGTACTTATGTACACTTCGGCGAACTTCAGCGTGAATTTTGATTTTGAACTGACTGATATGTTATCACAACGCAAATCAAGCTTATAGTTGAAATTCATGTCCATTATTTTATTTATTTATTTACTAGCTGTTGCCCGTGATTTCGTCTGCGATTCAGGATGAAAAGTAGCATATTCCCTTCTCCAGGTCATGGTCTACCCACGTGCCAAATTTCATGCAAATCCGTTAAGCCGTTTTAGCATGAAAGCGTAACAAACAAACATACTTTCGCGTTTATAATATTAGTTAGGAAGTTAGGATTTGTTATTTGGATCTCCAACAGAGGCTACACAATGACATGCAATTATCCTCTTACCGAGAGGAGTGTATCCCAGCAGTGGGAACATTACCTATAGTCTAATTTTATGCTATACATAGAACATGGACAAATACGCTGTGCGCTCCCGATTAGAAGACCACATCATTTACTTATAATCTCGGTAGAGGAAATTTGACAAGCTAGGTAGGTCTAAAACTCACTGATTAAGATTGTATCCTACAGTGCGATTCTGTAACCATATCACTGTGAAACCTTAGGCGAAGTGAGCGTGAAGTGAGCTGTCAGTGTCATCCCACCTGATACTAGGGATTGACCAAGCATACATTTACAATCATAATATAATTTGTTTGATCATTTCATATACTTTCAAAGCTAGTATTTTAATTGCCATAACATTACTATTTCGTGGGGTTTGAATCTAGAAAAATAGACTAGTCCTTATATAAGGACTAGTCTAGGAAAAAAAGAAATAAAAAAACAAAATTGATATTCTGACTAAGTTTCTGTTTTGCTATTTTTTTTTTAAGCCCCATAGTAGATATTAATATGTTGACAACTAAAATACTAGTTATGAAATTATATAAAATTATCAATATAATTAGCATAAAAAATATTATTTAAATCTCGATTATGATTGTAAATGTTTGCTTGGTCAATCCCTAGCATCAGTGGGATGACACTGAAAGCTCACTCCACGCAAGTTTTCACGGTGAGATTTTTACAGAATCGACATGCTGTATACCTCCTCTAAAAGCAGATCATTCTCTTTCTGACGCAGTCATTAGATTGTATCACTGTCCCAAACAAGAGAGATACATTAACACTCACCATTAGCCAGTGGTGCAACCAAATGATTTATCAACTAATTATTGATGCAGAGATGTGAAAATTAGTGGCCGATGCAACGCGGCCTTAATGAGAGGCAGGATTTCCAAACCTTTGATAATACAATGTATAATGGTAGTGTAAAATTGAAGTAGAAAGTATATGTTGCGGAAAAAAAACTTGTTTTGTGTGTGTGAAAAGTCACTTTATGTAAAATGCTGGTATTCAGCTGCATCCAGTTAGACTGGAAGCCGACCCTAATATTTTTTTTATGCTAATTCTAGTTGCTAGTATTTTAGTTGCTCCACGCTCACTTCACCTAAGTTTTCACGGTGAGATGGTTACAGAATCGCACTGCAGGATGTTATACTCAATATTCAGCCGAGGGGTTAGTTGTAAAATTTCGCTGTAATAGTAAAAAATGCTTAAAATGTTATTTTCCATAAGAAAGTTGTACTTTTTTTCTGGCACTTTAATTTTTGGGTACCTAGGTATACAATGTTCGACACTTGAATGATCTCCTTTTCAACTTCAATTAAAACCTAACCAACTTCATTTAATACCTAAACAATTTCAAACTCACTTTTGAGTCTAGTAACTCAGTCACTCCGTTGACTCGCGTTGACACTCGGTCATTACACAATAGGTGATATCCATTGCTCGCTGGACTGAAAGCCGCATGATTTGTTAACCAATTAGCTACGCAGTGTAGTCGTAGCTAATTGTGTTTGTACAGGACGCCTGTTGACAGGTATTGCTTTTTCGTAGGATTAAAAAGTAAATGGAAAACATAACTTGTTCTTTTAGTGAAAGCTCTTTATTTTTATGATAGAAGACAACACTCCATTGGTATAATTAGAGCGTAACCTGTACCCTAATTGCGTAACACACTATTACTCTCAATTTGAATCATTTTGAAGCATATTGCTAATCCATTGCTCCATATGTTCGAAAAATGTGTCTGCTCAACAACGTTAATAACGCAATGAATGTTATTGAACTGTCAAAATGAAACCCATTGCTACTGATAGTGTGTTACGCAATTAGCCTGCTGGTTATGTGTGATGGTGAAATAATAATGGCTAAATAATAACAGCCGCACAGGTCGATCGATCAGGTTAAGCTACGCTTGCCGCGGTTGATCTGTGGATGGGTGACCATCTTTACATACCGAGACCCCTCCGTGCCTCGGAAAGCACGTTAAGCCGTTGGTCCCGGCTGTCATTCGTAGATCTTTGACAATCGTTACGGGTAGTCAGAAGCCCGAAAATCTGACAACCAGTCTTACCTAGGGGTATCGTATTACCCAGTAACTGGGTTGTGGAGGTCAGATAGGCAGTCGCTCCATGTAAAATACTGGTATTCAGCTGCATCCGGTTAGACTGGAAGCCGACCCCAACATAGTTGGGAAAAGGCTAGGCAGATGATGATTATGTGTGATGGTGAAGAAAAACACTGTGAGGAAATCGGCTTGTCCTAGAACCAACATTTTTAAGACATGTGACATCTACCAACCCGCACTGGGCCCACGTGGTAGATTATGCCCACTCCTTCTCACTGAGAGGAGGTCTGTATCCCAGCAGTGGGGACATTATAGGCTGATTGTGCTTATGCACAAAGCCATGCTTTTTCTAAAACGCGATGTACAGACGCCAGCACATCAAGCTACCCGAAACTGTCACATTTTCCCAATCAACTTTGAACCTTATGCTTTAGCGCTAAAGTTGAAAATCTATTAAAGAAATCTGACAGATTGTAGTAGCTTGATGTGCTGGCGTCTGCTGACCATATTTTTCGTCAATACTGTATCTAAATTATTCCTTTATTTATTTAGTTCTAATTATTATTATTATTATTATATCAACCCGGACTGGGTCCGCGTAGTGGATTACGGCCCACTCTCTCTCACCGAGAGGAGGCCTGTGTCCCAGCAGTGGGAAACGTTATAGGGGCATTACACTTAAACGATGTAACTCATATTTTTGTGAAAATATAAATGAACCTTTTGACCGCCACGGACGGCTATAGCCGACAAACGAAAACGTGCCAAACACGCCACCGACGTCTGCAGCCGTCAAGAAAACGACATTTTTTAAGTACGAAATAAATATACTAAATTAGAAAAGATTTATTTTGTACTTAAAAAATGTCGTTCAAGAAAACGACTTTTTTTAAGTACATAATAAATATACTAAATTAGAAAAGATTTATTTTGTACTAAAAAAATGTCGTTATCTTGACGGCTGTAGACGTCGGTGGCGTGTTTGGCACGTTTTCGTTTGTCGGCTATAGCCGTCCGTGGCGGTCAAAAGGTTAAAAGAGTGTCCATGGAGTTTCTTCTCCATAGGTACCTACTACGCTTTGGAATGGACAACTACTAGCTTCTAATTTTCTGGCTGACCGACAATTCAATAGTGACTGTGTGCTTTGAGTTTGAGTGAGCTATTTTTTAGGGTTCCGTACCCAAAGGGTAAAACGGGACCCTATTACTAAGTCTCCGCTGTCTGTCCGTCCGTCCGTCCGTCTGTCACCAGGCTGTATCTCATGAACCGTGATAGTTAGACAGTTGAAATTTTCACAGATGATGTATTTCTGTTGCCGCTATAACAACAAATACTAAAACTGAATAAAATAAATATTTAAGTGCGGCTCCTATACACCAGACATCATTTTTATAGATAATGATACGGAACCCTTCGTGCGCGAATCCAAATCGCACTTGGCCGGTTTTTTTTTTTTACCTAAAAACAACTTCGCTTGTAACAAAACACCGTTGATTTGTACCAACGGTGGTAATGCTAAAATAACATTACTAAACCTATATTCTTTGCGCTTTAGGTACTTTCTAATCATACCAGCTTTTTCGTCCTATAAAAACTCGCAAAATAATAAAACGAAGGTATTATGCAGTAGTTAGAACATTGTTTATTTTTACAAATGAGAGTTTATCCACGGGAGGAAAGCTGTAACTCGAGTGAAGACAGATGGAGCGCTTGCTTGACAACCTTCGCTGGTTCCAAAGGAAACCACACCAACCTGAAAACATGGACGAATTGATCAGGAAATGCAACGTAGTCAAATGTGGAAGACTATAAAGAGGCTGTTGCACAGCCCTGGAACAGATCTATGGTTGTTATGGAAATATTAGAATAGAATAGAATAGAATACTCTTTATTATGTACACCGTATAAATTACAGACATACATATAGACATTTTACAAAGGGTGACACAATGGGCGGTCTTATCGCTAATATATTTTAGTTCATTATAATTTACAGTGTCAATAATATAAATAGTTTAATATTTTAATATAAAAATAAATAAATATAACTTAAAACCAAATATAATTATGAATACTTATATAAAATATAAATACCATAAAATGAAATGATACTATTTTAATTTAATATTTCTTTTCTTTTTCTTAACAAAAAGCGCCTTCATCCTCCCTCCTATTAAAAATTAACTTTGCTGTGCCCAACAGGGTCCATAATTGATTCGATGTTTAACATTTCAACTATTGTATGTACACATTATGGAATGCAATAAAGTATTGAGTATTGAGTAATCCACCTTACTATATTCCACTTTAAACTATATGGGTGCCTGAAAGATACGTTTAAGAAGCCTGGAACTGACAAAAATTGATTTAGTATGTATACAGATTAACGTAACGTATATGCAGAACAATTAATTACCCTCACTGCACCTACAATTCATAACGCTAGATATCAATGAAACTTACCAAAATCCTCTTATTCTTATGCAGAACAGTCAAAGGCCCGCCGGAGTCGCCGTCACAGGTTCCCTTCCTACCCGTCCCGCCAGTGCAAAGATGGCTGGCTGCTATGGTGATCTTGAAGCTGTTCTGACAGACGGCGTTCCTGATGACAGGTACTGTAGTCTGGTGGAGAGCCGTTGTCGCGGGGAAACTATTTTGAGCTGTATACAGAAAAGAATTAGGATGATATTTGTTTGTTGGAGTGGCTTGCTAATCATTCTTTAAGGCAGTAAAATGTTTACTGAAATGTTGAATTGAATCGGTCATTTAAAAAACCACTTAAGTCACAAAATTATAATTTTTTAGAAATCAATAAAAACTGTATCATACACAAACAAATGAGTTTTAAAGGACTTTTTTATGTATAATTTAGTATTTGAGTAGTAAAAAATTAAAATAGCGTATAACCTTTACAGTTTATTAATAGAAATAATGAAAAAAACCTGAAAAACAGTTCTTGACTTATGTTATTTTAGCGAGAAATAAGGTTAGTGGTATATAATTTAACCAAAACAATCGTAGTAATCATATTTTGTATTACTTATAATTAAGAATTACACTTAAAAATAATCTTATTAACATTTTACATGTATTAGTTTGTCATGTTTTAATATCTTTATGGTACATAATCATTAGTCATATTCTCCATCATTCTCATCTGCATTATCTTCAACATTTGCAGTTGACCAGCTAAAAATGTTGTTATAAAATGGCATATGGCATATACCCAGAATACGCATCTACCTTTGAGGAACCATTTTCAGAAAAAAAAAGCATGTTGGAAAAAATGTGACTTAAGTGGTTTTTGAATTGACCGATTCAATTTTACCTCTGATTTTGCATCACTGTCGATATTACAATGACGTTTATTGTCATTACAATAAGGTTGCTGTTGGATTGCTGCGATTGACAAGTCTGTCAAAATCACAGTGATATTTAATCTCGTGACGATAAGGTTGCTTTTGAGTTGCTGCAACTGTCAAGTCTGTCAAATCATAGTGATCATTGTTGTGATAAGGTTGCTGTTGGGTTGCAGCTGTCAGAAGTAAAGTAACTGTGAGAGGACTTTAAAAGAACATTTCCATCGCTAGAACAAAGACGAATATAACGATGACGGGTTCTCATGTTAAAAAAACTGTACTTAGTGTGAGAGAATTTTTTTACGGTATTATATATTAGGTACCTAGATTTCAAAGCGCGCGCGCTTTTCTGCAGTCAGTCCGTTTATTACGTTATGCTAAATATATCCATAATCAGCCTGTTACCACTGCTGGGACACATGCCTCCTTTCTGTGAGGAGTGAGCCATAATCTACCACTCTAATCTACCACGCGGGCCCAGTGCGGATTGGTAGGCGTCACATGTCTTCGAATTTTTGGTTCTAGGACATGCCGGTTTCCTCACGATGATTTCCTTCCCCGTTTTGACAGCAGTGATTAAATGTACAAAGTAGCCTGTCAGGGTTCGAACTCACGACCTACAACTCGTAAGTTGGGGCCTATACCACTGGGTCACTACTGCACATGCTACAAAAAGGTATATATAAGCTAAACGTATAGCTATCAAATAATCTTTATATCTGTAAATACCTAGTTAAATCAAATAAGCAAACTATTTAAGTGCTGTGGACACCTTTGCTTGACAAGTTCGCTGGAGTAATACAGGGAACGGACTGTAGTATCAATTTAGTGGGAATTGTTGTCAGAAGTGATTATGCAATTACGAGGTTAAATATATCTACAAAGTGTAACGTTAAATGCGCAAAACCTGAAAATAGTTTGATCAGAATAACGAGCAGAATTAATTGAACCACTTTTTAATATAGGCCACATTTTTCAAAAAATCTTTATTAAAAACGTTGCCTTGTCTGTTTGTTAATAGGTCAACCAAGCCAATGTCAGCGCGGCGCAGCGGCCCGGTGACGACTCCTCCCTCGATAAAGCGTCGTCGCAGAGACGCAAGAAACGATCAGAATGGCCAGTAAAACTAAAACAGCACATAAAACCTTTACAATTTTTTAAATGACTTATTTTCTCTCTGAAATAGGTCAATTGAATTAAGAATCAGTTGGGGTGTCTGGTGTTTTGCGCATTTAACGTTATACGTTGTGTATCAGCAATTTTTTATTATTAAATAATATCACAAAAAAACAATAGATCAAAACTATGGCTCAGTATACTCGTAAGACCAATGTTTCCCAAAAATCCCAGCATTAATAACCTTTAACATTTCTGCGTTAAATGCGAAAACATTCTTCTTTCCCATGGGTTATTCTGGTTCGAACAAATGGTGTTCTTGTTAAGGGCCGGGATAGGTCCGAACAAGCCCAAGCCCCTTTGTGAGCCCAACATGTACCCAAACGAACCAAAACAAAGGAAAATTAACGCCCCCAGGCGAAATTCACGATTTCCAATTAATTTTATAATTTTATAGGCTAAAAAAATTAGGGCAGAGTTTTTCTGAATTTTTAATATACCTCTAGGTTTCCACAGGTTCCAGGAGTTTTCGTATAATAATTACCTTTAGAGCTTTGTCTTTGTTTTTTAGGTACTAAGGTTGTTTTCTATCAAAATGAATGTGGGTTTTGCTGAAAGATACCTAAGTTTGATTACTTCCTTAAAATGGATTATACTTCATTGTTTTTACACTGTTCAGTTTTCTTGAATTGCCATCTATTTATTATGGCACTCCAACGACTATTTCACAAAAACATTAACAGAGAACTTCCCATAACGTCTTATTATAGGGTGTGTAACGGTTGATATAATAACAAAAAATCTAACGTTCACTTGACCTAATTCCAGTTAATATACTTTTGTTTAATATAACGATCAGTTGAGATAATGAATTGTTGATATAATTTCATTTTATCTAATTTCTTATGATATAATAAACATTTCCTATAATGCACATTTGACATAATATTCATGTAGTATATTATTCATTTACTATAATATTCATAATCTCTAATAACTTTTAATATAATTTAGAAAATCTGATACGATTTTAAACGCCTGCTAGTATGTTGCTAGCAAGCTTTTTTTCTTCGCTTTATACCCTATACACCTACCACCCTCAACTATTGTAACCAGTAGAAATTGGATGCAATCTGGACTTTAGGGCACCCCGACTCGGACAGGTTAGGTTAGAAGGGGATGGCGGGGTCGTGTGAGCGAGCGAAGCGAGCGAATAGACCCCGCCATCCCCTTCGTGGTTATTTTTTTATAAACCATCCAGAAGTAGGAGCCCCGCGAAGCGGGGCTCCGTCGACCATGCCCACCCTCGACCATGCATTGAATATTTTAAGATTTGGTTAGGTGCCATTTGAGTTAGGTTAGAACTGTGACCATTAAACATGAAAATTAGGTCAAAAGAACATTAGGTCAAATGAATTTTATATAAAAAGAATATTATACATATTGAAAATTATATAAAATGAACGTTATACTAAATGTTTTATATTAAATGAAAATTATATCATATGAAACATTAGGTCATATGAAATTAGGTTATATGATTTTATAGCATATGAAAATTATATTATATGAACGTTATTTCAAGTGAAATTAGAGCATTTGTTATTATATCATACATTACACACCCCTTATTATACAGGGTTAGGTATTGGTAAAACACTAACAATTTCTAGCACAAGTATTACTAACATCATAAACAACAACTTCTGTTCAGTGACTTTTTACAAAACCAAACACACATACCAAAAACAAACCTTCAAGATTTCGTTGTTGTATCTAACCCCCGCTCCCCGCCGCTGCATTTTGTACTAGACACGGCAGTTTGTTTATCTAACTAGCGCTTTCTTTTGCTTTGCGTAGAGTTCGTATTTAGAGCGTTTGGATTGAAATATTTTTATACTTGTATGAAAGTCTGATGAATTATTAAAAGTCATAGAAGAAATTGTTTTTTTTTTATATAATTCTGAGAGGTTGTTAGTGTTTTACCAATAATTTTACCTCCGACACCAGCAACCGAATAGCAACCTTATAGCAACAAAAATAAAGATCATCGGTATTTTGACAGATTTCGCAATGGCAGCAACCCAATATCAACCTTATGCCCGACAGTAAAGATCACTGTGATTTTGATAGTAATGCAAAATCAGAGTTAAAATGTCTGTGAACGGACTGTACACTAAGGTTGAAAATAATGTAACTGTCAAAAAACAAATAAACCTATTTGTTTTATGACGTGCATCAGCCGGTCGATTCTGTAAAAATCTCACCGTGAAATCATAGGTGAAGTGAGCTTGAAGTGAGCAGTCAAACTGGTACTAAACCTTAGGGTGGTAAAGTAATTATGAGGTCGACTATACTTGAACATTTGACGGAATAACATGCACTTTCAAGTATTACGAAATCATTGCGAATGAAGTATAATCATAATCCCTATAATGTTCCCACTGCTGGGAAACGGGCCTCCTCACTGTGAGAGGGAGTGGGTCATAATCCACCATGCGGGCCCAGTGCGGGTTGGTAGATATTATATGTCTTCGAATTTTTGGTTCTAGGACATGCCGGTTTCCTCACGATGTTTTCCTTCACGAATGAAGAAGATGAAATAACTATTATTAATAATTTTATCTGGTACGGAAATTTATTACATAAACACTGATATTAATTACTTGATTACATTGGAGACCTTGGTAAGTATAATAATAATGGCCGTTTTCTCTGATACTAGGCGACACCTAAATAGTAATGCTCGTTGGATTTTCGACTCTCGACGCCTACGCCTTTCGTCGAAAACCCAACAGTGTGCTTTTGTGAAGTTTCATTTAGATGTCGCATATCGCCTGGTGGCAGCAAATGTAATTAAAACCATCAAAATAGACGTCGATGGGCAGAACATGTTGCAAGAATGGACGAGACGAGAGAAGCCAAACGTTTACTGGATAGTAAACCGGATGATCGGAGAAGTGGAGGGCTCAGGATATTTGGATGGCGTAGACGAAGATTAAGAACTGTTGAAGTGAGAAATTGGGGAGGAAAAAGCCGGAAATAGGTCACGTTGCAAAAATATACTAGACCGGGCTAAGGCACCCGCGGCTGTAAAACCTTAGATGATGTCGCCTAGTGTCAGCGAAAACGGGTATAACTTAATATACAAAAGGGCACGTACCATCGCTATTCTTGCCATATCCGGATATTTGGCCGGTGGAGCCAACAAAGTTTTGGCTCACATCAGCTGTCGTTGGAAGAGGTATCACTGCAATCGTATCTGAAAACAAAACAAATTATAAAATGATCTGATAATGATCACGGATGTATTTTGACGAATATTATTTCTGTATTAGTTGTGAACATTCAAAAAAAAGTTTAATGGTTTACAAAAACAAACAAAAAATCTTAAAAATATTAGCTTTTGTCTAGTAAACTCCTTCATACTGAATTAATATAGTCTTGTTTTTGGAATTCTCCGTTCTAGTCGGGAATCGGCATTGTCATAGAACATCTGATTTGATAACAAACGTACAGATCCTAAATAACTATAAAACATTTCCTTTTCTTTCTCTTCCGAACTTTGCAAACAGATCACGATACATCGTAACTTATTTCAGTTACAAAAACCATAACCCTTTAATATTTAAGCAATAAAATTGCCATAAGAACCCTGTCCCACAGTTTCTGAGTTGTACGTGCAAGACATTATAATTGGCACTTTTATCGCTACTCCCAATTGCACTTTTGCAGAAATCGAAAGAAACAAAATATTTTTATTTGCGGTACCTAAACATGACGCAGACAAAGAACACAAACAAAAAATAACAAGTTGGGGTATAATAGGTATGCATCACATCGGCCATTGTCATCGGCTATCGTCAAAACGGCCACGCCAATCACTTACAAAACAGCTATTTAATTAATAAGATGATTAATATCGTTCGTAGAAATTATATCAATAGCTACTAGTTCTTAGCTTCTAGATAAATTGTTAGTAAGTTAAAGTGCCTATTCTACAATCACTCTTATTCCTGTCACCAAGCCGCTTTGCTACATGTGACTTCAAGAGTATACAACGTGTAACGTTAAATGCGCAAAACCTGAAAATAGTTCGATCAGAATAACGAGCAGAATTAATTGAACCACTTTTTAATATAGGTTACATTTTCAAAAAAGCTTCATTAAAAACGTTGCCGTGTCTATTTATTAATAGGTCAAGCAAGCCAATATCAGCGCGGCGCAGCGGCCCGGTGACGACTCCTCCCTCGATAAAGCGTCGTCGCAGACGCAAGAAACGATCAGAATGGCCAGTAAAACTAAAACAGCACATAAAACCTTTAACATTTTTTAAGGACTTATTTGCTCTCTGAAATAGGTCAATTGAATTAAAAAATAATTGAGGTGTCTGAGGTTTTGCGCATTTAACGTTACACGTTGTATACTCTTGAAGTCACGTTGAAATCATAATTATGCATGTATCTACAACGTCTCACTACAATGGTGATATAAATTTAACACAA
This sequence comes from Eremobia ochroleuca, assembly GCA_949629135.1. Lineage (NCBI taxonomy): Eukaryota > Metazoa > Arthropoda > Insecta > Lepidoptera > Noctuidae > Eremobia > Eremobia ochroleuca. The sequence continues at coordinate 18,518,422 of OX451397.1, read as the reverse complement.
TGGGTAGGTTAAGCGGCCAGAAATCATAAAAATTATACCAACATAAAATAATTTGTAATTTGAAAACAACCGCCTGCGCCACTGGTCGCTATTCGTTTTGATTTCATTGATGCGATATTATGATCTGTGACCCCGGCCATACAGGTTACTCCAAGATATCATTTTAGAAAATCGTAAATAATTAAGTAAATAACAATATTTAAACGCGAAACCGTACACTTGTAACATTAATGTCGTCATTAAAGCGGCATGCGGCACGCTGTATAAAGGGTTAAATTAAATTATATAGCGAAACTCAACAGTCGTCATAGCGAGGACTGCTGGTAGTGTAGTTACTTCGTATGAGTTGATAAAATCTTTTTTTTTTTGTTTTATCGTGTTTAGATACCGATATCCATTACGTCTGCAGACTTTCGCTAGCCAATTTAATTTAACCGTGTGTACCAGTTTCTAAAGTTAGAGGCCCATGAGATATACGACATTAGTTTTAGTATATGCGAAACCCAAAACACGTGTCTAGTATTTTTTTTTCACAAAGCTATAAGCTTGTTATGTTACCTGCTTATCCGTACAAAAAGATGGTTACCACTTACCACACAGCGCCCCCGCGCCGTCGGCCGATCGGCCGCCGTGACCTGTGTTGTGCGCATATGATTGCGGATATGTACTTATTGTTAGTGTCGCTCGGTGTCCAACTTGTGACCTTTTTAAAATATTTTTGGGACAAAATATAACATGGTGTAAAATTATTGGAATCGATTCAGTTACATATTCTAAACAAACTATATTCAGGTTTGCAATATACTAAACATAATGTTGTATATAACATGGTGTTGCTAGCGGCTTTAGGAGACGGAAACCTCTTTCCGTTTGGGATGCAAAGAAGTACCTTTGTCAATTAAAAAACGAAAACTTCGAGTTTACTACTACTAATGCTTAGGGTGAAGTCTCCTATAATCGTTACGGATTGCATACCAGCGTGTTACCATACGCCGCGTCAAGATGCTTGCTGATGGCACACACGCAATATTCAAAAGCGATTTCCTCCTAAAGTATTAATAGAAATGTTATAGTTTTCCGAGAATAGTATTATCGCAAACTGTTATCCTGTCAAACGATCGCCTACTAGAAACTGTTTGCGTGTAAGTGTGCATACTCACGAGCGGCACGCGTCAAGGCAATCGCAGCCGTATTTGAATACGGTGCTAAAATACACGAGCGGCACGTTGTTTGTCGATGGCTACAGTTGTCTTTGCCGTTGACGCGTGCTGCGCTTGTGTTAATGCACACTAAGCGCACAACAGTTTTCACGATTATTTTTATTTTATTTTCGATTTGAATGTAAATTTATCTTATGAAGAATAGCTGTTTTATATGACATTTGTCGGATTAAGAAATAGGTCACTTCTCAAGGTTGCAATTGTTATTTCACGAGAAAAACTAGTAGGTCTTACACACTTTGAGCAGCTCCATGATCGCACCTGGCGACGGGCCAAGCAGCACCATGTCGTCCGCATAACTGATGTTGTTACAGTTAACACCATTTACCCTGCATCCGACACGCATGCTGCTAAGCTCGTCAATGAGATCATTAACATATAGATTGAAGAGCCGGGGAGACGACAAACCACCCTGCCTCACTCCGCACTCCAACCCATATGATTCCGAGAGCGCATTAGACCATCTAACACGGTTCGTCTGGCTACGATACCAAAACTGACATATACTGAGCAGTTCCTCCGGTATACCCCTGCTCCTCAATTTACTCCAAAGCACATCATAGGAAACGAGATCGAAAGCCTTGGAGAGATCAAGGAAGCAGCCGTACACCGGCGTCTTACGATCAGTGTAGTATTTGACAGTATGCTTGACACTTAGGATAGCACTCTCGGTAGATAGTCCAGGACAAAACCCAAACTGTGCATCATGCAACTTTATATATTTTGCCAAACAAGAGTCAAGCATACTGTCCAACACCTTAGCCGCAACAGTAGCAAGAGAGATCGGGCGATAATTGCCTATGTCTGAGATGTCTCCTGTCCTATTCTTCACGACTGGTACAACAATGGTCTTTATTAAGTAAGAAATAGACACGGGAACGTTTTTAATGAAGATTTTTTGAAAAATGTGACCTATATTAAAAAGTGGTTCAATTAATTCTGCTCGTTATTCTGATCAAACTATTTTTAGGTTTTGCGCATTTAACGTTACACGTTGTATATACGCGACTGCTATGACGTGGTCTCTTTAAAATACTCCGCAAAGTTTATTCGCTGATGCCAGATGTTTGTTACCGATACTGATTAATAGGGGACTCCAGCCTTATCGTTCACAGATAACACGTGCATTTACAGGTGACGTATCTAACGTACTCGTAACTGTCTTGTTATTCAATGACAATCTACCATCAAGGAAACTTACATCTGCCCAATTGGAAAACAAAATCCCGTGCACACGATAACCACATCTGTTAGCAAGCGTTACTATAGCGGCCGAGCGCTGCAAACAAGAATAGCCCTTTTGGTATATAGATGTAAGTTTCCTCAATGGTACCTGCTAGTCTTTTCACAGTGATTTTACCTCTGATTTTGCATCGCTGTCCAAATCATAGTGATCTTTATTCTTATCCAAATAAGGTTGCTGTTGGGTTGCAGCCATTAACATTTCTGCCAAAATCATTGTGATCTTTATTCTCGTCGCTATAAAGTTGCTGTTAAGTTGTTGCTGTCAGAGGTAAAATATTCTGGTAGAACTGTACCTGCTACTTTTTATCTGTATGTTGAAGTATATTCCACTTCATTCGAGTGTTTCACGTCACTATTGTGCACTTAGCTGTGTCATCGTTTGAACATACATTAACAGTTATCTTCTCAGAATTATATTGTAATCATTGAACCAGTTTTTCCAACAGTGGCTAAATAATAAGAGCCGCATGGGTCGATCGATCAGGTTAAGCTACGCTTGCCGCGGTTGGCACGTGGATGGGTGACCATCTTTACATACCAAGACCCCCCGTGCCTCGGTAAGCACGTTAAGCTGTTGATCCCGGCTGTCATTCGTGGATCTTTGACAGTCGTTACTGGTCGTCAGAAGCCCGAAAGTCTGACAACCAGTCTTACCACTAACTGGGTTACTAGGTTACTAAATGGATTGTGAAGGTCAGATGGGCACTCGCTCCAAGTAAAATACTTGTATTCAGCTGCATCCGGTTGGACTGGAAGCCAACCCCAACACAGTTGTGAAAAGGCTACCTATGCAATGGCGGTCAGAGATTATGAAGAGAACTATCATGATTATACAGGGTGTGGCGTAAATAATGGATAACCCTGAAACTGTCGATTGGCCAGATTATCATTTATCATTTACCCCACTTATATCGCCATATGCCCATGGATGACAAAATTATTGATATTTTTAATATTTTAAATAAAAATCGTACTTACTCTTACAAAATCAGCTGCCATTTCTACAATTGGTGATTTTTTTCGTTTTGTTTTTTTTATGTCACTCCTGAATATTTGTATTATCAGATCAGTATCAAGATTTTTTATTACATTCTAAGATAACATTGCAAAAAATACTTATTCTTAAATTTTAACATTTTTTCTACGGAATTACGCAATTTTGGGCCCCTGTATCGAAAATAAAATGTACTACACTGCGGTTGCCCATAATTTTAGATAATTACCTATTTAATGCAAATTCTAAAATGGTATAATAATAACCAGTATCTTGAAAAAGTACAAAGTTATTGTTGTTCGAATTGATATGGGTCTGGGTCAAATTGTTGGAGCATTTTAACTACCACCAACTCTGACTGGAGAAACTTATTTGAATTTTTTAGAAAATGTTTTGCCTGTGTTGTTGGAGGACATACCCCCCCAAATGCGTGAAACCATGTGGCTTCAAAACGACGGTTGCCCTGCACATTATGCGGTAAGAGTACGACAGCATCTTAACGAAACCTATACAGACAGGTGGATAGGACGTCTAGGGCCAATACTGTGGCCACCTCGCTCGTCAGATTTAAACCCATTGGACTTTTTTGTACTGGGGCTGCTTAAAGGAGATGGTTTATAAAGAAGAAATCACTTCAGTTGAACAGCTGCGACAACGAATACGTTCGGCTGCTGACGAAATATCGTCGGCAGGATTTGCGCGCCAATTGAAACGGTCCTTCATAAGAAAGTGTAGCTGTAGAGCGTGCATAGTAGCTGAAGGAGCCCACTTCGAACAATTTCTAAATTTTTTTTTTTTCAATAAATTTGTGTAATTACTAATGTCTTTTATTGTGTCAACAAACCCATAGTGATCAAATTTTAAGGAAATTCTCATTCTCTTTGAGTCTAAAATTAGTTACAGCAGTGTTAAAGTAATTTAATTTTAAAATCAAATTTGTATGAAAATTCTCCTTTAAGATTCGAACAGCAATAACTTTGTATTTTATCAAGATACTGGTTATTGTTATACCATTTTAGAATCTGCATTAAATAGGCAATTATTTTAAATAATGGGCCACCGCAGTGTAGTACATTTTTTTTTCGATACAGGGGCCCAAAATTGCGTAATTCCGTAGAAAAAATGTTAAAATTTAAGAATAAGTATTTTTTGCAATGTTATCTTAGAATGTAATAAAAAATCTTGATACTGATCTGATAATACAAATATTCAGAAGTGACATAAAAAAAACAAAACGAAAAAAAATCACCAATTGTAGAAATGGCAGCTGATTTTGTAAGAGTAAGTACGATTTTTATTTCAAATATTAAAAATATCAATAATTTTGTCATCCATGGGCATATGGCGATATAAGTGGGGTAAATGCTAGATGATAATCTGGCCAATCGACAGTTTCAGGGTTATCCATTATTTACGCCACACCCTGTATTATCAGAGTACTTCTGGACATCCAGAATTTGTGTCAATCCGCGAGTTGACTAATTTATTTTATTATTTAAATTGAAGCTTTTTTTACCTCACTAATAGCTTGGTATAAACAGTTTTTTAATATTTTTAAAAATTGAAAAGATATGAGCGTTAAAACTCTCAATTAGACAGAGAGGGAAATACTGAATTGTGACGTCATAGTTCAGTATCGCCATTTAATTACATGCAAAACTTCGTTTTGCGAGAAAGAGATAGATAAAAAGTTTCTATAAGTTATAAGTTTTTTATTTTTCGACTGATTTCAAATTTGATTTTGAATTCTATTATTGTATTACATGTGTGGATATATTATCTACTAGAATATATATTATTCAATATCATGCAACTACCCAATTACAGAGGGACAATCCCCGTATTATCAAGGACGTTCTTATTTTTTTCCCAGTCTCATTCTCAGTCAAAAATACTGGTAATTTCCCTAGATTGATTGTCACTGACATGAAATTATTGATTGATGAACGTTTTTAGCTCCGGGGATTTACCTGCTGCCTTGACATTTCTATTTTTCTTCTTCTCTTTTTATTTTATCAATCACACACAACAGAATCCTACTAATATTACAATAATATAAACGCGAAAGTTTGTGACGATGGATGGATGTTTGTTACTCTTTTACGCAAAAACTATTATACATATTTTGATGAAACTTTACAGTAATATAACTTATACATCAGAATAACATATAGGATACTTTTCATCCCGACATTCCCACGGGGTCGATACTTTTGCGGGTGAAACCACGGGGCGTTGCTAGTAGTCAATAACCAGAACATTCTTCGAAATAAGCTCTTCACAGTCTCAAAATCACGATGAAACGATACATAGTTAAAATAAATGAACAATACTTACTACTTAACCTGACAGCAGCTATCTTCACAATAGCAATATCATTCAGGAAATAATTCCAAGATGGATGCATGGTGACGTCAGATGTATCTATCCTTGTCCCTCCTGAGAAGATAGTGAGGGAGCCAAGAACGATGGTGAACTGTCTCGCCTGGTTCTGACCGTCGAACCAGCAGTGGGCTGCGGTGAGGACCCTGGTGGCTGAGATCAAGCTGCCTCCACATACGGAGGATTGACCTCCAATTAGCCTGGCTATGATACCTGCCTGGATGATAAAAATAGATTGTAAGTTTTATGTTTATTTTGATGGAGAGGCACAAGGGTTCGAGAACGTATAGCTAAGTTGTGCAAACATATGATTCTGAGTGCAGATGCATGCGACCCCTAAGTATTGAAATGTTAGTTTTAGTATATTACTCCAATAATACTGAAATTGCCAGTGGTGTGTCAGATGGATAAGATGTTTTATTAGCTTAATAACAAGACAAAGATGTTATTTGTGTATCTTCTTTATCCTGTCAACAAAATGGTTATGATTAGATTATATACACGACATTTATATTCTTATTCGGATCATAAGTGGTCTACTGAATAGACTACAAGAGACGAAGTTTTGTAACCGACATAAAAAAGATCCTAAGCCTACTTGCTACCTTACTATATAAAAATATGGGTTGTTTCGTCGCTCTGTGATTGGTTTATTCAAATTTATATTTATTGTACAACAAAAAATAATAATAAGATACTAATTTCTTATTTCAGGCAAAGATATAAAGGGCCGCTTTGTCACTAACTGCGACCTCTTTCAAGCTCCCGTATTTTTACAGAACAGTCGTAATATTCGATGAATATTAGATAATATCAAAATAACAGTCAAGACTTTTATGAATTTGCAACATTAATTAATTTCCCGAAACCAGAAAATGATCGTGCATATACGCTTTCGATTAATTTTATTTATTTCTGTACATACTACTACAAAAAAATGCAAAGTAATGTGAGTGAAGTTGCAGGTACAGCTAGTATCAACATCAAGATTGGTATAGATTGTTATGTATGTGGGTAACTTTAAGTAACGAGTCAATAAACAGTTTGCGTTGAGCTGCCTTGTTTCATTGACGCGTCCCGTATTTATCACTGGCGACGAGCGGTGATAGATGGTATCTATCATCAAGAATGTAAGAAACAGAACAGCGTACCTGATGCGGTATAGCAGTAGCAGGAGTGACCAGGTGTCCTCCCACGATCCGATAAGAGAATCCCTGAGACTCTATGCTCATTATCCTCAGGGCTTCTGGCACCCCAGTCTTCAAATGATAGCCATAAATTGGCGAAGTTTCAATACTCTTACAGTAAAAAGAACGCAAAAATATGAATAAACATATTATTAATTTATTAAAACGCATCGTTCTTTATTATGGTTACGCTATAATTGAGTCGTTATCCTTACGACAGGTTATTTTGTATTTGTAGTGATTGGTTCCTTATCAGTGTGTGATATAGATTTGTAGATAACGGGAGGTACGTTTACACTGCGAGAATTTAGAGAAGATTATCATTCCACGCCATTACATTTTTTAAATCCTTCTATCCTACTTATCAAACTAATATTATAAAGGCGAAAGTCTGTGAGTGTTTGTATATTTGTTACTTCTTCACGCACAAACGGCTGGACCAATTTGGATGAAATTTGGTATACAGATAGTTTATAACCGGGATTAACACATATAATAGTTTTTATCCCAATATTCCCACGCGATCGACACTTAAGCGGGTGAAGGCGTGGGGCGCTGCTAGTATATATCACACTAATATTATAAAGGCGAAAGTCTGTGAGAGTGTTTGTATATTTGTTACTTCTTCACGCACATCCGGCTGGACCAATTTGGATGAAATTTGATACACAGATACATAGTTTATAACCAGAATTAATACATAAAATATTTTTATCCCAATATTCCTACAGGATCGACACATAGGCGGGGGAACCCACGGGGCGCTGCTAGTATATTTATAAATATAACATTTTAAACGCGAAAGTTTGTGAGGATTGATGGATGGATGTTTGTTACTCTTTCACGCAAAAAAATACTGCATGGATTTGAATGAAATTTGGCATTTAGATATTTTATAACCAGGATTGCCACATAGCATAGTTTTTATACCGATATTCACACAGGATCGACCCTTTAGCGAGTGAAGCCGTGGGGCGCTGCTAGTTTTATTTACATTCGCATTAAGTATTATCAGAGGGGCCTGTGGCTAAATAATAACAGCCACACGGGTCGATCGATCCGGTTAAGCTACGCTTGCCGCGGTTGGTCCGTGGATGGGTGACCATCTTCACATACCAAGACCCCTCCGTGCCTCGGAAAGCACGTTAAGCCGTTGGTCCCGGCTGTCATTCGTGGATCTTTGACAGTCGGTACGAGTAGTAAGAAGCCCGAAAGTCTGACAACCAGTCTTACCAAGGGGTATCGTATTACCCAGTAACTGGGTTGTGGAGGTCAGATTGGCAGTCGCTAAATGTAAAATACTGGTATTCAGCTGCATCTGGTTAGACTGGAAGCCGACCCCAACATAGTTGGGAAAAGGCAGGCAGATGATGATTAAGTATTATCAGCCTATAATATTCCCACGGCTGAGATACAGACCCCCTCTCTTCGAGAGGGAGTGGGGTGTAATCTACCACGCGAGCACAGTACCGGTTGGTAGATGTCACCATATCTTCGAATTATTATTCTAGGACATGTCGGTTTCTTCACGATGTTTTCTTTCACCGTTTTGAGAAAAGCGGTGATTCAATTATTTATACAAAGTAAACAGCATTCTAAAAATGATCGCTGTCAGAGCGGACTGTCCCTTTCAGGGACACTGGGTGGGGACAGTCCTGGGTCTGAATTAATAGTTACTGTTTTGAAAACTAACAATACTTACTAATCTATTTACCTACATAACCCTTTGCAACCGGGAATAAAAAACTCGCATAGATCATTAAAAACTCATTAATCCTTTGGAAAGTATTCAGAGGTCTTGGGAAAAATACTGAAAAAAATCTCATGCAAGCTGGTCTTCAGCAGTCAGACCCTCACATACGTGAGGTTCAGAAATAATTTGCTAGTCGCTCGATCGTGCTCAGAATTTTGTAAAGTCGAAACTCACGATCACTCCAACTCGGTTGGAAAAGGATAAGCATTATTGTTACTAACACCAAAATTATGGACCTAGTCTGAAATAAAGTTTTATTTAATTTTATTTTAATTTAAAGCGCCTGGGTTCGTACCCACGACCTACGACTCGTAATAATTCGGAGCCATTACCGCTGCGCCATCACCGCTCACAGTAGGTACTCGTGTATCTGTGTTTATTATGTTATTCTTGTGTTATTATAGTTATGTATTTATTGTAAGTTCGATCTATATCTAGAAATAAACGATTTCATTACGTTAAACGATGCATTACACAGCGTTTCTCGTTTTGTTAGTATAACATAGCTATCCTTTTATTTTTTACATTTTTAATGTCTGTTTCTCTGTGGAAACATTAGCGCTTCTGTACGTTTCACATAATAAATTCATCAGAGAACATATTTTTAAAGTCAAGTACAATAGGCCGCACGATTAAAGCCGCCGTGCGATTCTGTAACCATCTCACCGTGAAAGCTTGGGTGAAGTGAGCGTGGAGTGAGCTGTCATTCGCTAGGGATTAGCACTATTAAGTGCTCACTTCACTTATGATTTCACGGTGAGATTTTTACATAATCAACCGGCAGCTCTTTCAATCACTTTCGGTTTATTTGAACTCATAAGATGTGTTCCAGACGTTAATGATAAAAAATTGTGTGTCTTTTCAAGAATTCAGGGTTCGTTTCATAGTTAAAGTTGTACTTAACGCGAAGAAAAATAGCTGTTTTGAGAATTTTGAATGAAACATCAGAGTTTTTATATTATTTCATATTAATGAGTATTTTCACACCCAGAAGTGATGCAAATGGTTTCAGTTTCAACCTGTTGAACTAGTTTGCACATAAATATTTGCTCACAATTGATTTTTTTGTAACAACATAAATTCTCGGTAACGTATGCTCAAGGTGTGGACGCACCTTTGGGGGTTGCATAAGGCAAGTGTTTGGGCAGTGAAGACAGGTGTGGCAGGCAGGGCTTCTTCAATAAGGCTCGATTAAAGTTATTAAAGATTTAATGTCGGTTTTTTACAATAAGTAGGTAATTTTGAGTCACGTACGCACTGTTCGGGTTCAACGTTTATTAATGCACACCCGCGCTCTGCGGGCGGTTCAGGCTAACAACGTAACGATCGCGCGCGCGCTTCCTCATTCGAACAACAGATGGCGCTGCTTGACGCAACAGCAAGTGAAAGAGACCGTGGGCTTAGCAAAAAAAATACCAGTTACCGACCTTATAGCAAAGAGTATAAAGATCACTGTGATGCAAAATCGAAAAAGGACCGTAAGTTTTATTTTCTACAAGTAGATACAATTTGGTAATGGTTCCAAGGAAATATATGTATACATGTAATAGTATTAAGTAAAAAAAACACATAACACAATTGTATCTAAATGAAAACAGCGCGCCCGAAATGTTGTCGTCAAAATTCGTTGAAATGTTTAAAATGTCCTATCCACAATCTCGTAAAAACCATTGCTATAATTGTTTAGGTAAAGCAGCGCCTCGGTTCTCCCAGATTGCTTCCTTATCGCTGGATAATTTAGAGATTTGTTTAATATCTTCATAAAGATCCATAACGGTGTAGGCTAGCCTTTAGCAAGATCATCGTATTAGTGGTTCTGCCGGTCGATTCTGTAAAAATCTCAACGTGAAGTTATAAGTGAAGTGAGCACTTAATAGTGTTAATCCCTAGCGAATGACAGCTCACTCTACGTTCACTTCACCCAAGCTTTCACGGTGAGATGGTTACAGAATCGCACGGCAGCAGCTTCAATATCATCCGGGGGTTGGGGGATTCTCGTAATTTTAAGAACTTTGACAGTCTGATCTCTATCGCAATGTGTAAAAATATCTCCAATTTCCCTCCTTTTTTGATAAGTTTTGATATTGATTGTCGCTGAGATGAGATTGCGACTACATTTTGAACGTTTTTGACTTCGGGAATTCGCCATCTGGATTGTGCCGGAATATAGCAGTTCCTCGTAGACGTGGTAGAACAGCGGCTCTCTCGACATCGTCTCTGTCATCAGAAGACAGCCGCCCATATAAAGTATACTCTGATTCCATGCAACCGCCACGCAACCATCGACGCGACTGTTATTCCAGAAACTTCGTAACAAAACTAAACAGTTTTTTATGGTGTACATAATAAAGAATATTATATCCACGGATTTTTTTCTTATTCCGTGCATAAAAAAAAAAGTCGCCACTTGCTGCATCGTCAAGTATAATATTCGTATGTAGGTCAACATTTTTGAAGTAAAATTCCTTTTTTTGTATCGAAGAAGAAAATCTTCGGGTTTTAATATAGTTTGAATATAAGGGAAGGAGATAAATATTACGCCTTATAGGAAACAAAATAATAACAAAATGTCGCAGTTTTTTGACATCATCATTATTTCAGCTACAGAACTAGTATTCAATCAAGTCAGCATATCGTAGTCCACTGCTAAGCCTCTCCCAGACTGCGCCACGACACCCTCTTCGCCGCCTTCCGCATCCAGTCGGTTCCAGCCACCTTTTTAAGGTCGTCGGTCCGTCGAGCTGGAGGGCGTCCCACACAGTAGTGTCGTACAATGCTAGTTGTTATAGTATATAAGAACTAGTATTGCACGACACTCATACAATGCTAGTTGTTATAGTATATAAGAACTAGTATTGCACGACACTCAAAATAAACTTGAGAAATCCCCTATAAATATAAACTCAGCAGTTTTCCAGATAAGCCCATACAAAAAGACAAACATTTCAGAATTAATATTGATTCGCAAACAAACCTTATCAGAAGTGATTGCAGTACCTATCTCGAGTCAAAAACTAAAGTAATGATAAAATAAGGTATCTTTTTCCTCTTGTGTGTTGTCGAGGAGCTATTTATAGATAAGTATCTATTAAATACTTTTTAATCTATTTATAATGTCAAAATAACAGCTTTTTACTGCATTTGAAAATATATACGGTCCTACTTATAACATTTTTTTTTTCATTTTTATCTGTTTGTTTATTCCCGCTAATCTCCGAAACGGCTGGACATCCCCGCGCCCATTGGTAGCCTAGTGGCAACGACCGCGACTTACGAGATATAGGGCGCAGGTTCGAGCCCTGACAGGCGCTATACTTTGTGTAAATTATTTCGTCATCACTGCTCTCAAAACGGTGAAGGAAAACATCGTGAGGAAACCGACATGTCCTAGAACCAAAAATTCGAAGACATGGGACATGTACCAACCCCCACTGGGCCCGCGTGGTAGATTACGGTCCACTCCCTCTCACCGAAGGGTGGCCTTAGTCCCAGCAGTGGGAAGATTATAGGCTGATTATGCCGCGAGCAAAGCCGCAGGCAGAAGCAAGTTATGAAATAAGCCGATAGATGTTGGCCAATATTTTGGCATCACAATCGTCATGAAAGAAAATTATGTAATATGGAAGGAAAAGACATGTTGTGAAGACCCCAAATAAATTGGGATAAGGGCAGAGAGTGATGAATCGTCGTGAAATTATTTATTGTTATAAAAGGGCTTTTGTCCGTGGTTTGACTCAGTTCATATGGCAAATACGTTATCATAAATATGGATAAAGAGTATCTCATAATTCCAAATTCCAATACTTTTCCCATTGATGTTATTACAACTTCAAAAATATCAACTTTATGCAAGTAAATTAATTTCAGAATGAACCTATTGAAAGTTAAAAAATGTTCTGAAGTTGGAGCTGAAATTGAACTTTATGTGTGGTTAATAGAGTTCTTTTTCTAAAAACATATTTATTTGTTTACATTTTTGGAAGTTAAATTGCAAACGCAGGATATATTAGCACACCCAGGGCTTGGTATTGGTACATATAAGCGCCTTTAATCAAAATCCGCTCAACGTATTATTCGCTATTGAGTTACAAAAATTGAAACATTAACAAACTTTCATACCATAATTTTATGTGTATTGTGAGGACATAATGGCTTACAAATAAGGAAACGGAATATGTACGAGTATTAATAAAAAACTGAGTTTGGGAGAATCCATGTTGGATATAATTGTCTATTATATCTTACCTAAGATAAGATTATTATATTTATTTTCCTGTTTTGACTGTATATATAACATTAATTATTTTCAATATCAGTTGGTGTCACTGAAATTCTATTGATACTTCATTTGGGCTGTTTCATAACATTATGATTATTTTTGACATTGTCAATATCTTGTGTGGTTGATCGCATATTAACTTTGGTCCCGAATGGCGTAATAAGGTTTCAGAAGGTAAGGAAGTATGTAGGTAGTAGCAGTATCAGCTATTTGTGTCCCACTGCAAGGCAATGGTCCTTCATTTCCTCCTCTTATTCCTACCTATAATAATAATAATAATATTCCATAACTTTCACACAACGCCATCTAGTCCTAAACTAAGCAGAGCTTGTGCCATGAGTACTAGACAACTGATAAACATACATATATATTTCTAAATACGTACATATTATATATAAATTACACCCAGACAAAGAACAAATGATCGTGCTCATCACACAAACATTTGTCCTAGGTGGGAATCGAACCCACGACCTTGCGCATAGCAGGCAGGGCTACTGACCACTAGACCAACAGGCCTGTCAAACCTATGTGTGACCAATATTTTAGAAAAGAGCAGAGTTCGTCGCATAGCTCCTTCAGCTTGCGACATTTGTGGCCAGCCCAGTTCCATCTAAGCTTGGTAGCCCTGTGACCTTCATTTATTTATTTAATACTTCAAGCACATAAATGTACAGAGGCGGACAGGCATTTTCTACCAGTCAACCTTTGGGTGATGCAGAGAAAAAGTAGTAGGTGCAATCGTGAAAAATGAGGAAAAAATATTTTAAATATAGGTACGCAAAACTATAATTATAATATATACCTAATTACATATAAATATAAGCACAGATAAATATACATAAGTACCTACATGAATATGCAAAAAAGAAATAAAAAGAAAAACAATGAGAAAATATTAGCGTTGTGATGATACTGCCAGCTGCTTCAGTGATTTGAGTTTTAGAATGTAATATCGCGTTCTTTATACGATCAGTGAGTTTACCTCCTAGGATACTGCGTTCTATTGGTCCTTGACAGACCCTGAGAGCGGACTAATGACGTTTGGTTAGTGAACATGTCAGCGCTCCATAGGTAAGAGTAGGAAAAATAGGGGAATAAATAAATAAATAAATAAATAAATAAATCCCTGGACATTTCACACAGCACCATTCGTCCCAAGCTAAGCAACCTAATGCTTGTGTTATGGTAACAAGATGGCTGATAAACTACTTATATACAATTTTTTTTTTTTTGTAAATACATACATATTATAGATAGAAAAACACCCAGACTCGGAACAAATACATGTAGGTCATACAAATATTTGTTCCGTGCGGGAATCGAACCCGCGACACGCAGCGCAGCAGTCAATCGCTTAACCACTGCGCCAACCGTGCCGTCAGGAATGGAGAACGCACAGCATCATGCTTAGTGGAAACCTTTTTGTCAGTCACGACGTGCATCTGTCGACTATTTCTGTTTTCTGCTCGTGATTATAGATCTATTTTGATTTTGTTTTTCTCTATTATTTAGTAGGTATATGCACGTTTCCGTGACAAATAAAACAAAGTTTATTTCTTTCTACTCTCTTGTCTTCTTCTCTGTACTTTCATGTCAATGAGTTTTCAGGAGAGTGAGGAAACATTCCGAAAATCTATGAAGTATCTCGTAAGTGCTAATTAAGGTCTAGTCGATATTTATTTATTTTTTATTTTTATTTATTAAAACTTTATGCACAGGTAAAAAAAGTACTGTACAAAGGCGGACTTAATGCCTGAGGCATTTTCTACCAGTTAACCTTAGGGTGATGCAGAGACAAAATATGGTAGGTGCAACATACGGGATAGATAGCTAAGAAATGACTATACAATGCAAGAATTAATAACAATACATAGATAGATACATATAAACAAAATGAACCGTCGATATTTTTTCATTACTAATTTTGGGAGAGTATTACTCCATTGTTTGACATTGTACATCCAAAATTAAGCATGATATCCTGTTTTTCTTATTAATAATTGTGTTTTTACGGAGACAGAATAGTAAAATAAAAATCCATTAAAAAGTTATGAGCCAACAAAGATTCGTTTTGCTTGCTAATTTTAACGTAACTTTGGGTGTAAATAAGTAATAAAAGAAGTGTAAAATAAAATCGAAGTGTTCAATAAACTTTATTTGGAATTGTTTTATGAAGTGACCTTTTCATAAAACTCGATTTTTCAAAAGACTTTTCGTATTTTTTGACATGCGTTTCTGTTCGTAACGGTGGTGTTTGTGTGCCTGCAATATGGACGATGTACGTGTAAAATAGCGTCAAACTGCTCATCACTGATATTATCTTTGTCGGGCACGATGTCATATGAGACGAGCGTGATTTATGGCCATGCCCACCAGTGAGTTCGAGTTAGCGACTAGTTCTACCTAGAGATGGGCATATACCCGGATGAATTAATATCAAATACATAGGCCTATGGTCCCTTGGAGCTCTAAAAAAATCTAGCTTCTAAGTTAGTACTTTTGTGCCAACCTGATATTGAGCTAACTTAGAAGCTAGATTTTTTTAGAGCTCCAAGGGACCATAGGCCTATGTATTTGATATTAATTTCAGCTTGATACCTCCACGTGTTACTGAGAAAAAGGGTCTTTACAGACTGACAGACAGACAGACAACCAAGTGATCCTATAAGGGTTCCGTTTTTTCTTTTTGAGGTACGGAACCCTAAAAATACAATAATTAGTTTAAATTAAACTGATTTTATTTTTACCCGATATAAATTAAAATTGGGAAGGTAAAAATGGGTATAAATGGGTATTTACCCAAAGTCTGGGACTTTACCGGGTATATGCTCATCTCTAGTTCTACCTTAAGTGTACTTGACCAAATATAAATAGAATCTAAAATAGATAACCCTTTAGAACTGCAAATCTAATAACCCATTTCAACCCTGCGAAATCCACCAAATTCTCCCAAAAATGTTCATCTAATATTAAAACCTGTCACCCAGCTCAACTCGGTCCCGTACTAGTAATTAATCAGTTCGTCTTACCTCCGCAAAGACGGAGGCTTACTATTCGCAAAGCGTTTAATTAGCTTCGTCATACCTTTGACACGAGCGACTTTTTGTACCCCCAGGGTTGAAGGGTGTTTAATTATGTTGAGGCCGTAGTGAGCAGAATCTACGTGGCTAAAAATAGCTATCTTTTGTTTCTCTGTGATGTAAGAGGTGTCTGGTAGTGACACTGCTTTGGGCTTTAAAGGATTTAAGGTAGTTCCCCTCCAGGGCCCATACATTTTTTCCACCCTGTATTGTACACCATAAAAAATACAGATATAAATGTAGAAATTTGACAAGGGGTGATACCATGTACGGTCCTATCGCTAAAAGTGATATTATAAAGACAACCTTTTAATTACAATCATAATATTTTTAGATCACAATCAATAAGAATATTTAACAATAATAAAAATGCCTAGGAATAATGTGTTACCAAAATTATTTCTGGCTGATACCTATTTAAAAAGTTATGTTAAAATTCAGCTGTATCCGGTTAGACTGGAAGCTGACCCCAACACAGTTGGGAAAAGGCTAGGCAGATGATGAGATGATGATACCTATTTCTTCTAAACAAATGTAAGACAGAGGAGAGAGACCTTCCAATATCACGGAGAGGTATTGTCTCGGTGATGGTGTACAACAAAAGGAGCCTATTTTTATCTTTGTTGGGAATGGTTTCTCGCAGTTCAACCTATAAGGTTGTGTTCTGCTTAACCGAGCTTGTCTGTGGATGCCTCATTTTTTTTTAATGGCATCTCGCAGTTCAACCTATGAGGTTGTCGTCTGCTAAACCGCGCTTGTCTGTGGATGCCTCAATAAATGAAGGCCTCCAGGCAGGGCTTAAAAAAAAACTTAAAAACCAAGCGACTACACGCTAAGGGCACCCCCTGTGGGGTACGGACCTCGGCTTAGGACGCCGCTGGGAGAGGGCAGCAAGGGACAGACTAGATCGGAAATATTTAGGGACGAATTTAAAACACATGCTAAGCGGCGCGGGCTGGCTCGTGCCAGGGTCGGGGCGGATATGGTATGGGGGGTCGCGACGGGCCTCGGCGGCGAGGACGGAAGGACGGCTATTGAGACTTGTGCTTTCTGAGGGTACTGGTGGGCTTATTACTCTCCTGTAGGAGGACTGTGGCATCGTCGGGGATTTTCGAAAAGTTTTAGAAGCAAGCATTTATACATTTCTATGTCCCCCTATGAGTATATAAAAACCTCAGCAAAAGCCTACCAAAATGGCCGCCTATAAATCAAAATCCTAAAGAGCTAAACGCAAGGAAGGCTCTCTCACAAATAAAATAAAAGGAATTTTAGAATTTCAGCGCCATGATTTACAAATCTTGAACATATACGAATTACTTACTATATAAGGTGACCCTATTCCAGCCCCCTTTTATCTAACAGTCCTCCAGGGTGGATTTACAGTGGTTTGAATAAAATAGTATACTTTTTGTAGAAAATATAAGAAAAGCGCTGAAGGGACGGAGGTGGACGCTAAACAATGAGTGTCAGAGATAAGAGGGGTTAGTTTTAACCTAGACAGAAAAAGTCACCACTGCTAACGTTATTTATTTACTTCTCACAAAATAATACCAATTCAATGTATAAAAGAGTTTACTTTACTTCCTGCTAGAGTTAAGAGATGTAGGTCGTGGGTTCGAATTCGAACCCAGCCAGGCAGACGCATCACTCTGTGTAAATAATTTCATCACCACTGCAACACCACAACATTGAAGAAAAATATCGTGAGGAAACCGGTATGTCCTCGAACCAAAAATTCGAAGACATGTGACATATACCAACCCGCACTGGGCCCACGTGGTGGATTATGGCCCATTCCCTCACACAGAGAGGGTTATAGCCCGATAAAAGGATGCTTGAGTCCCAGCAGTTGGAATATCATAGGCTGAATAATTATGACGTATGATTGAAAAGGTATTTTCATTCAATTGTTTAAAAAATACCTTCAGTAAAATATGTAATTAAAACTTAGTTGGTTGTGCCATTTATTCTATAATAATGATTTACGACGACAAAAAAATCGTTATATTCTGCAATTTCTCACCTGTCTATGTGTTGTGTTGCCAGCCACAAAAATGGTCCACAGATACTTAGATGTTTAGTATGCTAATTACCTACTATAACAAGGATAAACTATTCGATCGTGATTCTGTCTCCTGAGATTAAGGTAATGTCTTTAGTCATTTGATTAAAACTCAATCCGCTTCAAGGGAATTATAATAATATTTGCTGCAGTTTGGCTGTTTGTGTATGTAAGTTGAAATGTTTGTACAGACGCCAGCACATCAAGCTACCCGAAACTGTCAAATTTTCCTAATATATTTGGAACCTAATGGTTTAGCGATAAAGTTGAAAATCTATTAAAAAAAATTGACAGATTGTAGTAGCTTGATGTGCTGGCGCCTGTACGAGTAAACGCGCCCACAATACAGGAGAAATTCCTAGTGTGGGGCAACGTTTTTTTTTTTTTATAAAAATTAAAATGAAATAAAATTAACATGAAATATGGTAATAGTTACATAACTGTGATGTGGGTAATTGTTTACGAATTTTTGTATTTTTTTTCTCCTTTACTCTTTCACACGCTGTCTACATCTCTCTATCTATTGTCCTATCGCAGGTATGCTGGAAGAGATTTCTTATGAAATTAGCATCACCTTTGATTTTTATGTTCTGTTTTTCTTTTCTGTTTATATAATATCTATGTGTGTACATAAATGGTAAAATAAAATAAATGAATGTGTGTGTGTGTGTGTATTTTAGACCTACTTTTGAAACAGTTCTCAGGAGAGGAATGTACACACTGTGAGCCTATGTTTTAGTGTTGAAATGTTACCTGAAAATGAAAATAAACGATTCCTTTCATAATAAATTTCATGTTTTCGTTGATTGAAATTCACCATTTACATTATAATACCAAGTACTCAACTTATAAGTATTAGCCGGTCGATTCTGTAAAAATCTCACCGTGAAATCATAAGTGAAGTGAGCACTTAATAGTGTTAATCCCTAGCGAATGACAGCTCACTCCACGCTCACTTCACACAAGCTTTCACGGTGAGATGGTTACAGAATCGCACGGCTGTTCTCGCACATTCATAATTTCCGGAGTGCGTCATAACCCTTTTATCGGATTGAAAGAATAACAAAGACTGTATTTACGGCTTATACTCGTAAAAGCTTTTAGCCTTAACAACGACATTTAGATGACTAAACTAAGAAAGAAAACTGTATTTTTTCGTTATTTTTAGATAATTCTTCGGGCGGATTCCCTTTGACTCTTTCATTTCACTAAATAAAAAATACCTAGGGCTCGGTATACAGGGTATAGGAGAAGTGCAAACTATAATTAATTCAGCATAGAAAATAAAAATGAAAATGTCTACGCTAAGGGTTGGCGTCGAAATATTTCATTGGCTTAAAAAAACTCAACTGTTTTATACTAAAGTCATACACGATCAAAATGTATGTTACAGTAGATAGAGACTTTTGTAATAACCGATGACAAATTTCCACGGCAAAACCTAAGTGAAGTCAGTCAAATTATTTGTTCACCAAATTGGTTACCAACTAAAATGGCGCGCTTAGTCAAATCTCAACTGCCGTGCGATTCTGTAATCATTTCACCGTGAAAACTTGGGAGAAGTGAGCATGGAGTGAGTCGTCAATAGTGTCAATCCCTAGCATCAGCATGACTCACAGCTCACTCTAAGCTCACTTCACCTTAGTTATCACAGTGAGATTTTTCCAGAATCGACCGGCTGATCATTCTTTGATAGTTCTATGAAATCACTATAACACGTCAAATTGACACACTATGTCAATGAACAAGTAATTTCCCAGACTGTACTTTGAAAGGAAAAAAAAATTGTTGGACAAATAAGATTCTCATCAAATACGTTTAAATGATAATGATAATAAAATTAATCTTTTTATTACCATTTGCACTTTTTACACTAAATATAAAAAACACCCAAGATTGAGCATTTCTAACTCCAAGAACTGCGCAAAGAAACTTTTTCAAAGCAAAAATTAAGCAACATTCTGGATTCTAGAACTTTCCGCGAACTTCCTCGCAATTAGTGGATACAGTCTAGTCTAGACCGAGGCAATGAAAACTTGGACGATGCATCTTACATGATAGCTGTGACGTCAGTTATGAATGACGTCATTAGAGTCAATTTATGTCGCTGCGGGTGCTTGATACCTATTATTTCTGTTTTTAATTATTGCTGTCTGGTACCAGGATTTTAAATGAAATAGGGGCAATCTAGGCTATTCTTTGAACTGGTTGAGTTTGATTGTATTTATATTACAACATCACGCCGCCGCAGATAATCTCCAAAGGAATGGACAGAGATGTATTGTCCAACGTCAACCGGAATTTCGCCTCTTAGTGTCTATGTTCTATTAAAACTTATGTTTTAAATTAATATTATTTCAAGTTAAATAAATATCAACTTTATTTTAATGGAAATTAAGTTTATTTAGAGTGATTAGCACTATTGAAAAAGTTATAAAAATGTTTGAAGTTGTAGCGTAAACTGAACTTTATTGTGTAGGCTTTAAAGTTATTTTTCTATAAACTCATTTTTGTTTGCATTTTTGGCAAATAAGCGAATGCAGATTTATGTAATAGTAGGTGTGCTTATTACCATTAACCGGGCAATTACCTATAGCAGAGTTCATAATCTCATATTATTTCATTCGATCTAAATCAGTTATCTACTTTTTGAAACGTATTCTAAGTTGATTTTTGAGTGACCATTTGTAACAAAATTGTCCTAATAAGTTTATGATTGCAATGGGATTTGAAGTTTGTTATGTATACCATTCAATTTCTTGTGCCATAACTTGAAACTTATGTCAAACTGTAGTCAAATCAAAACTGACGAAAAATATATGCATTTCTTCCATTAAATAATTAGTTACATATATTTCAAATATTAACTTCCTACCAACTTTACAACTAAAGCGCTGTCCAAATTCTTCGATCCATTTTCCCGTCATTAAATGGATAAGAGCTAAAAATTGGCCCTTGTCACCCACTCACAGTGACGCCATTTTTCAGAAGCAACCCTACCCCATCTGCGAACGGTCTCTTTGACCCGAAACCTTCAATAGGAACCCTCCGGATGGCCCGTCATCGAGATACCCTTGTTATTTGAATATACTTGTGTTGGTCGTTTAGACCCCAGAGGCATTGTATATTATGGCTTCGTAAAAAGTTTTAAATAACCATTTAGATAGTTATAACGGTCTATTGGGAAGTATTAAGAGTGTTCTATCCTGTCTTTTATCACGGGAATGGGTTAAAATAGAATATGGAATTTTCTTGTACATTTTCAAGTCTGTTTTTTTTACAAGCTTTTTATTCTTCTTCATTTCATGTCGATGGTTCTTCGATGTTTTATATTGTTAGATCTCAGTGGTTAGCTACGCTGATTGCGGCATCTGTGGCATTCTTCAGGTTATCCAAGGTGCAGGTGAACGGGCAATGTAGTAAGTGTAAGTAAGTAATGTAGTAAGTGGGGCATATTCGGATTAGAGCTTTTTATTAACTTGCTCGTTCGTATGTTTCTTGTTGCAAATTAATAAGTAATCCATTTTTAAGCACTTACTGTCATTAGATTAAACTAAAAATTGGTTAACCTTTGTAATTTTGATATCAATGCAATAATATGGTAGGTTCTTCGTGGTTGGTCCTTTGTACCTTTTTGTGTGTGAAATGTTTGAATAAATAAATAAATGGAGGTCATAGAAATGAATGCCATTTTATGGGTAATTGTATTAATTCACACCTACGAATTGTAAAATAAATTTAAAACCCAGTCTAGTGTTTTATTGCCAAATTCTAGTGCTAGTACGACCACAAAACTTTACTAGTCTAAAATTCTACAAAATTGTTAAATAGTATTCGAAATTTTTGCGTAACACAGAAATTACAAAAATGTAAATTGTAGACTTGTCACTCCAGTTTACATATTTGTATGGTTTTCTGTTACAGTTATGTGACTTAGTTATGTGGATCTTACAGAGAATTGTAAGATTTACAAATTTGTAAATTGTAATTGTTAAATGTAGCTGGTGGTGTTCTGTATTTTCTGAAGAAGGCGTAAGTCTATGTATGTATGTTTATTCTAATCCTCTGTCCCCAACATAGTTCATATTTTGTTAGCCATTTTTTGTATATCCTAAACACGCATTTCCTTTAGGTTTTCCAATATCTCCTGCAACTTCGATTTGGACATTAATGATAGTTTACTTTTTCGTAGTATAAAAGATATGCCTCTACCCTGTTGCACCACATCGCTCAACTGTGTCAAATTGATGTCTTCGTTGTTGAAATTCTTCAAATTGATTAATATTCTTCTAAAAAAATTTAAATCTTGAAGTTTGCCTGCATTTAAATCTTCAAAAATGTCCCATAACTGTTTCTTGGGCTTAGATTTTACCAATTCAGCGTCTCTTTCTTTCTTTGCTTCATCGTAACTTTTTATAATTTCTTTAAGTCGTTCTTTACTGATTTGCTTTTTTCGAAAAGGTATGCGTATGCGAGGCATTTTTGATGCGGATATGTTTCCTCCCTTGAAATCTTGAACCAATTCTACTAAAACTTTAAGTTGAGATCCCGTTACTGAGTATTTTTTCTTTAATTCCATGACTTTGATTGCCTTGACCTTCTCTATATCTTTATTATTTACTTTAGATAGCTTTATTTTGTTTTCTGCAAGAGGTTTATTAGAGACATTCTTGTTCAAAGGTTTTTCAATTTGTCTTGTTAGTTTGTCTCGTAACCTTCCTAGGTTAATTCCAAAAATCGAAATATCTGATAGCTGTGGATTACTTTTGCCACAAACTTGTTTCTTGAAGCATCTTTTTACTATTCTAAAAAACCAACGTTTGCATCTGCGTTTAAAACTAAGCTTTTTCTTATCAATTGGGATTTCGGTTTCCTGATTTCCTGTAGATAATGAATATTATAGGAGCTAACAATTAAACCTCATCAGTATAACTATTTCAAGATCAAGCGACATATCTCTGCCCACCGTGATACGAGCAATATACTGTTACATTAACATAACATATAAGGTAAGAGTCACAGGGGTCCGTGGCTAAATAATTACAGTCGCACAAGTCGATTGATCAGGTTAAGCTACGCTTGCCGCGGTTGGTCTGTGGATGGGTGATCTTTACATACCAAGACCCCTCGGTGCCTCGGAAAGCACGTTAAGCCTTTGGGGCCGGCTGTCATTCGTGGATCTGTGACAGTCGTTACGGGTAGTCAGAAGCCCGAAAATCTGAAAACCAAGGGGTATCGTATTACCCAGTAACTGGGTTGTGGAGATAGGCAGTCGCTCCATGTAAAATACTGGTATTCAGCTTCATCCGGTTAGACTGAAAGCCGACCCGAACATAGTTGGGAAAAGGCTAGGCAGATGATGATAAGATAAGAGTCACGCAGACGTGTACCTACAAGTCACATGTGATAGGGGATGAGCTATTGCCACTAACCGGTTACAAATGCAGATTCTACTGTTACTGAGAAACTCCAAACGGAAAATCGAACCTAGGACCTCATGCTCAGCAGTTAAGCTTATGAGCACTAGACCAACGAGGTTATTCGACAGTCGACAGACTCTTACGTCTGTCTGGAAAAACGTTAATAAATAATAATGAAAATAACTCACTGTTTTTACGGCGGCTGCACATTTGTTAGTATTTGAGGCTGCTGGAATTGCAGCCGTGGGCAGACTAGCATTTTTGATAATTGTAATTGAAGAAAATTAATTGTGTGTGCGTGTGTAAAGATTGACTGGCTTCTAAGAATTCATCTTGATGTCTTTATTTATGTTGTCAACTTATTATGTTGGTTTATTTCAATATTTCATTGAGATGGGATATAACAGGAGATGCCCTGTTATTCTATACACGGTTGTAGGTAGGTGCCAGAGCAGCCATCTTTGTCGCCAAGTTTCGTGGTAGTTCAGCTGTCAAATGGTTGTTTATTTTTTGTATTATTGAGATTTGCGAGAAAATTACGAGGACTTTACCTTTAAAACTGCATGTAAATGTTGAAAAACAGCAATTCAACATGCCTGTGTGTTGTATTGTGAAGTGTGGTGCAAGGAAGAATGAAAATCAACCTCAACTTTCTTTGCACAGGTTAGTAGCCGGTTTTCATGCAATAACACATACAATAATAGACATTCGATGATATAATTGTAACGCGATCATGAATTTATGGCTAAAGTATTGATATTTGGGTGAATTTCCGTATAACAGACCTTTTTATTATTTTGTTAATTCATTCGTTTGTTTACAATAATATGTCATAATAGAATAGTGTTGTACCGTTGCCTAATAGTTTCCGGAACTAGTTCCTCCGCTGGAACGATATCGGTATATTCTGCTATGTTAACATAATAGTCTTATTAGCTCCGATTGACCTTGCTAAGTCCGGCCCGTGGTTCACAGCACCAAAATCAAAATATTTTCTTTCACATAAACCTACATGGGCACTTATGAAACGTCAGAAGGTAGATGCACGGTTCCAAATGGTGGTTTCCTATGCAGAAGAACCAGCGAGAAACTCCACGGTTACTCTTTTAAAAACAATTGGCTTTTACAATGTCTTCTATTTTTTTAAGTACCTGGTACTTGTTGACAGGCCTACACTGTCCTCCCCTACCTATTAAAATTGTAAAAGCCAATTATTTTGAGTAACCGTGGAGTTTCTTGCCGACTCTTCTCCATAGAAACCACCAATTGGAACCGCGCACATAGCTTCTGACGTTTCCTATTGATTTTAGTTTCATATGCTAATATAATATAGCTGTAACCAAAATTATTTATTGGTAAAAATACTTGCACTTTTTATAGGTTTCCTAAAAAGGAAGGACTAAAGAAAAAGTGGTTAGAGGCTATTGGTGAAGAAAATATTAATCCCCGACATAAAGAATGGTACCTCTGTTCACTTCACTTTGAAGAAAGCTGTTTCAATAGAACACTTGATGTAATGAGATTACATGATAACTCTGTTCCCACAGCATTTTTGGTAAATGTGTATTAAAATGATTGATTAATAATAGCCTGGCCATTTGGCCTGAAATAAATAAATAGATATACATTAATTACATATATAAAAATAATAATAAATAAATAAATCATATTCCACAACTTTCACACAACGCCATCTAGTCCCAAACTAAGCAGAGCTTGTGCTATGAGTACTAAGACAGCTGATAAACATACATATATATTTCTAAATACATACATATTATAGATAAATTACACCCAGACAAAGAACAAATGATCGTGCTCATCACACAAACATTTGTCCTGGGTGGGAATCGAACCCACGACCTTGCGTATAGTAGTCAGGGCCACTGACCACTAGACCAACAGGCCTGCAGAAAAATCATACGTATATTACTTATCATAATATTACTACCATTTTTTTACAGGCAACTGAAAAAAAACTAATTCAAGAGTCATCCGTTTTGTGTGAAACGAAAAAAAAAAAAAAAACGAAAACGACTATAAGTTAGTATACTATATTATGATCCAAACGTGATAACTAGTACGACTCGTATTTAGTATCGATACTCGTTATAGTAACACCAATGTTCCTTGATTGATACAACCCTAGCAATGGCAGCCATTTTTTGAGACAATATGAGTTGTAGGTAGGCACCCTTTTTTCGTAGGTATTTCCAGTCCATATATATATGTCTATGCAATATTTCTTTAATTGAATTTCTATCTAGGACTTTTAATCAGCTGCAGTAAAATGACAGCTCATGTGTTACCACTTTAATGAAATTTAAATAGTGATGTGACAAAAGAATCGGTTCATTCAATTATCGTTCAATTCAAAATCGCTCAATGTTTAATAGATTTTGTAAAAGAGGGTAGTATATTTTTGTACAGGTCAGTAGCTTGTGTTTTTCAGGGTGTGACGAAAGTCTGAAAGCAGGTTGATAGAACTATATTTAGAAAATTAACAAACTATGACTATAACAACATATCTCAATTAAATAGTATTTTGTCAAAGACCAGTTATCTGAACGTTAGGTCCAGGCGGGAAAAGGATATTTTAGAGCGTAGTCAAAATCGTAACTAATTCCGCCATCTTGTTTTTTGAACACGATTTCCATGGAATTAGTATGTACTATATAGTTTTCTGTAAATATTTCACAAATGTGTAGCAACAGTGCCCAATGTGCTGTCAATGTCATTCAGGACTAGTGCTTTTTTTATTATATTAAAAAAAAAAAAAAAAGTTTTCCCACGCTAGGAATTTCTCCTGTATTGTTAAAACAATAAACATTTAAACTCACATACACGAACAGCCAGACCCGGAACAACTACTTGTAGGTCATACAAATATTAATTTGTTCCGTGCGGGAATCGAACCCGCGACACGCAACGCAGCAGTCAATCGCTTAACCACTGCGCCAACCGTGCCGTCGTATGTGAGAAGAGGCCTTTACCTGTGCCTCGAAGAGGGACAATAATACAATAATAGGCAGGTATTGTAAGATGTTACAATACCTGCCTATTATTGTATTATTGTCCCTCTTGAAATATGGCCCTGTGTGATGACACAGGGCCCTATTTCACTATGACCATTTAACGACTCCTTGCTTCGAAACCACATCAATTCCTTATTCAATCACGACATGTGCTATTAATGTATTCTCTATGACACAATGGCGTGGTTTGAACTGTCCAAATACACGTTGTCCCTACGGTTGACATTCCGATTCCTTGCCGTAAACAAGATACGATATTCACGTGCTTTAGGTACACGTGGTAACATTTCACGGGGAATTATACAGAATTGAGGACCTGTATTCCTCGAAAGGCAGAGACCCTCATTTTCACAAGTTAGGTTAATAAGGACATGTTCTTTATTTTTCTGGCAAAGACGAATATATAACAATACATGACGGTAAAGGGATTTTGTATTCATCGCTTGGAGCTTTATTATTTATTATATGAGCCATGTATTGGCACAAGTCCAGGGCCACAATGTACAGAGTGGAATTTTCGAAGCGTACCTGGAGGGAAAGTACTCTAAATACTGAGGACAGCAAATTTTACTCAAAGGAAACATTCCTTTATTTTTAAAAACAAATAAAACTGCATTTATAGATTTTTGAAAATACGCTTGCCACACCCGGGAATCGAACTGACTAAATCCGAAAAAATAGCATTCTGTACTTTTATGGAACCAATCGTTAGGGTCAATCATAAGGATCAAATCTCTCTAGCAAAGATAAATGCAATTTTCTTATCTAAGTAGTATTAAGTAGTTTTTCAGAAACTAAAGGGATGTGGTGAATTAAGTCCTCTCTGCACGAATGTACAAACCTCTGAAATGCCACTAGTTCTCTCAAATGATTTATATTTCCATGTTTACTAGCAAGTTCCTTATGTTGAAAGAACAGAAAGATAAAACGTTCATTGGCATTTAAAAAAAAAACCTTAAAACTCTACAAAACTGGAAGAGAATAATGCTTATAATGCCAAAAAGGCCTCAGCTCAGACTTAATGCACGTAAAATATATTTTTATTTTATTTTAAGCCTATGTTGTCCCACTGTAGAGAAAAGGCTTTCCTTGCTCCTTTCCATTCCTCTCTGTCTTGAGCTAGTGTGGACCAATCCTGCCTGTAGACGTCAAGCTGGTCCCGTCATCTTATCCTGGGTCTGCCTTTAGCATTAATTATTGTTATATCCAGAAGCTACTTTGTAACGTTTCAAACTAAACTTGAACTATTTTGTTTATTTAGCTAAACAGTGAATATATTTTTGATAGAAAATGTATACAGTGAAAAACCTGCACTAATGAGACCACCACATCTGGAGTACCTACTCTAGATGTGGTGGTCTCGTTAATACGTTACCTACGTGTATGTACGTACCTAGGTAAGTACCGACACACGTCTACCAAATCATGAAAAGGGAATCAAGTTTATTCCATGTCAATAGTAATTTTTTGCTCCGTTGGTGTAATTGCTGTATGGCGTTCCAGTGTGAGGATAAATAAATAAATAAATAAATGTCTAAAAACATTAGGATTTACCTGTTGTATTTCTACAATAGTTGGCACGAACGCCATCTTAGTCCGGGGGTTGGGACGGAAGTGCGCACAGAAGAGAAGCGGAAGGTAAGCTCCACTTCTGTGGCGGCCAAGCTAGTACGCGCGTGCTGCAGTAGCCACTTAACTTACAACAACAAAATAAGATTAACAATATGAATAAAAATAACAAAATTGACAACTTTTATATGCTTGAGTACGAGGCTTTTTAGACTACGTTTTATGTGTATATTTTATGTCTTTTTTTATTGTAATGTGAGTTTTGTTTGTGCAGAATAAACATTTTTTTCTTTATTCTCTTTCTTTTAAATAACGGAGGCAAAAGCCGAGGTGGAGGTGAAAAAAAGAAAAAAAACAAAGTTTAATTAAATATTTATTCAAGAAAAAATATTTACCTATCAGAATGTAGAAGAGGCAAATTATATTTTACAAACAACAGTTTTGCGGCTTTGTCACCTTCTAGATTTTGAAGTGATTCATAATTTAAACCAGCTTCATTAAAAAGTTGCTCACTTTGTACTGAACATGGCGGTGTTGACAAATATGTGCGCACGATTGGAGCAAAAACTTGAAATTTCGTGTTATATCTCCACCACATCAAAGGGTCTTCGTTTAATTGGAGTCGATTTTCTTTATTATAATCATTTATTAATGATTTCCATTTCATGAGGTTGTTATTAGTGACAGTTTCCTCTTCATCATCACTGCTATTTTTCAGCAGGTCCTTCAGATTTGAATTCACACTTTGCGTTGGCGGTAATACTTGGGAGCTTGTGCATGGTTCATCTTCCATTGGATTCGATCTTTTGGGAGCAGAAGCTCCGCCATCTTTAGTTCCACCTGCAGCTACAGCAGAACTCAAGTCATGCACCGCTAATAAGCGTAACAGTTCGAAGATAACTTGTTCTTTAATTATTTCATTAAAAAACTTTAACTTATATCTAGGATCGAGATACGTCGCAAGAGAATACAGTGTATTGCTATGTAGGTCGCAGAACCTCGAACTGATGTCTTCAATTATTTTTTTTATCAAGTTTTTAAAATCTAAATTTGTCCCAGATTTGTCTCTTTCTATCTGCAAGGTATGTTTCAGTCCGTGTATCAATGGGATCACTGATGATATGCAAGTTTTTGTATCGCTTAAATTCCTCACTATTTCTTCGAAAGGATTCAGTATTGCCACTATTTTACTAAGAATCACCCATTCTTCTCGAGATATTTGTGGAATACTGTGATTCCTGGAATACTGGCAAATAGAGTCTTTGATCTGCAACAGCCGCTCGACCATAAGGAAAGTGCTGCTCCATCTAAAATTACAGATAAAATGAAATTATAGGAATAACACTTTTTTTTACAAAAAAAAGGAACAACAGACTTCTAAAAAATACGCAAAAAAAATGCAAAATTAGTTACTTTAATTTCGGAAGTCTGTGGCAGAACACGAAGATTCAAAACCATAGACACCCACTTTCAAAATTAAAGCTATTTTTATGTAAAAACTTTTTATTTTTCACTTTTTAGTTGTGTTATCTACCCCACACAAATTCGTATATCACTACTTGCTATGCAGACAGGAAGTTATTATAACATCATTGACATACACTAACACACAGTGTGTCTAACGAGAGAATCCGTTCTTGACATCCGTCAGTTTCATATAAACGAATACTTATTTTTCGAATTTGATCTGTATTAGCTACTAGAATTGTCGCACAGACAAAACAACAACACCAACAACGCAACGCAATAACGCAACAACGCAACGCAATAACGCGTTGGTCAATAACGCATTCTTGCGACGGCCGGACTGTAACTGTAAAGATTACATATTATTCAAGATTAAAAACTATCTAACTAACTAAAATATACGGGACCACTGCGCAAGCTTCCTATACCAAATGAAAGAAACATTGATAAAAATTATATATAAAAAAAATACAAACGAATTTCGAACCTCCTCCTTTTTTAAGGAGTCAGTTTAAGACAACTTTAATCGGATAAAAATATCAATACAATAAAACGATGAAAATAAATTCTAAAGAAAAAAGAAAATACGTTTATTTGCGGCAAACATCATGACGCATCAAAAAAAAAACACACACTAAATTAATTTTTAAAAGATTTTTTTGGATATTGGTTCTAAATAAATTACAAGATACCTGGTGCTGCAATCCTGAATCACGCGAAGTGCAGGTTTATTTAGTTGCTCCGTTTGAATTTTAATCAGCTCATCGTGGGCTATTTGGGAGTGTATAAAATGCCCCGATATCCTTATGCATTTTGCAATTAAGTCCTTTACTTGACTGTCTTCAAGAACAGAACGAACACACTGTTGTAATTGGTGAACTGTGCAATTTACATCAGGTATATTGGCCATATGCATTGCCCTGGCCATATTCGAGCCACCATCATGTATAAAGCAATGCAATTGCTCGTCATCAATGTCCCACCCCAGCAGCGTCATATTGAAATGGTCCCAAATTTTATCGCCGATGCAACGGTTAAAGGCTGAGCAACATTCTAAAACAATCTGAATTCGAGTGAAGTCTTCAGTGATCCCGTGTGCCGTTAAACTCAAAAGCGACGTATTAGCACATGGTTCGGACCAAATATCGCTGGTGAATGATAGTTTAGGAAATTGTTTGAGCATTTTTCCGATTTTTGCTACCACTTTCGTATATATTTTGTCACAAATATGGTCAGTAAAGAATTGACTCCCTCTTAACTGGTAATTTGGCAATGCCGTTTGCATTACGCGACGAAAACCAATGCCTTCAACAAAATTGAAGGGCAGATTCTGTAATGCAATCATTTCCCCAATCAAATCGTCCATTTTTTTTGCTTTACCATGAGATGTATTCCACACTTGATTATTTTTTGTACCTTCTTCTTTGTTCCCCTGCTTCTTTGCTTGCTGTAATGGTGTCACTGTTGATGGTGTCTGATTCACTTTTGCTATTTCTCGTTGTTCTTCCAGTTTACAAAATTCTTTATATTTCTCTTTATGCATAGATTTTAAATGCCCTTTCAATGATGTTGTAGTCCGGCCTTTTCTTGAATAGTTTTTACAACAGGTTTTGCATTTCGCATGGTCATTGCCTGTTTGTACAAAATACTGCCAAATATCACTTGTTTTTGGTTTCATTTCGCGATTTCAGTAAGTATGACAGCTATTTAAAACGCAACGCATTCACGCGAGTTATCAACACGACGTGACGTCGAGCGAGCCGAGTGCACATTGAGGTCATGTGGCTTCCTTCCAACGCGCTCCCCACACTCCCCACCACGTTGCGAAGCGTCTCGCGCATGCGCAGTCGCGAAGCGTCGCACGCAGACATACAAACCTCCGTTATAACCCCCGTTGACCTTGCGGAGGCGGAGGCGGAGGTGAGTTGGACGCACGATCAATTGCGGACGTTCCGCATTTGTAGAGGCGGGGTTCTGTTATATCCGTGCTTGCTATTGTATTATTATCAAACGTAGTATAGATTCAATCTTTTAGTCTTCTATTCGCACAAATAAATTAATAAAGTATCTGTTTGTAATGAAAAAAAAAAACTGCTTTTTGCTAAATGCATCTGAAAGTATAGACGCTACTTCTAACAATTTTTTTTTTAATTTTTCTCCGTAACAGAGAGTCAAAATTTAAAAAAAAAAGTTGTACCGGCTAATCTCTGACACGGATACATATAATTATAAATTCTACAATAATTATGTAACCAATATTTTTGTAAAAATATGTATTAATAGAGTCTCCACGGAGTTTCTTGCCCGTTCGTCTCCATATGTACCTACTACGCTTTGGAATGGACAATTGGCTTCATTTTTTCTGACTGACCGATTTCTCGACAGTTTAAAAGTGCCTGAAAATGGTTTTAAAAAAAATTACATTCTATTAAGTATATAGATAGTTTAAAAAGCTAACAGTCTTAAAATAATAATAATAATTATAATTAAAATATAATAATAATGTTGTCCTCCATTTTATACACGTGTACATATACACATATATAAAATGGAGGACAACAAATTCGTCCGTATCGCTGTCAATAGGAAACGTGCCCAAAGTGTTTCAACCCCAAACGGCTCGAACATATGAGTGCCAAAGAGGTTGAAGTATTTGCGCCGTTTGAGGTTTTCCGCACCTGCAGCAGCCCACCATGCTTGGAAGATGGGATGGCGCAAGGGTGTCGACACACGTTGAATCCCACACCAAAGGCCTACCTAAAAATATTAAATATTTTAAAATATACCTAATCCTTTTTGCTATAAGTAAACAATTCTATTGAATTTTATAGATATGTATATTATAGAATATACAAAGTGGCTGGGACGCTCAAGCTGTTACCATGAATTTGGCACATGATTCTGAACGCCTCTGCCTTGAAATTATACGCTTCTAGTCACCCTACTCCGAATACATGTTTACAGTTTGCGCGTCGAACTGTGCAGGGATTTGTGGCTAAGTAATAACAGCCGTACGGGTCGATCGATCAGGTTAAGCTACGTTTGCCGCATTTGGTTCGTGGATAGGTGACCATCTTTACATACCCGTGCCTCGGAAAGCACGTGAAGCCGTCGGCCCTGGCTGTCATTCGCGGATCTTTGACGGTCGTCCCGGGTCGCCAGAAACCCGAAAGTCTGACAACCAGTCTTACCAAGGGGTTTCATAATACCCAGTACCTGGGTTGTGGAAGTCAAATAGGCAGTCGCTCCATATAAAATACTGGTACTCAGCTGCATCCGGTTAGACTGGAAGCCGACCCCAACATAATTGGGAAAAGGCAGGCAGATAATGAGTTTTCGCGTCGATGTCCCTCCCACTCTGTAGATACTCGGCATCCTAAGTTCCGTATTTGATAAGCCAGCTTACAATTTCCACATTTATTCAGCGCGAACCACACAGGTCCCATTAATGAAATATTCATATATTTCCATACGGCTAACGCAATTACTAATGACTTATAATCAATCTCTGTCGCACCTGAACTCTTATTCATTGCTCTTGTAGCAAGTCTTTGTGACTTATCGAAACCTATAATTTGTCAAGTAAGCCTTAGTTTTCTACGTTTTATTTAGTAACTAGAATTGAACATGTCAATTATCATCATCACCAACAGCCTAAAGCAGTCCACTGCTGGATATAGGCCTCTCCTATTGCACGCCATTCAACTCGATTTTCGGCAACTCTCATCCAGCTGCTACTACCAGCTAGCCGGCGAACGTCATCGCTCCACCTAGCCTGAGGGCGTCCTGCCTTACGTTTGCCGATTCCCGGTGTCCACTCAAGAACACGTCTACCCCAACGGTCATCGGTTCTACGGCTAGTATGGCCAGCCCATTGCCACTTCAGCTTGCTTATTCTGTGAGCTATGTTGACAACTTCGGTTCTCTGCCGGATCACCTCGTTGCGGAGTCGATACCACCCTCTCTTTATTCTGTATACCA
Source organism: Eremobia ochroleuca (assembly GCA_949629135.1). Taxonomy (NCBI): domain Eukaryota; kingdom Metazoa; phylum Arthropoda; class Insecta; order Lepidoptera; family Noctuidae; genus Eremobia; species Eremobia ochroleuca. The sequence goes on along the minus strand of OX451397.1, from coordinate 18,484,745 downwards.
AAAATATTACAGACGTGACGGTATTTCTAAGTGTCGAAATTTTGGTATACTCTCAAAGATTTTCGGAGTGAACTCCAACTCCAAGTCGCTGGGTTCACTTCTCATTTGCTAATATACAGTATGGAAACCATATAATTATATGCAATAAATTATACCACATACTTGTTATAATCTTTTCTGATGATATACAAAAAAATGAACGAAATTGGTCGCGAAAAATAATCAGCTGTTCTCTACATTTTGGGAGCAGCTGATTTTTTTCTCGACCGATTTAATTATTTTTTTGTGAAGTGTCATTGCGTTATTTACGTTGTTGAGCGGACGAATTTGTCAAACCTATGAAGCAATGCATTAGCGATTGTATGTTATGCAACTACCCAGCTGTTCAACATTGACCCCTTACTCTACAAGGAGTGACCTACAATGCTGTCACATTGTTTCCAAAACCCCAAAGTGGCTTAACCTTGAACAAAATTGATCAGAATAGTCATTAACATGGAAAATAGCAGTCTTCCTCAATTAAACTTAAGTATAAGCCCCACTGGACTACCAGTGTTCTTTTACTTGCGCGGCCGTTACCACTATAACGCCCGCGACTTACGAGTTGTAGGTCGTAGGTTCGAACCCAGACAGGCGCTTTACTTTGAGTGAATTATTTCAACACGGTGAAGGAAAACATCGTGAAGAAACCGTCATGTCCTAAAACCAAAAATTCGATGACATGTGACATTTACTAGCTCGCACTGGGCCCGTGTGGTGGATTACGGCCCACTTCGTCCCACTGAGAGGTAGCAATGAGAATATTATAGATTGATTATGTAACCTTCGGTAATTAATTAGAAAGATTATAGTAACATGAATCTGGTAATATTAATAGGGGCGTTGGCAGAGAGCCAAACACTTAATGTAATTGTTTGTATATGGAAGGGGACGTTGCCATATACATACACTGTGCCTTTTTTGGCAGTAAAATGGCTGTATTGGCTTAGATTTTAGAAAGCTGGATAAGTTTTATCGACGTTGGCAGTAACGAATTCAAAACTGCTGAAAATTTTCAATGGAAATTAAACATTCACTATTGTTACTCTCCCCCCAACAGAGAAGAAGTCTGTGTCCCAGCAGTATAGGAACATTACAGGCGGAATATAATGTACTCTTAACGAGGATTTCACTTTTCGAAAACTATAAGAAAAACTACCGCTACCACCCCTTCACACCACACCCACACCACCCGTCCTCCTTCAACTTTGTGCCTATTTTGCTCTTCTTTTTTTTTCTTGTCTTTTATACGTGTGTGTAAATACATCATCATCATCTCCCTAGCCTTTTGTTGGGGTCGGCTACCAGTCTAACCGGATGCAGCTGAATACCAGTATTTTTCATGGAGCGACTGAATACCTGACCTCCACTACTCAGTTACTGGGTAATACAATACCCCTTGGTAAGACTGGCTGACAGACTTTCAGGCTTTTGACTACCCGTAACGATTGTCAAAGATTCACACATGACAGCCGGAACCAACGGCTTAACATGCTTTCCGAGGCACGGAGGGATCTCGGTAGGTAAAGCTGGGCACCCATCCACAGGCCAACCGCGGCAAGCGTAGCTTAACCGGATCGATCGACCTGTGTGGCTGTTATTATTTAGCCACGGATTAAATAAATATGAAAAGTAAATTAATCATCATGATTTTTGACAACAACTTACTGTATTTTTTTTGTTCTCTCATTTTCATGCTTCATGCATAACATGCTAAAGACTGATTTTGTTGATTATAATTTTACAGCTGTATTGTTTTAAAACAGCAGTTACATAATATATCATAACAATAACCAAAACACAATGCTAAAGTTAGGAAGGAGCAAGAAACCCACTATACATATCCAGCTCTCAATATTCTAAGCACTGGCGATTTTCCTTAGACAATAAATACTCGGTATCATAAGTTAAATATATTCAAAGTCAACATGCGACTTCTGACAGGAATTAAATCTCTGAAATATAAGATTTCTGTAGATTTTGCGGACAAGAGCATTTTTGGGACGCGTTGGGTAAAAAATCCTAATTAAATTGCAGATATTTGTCAAGTACCCCTTCGTTATCCTACTTTCTACTAGCCTATCCTACGTCCTGTTTCCTACTAATACATATTATAAACGTGAAAGTTGGTGAGGTTAGATGGATGGATGTTTGTTACTCTTTCGCGCAAAAACTACCGTTTATAACCAGGATTAACATATACAATTTTAGACTTTTTATCCCGTTATTCCCACGGGATCAAAACTTAAGCGTGTGAAACCGCGGGGCGCTGCTAGTGTGGTTATAAAATGTCGGGATGTGAAAGCACCAACATCAACTCACCACGACAATTTACATGATATTTCGTGGATAGTCTTGCAACTTGGCCATCAGGCTAAAATAAACAACTCGCTTCATATTGCGTTTGTCCTATACAAAGAACATAAGTTTTTCCTCAATCCTCTCCAGATTATGTACCCAAGTTACTGTCATCCCACATAAAAAGCGAACTATATTATTTCCTAAATCCTTTCCTTTTTAAAGTGAACATATTTCCATTAGCGGCCTGTCTTTAAGGGAGACCCACATCAGGCATAAGGCGGTTTCGTGTGCGTTCGCGCAGCGGAATGTTGTTGAATTTAAAGATTTTAATTATGCAGATATTTAGTGTATGACGTCGTATAATTGTGTATGGTAAAAAAAAATTTGTGCACGCAGCCATTGTGGAGAAATTCACCAAAAACTGATTTCGCTGGGCGAACGTTGTCCTGGCGGAACTTTTTTTAATCCATAGACTTTAGAAGAAAAGAGATGTGTCCAAAAATTAGTGTGTATTTGTGTGTAATTGTGTATGTATGAATAAAATTAGTGCATGCATAAACTTCGGAGAAATTCAAGTTTCCGCTGCGCGAACGTTTGGCCATTAGCTAGTTTTCATATAAAGCGCTTACATAGAGAGCTGTAGATTTTTCCATACGTTGTTTTGAATTTGTTTATATTTGTTTAAAAAACAGATTTAGAAAAAATCGTAGGGCTTAAAAGATAAAAATATAAACGTAAAATACGCTTATTAGGTCTTAGTTCTTAAAGTATGCACTTTGGGGTCTAGATTTTCACGTTTATACAAACCTTGTAAGTGTCTGCATCATGTTGCCAAGTATCAATGATGTTCCGTTAGTAATTAAAGAGTTATAGGACAATTTACCATGAATAGATTACTGTTTACAAAGCAGTCAAATATCACGACGTTCTAAAGGAATTGCATGGTAAAATGTATGCTAATAATTAGTGTATTCATTCAACTATTCACATGCAAAATTTCATGTCATTAAATTCAGTAATTAAAGAAAAACAATTATAATACTGACGAAGCATCGAAAACCTACATAACCCGACCAAGTTCGGATGGCTACAAAAAAGCGGCCGTGCCATATATCTAAGAAACGTTCTTAACCTTCCAATATAGTATTTATTAATATGGTACAGTTGCGTACACAAGCGTTAGGAAAAAAGAAAACAATTGCATTTCTTGAATGAAAATTTTTTTTTTAATAATAACTTACTTTACTTTACTTTATTAGTTGCTTTCCTTTTAAGGGGAGTATGTCTTAGTGATATAGAATCATATGCATAATTAATTATTGAAAAACAGCCGTTATTGCCATCTCTACACATAATCCCACAAAAAGAAAGTAGCTAATAAAAATCTGCCTTATACGTATATCATTACATATAGGTAATAAATATAAGGTGATTATTTAATAACAATATTTCTTTTCAACATTTCGTTACAATCTGGTCGGTCGTTTAGTTAATTCAGTAGTTATTCTGTAATTTTCTATTCAGTAGTTTGTCTTTAACCAGGAAAAACATCTACTTTGTTACGATTTTATTATAATATATGTCTAGTATAATAATTTATTATTACGAATTTAAGTAAATAGATATAGGATTAGATCAATCTGTAGATATTAACTTGAGTTTATGGTGTCTGTCCAATGTTAACATAATTATTATAATTTATCTGCCTAATTAACTACGTAAATGAATAAGTGTATAGCTATTAATTTATTATAAAATCTTACCTTATATCAGTTGTCCTTTTATCAGTTGTCTAGTACACATAGCACAAGCTCTGCTTAGTTTGGGACTAGATGGCATTGTGTGAAAGTTGTGGAATATTATTATTATTATTATTATATCTGTTATCAGCTTCTCACTATCACTCACTCAATATACCTACTACATAATTATGTTAAGCTTCACTGTTACACTATAACATTAATAACACACTTTGTCAATATTATTATTACAGAGAATTGGCGATGCATAGCAAAGCAACAGCGTATACGCACATTGTCCTTGACTGCACATTTGTTTGTGACTGGGAATAAAACAAAATCAGGTTCAAGTTCAACAGCAAACGAATACGCGCGGGCTGCGGCTAATGAAAACATATTGCCCTCTCTTTTCTTCAAGGATGGAAGTACCGTTTCAAGCGGGAAGCCGCCTATCGCTCGTTGCGCGCAGCGCGTTGTCTATTTTTTCACACTAGAATATTTTTGATCAATTCATAACTACAATACTTAGACTATTTAACCAAAGGACTAGCCTTAAGCGTACCGCTTCGAACAAAATAATTCTGCATATTTTGGTGGGGTGCGGGGGACACGCTCACATACATAAGTCACTACCAGTACAACGGTATACATCAATTAAAAAATCGATTCAAGAAGTAGTTTTTTTTAAGTTATTAGATTGTTTGATCCACTAAAGTTGCAAAGGGGAACGCTCGTGCATGCCTAGTCGATTGGTTAAATAGTGTAATAAGCTACAATATGATAAATATTTACCTAAACAGTAATACTTACATGTGGTAATTATTTAACTTCCCTAAGGGGTCTATAGATAGAATCCTGATCCGTGAAATCTTCAATAGAAATTAGCTGTATGAATTTTATTTGTCTTAAATAATATATCTAGATTATATCTCAAGTCTCAAGCGCGTACTTAAATAAAGTACCTTCGTAAATAGTACCTACTTTATGTCATAGTCAAATACATTTAAAAAAGTAGGTGTACAAAAATAAATGACCTATAAATTATATCGAAACAACAATTGTGTTATCACCTATACCAATTCAATACCGATATTATACTGTAAATTTTGGGATGTTACCTAAATATATTGCACGGCCGCTTTTTTGTAGCCATCCGAACTTGGTCGGGTTATGTAGGTTTTTGATGCTTCGTCAGTATTATAATTGTTTTTCTTTAATTACTGAATTTAATGGCATGAAATTTTGCATGTGAATAGTTGAATGAATACACTAATTATTAGCATACATTTTACCATGCAATTTCTTTAGAACGTCGTGATATTTGACTGCTTTGTAAACAGTGATCTATTCATGGTAAATTGTCCTATAACTCTTTAATTACTAACGGAACATCATTGATACTTTGCAACATGTTGCAGACACTTACAAGGTTTGTATAAACGTGAAAATCTAGACCCCAAAGTGCATACTTTAAGAACTAAGACCTAATAAGCATATTTTACGTTTATATTTTTATCTTTTAAGCCCTACGTTTTTTTCTAAATCTGTTTTTTAAACAAATATAAACAAATTCAAAACAACGTATGTAAAAATCTACAGCTCTCTATGTAAGTGCTTTATATGAAAACTAGCTAATGGCCAAATGTTCGCGCAGCGGAAACTTGAATTTCTCCGAAGTTTATGCATGCACTAATTTTATTCATACATACACAATTACACACAAATACACACTAATTATTGGACACATCTCTTTTCTTCTAAAGTCTATGGATTATAAAAAGTTCCGCCAGGACAACGTTCGCCCAGCGGAACCAGTTTTTGGTGAATTTCTCCACAATGGCTGCGTGCACAAATTTTTTTTTACCATACACAATTATACGACGTCATACACTAAATATCTGCATAATTAAAATCATTAAATTCAACAAAATTCCGCTGCGCGAACGCACACGGCGGTTTCTACACCTACAATAAGCTTATGCAATATTTTTATTGCACAATAAATGATTGAATCACTCCTTGCACTCAAAAGATCAATTATTTTCACGCAATAACATTGAATGCCCATTAAGTTTCAATTTTTCATCTTAGCGAAATGTTTTACTTCACATAAAAAAAATAATAAAAAAAAAATAATATTCCGCAAAACTTATCCTGCAAGGTGCAGTAAAAACAGCACATTATTATTGGAACTCGCTCAAATTAGCTTTTGTTCAATCATATTCTCGCTCGGCTCTGACTCGGCTCGACACTCGTTCTGGATTGGCTTCCAGGCTACCCAGATACCGCAGCTGATTATCAGCCCTTTTTTAACTTTGATTTTGTTTTGGTGTGTATCAATGCTGTATAATACTGTGTATGTGTTTAGTTGGTAAGTCTTTATACAAAAATAAATAAAACATTGCGCAATTCGCGATATTGCCCAATATTCTTGTAGGTTTGAGGTCCGCCTAAGATTGAACAAAAAACCTTCAGTGACCTCTTCTTAGAATCATTCCACTTGGCTGGGTTCAGTCCAGATACCACAATAGTTTTTACCTTGGGTTCCATTAGCACTAAAAGTATAATATATCATTTGTATTTACAGCTGTCATACTGCCCATATTTATGGTTAGGTTGGCCAAAATTATGGCTGGTAAAATTAGGAGTATTTTTTTCCATATTTTACGCAGTGTGGTGCTAAACGCTAGTCATTAACGCTAAGTGTGGCATTACTAGCAATCGTACTCTCATTGAAACTATAAAAATAAATCTCTTTGCACTTAGCTGAAAGTGTTATTTAGTGGTACTTTTTTTGCGAGCAAACAAATATTATTTTTTAATTGCAGGCTGAAACGGAGATGGCAGCGTGAGCTAGACTCCTTCAACATGAACTGGCTAGCTTTAAACAGAGAGAAGAGGAAATAGAGTAACGAGGTAACTTGCTCCGCAGTGGGATATCAGAGGCTTTTAATAACAACATAGTATGTAGAAGAGAATGTTAAACAGATAATTGAACATCTTGTCTTTTTCTTTTTCTAATTGCACTGAGCCCAAATCTATGATTAGTAGATCTGCTTTAAATAATAATCATAATAAACTTTTATTTAAGACTAGCGACCCGCCCCGGCTTCGCACGGGTGCAATGGAGAAACACTGATAATTTTAGAGCCATTATTTCTCGTAAAAAGTATAGGATAAAAAATGGTTCTTGTGGGTTATCCCTAAGAGATAGACATTTATACCATTGCGGACTTTTTTGTAGAACTTTTTAATGTGTACAATACTGTAGTACATTATTTTAATCTATCTCGGCGGGTTCAGCCAGCGTTTACAATGTAAGCGCAAAAAAATGTGTTTATTTACGACATTACATTAGAAACCTCTAAAATTATCAGTGTTTCTCTACTATATTATGCATGTATTATACATATAAACCTTCCTCTTGAATCACTCTATCTATTAAAAAAAACTGCATCAAAATCGATTGCGCAGTTTTAAAGATCTACGCATATATAGGGACAGACAGACAGGGAAGCGACTTTGTTTTATACTATGTAGTGATAACTAGGATCCAATTTGTTAGTAGTATAAAAACTTTTAGCTAGTGTTAGTAAGACAACCTTAATCTACCTTGTCCCCTGTCTGACCCATGAACCGAGGTATCAATACTAATATGAGCATTAATACATCGACCCATATACAGGCAGTCAAGTCTACTGGCTATCATTCTTAAAACACTGTTGCGACTAGCCCGTATTCTGCTCAGCATTGATGCGCACCGCTTGCGCAGAGTAGCGTAGAAGCAATCGATGCGCGCCTCCGCAAACATACGTGATGCACTACAGTGGCGGGGCACTCGGGGCAGTCGCAACATCGTTCTAAGCGCATTGTTGTACTGCACCCGTAGGGCACTGTACGCTTTTTGAGTACAGACTGCCCACAAGCTGCAGGTGTAAAAGGATGTACAGAAGGCTCTAAAGTGAGTGATTTTTACCTTATTTGTACATCGGGCAAACTGCGAGCAATCATGTCATCCCATGTTAGCGATTCTGTTTTTATGATAATTTAAGCAGACGTAATTTATTTATTTTCCATGTAAAATACTGCTACAGGAAAAGGCAAATTAAAAGGCTCAGCAGATGGTGAAGCAGACTTGATTTATGTCAACAAAATATCAACATCTTCAAACCCATCTCGCCATTCACGAGAAACCCTCTCTAGATACCAAACCGACATTCATATCCCTTTCTCTAAGATACTTGTATCATAAAATCGAACGCAGTCATGGGAAAATTTACCCTAACACCCAATCCTATGGCGTGTATCGTAAGAGATCGGTAAATAATGGCCGCGTCGGACCAGGGCTCGGGTGGTGAGAACGATGAGGCCTCGTAAGCATACAGGAAAGGGATTCTCGAGGCGATGTCTTGACGGTGAATGATTAGGTAGAAATGCAGTGCATGAGCGGTAGCGTTTTAGAAATATACATGATTTTTTTACTGGCTCCAAATTCCAAAGGACCATGCCCATATTAGTATGGAGCTGAAAGTCAGCAATGCCATGCAATGCCCAAACTGCAGCTCTATGTCATATGATAACTTTTTAACAGTATTTATATGATATCTAGATTTAATGTCATATAAAGCACCGGTTCAAAAGATATTGGACATTAAACATGATAACTTCCCACTGGTTTTTTATACATTTTATCGTTTACAGATAGCATTGCTATTAGTTTTTCACTAGGCACTTCATGATCATCACATAAGCTAAGAGTATTCTATTCTATTCTATTCTATAAGCTAAGCCAGATCAGTGTTATTTTATATACTTATCTGTATGTTATCAGATAAACATGTCAGTTATTTGGAATTATCTAGTCTGTCTCTATTGTATAGTATCAATATGTATGTGAAAACAATTTGGTTAGATACAAAGCTTCAAAGAACGTCTTATTTTTTTTTTTAATTTTAGCTTCATATGATGTAAAATTAACAACATAATTCTAGTTTTTATTTATTAGAGCAATCTTGTAATATACTTTATCTGGACATTTCTGGGGCACAGATGGGCATTTTCCGGTTTTGCCAGTGCCTTTATTTACAACTGCGCGCGCATCGCCAGCGCAGCGCGCGGAAATGCAAAACCAGCGCGCCATTTTCCATAAAAGTTAATAACAAGTCTGCTTCTTCCTCGCAAGTGTGTTGAAAAACGTCGTATGAAACGCTTGTGCATTGACCATTACACACATGTATCATAATGGACAGACGTCAGCACATCAAGCTACTATAATCTGTCAAAATTCTTTAACAGATTTTCAAATTTACCGCTGAAGCATAAGGTTCAAAGTTGATTGGGAAAAATTTACAGTTTCGGGTAGCTTGATGTGCTGGCGTCTGTACTATTCATTTCGGAAGTCGGTTTCGTTGGTTTCGCACTTTTGTTTTTTGACATCGACTTCCAAAATTAAAGTTATTTTTCACTTTGTAGTGATTTTATTTTTGAAGTCGGTTGTTTATTTAAAAAAGGTTTTATTTTTCACTTTTTAGTTGTAACTACCCCACATAAATTCATATAACACTACTTGCTAAGTGGAAAAAATCGTATTATTGAAGCTAACTCAAAAACTACCAAAGCAAAGTTAATAAAATTTATAAGGGACTACTCCTGAGGCATACTTTATCCATTAAAAAAAAAAGAATTTTGCAAATCGGCTTATAAATAACGGAGCTGTGAGGTAACAAACGTAAAAAAAAAATCAACTGAATTGAGAACCTCCTCCTTTCTTTTTAAATCGGTTAAATAGAAACTATACATATTTATTATGAACTATTTGGACCTGAAATCGAAGAATTTCTGTGAGAAATATTGTAATTGCAATACAGAATGTTTGCATTTTTTCGGAATCATCATGTTATCTGGATATCCTTACCCGCTATCGCTCCCGCCTATCCTATGCTCTGTGATACACCCATTGAATTATTCAAGGCCTTCGTTGCGGCGGATATTCGGCGTTCTCAGTTGAAGCCTTGTAAATCTGGTTTCACAGTTTTGGATCTACTGTCTTGTTTGCGTAAAGGCAGATAAACTTTTCAAATAGTATAGTGTGAATTTGTCAAGCTTATTTCGTGTGAAATTTTCTGTTTTTAAGGGGGATATTTCATGAAATGGTCATTCAGTAGGATTATAATATGAACTTAGAGGGTTGTATTGATGCTTTTAATGATTATAATTCTGCATATATTTGTTACGCTCGTGAATCATATTTTAATCAACATTCAACATGGGACTGAGCGGCAAATTGCAAAAAACGTACGGATATTTAAATTTTGCGGGGTACGCCTTTTCCCCTTAATGAATTCATAAATAACAGAATCAGGATGTGCTTACGAAAATATGATATTTTAACTGTGTTTCCATAACATTTAAAAACGGCGCCCAAATTGACACACTTTCATAATCAGAATCCGAAGGATTTTGAAGAAAATTTCAAACTCGTTGCTACGTATGTTTGAAAATTCGTCTGTAAAATAACCTAAATAGAGTTGTCAAAATGAATGTTATTGCCGTTGTATGTGTGTTACGTAACAAATAAAATAACAAAAAAAAAAAAAAAACATTTTTGAAAAATTTGGTCCCTCAACAAGCAAAATAATGCAATGAATGGTGTTGAACTGTCTTGAAAGGCGAGAATGAATGAAAGGCAATGCCATTTTACGATCGGAAGGCCAATTTTCGTGTTAAAAAACGTTCAAATTCACGTCTCAACCTCAGTGACAATCAGTGTCAAAAACGTATGTAAATAAAATAATATTTTTGACAGATTAAGACTGAGATCAGACAGAAACGTGAACATTCTTAAAATTATGGGAATTGTCAGACGTCTCAAAAATGCAAGAATATAAAAATTTAACAAGATGGCAATGTTTCCTTTTAATTCCACGCTGCGGAACCACAAACATACTACAGTGCCTTCTATTTCCAGTATTTTCTTTCAGTTGTGGCCATTTTCTCGAATTGAAGGATTTTCTTTAATTCCGTCTGAACGGAGTAGGAAGAGAAATTGTGTTGTCTGAAAGATATACTCTACCGTACGACTGGGTAAAATACAGTGCAGAAACAAACAGCTTTGTATTTTATCTTTTAGGGATTAGAAAAACAGTAAGCATAAATTGCAAAGTAATATGGTAGTAGGTATAATATTTGGCGATTCCCAGATTTTTTATGAACGTTCACATTATAATCTGTCCCATATGTAAAACATACCTGTATTTTACCTACATTTTTAACAAGTTTTTGACATTGACCGTCACTGAGATAATATTGCGATTTGATTTTGAACTTTTTCATTTCGATAATTGGCTTATATTGGGTTTCCCATGCAACGTAATTGCGTAACACACTTTCTATCAAACTCCGAAGGATTTTAACGTAAATTTCAAACTCATTGCTACGTATGTTTGAAAGTTCATCTGTACAACAACGTAAATTGCGCCATGCATGTTGCTGAATTGTCAAAATTAATGTCATTGCCGTTGTAAGTGTGTTACGTAACAATTACCTCTGTGATTACTTTGACACCTGTCACCTGCATACAGTGACAGCTGGTAATAGTATCTAATTATTATCTTGTCTGCTATGAGTTGTTATGCAAACTCAAGCTGGCTTCAGGCACACTTAGTAAATGATGCAACTATTACAGAGCGTCTGCAGCTTGAATTAATTAGGTAAACGTGTAATACGACGCTGAGATTGTTTGATGATTCAACTATCAAGATAATAGATAGACATTAAATGGTATTTATCAAACCAATGACGCAAATCACTATCATTACCTACATATTATAAAACAAAGTCCCCTCACCGCATCTGTCTCTCTGTCTAAACGCGATAAACAGTTCCTGGAAGGATTTGGGGGAGGCATTCGCCCAGCAGTGGGATAGTACAGGCAAAAAAAAAAAAAAAATATACACAGCGTGTAACGGAAGGGGGGTATCAACCCTGAAGGAGGTGAATGTGCTCATGAAACTCAACAACTTTCCCCAAAGAACATAGGTCGAAATATGAAAAAAAAATTTGGCCCTCCCTTACAAAACTGACTACCAGCTGATTGATTTACTATGGGAGGGCCAAATTTTTTTTTCATATTTCGACCTATGTTCTTTGGGGAAAGTTGTTGAGTTTCATGAGCACATTCACCTCCTTCAGGGTTGATACCCCCTTTCCGTTACACGTTGTATATATGTACACCATACAACATTTTCAATTTTGAACCATAACTTAATAACTTTAAGTTCAAAATAGCGCGGTAAGTCTAGAAATAGATGTTTTCATATAAATGTTGAGTTTTCTGCATTTATTTATTTAAACTTTTCGCACAAAAGGTACAAATGCGGACTTAATGCCTTAGGCATTCTCTACCAGTCAACCAAGGGTGGTGAAGAGATTAGATGGCAGGTGCTTTGGTTGAGAGAACAGTGATAAAAAAACTAAAAAAATAAGTAAATAAAATTAATTAACTAACTAAACTATTAACACAAATAAATAAATAGCTTATATACACATACATACTATTTATTTAATACTTCAAGCACATAAATGTACAGAGGCGGACTTAATGCCAAAGGCATTTTCTATCAGTCAACCTTTGGGTGATGCAGAGACAAACAGTAGTAGGTGCAATCATGAAAATTGAGGAAACAATATTTTAAATACAAAGATACGCATAAACCTATTAAAGCTATAAATATAATATACACCTAATTACATACAAATATAAGCACAAATAAATATACACAAATACATGAATATACTAAAAAGAAATAAAACAAACGATGAGAAAATATTAGCGTTGTGATGATACTGCCAGCTTCTTGCGAATGTGTCGCGAACCTTAACTTTAAAGGATAATCGGTTGGTTGCCATCCTGATTTCCTGCGGAGCGCATTCCACAGAGAGATAGACTGAACTAAGAAGGAAGAGTGAATGAAATCTGTGCGGTGATTGGGACATTGCAGAAGACGATTATGTGATGAACGTAGTTTTCTATTGTGGTTGGTGCAAATGTACTGAATGTGGAGGCTAGATAACCAGGGGAAGAGGGAGAATCAAGAAATGAAAACAAGGTGGTCAGCGCCCTTAGCTCTCTGTGCTGACATATGGGCAACCACTTTAGAACGACCGATGCGCAGAGACTAGATCATATTTACGCAGATTGAAAAAGGATCGAATGCAGTTATTGAGAAGACGGTCAAGTTTGTCGAGGAGATCTGCATTCAGGTTATAGTAGCACACATCACCATAATCGATGATAGGGAAAATAAGGGACTGCACAAGCATTGCCTTAGTACTTGATAGTAATAAATTTTTCAAGCCCGCAGCGTTCCAGTAACCTTCTGGCTCACCCTGGCAACTTGAGTCTGTCAGTTCAGGGTACAATCAATGTGCAAGCAAAGATCCACGAATGACAGCCGGGACCAACGAGTTAACGTGCTTTCCGAGGCACGGAGGGGTCTTGGTATGTAAAGATGGTCACCCATCCACGGACCAAGCGCAGCCAGCATAGCTTAACCTGATCGATCGATTCGTACGGCTGTTATTATTTGGCCACAAACTGCATACCACGATCTGTTTTTTTTATTATTTGGCAATCTATTTTCATTTTACCCAGAAAAATACGTTTGAAATGGCCACGTAGCCTACCAAACCAACGCACCACTCTCGCAATAGTAATCAACCCTTTGTCACGTTAAATCAGTCTTAAAATCTAAATTAATTAGTAAAATAATAAGATGAAATCTTCTTACATTAGAAATAATGAGATTCTTATACTTACTTTTTATTACTTTTCAACTAAGCACTCATAAATATCCGGGACAAGATGTTGAGAAAAAATATTATTATAATTAGGTCTCAAGTGGCACTAATTAAATCTACTGATTAAATATACACAGAGTACGGAATGCAGTAAGACTATGATGAAAACATAATTGCTAGAATCGCGGAAACTAAATTAATAAGATTTACTTCGTATCCCATTCGTGGAGATACTCGTTCATATGACTAACAATAATCATCTCGACCGAATTTGGGTTATGGTCAATCAATCAATTCGGTCTGGCCAATCTCAACGGAGATTAGCCAGGTACGCAGGAGATATTACAGTGCACAAGTGTGTGCGCAAACACAGGTGCACTCTCTGTTCCTTTACTCTCATAGTTCAATGGGACAGCAATCCGACACGACCGGGGAGAGATGTGGCACAGGACCAACGCAACGGCTTTACGTGCTGTCCAAGGCACGGTATTAAGCCGCCTAGCTAGCTTCATACTCTGGAATGTTACCAAGATATTCCTAATGGAAAACCTAATAACACTTTGTCCGACCCGGGAATTGAACCGAGAATCTCAGGCTCAGCAGTCGCGCTTGCAACCACGAGGCCAATGTGGGGCAGTCAGAGGGGGTATATGAGTAGAGTTAGACCAAGTTAACAATGCATGGATTATACTCGTACGAAAGAAGGTTGGCTAGAAAGGGGGTTACTACTGAATAGATTTTTGAGATTACTCGAGTGAGTAATATAAATGTATGAAAGTAGATACGTGTATCGACTCCGAATAAATTGGAATATGGTCAAGAAAATGAATATTAGAGTGAAAGGATTAGTTGCGTCTTATCTAATATAACTGCCCCGTTGGTCTCCTCGGCACAAGAATCCCCCATCAGGAGCTCACGCAACAGTGGTGACTGTTGCATGAGCTCCTGATGGGATTGATTCCCAGATCTGAAAAGTGTTTTGGGTTTTTCCATTAGGAATTTTTCATGTTGGAATATGAACATAAATCTAATTCGTTGTTTCTGAACGATTCGCGCGTCCGCTGTAATAGTATGTTCCTCAACGATTTTTTCTCTGTCAGCGGCTAAACTCACGTCTTCTGTCTTCTCTCAATTTCTATTGTTGTAACCGTTTCCAATAAACTAGCTGCTAATATCTTATATCTTTAGTTTCATTACATTAGGTTATGGTCCCAGCACGCTTCCACTGCGAGGCAGTAGCTCGAACTTTGGAAGCTGAAGGTGTGACATCCCCGTGCCTCAGATACTCAGAGAGCGCGTAAAGCCGTTGGTCCTATGCCTGATCTCTCCGGTCGGATTGCCGCCCCGAGTGTGACAGTAAAGGAACAGGGAGTGCACCTTGTAGGGTTATAAAAATAAAAAAACTTTTACCACTACACGAAATTTATTTTAAAAATATTTACACAAGACGAGTTTTTTAAAAAAAATAAAGAAGAAAATAATAATATTAGAATAAAATAATTGAATTTAAAGATAAAGTTTAAGGAACATTCACCGTGAATGGATAAATAAGGACCCTAGGCTGAAGCTTCAGTCGAGGAATCCGAAATTGTTTATATTTAATTTTATAAAATACATTCACGGTTTTGTATTACTATTTACAACTGGGTCAAATTTAAAATTAGTATTAACAATAGGTAATGGTATCTAATATTAGTCTTCTTCTTCTCTATGGGTTTCTGATCTTCTTAATTGTAAACATTTTTGGTGATGACGGTATCACACAAGTGTGGGTAAATAAATCTGGATCAAAGGAAGGGCGAATTCCAAGGTTGACAGACTCCTTTTACGGAAGTGGAACCCGTTCACGTCCAATATTATAAAGTAAAAAATCAAGTTTGTATACCAAGCAAACTGTGTTGTGGTAAGCTTTAGTTCAAGAGCATGAACAAAAGATTGGCGAATATATCGTTGCTGCAGTTTTGAATATAACTAATAGTGGGTCGTATCACCAGAAAGCTCCCAGGTATCGGGAGAGGGCGAAATAGCCCTCTGTTAGCTGGATATCACCTAAAGCAAAGACGAAAAGATATGTTAAGACTAAAGAACACCACCAGAAACAGAGGATGGATAGGGAAAAAACCATCAAAAAAACAAAAGAAGAATTAATACGTACCAGGTCCAAAGAAAAATCAATATTTCCACAAGCACGGTTAGATCATAATTATACGGATAAAAATTTAAAATTAAACATCTAATTAATATAACAAAGCTCTTGGAACGAATATGGTACCTCTCAGGTGAATGACAAAAAAAATGGCAAGGGGTGTCACAATTTTTCTTCAAAATCTAATTTTGAAAAATCCATACGCCAAGTAGAAAAAGAAAAATAAGCAAGGTTGAATAGTTTTTTTCTTAAAAAAAAAACAAAAGGAGGTTTTATGTAGCGTAATGCTACAGTACCCTTTAACCAGCAAAAAAAAAAAAATCTTTTTCCCCTATGAAGATAACAAAACCAAACGTTAAAAACCCAACCTGAACAACAAGTAGGAGAATATGACAACCCTATTAAAATAGAAAGGTGGAAATTCAAAACCTTTAAGAAGTTATGTATAAAAACTTGAGAATAAGGTAAAGAAGAAATAATAGAATCGATGATTAAGTAACAAGAAGTATAAGTGAGATAATTAATAAAGAAGAATTAATTAAGATCCAACAAGTCATTGAATAAATTAACCTAATATTATAAGATAGGAATTAATTAACTAACAACTAGTAAACCAAATAATAATTTAACTTAACATTAGAATATAAAATTTAAAATTAATTAATGGTACTTGACACCATTAGAATGAGATTTAATTAAGATACAATAAAACAATAAACGATAAAAATATTAGAGACTACAACCTAAGTTTTAAACAATAAAGAAACAATAAGTAGAGTAAGAGAAAGAAATATATTTAAAGACTTTATTTTAATATATCTTTGATATGATAAAGTCCAGAGTGAACCGAATCACAATCCTGAAGAACGTAAGTAGTCCTTGATACAACCCTAACAACCTGACACTTGACAAAACGAGGAGATAGCTTTCCAGAGAAATAATCAGTTCCAGAAGACCTAGTAAAATTACGCCTCCATACAGTGTCACCGACGTTGAGTGTAATAGCCGACCGGTTAGAATTATAAGAGTTAGAATTACGAAGAAATGCTATAGCAAGATTATCAGCAACTTTCGCATAAATTTCAGCAAGAGAGGTAAGGTTAGACGCATGACGAGACCGACTTTCAGCTAAATTGTTGCTTCGAGTCTGTCTATGAGCATGAGTAGGATCTAAACTAACTTCTCTACCGAACATAAGGAAATTTGGTGTAAAATCAGTAGCTAAGTTAACACATGAATTGAGGTACAGTTTAACCTTAGGTAGCATTTTAGCCCAGTTCCTCTGATTATCACCGACTAATATACTCAAACAAGTGACAATACTTTGGTTATAGCGTTCAACGGTATTAGCTTGAGGAGTATAATATGGTGTAAAAGTTGGCGAATCGATGTGGAAAGTTCTAAGAAAGTTTAAAAATCGATTACTACGGAAAACTGATGCATTATCACAAAGAATGGACGCGGAACGCCGAAGTTAAAGAAAATTTCTGATTCCAAAGCTTTGATTACCGAAATAGTATCTACCTTTTTTAGCGGAACCAGCCAAACATATTTGGTAAATACATCCACCATAGATAAAATATATTTATAGCCATAATAAGCGATAGGCAGAGGACCGACAATGTCAATAGAAATAATTTGTAAAGGTAATGACACATCTTTAGGATAAATCATCTGACCACGTGGCTGAGTGTTTGATATTTTATAGGCTTTACATACCTCACATTGTTTCAAAATTTCGGTTACATCACGAAACATGTTTGGCCAATAGTATAGTTCTTTGATCTTATAGTATGACTTAGAAACACCAGGATGAATAGAAGGAAAATTATTGTGTATTTCCCAAACAGCAGAAGGAACTTTCTCTTTTGGTAGAACTACACGCCAAGGATCAGAAGATAAAGGACTGGAAATTGGCATGCGTCTAATGAGAACACCATTACGAATAGCGTAGGCGGGAAACATTTGAGGTGTATCACGAGCACCGAGATAGACTTTCTTATACCATCTATCATTGGTATTTTCAGGACCTTGATCAAAAGTTATGGTACTCGTGTAAATCCTCGACAATGTATCGGGAACAACATGTTGTAAACCCTTACGATGAACTACGTCGAATGTGTATTGTGAAATAATAGTTGCCCAACGAGCTAAACGACCAGAGGGATTATTCAATGTTAGAAGCCACTTTAAAGCCATATGATCAGTTACAATAGTAAACTTCATTCCATCCAAATAACAACGAAAATGTTTGATAGAATCGAGAATAGCAAGGAGTTCGCGTTCCGTAGTACTATAATTACGCTCCGCTTTTGAAAACAGTCGGGAATAATAAGCAATAGGATGTTCCGCATCATTTATTCTTTGTGTCAGCACAGAACCTAGTCCAACAGCAGAAGCATCACACTGTAAAATGAATGGTTTAGAAAAATCTGGACAGGCCATAACAGGGGTTTTGATTAAAGCCGATTTTAGTTTGTTGAAAGCACATTCAGCAGATTCATTCCAATTAATCGGATCGCGACCTTTCTTTTTACCTAAAAGAGCTGTAAGGGGCGCTATTATAGAAGAAAAACCATCTACAAAACGTCTGTAATATGAACACATTCCTATAAAACCACGCAAAGACTTTGCTGTAGTGGGTGTAGGAAAATCTCTAATTGACTCGAGTTTATTGGGATCCGTCTGTAGACCCTTCTCATTTACAATATAGCCCAAATATTTTAATTCACTTTTACAAAACTCACATTTTTTAAGATTGATCGATAAACCGGCCTCCTTTAGACGATTACGTACTTTTCTGAGGAGAGCGAGATGGCTATGAAAATCTTTAGAGATTAAAATCAAATCATCAACATAACCAAAGACACAATCATCGCTGGTTGAAGTAAATTCAAAATTAACAATCATATCTGTAAGACACTGCATTTCTGAAGCAGCATTCGTGAGACCGAACGGCATCCTAACAAATTCAAATAGACCACGTTGAGGTACAATAAAAGCAGTTTTCTGACAACTATCGTCATCAGCCAAAGGTATTTGCCAAAAAGCACTACTAAAATCAAGCGAAGATATATATCTTGCTCCGCGAAGATTATCTAGAATATCTTGTATCCTAGGAAGAGGATAAGAATCGCGGATTGTAACACTATTCAGTTTTCTACTATCAACGCAAAAACGAACCGAACCATCTTTCTTAGTTACCATCACAACTGGGCTTGCCCATGGAGAACGAGATGGACGAATAACCCCAATCTTTAACATTTTATCGATCTCTTCGTTAAGAATTTTTAATTTAACAGGAGAAAGTGGATAATATCTCTGTCTGATAGGTTGTCCAACTGTATTTATTTTATGAGATAGCCAAGTAGTCTTTCCAAGACCAACCCTCTCGGATGAAATATCTTCAAACTCTTTGATTGCCTGTTGAAGACATAATTCCTGACTATCCGACAATACACTCCGAGGATGAACATATCGCAATCTATTTTCAGCATGAGACTGAAGGGATTCATTGTTAATTGATGACAAATACATGTTACCATCGATATTGTTATTAAAAACTTGACTAAAAAGGGATGTCAAGCCGAACTTCTTCCAAAAATTAATTCCTAAAATGACCATAGAGGAACAACAACGTGCAATTAAAAATTCATGCGTTAAAGTCGCATTATTAAATAGGACAGGTAAAGATACAGTTCCCAAAATATCTACGGGAGAATTGTTAGCAGAAACAACATTAACGTGAATATTTGTGTCATATGTTATTCCCAATTTTTTAATAAAATCGAAATTAATTATGGACATCTGAGCACCAGAATCTAATAATGCTTTAACCCAACGGTCTCTTAACCATATCTCAACAAATGGTCTGTTATCTAGTGTGTCTGAAGCTATCACCGGTGACACTGTACGAAATGCGTGCCGCCGGTTATCTAAGCGTTTTTTTTTATTACATTTTAAACAATCACGCGTCATCACACCAGGAGTACGACATTTAAAACACATCAAACCTGGAAAATTTGAACAGTCGCGATATGAATGACCCGACTGATTACATTTAGGACAAAGCTGAGCTTGATTCGTGACAGATGAAACCACACTAGTACAATGCGGTAAATAACTTTCGAAATGTGAAGCGATATCCATAAGATCGTTAATATTTATATTTTATATTTTTGTTTTTTCGCGGCTGTTCCTTTATCTTCTGATCCTTGGCGTGTAGTTCTACCAAAAGAGAAAGTTCCTTCTGCTGTTTGGGAAATACACAATAATTTTCCTTCTATTCATCCTGGTGTTTCTAAGTCATACTATAAGATCAAAGAACTATACTATTGGCCAAACATGTTTCGTGATGTAACCGAAATTTTGAAAAATCCATACGCCAAGTAGAAAAAGAAAAATAAGCAAGGTTAAATAGTTTTTTTCTTAAAAAAAAAACAAAAGGAGGTTTTATGTAGCGTAATGCTACAACCTGTGTTTCCGCACACACTTGTGCACTATAATATCTCCTGCGTGCCTGGCTAATCTCCGTTGAGATTGGCCACTGTGACCGAAATCGGTCGGGAGGCTATTATAGCCATCACATTCATACTTAATACATCGTCTAGCCGTTTTTCTTAGTTCTAATTTCATCAAATATTAATCAACTGAACTTCGCTACTCTGTGTCGTTCCAGGCTGCATTAATAATAACTTGTCACCCACTTCTTTCTTTATTGGCCGAGTCGTTTCCATAATGAAAACTTTTGAAGGATCCTTCCACCCCTCTTCATTACAAAGTTTGAATGAATAATGTTTATAATTCTAGGTTTTGGTGAACAGTGAATAATCCCATTCTTTGTTGTCCTCGCAATCTCGGAGTTAGGAATAAGTGATTTAATTTAAATAAATATGCTTTTGTGGATATCTAGGCAGTGGCTCGGATGAGGATTCAATCAATTGTTCTGTTAAGTTCAACGGGTTTGACGGTAAAAGTTGATGATATTTTCTTCAGAAAATATAGGAAAGTAGGCCTGTATATTTTATTGAAAAAATTTTAATTTCAGATGTCAATAAAATAATGAAGTCGTACGAAACTTATGATCGTAATAATAACTACGGATGTTCCTTATTCTTATATACCCACTTCTGTTTTATATTAGACCAAGTTCCTATTCGTTCCTTTCAAAAATATCTATACTTGGTGGCAAGGACATCGGCGTACATCCTGTTACCATGGATTTCAGTACATGATTCTGATGAAAAAAATATTCTGCACTGAAAGGGAAATGCCCATTTGATAAAGAGGTTTTGGCCAAATGACGCCCACGAAAGAAACAAATTATAGACGTTAGGGTTGACATCATAGATAAAGAAACAAACACTATTTTTTACATAGAACTCGGTTGGACTTTTATTAATCATATAAAAATTCAAGGTTAAAAACACACATACTTATAGGTTTCTGATTTTTTATTCGTTCTCATTTAAATAAGCAAGTCATCTAGGAATTAGGCTGGGGATTTATATTTGATTGAAACCTTGCCCAGCCCAAGAACCACACAATTCTCATCACGTGGGCACAAAACCCTACTGTCCTCCGACCTGATATACCTACAACTGCAACAATATTCTCGTATAGCTTCTAATCCTGTTTCGTCATTCTTAACAATTATACAAGTTGTAACCACATCGTAGGTAATCCAAGTCGTCGGAATATCAAATAGAAAAACTTAGTAGAAAAGAAAATCACAAGTCGCAAGGAAACAGCACCAAACAAAATGTGAAATGTCAATGTCAATCTGTTGTCAATTGCGATTATTATTTACGTAGGGATGACGTTATAAGATCGATTTATCGAAAAATCTATATTTAAAAAAACTGGAAACACGAAATCAGTTAAATGGATCGTATCTATTTATAAGCCCGAATATGGATAAACACTTTTTTGCCTCTAAAGAAAATAACAAAAGCGAAACAATATGTAATAAATATTGATTTTCCAAAAATCGATTTTTGGTGCGTCACCCGCTTTA
This sequence comes from Eremobia ochroleuca, assembly GCA_949629135.1. Classification (NCBI taxonomy): domain Eukaryota; kingdom Metazoa; phylum Arthropoda; class Insecta; order Lepidoptera; family Noctuidae; genus Eremobia; species Eremobia ochroleuca. The sequence continues at coordinate 18,462,706 of OX451397.1, read as the reverse complement.
GTGTTTCGATTTTTTTTCAGTAAAAGTTGTTATCCCTACTTTGACAGGACCAACGACCTGAAGTGTTAAATAAGGCAATAAACGATTGAGTTTCTTGATTAAATCGGCTTTTAATTCCGGAGATTTTATTACAAATAAGTAATAGCAATATTTTAATTACTAAATGTAATTTTTTTTTGCATTTGTTACATTGATGGGCAAAACATGGCCAAGAATGGGCGTTTCCCTTTATCGGCGATTATTAAAAAAAAAGAAAAAAAAATGCTCTGCCATATATTTCGACCGCGTAGGTATTGCACTTTTGTATGAATCAGCCTTTTTTTAAATACTTTGTGCTTAATTCATAGTTTCACTTTGCGTTGTCATCGATGTCTACCACTCCTGCATAAAACAAAGTCGCTTTTTGTGCCTATCTGCGTGTATTTATGTTCTTTTTCACTACACAATAGATTTGATGTGGTTTTCACCATAATTTAGAGAATTATTCTGGTATGTTTTTGTGTTGAATTAAATAATTTTTAGCTTAAATAGAGCACAGAAATCTTGATTTTTTGATATGTCTGCACATTACTCAGTAGATTGCATCCGTGTGAAACATTGCCGGGTTTCTCGTAATTTATAAAACTCACGAGCAAAATCTGCCTAAAACTGTAGGTATTAATTATCTTTAAAAAGTCGTGTCATATCGTTAATGAAAGTCCGCTCTACATCGGCATATCTTTTTAATTAAGGCCAGACTACAATTTAATCAGTCCGGTTGTATACTGAGGCCGACATCAGGTTAATTAATATTAGCCTTAGATTCTGAGGCCTCAGGGGCTAGCGATATATTTGGCGGCAAAACAATACGGTTCACCTTTCAACAATGTTTAAGGCCAAATGATTTAATGCGAGTTTTTAGGTAGAATTGAAATTACAGTAGGTCAGCATCTTAATATTACGTAATACACTATTAAATACAACCTGAATCATGTTTGAGGATATTGCTAATCCATTGATTAATATGTTCGAAAAATTTGTCTGCTCAACAACGTAAATAACGCAATGAATATTGTTGAGCTGTCAAAATGAAAGCAAGTGACAAGATATCGAGAAAATGGGTAACTGAAAGTACTCATTACATTGCAATTTTACTAATGTTTCGTCTTGGACGATAGGGTGTTCTTTCTCCACATGAAAGGTTTTTGATATGAGTTATCATCACTACATAGTATAAAACAAAGTCGCTTCCCTGTCTGTCTGTCCCTATATATGCTTAGATCTTTAAAACTACGCAACGGATTTTGATGCGGTTTTTTTTAATAGATAGAATGATTCAAGAGGAAGGTTTATATCTATAATACATGCATAATATAGTAGAGAAACACTGATAATTTTAGAGGTTTCTAATGTGATGTCGTAAATAAACACATTTTTTTGCGCTTACATTATAAACGCTGGCTGAACCCGTCGAGATAGATCAAAATAATGTACTACAGTATTGTACACCTTAAAAAGTTCTACAAAAAATCCACAATGGTATATGTCTATCTCTTAGGGATAACCCACAATGACGATTTTTTATCCTATACTTTTTACGAGAAATAATGGCTCTAAAATTATCAGTGTTTCTCTACTATATAATGCATGTATTATACATATAAACCTTCCTCTTGAATCACTCTTATCTATAAAAAAAACCGCATCAAAATCCGTAGCGTAATTTTCAAGATCTAAGCATACATAGAGACAGAAAGACAGCGGGAAGCGACTTTGTTTAATACTATGTAGTGATCAGCATTGCACCCGTGCGAAGCCGGGGCGGGTCGCTAGTAAGAAATAAAATATAAAAAAGGAAACTATAATTTGATTTAATTTCACGAGTCCTCCTTTTGCTAAACTATCTGCACATTTTTTGTCTTCAAGTCGGAACAATACCTAGGCTACTTATAAAAAAAAATTAAGAAACAAAATATACTATGTTTTCAATTCATTTCACTGATCTCATTTAGCCAAAATATCAGCACCTTTTACCTACAACTCTGAACAATGGCCTATTTTAATGGCTTATTCAAGTAATTATGGCCTTAGTTAACATGGCCGTCTAATTCGAGGCCTCAGCGTGTTTACTGTGTAACACGGTGAAGGCGTGTGATCCTATGAGAACCTATTAATTCCTTACAAAGGGCTAGAACTTACATTATTCTCTTTGATCCTCTGATGTGAAACATGGTTATCCTCCTGACCTTATTCCAATTTATTTGGGGTGGACGCAGCTTGTCTTTTTCTTTTACATACAAAACATAATCAGCCTAAAACGTTCCCACTGCTGGGAAACGGGCCGTAATCCACCACGCGGGCCCTGGCGAGTTGTTTGATGCCACATATCTTCGAATTTTTGGTTCTAGGACATGCCCGTTTCCTCACCGTTTTCAGAGCAGTGGTGATGAAATACACAAACTAAAGTGTCTGTCTGGGTTCGAGCTCACGACCTATGACTCGTAAGTTGGGGCTGATACAACTGCTCTCTTTATTTGAATAATTTATTTTTAAGGGTTGAAAGATTAGTAGAAATAAATAGGTTTTTGTGAACCTAATTTTGCCTCCAAACACCAAGCGCAGCGCTTTGAAGGGTACTGTGTCGGTATCATTTTAGGCACATGAGATAATTTCGTGTGTGCATGACTACGTCCCTCCAAAACCCCTGGTATTGCTAAGTATTGTAGGTAAGGCTAAGTATTGTGTCCCACTGCGAGGAGGGCCTTTGACCAGGCAAAGGCCCTCCCCTTTTTCCTTCCAAACCGGTGTTTTGTGCGATCTCTGGCCATGTCGGCCCTGCAAACCTTATAAGACCGTCACACCACCTTCGCCGTGGTCTGCCTTGACGAAGAAAATCTACCCCTGACAGGTCTATTTGCAAACCTTATAAGACCGTCATACCACCTTCGCCGTGGTCTGCCGCGACTAAAAAAGAAAGAATATTAATAAAAAAACCTCACAGTTGAAAACATCCACTAGAATTTTACAGCTTCATCTGCAGATGTTTTTATTACAGATTCCCTCAGGTATTTCTATACCCCAGTACCTGTAATACAGAATGTTTTCACAAAATCTGAACTTTGAAGACACCTTTAATTTCCAAGATTTACATACCACGGCTAGGTGTACTCGTAAAATGGATTGTAATACGACCTCCGAGTAATCGCGTTGCGGTCCCATTTACAGTTATACAGTGAATTTGCGTTGTAAAACTCAAGTGCTGTGGTTAACTTGAGGCCTTATTCTGTTCGTCTTAAGACCACAAATTGGTAATTGGACTTGTGATGTCGTGTTTGTACTCACGGTTTTGGGTAATGGGTTCATTATGTAAGTTGACTAATTCGATAATTAACTGCTTTTTGGAGGTGAATTTGGGGCAATAAACGATGATCAAACCAGGATTTGTGCATTGCAGGATGACTACAACTAGCATTAGGTGGCGAAACGCTGAAAAAGATGAAGAAGAAATCATGTTTCAAGAAACTGGAAATGGTGGTAATTGTGGCTCCTTCAAATCGTAGACTGGAGCAAATATCATCATCCTAATATGGTTACAGAATCACAAGGCAAGTGTCACAATGGGCCGTCTTATTGTTTGCGATCTCTTCCAGACAACCGTGGATGGAGAGGAATAACACACAATAACATGGACGGTGGTTTATCTCTTTCATCTGTATATACTCCATTATTTCTTAGATAAAAATTCAAGTTCAAATATATCGCGTCGGACTGCATTTGTAGAAAAATCGTTTATCAATTCATTTTTGTGATAGGCTTATCATATTATTATACCGACTAATGTTTCAACAATGGCCGCGGTATAAAACCAAATGCGCCACTACCCATAGTGATTTGATCATTGTCCTTTGAATAGGCTTTAGTTACTTTGTATTCATGACATGAATGTGTTTCTGAAATTATATAGAGCATTTTTATTAAGTTCTGAATTGAGCTGCACGGCTACTGACAAATGCGTGCACTGACTGGACAGGCCCACTCAATCTGTGTGGTTCTTTCCTCAAAAGACCATTTCAGACACCAATCTACATGGTATTCACATGATCTGACCAAGATTATGCCTGAACTTTAAAAGAGACTGTGACCTCTGAGTTTGTTTCGGCCTTTCTTCTCAGAGTAGTCAGATTCCTACCTGACTACTCTGAGACGCCGACCTCATCTAGTTTAAAAAAGAATATGATTGACATGTAAAAGTGTTTGTACAAACCTACTTACAGAAAATAAATCATTTATCATTTATTAACATAGCATTACGCCGGAAATACCCGAAGGCTCAGGCAGAGGTATACCTATAGGAAACCCACATTTCTCCAGTTATATTAATTTAAAAGTCTCACGTGGGGCGAGCCTATTGTCATATTGTACAAAGCCAGAATATATGAAATAAATTATTTGTTCGGGTATCACAGTTCAAAAATAATTAACCCTTTCAGAACGAAAAAATACCTATTACGACATACGACTACAGTTGGTAACAACAGAATGGCATTATATAAACAAAAAAAACTACATCTAAAAAAAGAATACTTTTTAAAATTTACCGAAATGAAGGCCAGGTACATACGTTAAAACGGTGAAGCCTGTGACACCAAACACATTCGTGCGAGTCCGTCCGATGTTTTACGATAGGCATAAACGACAGCTGTACTGTAAAAAGTTCATTCAAATTCACCTTTTTTATCGTTCTGTTATCTTTGTATAGGTATGGATATAATGGCTACGTTATATGAAAAAGCGTGAAAAAATTTGTTCTTTTTCGGCCTGGTATTTTTTTTTTGTTGGCCTTTTGCCAATTTCTTTGTGGGTAGGCAGAGGCCATGCGTTTGATAAGGTCTTTTTGGTGGACATACAGGCAAAGGAATTATTTTTAAGCTGAACAAAAAAGTATCAGAGTATTATAATATGTGTTTGTATAAATAAGAGTACGCTTTTGTATTGTGATATTCCGAATATCTGATTTGATTGCCTATTTACAAAACATAATAAAAATTATATATATCAGCTTATAATTTGAAAGAGCTTTGAAGGTCCGTGGCATACCTACCTACCTGTGCGCCATTTTGATTTTTTTTTCAAAATGGCGGACAGGTGTCAGGCTCCATATACCATGGATGCCAGGCTCCATATAAAAATCTTCAAACCCCATTATTAAATGTATTGAGTATCTATTCTGCTACCTTTCACTTTTTCGCCTGTTTTTATAAGAAATAAAATCCATGTAAATAAGTCAATATAATAGATATTACTGCAACCTTAGTAAGGCCCTGTAACCCCCGTAGTGCCAACAGCACACTCTCCCAATAAATACGGTACAGAGACCCAAAAGTTCGGCGTCATAAAAAATCCATTTAAAGTTATTTTGTTTGGAGCCCCTCGTTATCATAATGTGGGGAGAAAAAGTAATAAATGCTGTTGTCTGACAACAACTACCAATATTTATTTATGAAATTGTTATTTAATGCAAAATGGTTTTGAAAATGAAGATTGAATCTGAAGGTCAATTCTCGTAATTTACAACTTTCAAAATCGAATCGCAGTCTCATTACGGCGACAAACAAAGGTCAAAAACTTGTCAAAATTAGAGGTATTTTTGACAGATTGATAGAGATCACACTGAAAACGTTCCTAAAATTACGGAATTGCCCCTCTGAGTTCGGGATCGAGTAAGGCCTAATTATTAACCGACTTCAAAAAAAGGAGGAGGTTATCAATTCGCCTGTATTTTTTTTTTTTTTTTTTTTTTATGTTTGTTACCTCATAATAACCGACTGGGTGAACCGATTTTCATGATTCTTTTTTTATTTGAAAGCTGGTGCTTCCCGTGTGGTCCCATTGTCACCATTTCAATATCTGATGATGGGATCTTGTAGAAATCGGGGAAACTTTTCAATAAATAACAGCAGATTAACTGCGATTGTTGCTATAGCATATCTAAGCATTGTTTACACCATCACACAACATAATATCACGCCTGTGCTCACTACAAAGGTTATATTTTTTTTTTATTATAATAATAATTAATACCAGTAAAACAACCGCGATTGCTGCTATCGCATATGTAGGCATTGTTTACGCAATCGCACAACATAACATCACGTCTGTACCCTATAAACGCAGATGCACCTTCCTGTCACTGATATTTACATAGCAAGTAGTGTTTATATGAATTTGATTGGGGTAGATATAACTAAAAAGAGAAAAATAAAAAATTTTATATAAAAAAAAACAACCGACTTCCAAAAAAACACTACAAAGTGAAAAATAATTTTAATTTCGGAAGTCGGTGTCAAAAAACCAAAATGCGGAACCAACGACATCGACTTCCAAAATTAAAATTATTTTTCACTTTGTAGTGTTTTTTTGGAAGTCGGTTGTATTTTTTTATATAAAATTTTTTTTTAGGGTTAACTTTCAGTCTGACTAGAATTCTACATCATCACCATTTTCAGGCTGCAACAGATGTGCCCGAATATCAATTAGCGTTTTATTACGGCCTGTGGGCCATTCGACTTTAGCTAAACAAAAACTAGCTGAATTATTGAACAATATTGCTTTTAGCGATAAGGCAATCGTACCTGCGCAACATTCTGATTTTTGTAAAAAAAAATAATTAATTGGTATGTAACCTCTGAGTACTAATATACATTACACACTATAAAACACAATCTTAATCATTTTGTTATCTCGTAAAACTCATATAGAATAGAATAGAATACTCTTTATTATGTACACCATATAAATTACAGACATAAATATAGAAATTTTACAAAGGGTGTCACAATGGGCGGTCTTATCGCTAAGAGCGATCTTTTAAAGACAACCTTTGGATGTATTGAAACGGGAAGGAGAGACAAATACTGTAGGTAGTGTACCATTTCATATTGTTATCTAATAATTTTTTTAGATCATATCTCAACTTATTACATTTGGGCCCAACGTTTTCCATCTTCACCGGCGTTATCGGTAGCAGCGCAATGGTCACTTTGTTTTGTGGCAAAAAGGGCAGGATAGGAGGTGAAGCGTAGTTAGAAATATGTATAAGTAACTATGTTCATGAGCGAGCCTAGTGGTCATACACATGAGCGACACGCATCAACGGCAGAGGTGTCGTCGACTGCAGTAGCCTCTGCCGTAGCCTCGACCGTTTGGTAGCTAAATTTATTGTAGTTCTGGTTTTCACCCTGATTTCTCATCTCAAGAGCTCATTGTGTCAAAAGTTTCAAACATGAACACAAAGCTGTCACTAACAAAGTTAAATAATACAATATTATACCCAGGACATAATACATAATTTAATTCTAGGAACAGATAACTAGCTAACGAGGGATTTGTCCCTTATTAACGAGTTACCTGTATGCTTTGGTATGAAAGGACCACGGTATACGAAGTTATAAACATTATTGTGGGTTTAAATTATCTGTTCCAGGAAGCAAGCTGTTACGGAATAGCTTTTCCGTTAACTAATATAGTTGGAACATAACTATGTTCCAACTGTATTAGTTACACAAACACAGATAATGGTCTCGTCGTCATTAAATAAACTTATTTTAATGATGGCGAGACCATTATCTGTGTTTAGAGACTCGTGAAGGAATATTACTTGTTGTTGTGATCTTGTTCTTGTAGCTGCAATAATCTGTAGTCATTGTTTATTTTCGTTGTTTAAACACACTGGCCTGCAAAAGTAAGTACCTATCACACTTTTAAAATTGGAATAACTTCTAAGTGCACAAGATATAGGTACTTTCTAAATAAAAAGGACTCGAAAAAGAGTTTAATTTTGTATATAAAAACTTCATAGCCGAGAACCTTCTTTTAAGAAATGGCTGAAAAGAGCTTTAAAAACATTTTTTTTTAATTTTTAATTTTTATTGAATTTCTATTCTATTCTATAAACATTTTCGAATTACAATTTTACCATTCATTTTTTTGTTTCTGTTTTTGTTTTTAATTTTTTTTCTTGATCGATAAGTCTTGTTATAAAAGCTAAGTTAGACAACAGCCGGTCGATTCTGTTAGAATCTCACCGTGAGAAGTTAAGTGAAGTGAGCTGTCATTCCATCTGATGCTAGGGATTAACACTAATGACTGCTCACTTTAAGCTCACTTCACCCAAGTTATCACGGTGAGATTTTAACAGAATAGCACTACAGCACATACATTTTATTTATCATGCCTCTTTTAGCTGAAGAATTTCTTTACATAAAAATACTAGACACCTGTTTCAGGTTTGCAGTATACTAAAAATAATGTTGTATGTATAAATATATAAATAGTGCCACTGTAGTGGATTTCTTTTAGCTGATTTAATTAACCATGTCACTGACACATCTTTTTTTTTTGTCAAATACAAGAAAACACAAAAATCATACTTTATAAATAATATAAAAAACCTAAAGCACATATCAAACACAACAGACACTATTGGTCTTTATAGTCATTTCCACCATTATCAGGCGTCCAGAATGTTGGTTAAAGGCGTCTCCCAAATATAGCCACAACAACCGGTACCGCGCTGTCCCCATCCAGCAGATTCTCCCGAGTTTTACAAGGTCGACAGATCACCAGTGAAGTCTATATGTATACTAATGCTGCGTCCGCCGGTATGTTGTCTACACTCATGAACACACTGTGTACTGGTATGTTTGTCTCTGCATCACCCAAAGGTTGACTGGTAGGAAATGCCTAAGGCATTAAGACCGCGTCTCTATATGCTTGTATGTGCTTGAAGTAATATACAAATAATATTTGGGCCTCATCGGTCTAACATAAGTAGATCGTAAAACAGTGAAGAAAAAAAACATAGGTCTTCCCTTTTATTTGCTACTCTTCGCTGCTCCAATGTTCCACACTTATCCAGGGGTATAGGCCTTTTTCAACTCCTTTTATCTTTCCAGACGTCTCGCGTCCTCTTTCCAGTTTTGATGGAATCTATAAAGTTCATCTCGTCATCTCCTTTGTTGCCTGCCGCAACCATCTCAGAACAAACTACAGCAATGAAATTCTCATGAAATTAAATGACAAAAAAAAAAAAAAACTTCTGAAAACCTTCGCAAATTCCCGACTTCCTACAAAAGTAATTTGCCAAAAATTCTTCCTCACAAACCCTAATGTGCTCCGACCAAATTACAGAATGCCTGAGTGACATACATCAAGACATTACTCATGAAATTCAGCGATCATCACATGTACTCGAGGCTTTTAAGCAAATTATGCGAACGCCGACAGCTAACGTTTTAGTTCAGTGGCCCAGAAAATATCTTTTGTCTACTCTGTTCGTTCGTTTGTGATGGAAATGCGTCAGAGGTTTAAACTAGTAGACATATGTTTGATAGGATAGAATTGGCCCTTTAGAATACCGGTAGTGAATCATCATAATCTTCTAAGCCGAAATACGTCCACTCCTGGACGTTGGCCTATCCTTCCAAGCACCGTAAAAACGGCCGATCTCGCACTGTCTGCATCCAGCGGATTTTCACGACTTTCACTTAGTCGTGGGTCCAACTTATTCACCAAATCGTGAGGGCTTACCCACTCGAGGACTTTACGGCTCCCATCGGACATCCGTGTGAGAAATACTCGATCGCGATTAGGTACAATCATTCCTCCTCATCCCCCTCTCATCGATTTTTAACCGAATTTAAAAAGGAGGAGGTTATCAATTCGGATGTTTATGTATATATATTTTATGTATATATTATTATATATATATTTTATGTACGTTCGGGAATAACTAAAATATTTTTTAATGAATATTTTTTTGTTCGATAGAGGTTTATTCCGAAATGGTCCTATTTCAATTTCGTAAAGATCTAGTGATGAGTTTCGGAGACAGACAACGGAACTCTTCAATAAATACCAGTTAAACAACCGCGATTCCTGCTATCCCATATGTATGCATTGTTTACGCAATCGCACAACATAACATCACGTCTGTACCCTATAAAGGCAGATGCAGTACGCAGATGTGTTCAGTATACCACCGTACACCCTCATTTCTGTCAAAGTTGGTATTGGGGTACCGCGAGCCCCGGCGTAGGTGAGAGAGGGAACACCGGGGTGGTTTTTAGTCAGTAAGAGTCTGACAGACCCCGCCGCCCGCCCCAGGGCGGCGGACATCCATGAGGATTTTCCACCCCGAAAAAAAAAAAAAAAAAAAAAATGGGGTACCTACCTCTAATCTTGCAAGTAAATTCTGGCATAACTTTTTTGTTTTAGAATTGATTTAATTAACCGACTTCAAAAAAAGGAGGTGGTTCTCAATTTCTTTTATATACAGGGTGTAACGGAAAGGGGGTATCAACCCTGAAGGAGGTGAATGTGCTCATGAAACTCAACAACTTTCCCCAAAGAACATAAGTCGAAATATGAAAAAAAAATTTGGCCCTCCCTTACAAAACTGACTACCAGCTGATTGATTTACTATGAGAGGGCCAAATTTTTTTTTTTCATATTTCGACCTGTTTTTTGGGGAAAGTTGTTGAGTTTCATGAGCACATTCACCTCCTTCAGGGTTGATACCCCCTTTCCGTTACACCCTGTATATTTTTTTCATGTATTTTCGGGCACAACCCCGTTATAGACGGATTTGCAAAATTCTCTCATTTTTTAATGGGTAAGGTATGCCTCAGGGGTGGTCCCATATTAATTAAAATTTTATTAACTATGCTAGGGTAGTTTTTGAATTAGGTAGCTTATAATAAGATTTTTTCCACTTAGTTTATATTGATGATGTTTTGATAGCTTCCTGTCACTGATACATATTTACATAGCAAGTAGTGTTATATGAATTTGGGTGGGGTAGGTATAACTACAAAGTGAAAAATAACTTTATGCGGAACCAACGACACCGACTTCCAAAATTAAAGTTATTTGTCACTTTGTAGTGTTTTTTTTTTGGAAGTTTGTTTTTTTTTTATAAAAAAAGTTTTTAATTTGAGAGTGTCATGACTCCTCATGTGATAACACCTTACTTACTTACTTATGTTATCTCTTCTCTCTATGGATTAGCAGAAATAAACACCTTTTAGTAATTTTATATCAGCTTTTTTTTTATCACACTTTTTACCTTTACAATCGTCTTTTGTTTCTCTCACTTCCCCTCGTCTATAAGTACGTACGTACGTTTCGTTCGGAAACATTTATCGATAAAAAAAATAAAATAAAACAGTTTAGAAATAACACAGAATCGACTTAAAATACTAATTACTTTATTTTAAAAGTTAATATTATTGAATAACCCATGTCATTTTTCAAAAATAAATTAATGGAAATAAAATCTCCATTGTCAGGGGATTGGGTAATCAATACCCAATCACTCGGAAATTAGTCGCATCACACTAACTGCGGATTGCGATGTGTGTACACTTGACTTCCGACCAATTGTTTGTTGTTCAACCGATTTGTTGATGAGACAGGTTGATTGATTTACAGTTAATCGGATAATGGTTTTGGTCCATTATACCTAATAATGACCGATTTTCAGGATAATCTTTATTAACCCTTAACAACCCACAAGTGTCTTTCGGACTCATTTTTAGGTTTAAAGATGTATAAAATCGAAAGTATTTGTTTCTGCAAAAAACCCTTTTATCTAATCTATCCCTATAGTTTACTGATTCCAAAAGTGTAATGAATTTTTTTATAATATTATTAGTTTTTTTTTTATAATCAATAAACCACGTTAGTAACTCAGCAACCCACAAGTGTCCGCAAGACGCAATAACAATTTTTAACAGGAATATGTGGGTAGGTAGGTCAGATTGTAAACTAAACATTGTTTATAATCATTTGGTATCTTGGTTTAGTATAACCGACATTCGCAGTGTTATTATTCGTATTACAAAACTATCCTTGTGCTCACAAGTTTTATTACTTGGTTGGTTTTAGTACGTACAATACTTATTAGTGATTGTGATAAAGTGATCCTACTCGGACTTATTTTTGATCGTAGAAATAAAGACTAACAGCGGACGAAATTCAACAGGCTCTTGATGAAAGTGGTGATGAAAATGTTTTGTTACGTGAAAATGACAGTGATAATGAAAACATTTGTGTTGATAGCTGTTCGGACAATGAAAGTAACGCGACAGAACCAGCCTCGGAATCCGATGAGGAACAAGTATGGAGTGAAGGTGATGATTTGCCACTACAAAATTATGCATCGATTAACGTTTATCAAGGCAAAGATGGAACAACTTGGACATCAGAACCTGAGAGACAAAGTCGAACTCCTTATCACAACATAATTCGTGGTGGTGTTCATAAGGTGATTCTTCCTCCGGGCAAAGTTATATCCGATCCAATAGAAAGTTGCAAACTATTTTTCAACGAAAATATAATACAAATTATAGTGAAACATACTAACGCTGAAGCTCAAAGAGTGCTGCAAGATAGATGGAAACAAACTGATAATATCGAAATACAAGCATTTATCGGACTCTTATTGAGTATAGGTGTCAATAAACAGGGTGGTGTAGATTTTCGAGAATTCTGGGATCCGATATTTGGAAATCCTATATTTGGTGCTTCAATAGGAAAAAATCGATTCGCACTCTGTAAAAAAAAATATTTGCAATATTTGTAAATAATTTTTTTTTACCAGACTTTGCTATCTTTTTTTAATTAATGGTTGTACTTATAAGGTAATTTTTCAAGTCAAATAAAGAATTAAAAAGATTTGGTTGAAATTCTATTCACAATACCTTTATTTTCGTTTAAATACCATCTATTTTTTTAATGTGTCCATTAGACACTATTGGTCATTTACATTACTAAAGCATACTGGGTTGTTAAGGGTTAAAACGCAGGTGTTAGCTAAAGTTAGGGAAATTAATTTTTAGGCATATTGACATCCGATAGCGAACGCGCATACCTGGCCATTACTCTCAGCCTCATCAGCAGCTTTGGCACAACACACTGCAATTTCGGCCGGTCAACCAGAAGAGCTCATAATTTCTCTCCTGGTCGACGCTAGCAGTACGCCTCAATATAGCGCTGACTCACTGGCGCCACGACGTCTGACTCACGGCCCGTCCCCATCGCCACGGCGCCGCCACCGTACAACGGCACGGTGCGCGCGTCAATTCTTAGATGGTCTGACGAGCAACAAGCACGTTGATGGCGCCGTGCCGTTGTACGGTGGCGACGCCGCGCCGTGGCGATGGGGACGGGCCCTTAGTTGGTCTGCTCGAACGAGCAACAAGCACGTTGATGGCGCCGTGCCGTTGTACGGTGGCGGCGCCGCGCCGTGGCGATGGGGACGGGCCCTTAGTTGGTCTGCTCGAACGAGCAACAAGCACGTTGATGGCGCCGTGCCGTTGTACGGTGGCGGCGCCGCGCCGTGGCGATGGGGACGGGCCCTTAGTTGGTCTGCTCGAACGAGCAACAAGCACGTTGATGGCGCCGTGCCGTTGTACGGTGGCGGCGCCGCGCCGTGGCGATGGGGACGGGCCCTTAGTTGGTCTGCTCGAACGAGCAACAAGCACGTTGATGGCGCCGTGCCGTTGTACGGTGGCAGCGCCGCGCCGTGACGATGGGGACGGGCCCTAACTGGAACGTAACATAGCGTCAGTGGAACCTATGCTGGCCCTGACAAGCATCACAAAACACCACCACCCACTATCTCCCTCCGGAAGTCAGTGATATGGGGGCATCTACAACGTCAGTGTGTTGCGAACTTCGTATAACACTGACGTCACGCAAAATCCTACATTGTGTTAGAGAATTTTACCGCGCAAATAGGGCCCTTTCCCACGGCAAGATCCCGTTTTTTGCAGGTACGGTTTTTTGCAGGATCACGTTTAGTGGTGTACGTGTTTAAATATACATATTCACACAAGCATCCTGTTTGCAATATCCGTAAAACATTTTCGAAAAATAGTGTTACAGCCAAATTTGACCGATTTTATATTTTCCATAGAAACAGAGATTTCCAGTAATCGTTTTTTAAATAAGACATTCCGAAAATGTTCTTTACTAACTTTTAGACTTTTGTATCCTGCTTATGCGTACGAAGTTTCATTAAAATCGGTTCATTCATTTCGTAAAACAAGGGCTTGAAAGTTTGTAAGAAATGCCGTATGGCGTAAACGCTCTTAAAACAACCGACCAATAAAGAAATCCAGTAAATCGCAACAATCATTCTCTTCACAAACTTCCTAATAATCTTTTTGATCTTAAAATTCTACAATAAGAATGTCTCGGTAGGAATCCCAATGTGCTGGCAATTCGAAGTTAATCTGAGGGTATGTCGGGGCCATTCAAAGCGCTGTTGATAAAAATACTGTGGAATTATCCGGGACTGCGCATTGTGGAGCTTAAGTAGAAATAGAGTACTTATTGAAATATTCAGGTCTCTTTGTGGAAGAATATTTTGTATTTTTACGGTTATTTTTTTTTTTTTTGGGGTTGCAGTATTTCTTGTAGTTTCAACTTTATGTATTTTTAGCATATAAATAGTATTATCAGGAATTTAAAAAAGAAAACGTTCTTACTTATACATAATCTTCACTAAGAGCAGAAGATAGTGTTTTAATCCACAACGGAATGAGATCGCAGTACTACTGCGCAGAAAGCTGATCGTAAAGCGCAATGAGCTTTGAGACCTTCATTATAACATTGTATTTCGTTTCTGTATGTATAATATAACAGTTATTATTCTATATACGTATAAGTAATTGTATAGTAGTAACTAAGTACCCGAAAGTTACTATGGCACCGCATTTTGGAAAAAAAAATCTGCAAATTAATGGACAGGTGCATTCTCCCTATCCTTACATACCTACGGCGCTCAAATCTGGTCTTTGACAGTTCAGCAAAGGACTAAGCTTAAGGTTTACCAGCGAATGGTGGAGCGTAGTACCTACCTACCTTGGAGTTCGGCTTACTGAACGAATACGGAACACGATACTACGCTCTAAGACACAAATTGCAGACGTTACCCAAAAACAGCCCAACTCAAATGGGACTGGGCCGGACACATTTGCCGTCGCTTACATTGTGGCCTAAGACTTACGAAAGATTCAGGCGGGACGAACTTGACGGCACGAGGGATTGGTCCATGTTGGCTCTGGATCGAGTTGAGTGGAAAAAGGAAAGGGAGGCCTTTGCCCTGCAGTGAGACAATACAAGCCTGTATAATACAGGCTTTTATTATCTCAGTTGTTGTGCAGACATACAGGTGTGAGAGACACAGAGACGACGAGGAACAAGGAAATCTACATAGTTTATGTCCAGCAGTAGACGTCTTTCGGCTGAAATAATCGGTGATGATACGACAGTATGTACCAACTCGGCCGTAAATACGGCACTTCGAGTTTTAGAATGAGACAGTCATACAGGTGCATAGAGAATATAACCACTAGAGAGCGTATGGGCTAATTTCTTCGAAGCACACGACTCACTACTGCGGGCCGGGGGATGAGGAAGAACGCGCGGCTGCAATTGGTCAGTTCAAGGTCAATTTGCATCGTTAGGGCTGCTTTACTTCATTAAGAGAAAATAGTCGATATCGATAAAATGGATTTTAACATCATAATAAATACCAAATCAAAATCATAGAAATAATATTTAATCAAAATCAATCAATTACAAAAAAAAATCCCGGAAATGGACTGATCGGCCCCAGTCGGGGACAGAAAGAACTAAAAAATCCCGGAACTTACAAAAAAAAAAAAACCGACGAACTGAAAACCGAGGAGGTTCTCAGTTCGTCGGTATTTCTTTTTTGAAGCCGGTTAATAGTAGATAGTTATTTTATTAATGTATGTGAATTGAATAAAAAATGTATTCATTTTATTTTTCTCGATATCAACTTTCAGCTATTAAAGATAACAGCACTATTTTTTACGATAAACATACAAAAGGAAAGAAAGGGATAGAAGCATTAGAATTGTCTAATACAAGAACGAGACTTTTCCAAAAGACATCAACGCGCGACTCAAAAAGTGTGCTCGTTTACCCAGCCACCATTTTAAATAGACCCCTGCAGTGGCTTATAATCTGATTAAATCAAAAATAATTTTTCGTACTGTTTATGTACCGATGAAAAGTTATGTCATCCTTTTTGTAACTAGATGTCTAAGAATGTTTCCCACACCACTTCACCGCGCATGAAGGCATTTTGATGCGTTATAATTGCATAAACGTTATAAAAAAATTATATTAATTTAGCGTGCATGCAGGTCTAACACTTGGACACAACTAAAATTGCTACTAGTACCGTAGCCTATACATAGGCGACAAAATACTAATAGTTTTCGTGCGTCGGGGCACTGTATACGCAGTCAAGTGGTTATAATAGTCTTTGTACAGGTGTGAGTGACAGAGACGACGAGACGACTCTATGCAGATAATATTATTATTATCTGCTATGGTTTCCTTGTTTGTCCTATGGGTCTCTTAATTTCTGATTCGATCACGTACAGAAAGTCCAAGCATAGCGCTCCCCGTTGCCCTTCCGGTGACTTTAAGCCTTCTCAATCAACTCAGCCTATTGCAGCCCACGCCCAAGCTGCGCCACAACACCCTCTCCTCCGCCTTCCGCATCCAATCCGTTCCAGCCACCTTCTGTCCATCTAGCTGGGGTCTAAACCTCCTAATGAGGCCCATTGTGAGCGACCTCGTTTCAGTGCCATAGGTCATCAGTGGCAACACGCAAAGGTCGAAGACTTTCGGCTTAGATACTGTGGTATACAGGGTAGCAAGGCATTCAGCACATGATTCAAGACCCCCTAGCGTAGAAATTTTTCGTCGGCGACGCGGTCAAAATGTACTGAACAGCAATTTTTTTTAAACCGACGAAAATCTTCATCAGAGGTGGTTTAGAATCATGTACTAAATCCATGGAACAGTTGTGCGTCGATGTTCCTGCCACCCTGTTCGAGACAAGAAGATAATTATTACATAGTTTCTCGAATGCTGCGCAGTCGAGTCGGATTCGACGATTAACTTCTTTCTCGAAGTTGGACCTACCTAACTAGTAACTACCTACCTACATACATACCTACTGTAGTAAGTAGTAACAAAGAAAAGCCCGGTACTTCTAACTGCAGTTTATTCTGTTCGATGGCTAAAACAAAATCAATAAAATAACTTGAAGCCACAAAGCAGTCTTCAATGTACTAAAACAATGTAGTCCAGAAATAAAACAACTAAGTAATACAATGTTGAACTAAAAGGTCAGAAAACGCAATAGCTGAATAACAGAGTACATATTTTCTTTACGGATTTTCCAACGACTTAACGTGCTTTCCGAGGCACGGAGGGGTCTCGGTATGTAAAGATGGTCACCCATCCACAGACCAACCGCGGCAAGCGTAGCTTAACCTGATCGATCGACCTGTGCGGCTGTTATTATTTAGCCACAGGCCCCTCATTTGTACAAGTCACTAATTAGGTCACAACTCGAATACGCTGTAATAATCTGGAATCCTCTCTATCAAAAATACATAGAAAGCTTAGAAAATGTCCAGCGTAAATTCCTCAAAGCCCTACATAATCGGTGTCACCTTGACATTATTGCCCCTAATTCACGCCATAAGAATGTTGAGCTGTTAAAGTTAAAGTCTAGACGCCTTTTCCTAGAAACTATGTTTCTCTATGACTTGTGTAATAGCAGATATGATTGCATAGACCTCACGTCTAATCAGTTTAGCTACGTCGTTCCGAGAACTGTCATTGGACGACAGGTGCGCACGCGTCCACTTTTTGCCATTTCCTCCTGCCGCACTAACGCTGGAGTTCGCGCACCTCTTCGTCGTATAGCTAATAATTCTAACACTATGTTCACAAATTTCGATTTGTTTACATAGTCTGCTAAAGTTTAGAAGCTCATTGATAAAATTAATTAGTCACTCAGATTTTTAGTTGTCTTGATTTGTTCTTTCTCTATTATTGTTTAAAAAATAGTATTTCCTTTCTTTTAATTAAAAAAAAAAATTGTCAAGATTTTGCCTTTTATGTTTCACTCGTGTGCAAATAGTTCCATAATAATTTTGTAGTATTTAAGATGTGGATAAAGTTGTGAGCTACATATGTATATGTAATGTCTTTTTTTTTCTCACCACTTGTTTATTACGATGTTTGTGTAGCTATTTGTTTTCCCGAAATAAATAAATAAATAAACTTTAAATTTTTCTTAATTTTAAAGTTCTGTCGTTCGTTCGAATTGAAGCGAATCCCGCGCGAGATGCGGGACGTGACTACTCGCGTCGATGGTTTTAATGCTTAGGAGATCAGGCATGCTACTCACCTTTTCGGATACGGTAAAAAAAATATATATTCAGCGGGGTAATTGCGTAACATACTGTCAGTAGCAATAGCTTTCATTTTAACAGTTCAACAACATGCATTGCGTTACTATTCTTGCGTATACTGTACATTCCTTTTTATAATTGTTAACTTTATTAATTTAATTTTAGTACTACTTTTAATTATTTTATGTTTAATTCATTTTTTATTTAGTCTGAATCTAATTTTGGATAGAATTTATATCTCCGATTTCAATATTGATTGTGATTTAAATGGTAATTTTTATTTTTAATTTGGATTATGATTTTGAATCTTGATTTGAATAGAATTATTTTTAGTTATTATTTTAACTTAAATTGAATTTATTGTTTCAAAATGTTTCACATGTATGTAAATGAAACTATAAACCGGAAGAGCGGAAGTACCTAACACAAGCAAATTTTTGCTTAAAAGGTACTTCCAATCTATATGATGAAATAAAAGGTTTTTTTTTACGTTATTCAGCAGACAAATTTTTCAAACATATGAAGTAATGGATTAGCAATATTAAAAATGGGTCAGATTGTGACTGATTGTGTGTAACGCGATTAGGATGCTGCCGGTCGATTCTGTAAAATCTCACCGTGAAATCATAAGTAAAGTGAGCTTGAAGAGAGCAGTGTCAATGGTGTTAATCCCTAATGACAGCTCACTTCCAGCTCACTTCACCTAACTTCTCACGGTGTGATTTTTACAGAATAGCACTGCTGAGTGAATTTTGTCCCATGTCCCGCGGGTCGCTTCAGTTTAACCAGAGCTCAAACCTAGATAGAACAAATAGTCAAGCATTTAATACCTACATCGTATTTGCATTAATGATACGCAACGGGGAAGTTTTCCGTTCAAACTGCAGGCTTTAAGCCGTTTCCTCTAATTGCATGGAGATTCTACGTACTACTGCACTGTATAATAGGTTTTACGAAACAATGGGTAGCTGAATGGTATTCATGAAACTGATAATAGCCTGAGTCTGACTGGATAGAGATATATTCGATGATTTTTTTGTATGATATTGTATTCATCCGAAGGGATAACGTACACCAACATATCACCTGTTCAGTGAAATCCCATGTGATAAGGAGTGAGTCTATTGCCAGATCCAGATTCCGACCTGTTATTTTTAGGTAGAAGTTTAATTACGATACACATTCATACAAAATTATTACGTAGGTATAGTATGCCACGTCAGTGGTATAAAAACCAGTTCAAGCTGGCATCTAATTCTATTGAAACTCCCTACTACGCAAGGCTCAAGGTAAGTAGGGTAATACGGGCTGGTGTCCGCAACTCCACGTCAATGCGCGTATTTTGCAAGGTAGTAGTAAGGATTGTAAGGTAAGTATTATATTATGTATATTATATTATATTATATATATTATATTATATACTCAAGGTAAGTATTCACAACAACAACATACGGTCTACTCAATCTGACTAGTCTTTTCCCAACTATGTTAGAGTCGGCTTCCAGTCTAACCGGATGCAGCTTAATAAGTACCAGTATTTTAGATGGAGCTACTGCCTATCTGACCTCCACAACCCAGTTACTGGGTAAGACTTTTTGTCTGTCAGACTTTTGGGGCTTCTTCAGACTGTCCAAGATCTACAAATGACAGCCGGGACCAACGGCTTAAAGTGCTTATAGCGGCATCTACACCGCCACATCCGAACTACGCATCATACTGACGGCACTCAAAATCCAGCCGGTCGATTCTGTAAAAATCTCACCGTGAAATCATAAGTGAAGTGAGCACTTAATAGTGTTAATCCCTAGCGAATGACAGCTCACTCCACGCTCACTTCACCCAAGCTTTCACGGTGAGCGATGGTTACAGAATCGCACGGCTGTATTTTACATGAAGCGACTGCTTATCTGACCTCGACAACCCAGTAACTGGGTAATACGATACCCCTTGATAAGACTGGTTGTCAGACTTTCGGACTTCTGACTACCCGTAACGACTGTCAAAGATCTACTAAACCGATATACCTACAGGGTTAGTTTTCAAAGACCAGCGAAATTTAAGGGTGTGGTATGGACCATCAAACTGAACAATTTTGTCCATGGGACCAACATCAACGGCTGCATCGTGCAAGCAGTTTGCCGCGCAACTAGCATATACAGCGTGTAACGGAAGGGGGGTATCAACCCTGAAGGAGGTGAATGTGCTCATGAAACTCAACAACTTTCCCCAAAGAACATAGGTCGAAATATGAAAAAAAAAATTGGCACTCCCTTACAAAACTGACTATCAGCTGATTGATTTACTATGGGAGGGCCAAATTTTTTTTTCATATTTCGACCTATGTTCTTTGGGGAAAGTTGTTGAGTTTCATGAGCACATTCACCTCCTTCAGGGTTGATACCCCCTTTCCGTTACACGCTGTATACGTGGGTGGATCAAATATAAACCCGACTTAAGTAAAACAAAATACGCACGTATTATTATACTCGTAAAAAAAAAGGAATATATTTTATTTTTCTACATAATCTCCCCTTCTATTAACACATTTTTCCCAGCGCAGGGGATATTTCTTGATGCCAGTATCGAAGAATGTAGTCGGTCGTGCCTTTAGCCAATTGCACACAAATGATGCCACTATCTGGTCAGTGTGAAAACGGCGTCCTCCACTTGAATTTTTTTTTGTGCCTTTCCTACACTTGAGTTCTTGAAAGCGTATTCTTATCGAACTGTAGAGTCAATGGATGCAAAATTTCGGAAGGTTTTATGCCCTCCCGTGTTAAAAAAATTATGATAAGTCGTTGCTCAACAGACTTTGTATACCTCCTGCTCAAACATGATGCTACTGGCGCGCAATAAACTAAAGTAAGCCGGAGCAGTATACCCCCCTCCTAGGGGAGGGGGGTATACTGCTCCTATGATGATCCCCCCTAACAAATACAACAGCACCAAGCGCGTCACTTCACTCAGCGACCAGTAATAAAAAAAAAATATATTTGATTCACCTAATACATAACTTCCCGACATCAACATCGGGCAGTTGCCCACCAAACACGATACGGAGGATCCTTCCTTTTCTATGGAAGATGAGTAAAGCTTACACCCTGTTCCTCAAACCTCTATATGCTTTCCGAGGCACGGAAGGGTCTCGATAAGTAATGGACGATCGCTCATCCACAAACACACATCTCGCTCGCGATCGCGACAAGCGTAAGTACTTAATCTTGGATCAACCCGTGCGGCTGTTATCATTTAGCCACGACCCCTCACGTTCGTTCTACTGAACTACGAAAATTAAAATCACTATAATTTCCACCCCACTCAAGTAACAAACTAAATAAGTCATCATCATCTGCCTAGCCTTTTCCCAACTATGTTGGGGTCGGCTTCCAGTCTAACCGGATGCAGCTGAATACCAGTATTTTACATGGAGCGACTGCCTATCTGACCTCCACAACCCAGTTACTGGGTTATACGATACCCCTAGGTAAGACTGGTTGTCAGACTTTCGGGCTTCTGACTACCCGTAACGACTGTCAAAGATCCACGAATGACAGCCGGGACCAACGGCTTAACGTGCTTTCCGAAGCACGGAGGGGTCTCGGTATGTAAAGATGGTCACCCATCCACAGACCAACCGCGGCAAGCGTAGCTTAACCTGATCGATCGACCTGTGCGGCTGTTATTATTTAGCCACGGGCCCCTCCAACAAACTAAATAAGTCAACAGCGTATAATCGATCCGCCTTAACGCAAGGCGTTCACTCAAAACTTATTATTTCTCACAACACAAACAATTTGACGTTGAAATGTTATGACAACGCAGTTCATTCAATTATCCCTAATGGCTCCCGTAGCGTAGTTTATGGGATTCATGGGTAAATAACCCTTAGTAGATATAGAGCCATAGGCTATACAGAATAAACACGCTGAAGGGGCAATGGACTGGCCAGAGACCATTTATGAGCTTAGAAACTTACTTTCTGGGATTTATTTGTTTCTAGGAAAACTTTCTAAGTTTATCTTGGACCTCACTGGAATCGGTGAAAGAAAACCACCGTCACCGTCAGTCATCGTCCACCATTCAGTCTGAAATCGCCAACCCGTCCTGAGCAAGTGTTGTGATTAATGCTTTTGCCTGATTCATGCTCTTGCCTGATTCATGCTCTTGCCTGATTCATGCTCTTGCCTAATTCATGCTCTTGCCTGATTCATGCTCTTGCCTGATTCATGCACTTGCCTGATTCATGCTCTTGCCTGATTCATGCTCTTGCCTGATTAATGCTCTTGCCTGATTAATGCTATTGCGTTCTCCATACGAAAAGAGGCCTTTCCCTGCAGTGGGAGGGGTAATAATATTCTTCCACAATCAGTGTAACTAATTTAATAAATAACAATATTTTCAGTGTGTGTATTATGGCTGTGTAGAGGCTTAGAGCTGCACAGAAGGCTATGAAGCGTTCCATGCTAGGCATCAAGCTAATAGACCGAGTTCCAAACGTCTAGATACGAACATGTACGAAGGTCTTCGATATCGAAACTCTTAAAATGTAACTCAAATGGAGTTGGGCAGGACACCTGACATGGCGCAGTGATGACAAGTGGAGTAAGGCTGTGATAGAGTGGTATCCAAGTACTGGAAAACGAGATGTGTGTAATTTATCTATAATATGTATGTATTTAGAAATATATATGTATGTTTATCAGTTGTCTAGTACACATAGCACAAGCTCTGCTTAGTTTGGGACTAGATGGCGTTGTGTGAAAGTTGTGGGATATTATATCTATTTTAATAAGGCCTTATATAAACAGAAAAAAAAAAACAGAACAGAAAAATAAGTGCAAAGGTGATGCTTATTTCATAGGAAATCTCTTCCAGCATACCTGCGATAGGACAATAGTGAGATGTAGACAACGTGTGGAAGAGTAAAGGAGACAAAAAAAAAAACATAAAATCATAAACAATTCACCAAACAAATATTATGAGAATATACTTATATACATACTTCCAAATCGTTTATAATGATAACGTTATCAAGATAATCAATACATACACAACTATGACAACTATTTATATTATAACTATTGGTATTGTTTACGTTTTATACTGGGATAAATTAACTTATTGGTTTTATTCTGAACAGATGCGATTTCAAACCAACTTTATGAAAAATGGTGTTGTGGTCCCGAAAACTTATTTCATTTGAATTTTGATCAAAATACGTTATTGTTTGAAATTGTTTAATTTCAGTTGGGGCTGAGGACAATAAATAAAAAAGTTAGGAACAAAAAACATTTTGAGCCTAATATCATAACACCACGCCTATTTTTATTAAAGGTTTAAGCAGAGGTGTTTATTTAAGCCCGAGGAAGAGGAATTTATTTAAGCCCCGTTTACATGAAAAAAAAAAAAAGAAATAACAGCATAAATAATGTGTAGTATTTTTTAAAGTTCTTTTTAAATCAATACAAAGTAGATTTTTGAGATGGTGCAGTAAGGTACCTTAACCATTATTGCCACAGCAAAACGGTCTTAGGAGAATTTAATTAAATTTTTTAGAAAGCTTGATTTGCATTTATAGATTTTGAAAAAAAATGTGCAGTCAGCAGGAATATTGGCAACTTTCACAAAAAAAAAAAAAAATGGTGCCAATTGATGCTGTTTCTCATAAGGATCACAAACTTATATTGTACTAACTAAAGTTGGAGTACTTGAAAAGTCAGAAATCGTAAAAAACTTTTCCAATACATTTCGTGGGAAATGAGACTACAACTTACTAATAAAGAGTTTGTTTGTTTTTCGTTTGTTTAGTAAGACGCGCTAATCTCTGAAACAATCAGTCGGATTTTAAAAATACGCTTTGCATTTGATAACACAATTCTTGAGGAAGGCTATATACTGGGTGTCCGAAAAGTCATGGATTATCTTTTACCTGCTGATGGGCCACATTGGGATCTACCAATAAAAAAAATGACCTATCAATAATTTTTTTTCACCAGGGCCGATCAAAAATAAGGTAACATTTTTTTTTTTGGTGAAAATTTTAAGTTTGAACCTAAATTTTAGGTATTTAAAAGATGATATCTGTAACTTCTTGTATTCAATGGATAGTAGGATGATTCAAGATGAAAATAAAAAAAACCTGTACCTACTCGAAAAAGCTTGGTCACTGATGTGCGCTCGTTAGTATTACTTATTATAGATAATATTTCGCGTATACCCGTTGTCATCTTATTATTTTTTTTTTTTTTTGTTGTTGTTACTTTTTACCGAACTACCTTCTTAAGTGGTTATAACTCTAAACTCTAAATGTATGTAATGTATAACTCTAAATATTATATGTATGTAGTCGATGATTTTGGTGCACGGTAAAACTCTAATGAGTTTATGTTGGCACCAACTTAAGCGTTTAAAATGTATGTATACTGCTGAATAAATAAATAAAAAAATAAAAAATGGCATGGAAAAAACTGATCGAAGGTAGAGATTTTCCAAAATTTCATTAAACATCAAAAAACTCGGAAACCATACTCTCTACTCGGAAACAGACTTTTACGATGGTCATTTTTTTTATTGGTAGATCCCAATGTGGCCCATCAGCAGGTAAAAGGTAATCCATGACTTTTCGGACACCCAGTATAAGCTATTTAACATCCAGCCGAGCAAAAGCAAAAAAAATCAGAAAGAAAGCTAATTAAAACGAAATTATAGCAGGCGCTGTACCATCTCAAACCTGTACCTACATTGTTGGCATATTTCTGATTCTGATTCTGCGATGCGAAACGGTGGGATAGGTCGGGGGAACAAAAAATTTCACGCGGACGAAGTTACGGAGGGAAGTTAGTTAATAATATAAAAAGGGCTTGAAGTATATTTTTAAAGCGTTTTCTGTTTATTTAATTAAAAGCGGTTTGATTAGTATACCTGTGTCACGCACATTAGCTCACATAGAAGCTAACGCTTGGTCTTAAATGCTAGGGAACCTACTGTAAAAAAACAATAATTTACACTGATTAGGGTTTTGTGTTACTGACACCAATAAAAAAAGATTTATTTCAAAAGCGGGTAGTTTTCCTTTTACTTTGTTTAGAGGTTTACTTTTTTATCTAACAAAGGTATGACAAACGTAATAACTATAGTGTCATTTTTATTTTATAACATTTTTTTTCTATTTTGGGTGTGTTTACAAATTACAAAATCTAAACTGCATGATTTTTTTTTACCGCCTCGAAATTTTTACACGGTGTTCTACCCATGAATATAAACAACTTTCACTGTGGGACTAACTCTAAGATCACGAAAAAAAATAAGCTGTTTCATAGGCTTTCCACTTTGCTACCAAAGCGTATGAAACAGCTTATATTCTTTTAGTTATTGACCTTTTGTATTTAACAGCAGATTTTTTTTTCGTGATTTCAGAGTTGGTGTTACAACTGGGCTACCACTCCTCTTTTTAAAAAAACGTAAAGCGCGTTTTTTAACCGACGAAAAAACGGAAGAGGTTCTCAAGTGAACCCTATATATTTTTTTTTTTTTTTTATGTATGACCACGCATACTACGCATAACTTGGCGCTGACTCAAAATTACTTAGGTATATTTACATTACTTCTAGAACTTACAAGGAAGGTATCCCGACGTGTCACCTCCGATGTTTTTGTGACTGATATATGTTATTCTCCATCAAATTTTAAGAGACACGTATTTTTTTTTTGCCAACGCTCCTTTTTTGGGAGTGAAATAGCCCCCTAAACATTACCACCTTTCGGGGCAGCTTGAGGGTTTTATTAATAGGGAGGAGGGGATAGGGGATGGGGGGGGGGATATATTATGATATATGTCGGGATACCTTCCTTGTTAGTTATTAAGGTTAAATAAAAAAAGGTTTATTGTTTCTTGCTTCTCAGTTTGTCGGTGGTTTAAGTTTTTTGTTAAAGAAAACTATGTTACGAAAGCAGATTATAATTAAGTAATACTTAACGAAAGCAGATTATAATTAAGTATTATAATTGAGGAATACTCCGTTTTCCTCGAATTCTCAATCTTGAATATTCAACGAACATAAAATGTAAGAAAAACATTTTCTAATAAGATTCTGCAGAAGGAAAAGCTAAAGATATCCGGGATTTATCGGACAGCGGTCTTACGAGCTTTAAGCGATATCTGAATATTTTCATCTGCTTTCTACGAAGCTCCGCAAGTCGATTTTAATAATGATCCAGGTGAAGGTTTATGATAGCACGTGAAATTGGATAACAAGGAGATATACTAACTTATAATAAAATCATTTATTTATTAAAATAACTATCGACCCGCCCCGGCTTCGCACGGGTGCAATGCTGATCACTACATAGTATAAAACAAAATCGCTTCCCGCTGTCTGTCTGTGTCTATGTATGCTTAGATCTTGAAAACTACGCTACGGATTTTAATGCGGTTTTTTTTATAGATAAGAATGATTCAAGAGGAAGGTTTATATGTATAATACATGCATAATATAGTAGAGAAACACTGATAATTTTAGAGCAATTATTTCTCGTAAAAAGTATAGCATAAAAAATCGTTATTGTGGGTTATCCCTAAGAGACCTTTTTAAGGTGTACAATACTGTAGTACATTATTTTGATCTATCTCGTAGGATTCAGCCAGCGTTTGCAATGTAAACGCAAAAAATGTGTTTATTTACGACATCACATTAGAATCCTCTAAAATTATCAGTGTTTCTCTGCTATATTATGCATGTATTATACATATAAACCTTCCTCTTGAATCATTCTATCTATTATAAAAAACGCATCAAAATCCTTTGCGGAGTTTTAAAGATCTAAGCATATATAGGGACAGACAGACAGGGAAGCGACTTTGTTTTATACTATGTAGTGATAACTAAGCAAATAACAACTAATACCTAATTAATACTAAAAAATATACAAATATTATGTACAAGTATAACAAAAAAAAAACAAAAAACAAAAAAAATATAAAGAAAAAGGCAGGAGCTCATTGAGCATCAAAAAATTCGTCCTCATCGCTGTCAATGGGATAAGTGCCCAAAAGGCTGGCAGCATTCCCACGTTGGATGGCAAGAAATAATAAAATAAATGAATAATAATAAAATAATAATAATAATCAACTTAATACCAGCCTGTATTTATCCCATTGCTGGGCAAAACCCTTTTCTCATTGGTCAACTACTCATCTGCCTAGCCTTTTCCCAACTATGTTGGAGTCGGCTTCCAGTCTTACTGGATGCAGCTGAATACCAGTATTTTACACGGAACGACCACCTATCTGACCTCCACAACCCAGTTACTGGGTAATACGATACCCCTTGGTAAGACTGGTTGTCAGACTTTCGGGCTTCTGACGGCAACGGCTTAACGTGCTTTCCGAGACAAGGAGGGGTTCTGGTATATAAATATTGTCCCCCATCCACGAACCAACTGCTGCAAGGGTAGCTTAACCTGACCGATCGACCCGTGCGGCTGTTATTACTTAGCCACAAGCCCTCTGATGTTTTTTTGTCGATATATCTCTTGGTCGTTATCTCGATAGTCGCCCACATTAATTCATAACTAGCCTCATTTAAAAATACGTGGGTCAGACAAATAATTATTTTCAGGGCAGCTCATGT
The DNA here is from genome assembly GCA_949629135.1 of Eremobia ochroleuca. NCBI lineage: Eukaryota > Metazoa > Arthropoda > Insecta > Lepidoptera > Noctuidae > Eremobia > Eremobia ochroleuca. The sequence goes on along the minus strand of OX451397.1, from coordinate 18,434,784 downwards.
GCAGGGTAAGTTAAAAAAAAGGGGGTGGAAAATCCTCATGGATGTTCGCCGCCCCGAGGCGGGTTGCCGGGTCTTTCAGACTGTTACTGACTAAAAACCACCCCGGTGTTCCATCTCACACCTACGCCGGGGGTCGCGGGAACGTACGATTCTTTCTCAACCCCCAACTGGTGCCCGCCGCTGCGGGCCTGCTCGGGTCAGGGGGGGAGTGAGGTGTTTGACTCCCACCGCGAAGTCTAAGAGGGGCGCGCGTGGAACACTACGCACCGCCGCCTCGGGTTCTGATGTGAGGGGGGCGACGGAAGTCCCCGAGTCCGTCGCCCCTGATCCCATTTAGGGGGGCTGGAAGAGGGCATTATCCGTCCTCCGTCGACGCTAGGCGCACCTGCTGCTGCACTAGGCCGGGTGAGTGGACGAGATCACCCTCTCCCTTTCCGCAGCCTCGGTGGTTTCCTTCTGCGAAACAGTCATCTCGGAGAAGGAAACCATCGCGTCCCAGGACTCTTTGCTGCCAACCATCGACTCGACTGCGGCCGGCAGCGAGAGGTCAGTGCCTATTTCTGAGATGAGGGCATGGCGCGGCTCCTCCCAAGTAGAACACTGCCAGCGTATGCCACGCAGTGTCCTCCCGGCAGTCGACGCAGTATGTACTAACTAGCTAACCCGCCGAACTTCGTACCCCCTTTTGTATGAGAAAATGAATTATCTTAATTTTTTTCCTGAGTTATTCCAATGTATTATAGTTATTCTGCTACCCGGGGTGGAGACAATTCTAACAAATCAAAGGTCACAATAATCAGCCCGTTCTTGAGTGATAAATGGTGTGGCTAACCCGTCTTTGTTTTATTTACAAGTATACAACATGTCCCAGAATTAACGTACAACCTCTTAAGGGGTCATTGTACTCATCATTATGAACCACTTTTACGATTTCTGTTTTGATCCCATAGGCTCAAACAGAAATTGCGAAAAAAAATCAGCTGTTCCCTACATTTATGTTCGCATAGCTCGTCAAAATGTAGGGAAGAGTTGATTTTTTTTCGCGATTTCTGTTTTGGTCCCATAGTGAAAGTTGTTCATAATGATGAGTACAATAACCCCTTATGAGGTTGTGCGTTATATAAGTTACAACTTGTAGAAGATATTATCCTGTTACAAGCTGCGTATAACATGGCCACCTAACAGATCTTTGGTCATCTTGTTTCTCTAAAAGCATCATATAACACACCCTCAAGGAAATCAAATTAAAAGTACTTACGTAATTATGGCGTTTTCTGACCACGTTGTTTGCCGTAAAATATATCAACACCTATAATAAATCCTTTACACTTTATTTTATCACTAGCTATGCCCGCGACTTCGTTCGTTTAGATGTCGGAAAACAATGTGTCTATTCCTAGCCTAAGTTACTCCTTAAATCAGCTATCTGTCAGTGAAAATCCCGTCAAAATTGGTCCAGCCGTTTCAGAGATTAGCCGGAACAAACAGGCAGCCAGACAAAAAAAAATTTTTTTTGGTTATAAGTACCGTATATAACTTGCATAATAATAATAATATCCCACAACTTTCACACAACGCCATCTAGTACCAAACTAAGCAGAGCTTGTGCTATGAGTACTAGACAACTGATAAACATACATATACAACGTGTAACGTTACCTAAATGCGCAAAACCTCAGACACCCCAACTGATTTTTAATTCAAGTTGTAAAGGTTTTATGTGCTGTTTTAGTTTTACTGGCAATTCTGATTGTTTCTTGCGTCTGCGACGACGCTCTATCGAAGGAGGAGTCGTCACCGGGCCGCTGCGCCGAGCTGACATTGGCTTGCTTGAGCTATTAATAAATAGACACGGCAACGTTTTTAATGAAGATTTTTTGAAAAATGTGACCTATATTAAAAAGTGGTTCAATGGATTCTGCTCGTTATTCTGATCAAACTATTTTCAGGTTTTGCGCATTTAACGTTACACGTGGTATATTTATAAGTACATACATATTATAGATAAATTACACCCAGACAAAGAATAAATGATCGTGCTCATCACACAAACATTTGTCCTGGGTGGGAATCGAACCCACGACCTTGCGTTTAGTAGTCAGGGCCACTGACCACTAGACCAACAGGCCTTTCTAATATGCATTTTGTAAAAAAAACTGTTATTCTGACGTTAAGTTTTTTTTAATGGCGTCTCGCATTTTAATCTGTGTTTAACGGTTGTAGTTTGCTTAACAAACTAAAAAATTAAGCGACCACATGCTAAGGGCACCCCCTATAGGATGCGGACCTCGGCTTAGGGCGTCCCTGGGAGAGGACAACAAGGGACAGGCTGGATCGGAATTAATCATTACATACAGACACTTCAATTATATTTATTTGTATAGAATGATAATTTTTTCAATAACTCCACAAAAACCTGCAATATTCCATATACTTAATTCGTTCTTCTAAAGGTTCATGTTATAGTAAAACATACTTTATAGAGTAATATATTACGGTCCGTTATTGAGTCATTCGTATTCCGGGTGCTTACTCTATCGATCGCGTCGGAACGATTACTCGCTTCATGTTCCTGGGCCAAGCCATGTCTTTATATTAGGGTGCCTTTGCCTGTAACTGTCATTGTCTTAAGTGGGTTAAAAATGAGACGAATGATAATATACAACGTGTAACGTTAAATGCGCAAAACCTCAGACACCCCAACTGATTTTTAATTCAATTGACCTATTTCATAGAGAAAATAAGTCATTAAAAAAATTGTAAAGGTTTTATGTGCTGTTTTAGTTTCACTGGCCATTCTGATCGTTTCTTGCGTCTGCGACGATGCTTTATCGCGTCTTCACCGGGCCGCTGCGGCGCGCTGACATTGGCTTGCTCGACCTATTTATAAATAGACACGGCAACGTTTTTAATGAAGATTTTTTGAAAAATGTGACCTATATTAAAAAGTGGTTCAATTAATTCTGCTCGTTATTCTGATCAAACTATTTTCAGGTTTTGCGCATTTAACGTTACACGTTGTATAATATAGACTAGTTACGTAAATTTTTACAGGCCTTTTTTTCTATCCCAAAGTAGGAGTAAGTTGGATGTTAAAGTTGGTTGGTGCTGACTGCCCCGTTGGTTTCGTGGTCGTTAGCGGACAGCTGAGCGTGGCGTCCTGGATTCCCTGGTCGGGACAAAATGTTATTGGGTTTTTCTATTAGGAATTTCTCAGTAGCTGCCTGGAGTTTGGAGTACGAGAGTAAGGGGAGGAGAGGATAAGAACTGACCACACACTTGTGCACTATAATTTCTTCCGCAGCGATGGCTAGTGTCCGCTGAAGATTCGCCAATATAGCCGAAATTCAGTCTGAAAGGACTTTTATCACAATAATATTATAAAGGCGAAAGTTTGTGAGTGTGTGTGTGTGTGTGTGTGTGTATGTTTGTTACTTCTTCACTCTCAAACGGCTCGACCAATTTTGATGAAATTTGGCTCACAGATAGTTTATAACCAGAATTAACACATAGAATACGATAACCGCGGGGCGCAGCTAGTTATTATCATAAGTAAGACCGGTCTACATAGTAACTTTGTATTTCTTAGTACAGACGCCAGCACATCAAGCTATCCGAAACTGTCAAATTTTCCCAATCAATTTTAAACCTTATGATTTAGCGATAAAATTGAAAATCTATTAAATAAATATTTCAGATTGTAATAGCTTGATGTACTGGCGTCTGTACTTACCTACCTATCACAAACAACATTTTATTTACATTTATGCATAAATAGATGCATAGATAAATGAGTAATTTAATAATAACTTCTATGTTGTAAGTAGAACTGAATAGATAACGTATCAGTTCTAAAAAAAATATGTTGAACGCCTACGAGCTTCCCGGAACGAAAAAATGCATGTTATCTGTCAAATACAGCAATAGGAATGATTTCGGTAATTTCTATATTTACTTTAGCATTTAAGATACAAAACCTTGAGAGGCTTGGGATTTTTTCTCCAAGGAATCCGTATCGTCCCCTAAAGTAGTCCGTATATTCAAATCACAACTGTATTTACATTTGTATGAAATGGCTATATTAATGTATGCAATGCAATGTGACGTAGTATGTCAATTTTGATAAATAATCTATATCTATCTATATCTATATAAAGAGGAAAGATTTGATTGTTTGTTTGTATTGAATAGGATCCGAAACTACGGGACCGATTAGAAAAATTGTTTTACCGTTAGAAGCCGTTAGCCGGACATTATCCGATGAACATAGGCTACTTTTTACCGCGGGAAAATGCTTCATTCCTACGGGAAAACGGGCAATAGGACAACGGGTACTATGAATTATCTTTCCGTACTTATCTTTTTCACATAACTTCTAAACGGCTGAACCGATTGGGTTGAAATTTTATATGGGTATTTCGATGGTTTCCTGGATTACTTAAAAAATACAATTGGACCCGGTAGGTGGCACTGCTGTCGATATGTCAACTACTAAACGGCTTGACCGATTGGGTTGAAAATTTGTATGTGTATTTCTATGGTTTCACAGACACGAATATATTAAGCCTACCTAATCTATCTTTCTATACATATATAAATAAACCAATTACATTAACCACATTATTTAAGCAACATATTTTTAAACGGCGGGAATTCCGAATTCTACGCAAACGAAGTTGCGGGCGGATGCTAGTTAATAATATTGTCATGGTTCGAAAAACTTGGCAACTTCAAGCAAGACCATAAAGTTTAGGTCTTATCTTAATTTTGTATACGATAGCTGTAATATCTAAATTACTCGTTCCCCAAAGTTGGTGTAATAAGCTGGACAAGCCCTTTAACCTGACTGTCTAAAGAGGAGAGTAAAGACAGGCGCGACACGACTGTATAGAACATTTATTTCAATGAAATTTTCATGGAAATTGTTCTACTAGAGCCGCGTCGTGTTTTAGTAGCTTTAACGTTTTCCGGGTGCTTGTGAAATGTATGCCTAAACTAATTTAATGTTCGAAAATGCAAGCTTTTTCACTTCACAGGCTACTTGTTACGGTTATTATAATAGTATAGTGTGTGAACAAAGATACACAACATTATTTTTAGTATACCTACTGCAAACCTGAATATACAGCGTGTAACGGAAAGGGGGTATCAACCCTGAAGGAGGTGAATGTGCTCATGAAACTCAACAACTTTCCCCAAAGAACATAGGTCGAAATATGAAAAAAAAATTTGGCCCTCCCTTACAAAACTGACTACCAGCTGATTGATTTACTATGGGAGGGCCAAATTTTCTTTTCATATTTCGACCTATGTTCTTTGGGGAAAGTTGTTGAGTTTCATGAGCACATTCACCTCCTTCAGGGTTGATACCCCCCTTCCGTTACACGCTGTATTATAGTTTGTTCAGAATAAGTAACTGAATAGATTCCAATAATTTTTACACCATGTTATATTTTATCCTAAAAATATTTAAAAATGGCGACAAGTTGAACACCGAGCGACACTAATTACATATCCGCAATCATATGCGCACAACACAGATCACAGCCGGTCGGCCGGCCGCGGTGGCGCGTGTAACCAACTTTTTGTACGCACAATCAGGTAACATAACAAGTTTATAACTTCGTGATTTTTCATGATACAGTTTTGAAATTTTGTACATTGATTCTTTACATAAAAATACTAGACACGTGTTTCTACGTGTTTCGTGATTAGACGGACAGTGTTTATATCGATCGTAGACCACAGTTTAAAAATGTATTATCCTAATAATATTATAAATGAAAGTTTGTATGTTTATCTGTATGCTTGTATGTTTATCTGTTTCTTTGTATGTTTGTACTCAATCACGCAAAAACGGCTAAATGGATTTGAATGAAAAACGATGCCCATTTTGCGGCCCACGCGTGGACAGCATGATAAAATTTAATTAAGTCATGTAATCAATTATATTGTAAACAATATACTTTTTTAACAATTGTTTAAAGTACTCCAATAATCGTTATTATTTATTAGAATGTCTAATGAATTGTTGTTTGTTATTTTTATGTATTGTAAGATCACTCTACTTTTGCTCATATTTTCGGTGATATTCGTACTAGTAACGTGGCGGATTTTTCTTTAGATTTTTTATTTTTATTTTAGTAGACATTTATCTAACTAATACAAATAATGTCTTTGTAATATTTAACTGACCATTTCTGGGCCTAACGATGTATGACAGATGGGCATTGTTCTTTGTTCCACGGGTAAACCATGACATTGTATACATTTTTTTATCTCGTTATTCTCTAGGGATTGAGACTTATACGGGTGAAACCGTGGGGCACAGTTATTAATATATTAATAAAATGCGACACAGATAAACAAAAAATCAGAAGTCGGTTCAGAATTTCCCAAAACAAAATGAAAACGCTTAGCTCCTAAACTATAAATATGTAATTACTTAACACGGTCACTATTCATTTTTTTTTTTTACTTCGTGGACGTAAAAGAAACAAACTAATATTAACACAATACTAGTACCTAGTAGTGGTATAAAGGCAAGTAACTCAGTACTTAAGAACGAAAAAGTAAATTGGACGTGAGAACTAATTTCTACATTTTGGCTGGACAGTGAACGTGTTAACATGAATGGGGTTGTTTCGGGAAGCCTTTTCCCTTCTTTTTGACGTCGGCGTCGTTTCATAGACCAAGCTGTATACAGGGTTGCAGGAACATCGACGCGCAAACAGTTACCATAATTCAGCACATGATTCTTGCGTGAAAAAAAAAACCACGCTGTTAAAATCTATGGAATAGCAAATTTTTGTTGATAACCGACGAATGATGTGGACTCAAGGGGGTTCAGAATTATGTGCTCAACCCACTGGGAACGGATTGCGCGTCGATGTCCCTTCCACCCTGTTCAGCAACTTACCAAAATTAGTAACCAAAAATTTACTGTGTTATGGGAGTCTGTATCTTATAACAAAAAAATAAAATTAATAGGCAAAGCTTTACTGTTTTATGGAAGTCGGTATCTTATAACAAAATAATAATAATAATAATAATAATACTACCTCAATAATACGCGCCACTAACATTTGCATTCGTGGCACAAGACATGTGGATGCTGCCAACGAACTGAGAAGACGTCAATTACAATAAATCGCGATACATAAAATAATGAACGATTCAAATCAAGTCAATCAGTCAAATTATTGATTAATGATTCATTCATTAATCAATAATTTGACAGTACTATTGTTATGGATTATTTTGTATCATGTATAATAAATGGTTTATTAGTAACTAGCAAAATAATAAAGAAAATACAATCTTATAACAAAAAAACGAAAAAAAAAACGTTTACGTGAAATCATGACTTAAACTAGAAATCGTGAAAAGCTCTCCACCATTTGCGCATATTTTCATACATACTTATTTGTTTCACAAGATTACCATCATTGATTGCTCTACACAGTGTGCACATGTAATCAACTTCGGGTATTTCTTCTATACCGTGATATGAATAGTGATTGGTCCATTTAAAGAAATCGTAATACATTTCCTTGTTTTTGACGGATTCAACTATTTTGTTTACTGTCTTCCTTATCTCCAGTTTACTTATATCCAAATAAGATCCGTCTGGCAGAAACCTGAAAAATGAAACGAATTTATTTTCTGTTTCTTTAAATAAATTTTATGCAGGTGCACAAAGACGGGGATTTTAAAGTAGACTAGTCGAAGCAAAAACATGGTTGTTGTAAAACGTTCAAAAGGTACAGACGCCAGCACATCAAGCTACTACAATCTGTCAGATTTCTTTAATAGATTTTCAACCATATCGATAAAGCATAAGATTCAAAGTTGATTGGGAAAATTTGACAGTTTCGGGTAGCTTGATGTGCTGGCGTCTGTACATAAAATTGAGAAAATATTGCTACAATATAAGTGCAGGGACCTCGTCGCGCAACCAGTTAGGTACTATGGATTTAGTGCACGATTCTGAATTCCCCAGCATTGAAATGGTTGCAATGCAATAACCGGCATGCAGTTTCTTATCTATCATTTAATTGAGCTTTTGTGTGTCGTGCTATTTCTTTTGTATGTAATGATTTATCTATCTATATGGACACACGTATGCACTTTTCTTATAAAAATAAATTTGTAATATGGTAATGCGCACTTTTTTAAAACTAATAATGGCGTGCATACGTTTGGGGGTGTACGGATTGTAGTAACACCGTACACCGATTTGTCGTGAAGGTTGGTAAGTTCAGAGAAACACGTTCCTCTGAGATGCACTAAGTAGTTAAGTTTATTTAAGTTATGGAAGGCCATTATTTCTCTCAGTTGTTGATAGTTACTCACTTATAAGTTCACTATGTTTTAATTCGTTAGTCATGTCATTTTATTATGCTAAATTATGACGCGCATCGTTGGTCTAAAGTAGGATATTATAGAGTAAGCAGAAAAATGTACGGCGTTTGGACCGTACAGGGGGAATCCCCTGTACGGTCCAATCGCCGTACAGTTTTTTAGTTTATTTTTTAGTTAAGGGACATTAAAGTTACTAAAGCTAGAAATACAACATATGTTAACCCTTAATTACATGTTTTTTACTTTTTAAGCAAATTAAATTTATTTGGACATAACGTTAGCTCTATAGTAAGGAAAAAATATATTCATAAAACTACTTTTTTTTTTTCTTTTCTAAATGTCCTGGTGGAAATTTACATCTTTATGTAATCAGAACGAATCTATTGGGAACAAAATGAATTGAATATCTCTAACAATTGGGCAATCCCCGTGCTCTGTGGAAATGAAAATATGGCATTGGATTGGTTGATGGAAATTTCCATCACGATGCAGTTAAGGGTTAATCATGAATGCAGTGCAACAAGACGAGAACATAAGTGATCTAACCTGGTATAGTTAGCTCCGCCATAGACTATCGGAACGGCATAGTGCTGCACCGCATTCAGTAGCTTCTCCGTAACGTAGTCTTCACAAAGGGAATTCTCAAAAGATAAATAGAAATAGTAATCTGTTTCTATTTTACGCAAGCACTCCGTTCCTGCTACATACGATTGTGGTGCTTTGGGACAAGACTTTGTTCCCTTCCATTCACATTTTTCGCTGTATATGTCTAGTACCAGCTCGTGCTTAGCTAGTTCTTTCTGCAATTCTAATGCGATCGTCTCTCTTCCGCTATTTGAATGACAATTTGATACAAACCACGCAGCCGCCAGTTTTTTCTTTTTCAATTTTTTTCTGAAATCACTGTCTACTGCTTTCATGTCTTTCACTTCCATCCAATGCATATTTTGTCTAGGCCCGATTACCTCACCTTTTTTGTTTTTAATTACGATGTAACCAAAATATATGTCGGAATTCAATTTATATGTATAAGTCCAGTTAAATACTCCATCGTATCTCTGTGAATCTAAGGGATAGTAAGCTGGGGACTCTCTGCTAGCAAATACATATTTCTGGTGAAGTGATCTTTCTAGTGGAAAAGGTACATATTTTTGACAAAACTCAGGCCCATAGAACAAGACTGCATCAAAATCGGCGATACTATTCAATAAAGACGGGTTAGGGGTTATAAAGCAATTATTGACAGGACACCTTCTCTTCAAAAACTGTTCTTTTCCCTCACCCATAACATTGAATGGATCCGTATTTGGACTTGTCCACTGTAGAATATATTTCACTCCGATTTTTCCATCCACATTTTTGTTTTTTATTATAACAGTTGGATCTCTTGGTGAATCTCTGGTTAAGAAAATTATAAAGGTAATAATAAAAAAAATCCCAGCCAACCAGCGAAATTTCAGCATCACGTTACTTGTAAGGAATGGAATTTTCTTCCGGAATCTGTTTCCCGCTAGATGAAACCTCTCAGGCCTCGGCCAGAGCGAATGCGCGTTGACTAGGGAGGCAGCGGGCGCGGAGGCGGGCGCGATTAGAGGTTCACACTGCATCGCGAGTTACAATGGGAAGTGGAGGCTAGATAATAGGCCATAGAATAAGTTGCTCGCAAGGTAGGCCGCTCAGACCCTCTCACTGTGGACGCAACCAGCGGTTCCATCTGGTGTATATTTAGTGTTTTGCGTATCCCTTGGCACCTGCGCAAGCTCCTCCCTGAAACAGAGGGGCGGTTCTCGTATTTTTAAGAACGTTTGCATTCTAATTTCAGTCTCAATCTGTCAAAAAAGATCGAAAATACTATATGTATACAACGTGTAACGTTAAATGCGCAAAACCTCAGACACCCCAACTGATTTTTAATTCAATTGACCTATTTCAGAGAGAAAATAAGTCATTAAAAACATTGTAAAGGTTTTATGTGCTGTTTTAGTGTTACTGGTCATTTTAATGAAGATTTTTTGAAAAATGTGACCTATATTAAAAAGTGGTTCAATTAATTCTGCTCGTTTTTGTTACCAAACTATTTTCAGGTTTTGCGCATTATGCAGAATTAATTGAACCACTTTTTAATATAGGTAGGTCACATTTTTCAAAAAATCTTCATTAAAAACGTTGCCGTGTCTATTTAGTAATAGGTCAAGCAAACCAATGTCAGCGCGGCACAGCGGCCCGGTGACGACTCCTCCCTCGATAAAGCGTCGTCGCAGACGCAAGCAACGATCAGAATGGCCAATAAAACTAAAACAGCACATAAAACCTTTACAATTTTTTTAATGACTTATTTTCTCTTTGAAATAGGTCAATTGAATTAAAAATCAGTTGGGGTGTCTGAGTTTTTGCGCATTTAACGTTACACGTTGTATATGGTTGTAAGTTGATACGATGTCTATCCTTTCACAGTTATTGTACAGACGCCAGCACATCAAGCTACTACAATCTGTCAGATTTATTTAATAGATTTTCAACTTTATCTCTAAAGCATAAGGTTCAAAGTTGATTGGGAAAATCTGAGTTTCGGGTAGCTTGATGTGCTGGCGTCTATACCTCTGATTTAGAATGACTGTCCAAATCACAGTGATCTTTATTCTCATTCCACTATGGTTGCTGTTGGGTTGCTGCCTGACAACTCATAATTATTTGATATTTATACTTGTCACAATAAGGTTCCTGTTGTCGGAGGTAAAGTCATTGTAAACCGACTAATAGGTAATAAGTGACTACATCAAAGGAATCTTATGCTTTGTACGACTATTATATGCACTTGTTGGAGATTTTTCAATCGACAAATAATCAGTGATAATTAATGGTGAACTTAATAGAGTATTTACAAATATGAATAAATTATAAATTACTGATAATCCGCCCCTACTTTGCAGGGTTTTTAGGGTTCCGTAGTCAACAAGGAACCCTTTGAGTTGCACCATGGCCATCTGTCCGTCCGTCCGTCCGCAGCTAAGCTCAGAAACTCTTAGTATTTGAATGCTATAATTTGGCATGGATATACACACTAATCACGCCGGCAAAATGGTAAAATAAAATCCAAAAAGGAAAACTATCACAGCTAAGTAGGCTTTACAATTTTACGAGTAATAGTCGACCAACTTATATTTGCAGTTGCAATGTATGGGAGAACATGATTTTCAACTACAATGTTGTTCTTGTGATAAATAAATTCCAACTACGGAACCCTTCATTGTGCGTGGATATTTAGGCATCGAAGTACTCGTCTGCATCGCTGTCTCGTCGTCGTAATCGTGCTCGGAAGGCTGGTCTTCCGAGCACGTTTCTGGATGACAGCGAAAGAATTAGCATTGCCGCCACGTGTTACGTTGAATGGCAAAGCTAATTCTTTGGCCAAAGAACGACCCAGCCCTCTGGTCACGTGAAGTGTCGATCAGCCGGAAGAAATTTCCTTAAAAAGGAGACGCGCACTCGGGCCCTATGACCCGAGCATTTCAACCCCAAACGGCTCAAAGCTGTAGTTACCCATAAGATTGTATTTGCGCCGCTTGAGGGTCTCAGCAGCCGCAGCAGTGGCTCCAGCACAGCCCGCCGTGCTAGGGACATGAGATGGCGCAAGAGTATCGACACAGGTTGCGTCCCACACCAGAGGCCTACCCACCTTCCAAGGCAAAAACGACATGCTGTCTGGTCTCTTTCCATTGTCATGTACCAAGCCGAATGGTTCTAATACTGCTTATCGCCGGCGGTAACAAGGTATCGACGAACAATATTGTTGTTGCTGGCGTGCCATGCAATGGAGACGGGACGGAGACCCCCCGGACCCGGTCTCCTCTTGTAGCAGGACAGGCCATGGTGCCCGAGACTGTTGACAGCTTCACCGCAGTGACACCGATGCGGAGCAACACAAGGTGCGCCCAAGCGGAGACACGCGGCGTACCTTTAAAAAGTATAAATAAATCCTTCCAAGGTACGACAATCTTCAGTGCGACTTTGCCGGTTTCTTGTCCATCACTAAATACTTAACTTTTAATTGTAATCGGAGGTATTAAAGGGCACGACATTTTTGCGGAGGATAACTAATACCTATACATGATAAAAAATTAACCAGTGCGCAAACTGCAATCATGAATTCTGCACTGGCATTGGTTACTTTTTAGGGTTCCGTACCAAAATGGTAAAAAAATAACCCTGATGGTGCGACAGTCTGTCTTTCTGTCCGTCCGTTTGTCACAGCTGGATATCTCAAGAACTACTAATGCTATCAACTTGAAATTTGGAATAGTTTTAGATGACGTTTGCCCAACTATTTTGCAAATAAGAAATACAGCATGTTTTTGTTTTACCGTCTCCAAATTTTTACAGGACCTTCTACCCATGAATATGAATATGATATGGTTCCTAAAGTCGGCTAAAAATAATGACTGATAAGAGTTGAGTCTTGTTTCTTTTTATCACTTCATTAATTGCTTTAGGTATTAAATATGAATTTATAGTAATTTTTCTAATGGATACTAATTAATACGTAGTGTTGTTACTTTGTAGTCTCCAACTACGCTACTCCGACAAAGAGAAACATTCAAATTGAAAACGTCCTCCTTTTTGAAGTCAGTTAAAAAACAAAAAAGATTTGATGTTTTTTTAGGGCTCAACGACCGTTGGATGTTTTGTTACTGGAAGTATAAGTTGAGAAAATCGGTTTCCTTTAGTTCGCCATAACTAAAGGAAACCGATTTTCTCAACGTTGACTCATCGATACTCGTCACTTCTGTGAAATTGACACAATAAAAAGCTGATAACTATTTCAAGTGACTACACTAGCGGGCAAAGCGATGGCAATAAAAGCGGTCAAGTGTGACTCAAATTCCGACACCGTGACACCGAGAATTTCTTTCATGAACGAAAAATAATTTTTCCTTTACAAGAAATTAAGTTACTCCGTAGTTAAGCTTGTTTATCCCTAGAAAGATAATCATATAGCAACTAGCGTAAAAGATAATCATACGTCTGTCAGATGTACCTTAGTTAGTTAAGATTTTTTAGTAAGCCTAAGGAAGTATTATCATGCCTTATAGGTTGAAATAATTGTTTAAATAAAAATAATAATAAAAAAACTAATAATTAAAAATTAAATAAAAAAAACTACAACGAAATTTAATTTCACGATACGTCTTGCGGTCGTAGATTATCTTTCTAGGGTTATAAAAGAAAATGCAAGTAATAGATCTTCTTCCCATGGGGGTAGGCAGATACTACAGAACACAACCTGATCCGATCCTTAAATACCCCTTTTGTCTCGTTTACGTTCATATACGAGTATGTCAAGGCCAATTCTCGTAATTTAAAACGTTCAAGTCTCACCTCGGCGTCAAAAAAATGTCAAAAATGTAGGAGAAGGAAGTATTTTTGACAGATTGAGACTGAGTGCAGACTGAACGTTCTTAACCCTAGAAAGATAATCATATAGCAACAAGCGTAAAAAGATAATCATACGTCTGTCAGATGTACAGACGCCAGCACATCAAGCTACCCGAAACTGTCAGATTTTCCCAATCAACTTTGAACCTTATACTTTAGTACTAAAGTTGAAAATCTATTAAAGAAATCTGACAGATTGTAGTAGCTTGATGTGCTGGCGTCTGTACCTTAGTTAATTAAGATTTTTTAGTAAGCCTAAGGAAGTATTATCATGCCTTATAGGTTAAAATAATTGTTTAAATAAAAATAATAATAAAAAAACTAATAATAAAAAAACTACAACGAAATTTAATTTCACGATACGTCTTGCGGACGTAGATTATCTTTCTAGTGTTAAAATTACAAGAATTACACCTCTAGTCATACATCTACGACCGGTGGCGAGCACTACGCACCTGACATTTCTGAAGAACCAATGAGCATATGTCCTAGAGCCCGTCCCGTCGTTCCACTTACATCTGCCTTGTAAATACATTTTTTTAGTCGCCTTTCATTCACCTTCTTCACATTACCAAACCATCTATGCATACTCTTTGACTAGAAATATATTTACAAAAAAAAAAAAACATGAATACCTTTGAAAATGAAAAATATATTCCTTTCCAAGATCCGGAACCTTCTGTATGTTTTTTTGTTCATTCACAAAACACTTAACTAACATTTAATAACAAAACTATTGAAATGCACACCATTTTTATAGAACATGACTATGTTATTGTGAAGGTCTGAAGCGCCATGTATCCGTGTATTACTCTGTTGCATCTATGTTAAAATTCACCGAACTAGCTGGTGAATGCAATTTATTCTTATCACTAGTGAGCGACCCGCCACTGCTTGGCGCGGTTTTTACTAGTATAAGCATCGAGATTTCTTTACGATTATGTAGTTTAATAATATTGTTATACATATAATTCTTTCGGAATACATTCTCTAACTAATCGTGAAACCCGCATCAAAGTCTGTTGAGGAGTTTAGAAGAACAACTCGGTCACACAGACAGACACGCAAAGCGATTTTAATTTATAATATTATGTATGAATAGATGGGGCATTCTTATCGTAGGTCGGTGACCGAAATCACAAACAATCGTTATCGATAACATCACTATGTTGGGGTCGGCTTCCAGTCTCACCGGATGCAGCTGAATACCTGTATTTTACATGAAGCGACTGCCTATCTGACCTCCACAACCCAGTAACTGGGTAATACGACACCCCTTGATAAGACTGGTTGTCAGACTTTCGGGCTTCTGACTACCCGTAACGACTGTCAAAGATCTACTAAACCGATATACAGGGTTAGTTTTCAAAGACCAGCAAAATTTAAGGGTGTGGTACGGAGCATCAAACTGAATAATTTTGTCCATAAGACCAACATCGTATTCGCGAATAAAAATTCAGCCATCCCATACGTTTAGGTCGAGTAGGTATTGAAGTTTTCTATGGGACAATTGATAAATTTTTCGCGAATACGATATTGGTCCCATGGAGAAATTTGTTCAGTTTGATGGTCTGTACCACATCCTTAGATTTGGCTGGGCTTTGAAAAATAACCCTGTATACCACAACGGCTTTTTGATTTTTTATTATCAGTCAAATTATGATGAATATGCATGATTTAGAAAAAAAAAATCTGATGAAATGATTTAGAAATAATAAAATAAATAAATAAATAAGAAACAGAAGTTATGGGCTTCAATGTTGGTCGCAGTAACTAAGCTAGGGCGCCCTGACCAAATGGGTTCAGTCAAGTTAAACTCAAACTCAGTGCATTTATTTCAATTAAACCATTTAAAGGCACTTTTGAACTGTAAAGGTGTCGGTCAGTCAGAAAATATGAAGCCACCTGCCCATTCTAAAGCATATTCGTACCTAAGAACGGACAAGAAACTCCATGGACACTCTTTCAAAGTATATTGTTACAAAAATATTAAAACATAAATAATAAATAAATAAAATTTAATAAATTAAATTCATTTGTTTCAGGCAAGTTTATTACACATACACCCATAGTGTCAGAAAATTAAATATGAAATAGATATTAAATTAAAATATTGTTTTAGTTTCAGATAGATTATAGTTTTGTTATAAATGTCAGATAGGTTTAATTTAGGTTTAAATTCAAACAGTCATACTAAAATGAAATACTTAGTGGTCACGTAAATAGTGCGGAATACAGTAGTCACAATGTTGTCTTTACACTTAATCAGTCTCAGGTGAAATGATGCCTTAAGCCTACGTAATACAGCATAAAAATCGTCAACCCTGCTTTCAGCAAACATACCAGACGCGCTACACCGCCAGGGCAGATTAAGCATGGCCCGGAACGCGTTGTTGTATTGTACACGAAGAGTATTGTAGGTACTGTTCGTGCAATTGTACCAGAGTTGGCCGGTGTAGAACGCCTGGCAGTATGCCTCAAACAGGGTCACTTTAGCATGTTTTGAACAATATGCAAATCGTCTGGCGAGCATATTACTTTTACGAGCAATGATTCGCCTTTGCCTTTCAAGATCCAGATTATCATTTAAGTCATCGGTAACAATGTGACCTAGATATTTAAAGTTGTTTACAATTTTAAGAGGAGACCCACACAAGTCAATAGGCAATACCCGTTCTGGCCCTTTACGATATTTAACACGTTCAACGCCATGTCGGACATTGCTGGGTGACACTTAACTTTCCCTAAAAGCCACACAAAACATTTAAAATTGACATGTCCTGATTTTTTTTACCCTCCAAATTTTTACAGGTTGTTCCACCCATGAATATGAATAACTTTTACTATGGAACCAACTCTGAGATCACGAAAAAAAAAATCTGCTGTTTCATACATTTTGGTCGTAGGAAACAAAATCAGCTGTTTAATGCAAAATATCAATACTTACTATGACCAAAATGTATGAAACAGCTGATTTTTTTTCGTGATCTCAGAGTTGGTCCCATAGTGAAAATTGTTCAAATTCATGAGTAGAACAGCCTGTAAAAATTAGGAGCCTGAAAAAAAAATCACCCAGTATAAATTAAAAAGCACCGTGGAACCGCCTTACCCCACATGCTAATTTATATGATTTATACAACGTGTAACGTTAAATGCGCAAAACCTGAAAATAGTTTGATCAGAATAACGAGCAGAATTAATTGAACCACTTTTTAATATAGGTCACATTTTTCAAAAAATCTTCATTAAAAACGTTGCCGTGTCTATTTATTAATAGGTCAAGCAAGCCAATGTCAGCGCGGCGCAGCGGTCCGGTCCGTCGTCGCAGACGCAAGAAACGATCAGAATGGCCAGTAAAACTAAAACAGCACATAAAACCTTTACAATTTTTTTAATGACTTATTTTCACTCTGAAATAGGTCAATTGAATTAAAAATCAGTTGGGGGGTCTGAGGTTTTGCGCATTTAACGTTACACGTTGTATAAACTGCTAGCCCATTTAACTTGGTTTATTTGGTTTGAGTACCAATATTCTAGGATATTTATTATGATAGGCGGTACTTTTGAATTTCTTAACTTTTCCCATATTATTCAATAATTAATTATTAAAATATTGTTGTCTCTTTTATCAAATACGATTATCTTATTAGAAAGAATGAGACAAAACGATATTTCACATTCTGAATCATATTTCACTCATATTTGTATATGCAAATGTATGTATAGAATAACGCGGCCTCTCCATGTTTTCCCCAAGGAATAGATGAAATTTAGGGTGCGTTTCCACAGAAGCGGAGCAGAGGCGTTCAGGAATCGACTACATAATCACAATGGTTGAAATCCTCATCGCGTCACTCATCTCGTCTGTGATTGGACGATTCCTACACGTCTCCGCTCCGCTCCGCCCAGCTCCGCTTCTGTGGAAACGCACCCTAAGTGTCTAAACACACTATGCCGAAGTGACGCGACCGAATTTCAGCACAATTACGCCTGCAATGCTATTTGAATTACTGACGACACACTATGCCGAAATTACGTCGCGTCATAGCGTACAGCCTAAGGCATCGTTCACACCAAACGTATTGTCCGCCGCTGACTGTGAGTATGCTCACTGTCAGCCCCAGTGTGAACGTGGACTCAGTCTGCAGTATGCGTTCTCACCAAGCCGACAATACGCTAAAGCGTACAATGCGCTACTTTCGTGAACAAAAGATTAGGCTTGTGTACGTTCACACTGGATGCGTTTGCTGAGCGGCCGACTATTCTACACAAAAATAGGACTCAGTATTTGAAGTTTCTTGAATGGATTGTGCCCGCGGCGCGGCGGCGCTGCAATCTAATACGCTGTTACGTTCGGCAACGTAGCCAATCCGCGTCCGCCGTGCATAGACGCGTAGTACAATAATCGGCCACCGAGAGTCAGCAACAACGCACTACGTAATAGCGTATAGTCGGTTTGGTGTAAACGAGAAGTTAAATGTAAGTATATGGAAAAGCGATAAACCGCGTAACGCGCGCTCACAGTCAGCGGCCGACAATACGTTTGGTCTGAACAATGTCCTATTTAGTCCTATGAGTCCTATTTTATGTAGAATAGTCGGCCGCTCAGCAAACGCATCCAGTGTGAACGTACACTAAGGTATACCAATTCTAAGACCAATACCTTATTTTATTTGTTCCGTGGTTTTTCCCATCTCAATGGTATCGCACGCGATTGACGCGTGCGCATTAAGGCCTAGCGCGCACGAGTGACTTTAGTCACCGTGACTATTTTGTCACTCTCGGCTGGGCTATGTATACCTACCTACATATGGAAATGCGCGCACGTTACCTACGACGTGACAATTGGGTGACATTTTTGTCTGCCGACCCGCGAATAAGCCCGTGACAAAACTGTAACCACGCCGCTAGGTTTCTATAGGCCCCCGCGCATGGGTGACAAAATTGTCACTTTTCGCCCTTTTTCTACGTTCCTGCTCCTCCATTCATTTTCCGACGGTCGATAAATCGATATACCAAAATGCCAACTATACACGAAGATGACATCGATAATGATGTTTTAATCTAAGAGGTGGAAAAAAGACCCGTGCTTTTCGATAAAAATTTTAAAGAATATTCAGATGTGAATATAAAAATCAAAGGATGGGAATAAATTACCAGAATAATATTTTTAAGTTTATGGGATGAATTGTCATCAGTGCAAAAAACAGAAGCCGGTAAGTTTTACATTTTAATTTTAAAATTACACTAGCTGTGAATACCCGCTTCGCCGGGTCATTTTTAATTGTATAGTTATTTGTTAATGTTAATAATCTATCACTACTTACTTCAAATTTTTGTCATATAAGTATACTTAACATTTTCGGACGGATCCAACGTCGCGCGACTGCTTGAAGGTTAAGGAAATTACAATTAAAAGAAAAGAAAAAAAAACCATTGGAATTAATTAAACACACTATTAATTTTTTTTTTACGTTTTATTAGATCGCAGATAATGACTGTCTCTTCCAAATCCATATTGATAATTGAAATTTCGAAAAATGTTCCGCGACTGTCACTCGCTATGAGCGCACTTTACTTTGTTGGAGTGACGTGACAGTGACAAAAATGATTTTGTCACGGTGACTAAAGTCACTCGTGCGCGCTAGGCCTTATTAACAGATAAAGGAAGACATGCCCTAGACTTTTTTTGTTCGTTTCTTTCCAAAATTTGACAAAATCTTTATTCTGCCTATGATTGGCAAGGTACAGACGCCAGCACATCAAGCTACCCGAAACTGTCAGATTTTCCCAATCAACTTTGAACCTTATGCTTTAGCAATAAAGTTGAAAATCTATTAAAGAAATCTGACAGATTGTAGTAGCTTGATGTGCTGGCGTCTGTACCTATCTCCATTTTGATTTTGTATTCATTTTTCTAGCACCATCTTATTTTGCTTTTAAATAGCCTACGACTGTTAGTCATGTCATAGATTCTACCCTCCGTCGGACGACCATATTATAGTAGCCAAAGTTGATAATATTGCCTAGCAGACACATACGCCTATCCCTCGCGTGATAATTCCAGCCTATAATGTTCATTCCGGATCTGACTTTCACCACGATAAGATCGAATTGAAGCTGTAGTAATTTTACAGTACCTAAGTAGTATTCATTTATGTGACTATAATGACGTTCGTCATCACATGAGGTACCGGTACATGGAATATCTGGCCGCATACATTGGTCACATAGCATAATTATGCTGTTGTTCATAATGTCGGTTTCCCCATATTGCTTTATTGATAGTAGGTACAATATGCATACATTGAATACCTATCAATTTTTGGTACTATTATATCAAAATCACCATTTACTACGAGTACCAACGGAAAGTGGTCCGTCCGACCAGTTTACATCATCCAAAATAGGTACTCACATCTATTATCGTACTAAGCGCAGACGCTGTAACCACACCGTGGTCCAGCCAGCTAGTAGTCCCATGAGTCACTAAGATATGTGTAAGTATTAGAATTTAGAAGACATACCCAGTAGGTCCGCACAGTGCACACGTCCAGGTTTGCTCACTTATAGTAATCAAGCAGCTCACTCGCGAATATGCTATTAGAGCGTGATACACCCGCATTAAAGTCACCAAGCGATATGACACGTTCCACTGTACTGTTTTCGGTAACCGCACTAATGACGCCTACCGTAAATGAAGGTGTTCAAGTTCAAGCCAACTGCAACTCGCTATGCGCGTAGGTAGAAACATAAACCGTCGCCGGCGACGCACACACACTACGTTGCGCGCCCGCCCGCCGCCGCCTAGTGTTGTAAAAATACCGGATAATACCAAAAGGCTATGTATTAACCTGTTAACCGGGGAATTCCGTACACGCTACTGTTTAAGTTTCACGTATTTATACGTCCCGCTCGGTTAACAGGTTAAACAGGTATTTTATTATAACTTACGGTATTATTGGTATTTTATGTATTTTATATTTTGATTCACTTTTTAAGTAACTGCATTATTACGAAGAGTTCTATTTTACTAAATAAAATACATTTTAAGTGTCGATTGTATTCTATATTTTAGAGTGACTAATTTTAATTTAATGATTACTTAGTAATTAAACTTCACAGGTATTATCAGAGCCGGCTTAAGCATATTGGGCGCCGGGGTGCAAGAATCAGTCTGCAACGTTTTTTTTTTTTTTTTTCAATTGACTGCCTTGACAAAACAAAAAAAAATGTTTAGGTGCCAAGTTGTCACCTATTTAGTGGCAAACGTTGTGTTAGTAGCAAAGGTTTTACTTGAAAAGCTCTTTTTCTTGTAGTAATAAGGTGCTTGCACATCGCAAGTCACAACGCGAATATGCAAAGCTGCATGAGGCGTATATAAACAATATTGGTGCCTACATTTTTAAAGGTGTAATGAATATTTGTTCAGTAATTTTTAAAACAGATTATGATTACGCATGGTATGTGTAGGTATAAGACGATTGGCTTGCGCCCCCTAAAACCCTGCGCCCGGGCGCCACGCACCCCTTGCACCCCCTGGTAAAGACGGCCCTGGGTATTATTACAGTATTATATTTCCGTCTATTTTTAATTATTGTGTTTGTTAAATATTTAAATGTACCGCACATTAGGTACGATTTACCGCGTGATCGGCCCTCTCCCGCGGCTCAACGTTGCATTCGTCGCCGTCAACACGTGAAGACATGTTCCACCGCGCTGCGTTCGCGCCGTGTTAGTGACGTTTCGCCAAGGGACCATAGGCCATGCATTTTATATTGGCTGGTTGGTTTTTTATTATTTGTATTTGGCTATGTATTTGATATTAATTTCAGCTTGATACCTCCACGTGTTACTGAGAAAAAGGGTCTTGACAGACTGACAGACAGACAGACAACCAAGTGATCCTATAAGGGTTTCGTTTTTTCTTTTTGAGGTACGGAACCCTAAAAATACAATAATTAGTTTAAATTAAACTGATCTTATTTTTACCCGGTATAAATTAAAATTGGGAAGGTAACAATGGGTATAAATGGGTATTTACCCAAAGTCTGGGATTTTACCGGGTATATACCCATTACATCTCTACCGCCGCCGCCGCAAGCCAGCGCGGGATTCGCCACGCCAGTAGAAGCTAGAAGGACCGAAAGTCGTCGTGTGGCCACACGCCAAGCTCAACCAAACGTAGCTCTGTAAATGTAACCTATTTCGAAAGTACTGTATAGAAGTTTAACTGTACCAATTAAACGAGATTATAGCAGCAAGTAAAACAAGTATTGAAGTATTGAACTAACACAATCTGAAACAATTTGGCGACCGTGACACGTCTTTCTGTGCGGGAAGCACAGATACCTACTCGACGAACGAGTAGGTATGTACATACATGCGAAGAATCTGGAAGAAACACGCAGCGAAGGAAGGATTGGCTAGTTGGAGTACCATTCTAAGGAGCTAGAAGCACGCGGCGAGGGCGTGCGTGGCTGGTTGAAGGCACAGAACAGATATACGTTGAAGGACATATGAATCTCGAAGCACGTACGCGTGGCGTGTGTGATTGGCGCTTAGTGTCTGGAATCCAATGGCTTGGCAGTTCGTCGATTTCATACAAGGAAAGTTTGCCCGTTCCTTATTTCGCACAATCCTAACCCTATTTCTTTTTTCTTTGTCCTACTCCTACAATCCTTTGTGTTTCAACTATGTGAATTTGTTGCAAGTTAATACTAAACTAGGTACCTATCTGTAATTTAACTTAATAATGATTGCAAAATACTAAACTATCTGTCTGTAAGTAATCTAACTTCACTGCAAAACTATCAGAACGAAAATAATAATTTGACCTTTGGCTTGTTGGACACGTTGTTGTTGATGTTGTTGTTGGGTCTCTCGATTAAGATTGCCATCAGCAACGTTTGCAATCCATGTTTCTCTTGCACGCTTGCTCTGCTTGGGGATTGACGCATAGTTTCTGCGATTTCAGCTCGGAATATACCTACTTACCTACCTACCATCAGCCAAGCGCAGGGA
Organism: Eremobia ochroleuca; assembly: GCA_949629135.1. NCBI lineage: Eukaryota > Metazoa > Arthropoda > Insecta > Lepidoptera > Noctuidae > Eremobia > Eremobia ochroleuca. Next base: position 18,411,963 of record OX451397.1, on the reverse strand, counting down.
TAAACCGCGCGCGGCCTGCACACGAGCCCTCCGCGGCGGCGGCGCGGCGCCCGGCGCAAGGGCCTACAAGCCACGTGGTGGCCGCGTGTTAGGAGTGCCAGCGGATAGTGCAGCTGTTTCATAGAAGTTTGCGTGGAGTGCAGGTATTTATAAATTGCATTATTAATCTATTCGAAAGTTTCCTCTGCATTATGTCTGACACGGAGGGAAAGGAGGTGATTCGGAAACGAGCTTTTCCTACTAATTTTAGCAAGTAGGTACCTAGCAGATTTTCGTAAAATTGAAGACGTTTCTAAGCAACAAGTCAATGATTTAAAAGTCCGTTTGAGCAGAATAGAAGTGTTGTTTACTTAATGAGTATGATACAATTCAATGTAAGATTGAGCTTTTACAAGATGATGTTTCAAGTGAATTGACTCAAGGAACCTCTGATGAACCTGGAAAAAGTTTAGAGAGGAATGTAACTGAAAACTTATTTTATTTTGTAATCACTTCTGCTCAAGAAAGTAAAGATCAATATGAGAGTATTAAATCTCATAATAGTCAGGCAACTCACTGCTGCAGGAATAACTTCAAGTGTCAAGTTGAACAAGTGGTTAGAATTCCATGACAAATAAAATTCAATTCGCTTATTCATAACAATGTGGGTTTAAATGAGATAAATATTAAAAGTATTATTATATTATTATTATAAGTATTTAAAAGTATCATTGATGGGGCAGGCCGCTTCTGTAATAGAATCACTTGAAATTCCCTCAAATAATTATGCGGTTGCCTGGAAATTGATATGTGATCATTATAAAAACAAACGGCAATCTACCCACTGTTAAGGAGTCTGAAAAATCACTAAGATTTATAATTGATCACATTTCAAAACACATTCAGGATTAAAATAATAGTTTAGAGGAGAAAACTGATAATTGGGATACATTGATTATTTTTATGTTCAGTTAAAAGTTGGATTATGTAACAAATACTAAATGGGAAGAAAATAGGATTGGCATAATGGACAGTCCCACATTAGTAGACTTCTTTGAATTCTTGAGAAGTAGGGCTGATGTGTTAGAAATGGTGAGTGCCAGTGTCAGTGACAAGCCTCGTAGAGAAAATGGAAGGTCAGGTAAATCTGTTGACAAAGAACATAAAACGTTTCTTGCTGCTGCTTGTGACAATAAAGCAATTAAATCAGTCTCATGCATACCTCATTTGTGAAGGAGATCATTTAATTTATTATTGTGAAACATTTAATAGCATGTCACTGGAGGATAGGAACGCAGAAGTTGCTAAACTAAGAATTTGCATAAAGTGTTTGCAGGGTATTCATTTTGCTCATCAACGCAAGTATGGTCCATGTAGATTTTGCAAGCGCAAACATAACATCTTGCTCCATAAAGCAAAAGTGTCCACACCAATTACTGTAGAAAATAGTCCTAGTGCTAGTAGTACCTGTAATCTTATTGTACTATCATCCTGTATCGAGAACCAAGTTCTACTGTTCAACAGCAATAGTAAAATTTATTTATTTTATTAATTTTAAGAAAACTTACAGCTAATACATTCGTGTAGTCAGAAGTAATATGTAGAAGAAAGACAATTACAAGTTTCCACTTATATAAACTTATGTGTAAAATAGACAACGGAAAAATTGCATGTAAACAATAAATGCCATGAAATACGGTGCATGCTGGACTATGGCAGTCAATTATCATTCATCTCTGCATCACTAAAAGCTAAGATATATATAAACAGTGATACTATAAATTCAATATCTGTAATGGGCATAAACAATATGTCATTTCATGGTCTAGAGTGCTGTATATCACTGTTAACTTACGCACTAGTTCTTACTGTAAAGATGTAAAGCTGTTGTTATCCCATGATTAAAAACCAGCATGCCTAGTTCTAAAGTTGATGTACCTAGTGACAATAGACATACCAAAAAATATCACACTTGCAGATCCTACCTTTTATAATCCATAAACAGTAGATACGTTCTTGGGAGCTGACATTTTCTGGGATGTCATTTGTCCTGCTCATCATCATCATCTGCCTAGCCTTTTCCCAACTATGTTGGGGTCGGCTTACAGTCTAACCGGATACAGCTGAATACCAGTATTTTACATGGGGCGACTGCATATCTGACCTCCACAACCCAGTTACTGGGTAATACGATACCCCTAGGTAAGACTAGTTGTCAGACTTTCGGGCTTCTGACTACCCGTAATGACTGTCAAAGATCTACGAATGGCAGCCGGGACCAACAGAGCTTAACGTGCTTTCTGAGGCACGGAGGGGTCTCGGTATGTAAAGATGGTCACCCTATTTGTCCTGCTAATCAGATTAAATTGGGAAATAATAAACCTGTCTTACAAAACTCCCAGTTTGGTTGGTTGGTGGTAGGGCCTATCATGTGTCCAATGAATGTATCTAATAGGCAAATATGCTGTAATTTCAGTCAAGCTATACGAAATCAACTGAAGCACTTCTGGGAGCTAGAGGAGCTGCCAGACAACCCGAAGCTCACCTTGGAGGAACAAGCCTGCGAGGAAGACTTCAAGCAAAACACCCGCTGCAAGATGGGTGATTTGTATCACATTGCCTTTACGTGATAATCCTGAAATCGTCAGTCTATTACCACATCACCCTGTTATTAGGGAACAGAGTGAAACGACAAAGTGTTGTGTAGTTTTCAATGCCTCATCAAAAACCGAGTCAGGTGTCTCTTTAAATGATAATCTCATCCCGAAGTCATGCATTGGGAATAGAATGGAATCCTAATACTGACAATATTCTTATAGTTTCTTCTAAACTGCAAGATTGTTACAATGAAATGCCATTCATTAAGCATTCCATTCTATCTATAACTTCTGGTTTTTTTTGATCCATTGGGTTTGATCAGCTGTTGTTGCATGTAAAATTATTTACAAAACCTGTAGTTATAGTCTCTGAAATTAGGTTGGGATGATGAAATACCGACAAAAGTACATAATTCATGGAAGAAATTCATTGATGATGTTCACTACTTGCAATCTATTGAGATACCTCGACAAGCCTGTTGTAGTAATCCTGTAAGAATAGAATTGCATTCCTTTTCTGATGCTAGCGTGAAGGCTAATGCTGGCTGCATCTATATGAAGTCAACTGATGCTCTAGGCAACTGCCGTGCGATTCTGTAACCATCTCACCGTGAAAACTTGGGTGAAGAGAGCGTGGAGTGAGCTGTCATTAGGGATTAACACTATTGAGACTGTTCACTTCAAGCTCACTTCACTTATGATTTCATGGTGAGATTTTTACAGAATCGACCGGCTGTACTGTGAAACTATTATGCGCTAGAGCAAAGGTGGCGCCACTGAAGACTACAACTATACCCAGGCTGGAGTTATGCGGTGCTCTTCTAGTCGCCAGACTATGTAATAAAGTTGCTAAATAACTGCGTTGTGAACAAGCCTGTAGAACTTGGTCAGATTCTATTTTTTTTTTTAAATGTTGCCCCACACTAGGAATTTCTCCTGTACTGTGGGTGCGTTTACAAACATTTAAAACTCACATATACACAAACATCCAGACCCGGAATAAATACTTGTAGGTCATACAAATAGTTTGTTCCGTGCGGGAATCGAACCGCGACACGCAGCGCAGCAGTCAATCGCTTAACCACTGCGCCAATAGTGCCGAATTGTACTGGGTTGGTTGTTCACGCCTCCACGATGCCTTTCTTTTCGAAGTTGGAAACTTTTGTAGCACACAGAGTGGCAACTATTCATGAATTATGTAATGACTTTAGTGGCTGTATGACCCCACATCACAAAACCCTTCTGATATAGCCATTACATAGGTTTATTAGTAGGAAAAGCAAACCCTGAGACATTTGGTACGAACATGGTTCCAACTTTGTCGGGGCTCACCGTCAATTAGGAATGTTTGTAGAATCTAGCTGGATCTCTGTAATATAATATTCCACAACGTTCACACGGCGCCATCTAGTCCCAAACCAAGCAGAGCTTGTGCTATGAGTACTAGATAACTGATAAACATACATATATATTTCTAAATACATGCAACTCGCAACTTTAGTTCAACGCTTTCGTTCAACTTGCAACTCTGTTCACTCATTGAGGCAATACTCAACTCACGGCCCCTTTCACCTTTATCTTCCAATCCTCACGACCTGTCTCCTCTCGTCCCAGGGCACTTCCTGATCGGAAGACCGATGACGTCACTGCCAGCACCGGACCTGAGGGAAGAAAACCCAAGCCGCCAGCATCGTTATGCGACGATCGAGCAATCCCGAAAACATTTCTGGGCTAGATGGCCCCGGGAGTACGTCTGCGAGCTACAACAGCGCACCAAGTGGCAGAAGCGCCAAGCAGACATAAAACCTGGCCAGCAAGTACTAATCAAGGAAGAGATGTCCCCACTACTGAAATGGCCCTTGGGAAGAATAGAGGCAGTGTACCCATGGACGGATGGAGCATGTACAGTTAGTTGGATATCAAAACAACAAGAGGCACACTGCGTAGGGCTGTGAATAGTATATTTCCTATAATGGAAGCTTGAAAAGAAGTTTCCAAGTTGCGGAAAGATGTTCAAGCCAACTCGCTATGCGCACATACACATATAAACCGCCGCCGGCGACGCACACACACTACGTTGCGCGCCCGCCGCCGCAAGCCAGCGCGGGATTCGTCACGCCAGTAGAAGCTAGACGGGCCGAAAGTCGTCGTGTGGCCACACGCCGAGCTCAGCCAAACTTAGCTCTGTAAATCTAATCTATTTCGAAGGTACTGGTTAGAAGTTGTAACTGTACCAATTAAACGAGGTTATAGCAGCAAGTAAAAGTTTTATTGAACCAACACAATCAACAAACAATAAACTTATTATTATTATTAAACAAAAGGTAAGTTATCCATAGCCTCGGTAGGTATATACAACATGTAACGTTAAATGCGCAAAACCTCAGACACCCCAACTGATTTTTAATTCAATTGACCTATTTCAGAGAGAAAATAAGTCATTAAAAAAATTGTAAAGGTTTTTATGTGTTGTTTTAGTTTTACTGGCCATTCTGATCGTTTCTTGCCTCTGCGACGACGCGTTATCGAGGGAGGAGTCGTCACCGGGCCGCTGCGCCGCGCTGACATTGGCTTGCTTGACCTATTAATAAATAGACACGGCAACATTTTTAATGAAGATTTTTTGAAAAATGTGACCTATATCAAAAAGTGGTTCAATTAATTCTGCTCGTTCGATCAAACTATTTTCAGGTTTTGCGCATTTAACGTTACACGTTGTATACCGACATAAGGGCTCTTACCCACGGCGAAATCCCGTTTTTTGCAGGTACCGTTTTTTTGCAGGGTCCCATTTAGTAGTGTACCTACGTGTTTAAATATGTATATACCTATATTCACACAAGCATCCTGTTTGCCGGATACTGCAAACGGGATGCTTGTGTGAATATGTATGTATATTTAAATAGAATTCGTTGAATTATTGCATTTGAACTGTCCGCCGGTAATTGGCCCTAGATTATTTCCCATTAACTCATCGAATTAGAGACACAATAGAAAGACAATTGCTTAGGTCGAACTGTGTAACTTAAGACATTCAAAAGGTTAAATAGAGAATTGATTTGTTTCTAAGTGTCCCGAGTCATGTGCCGGTTTCATTATTTTGTTAGATTATTTTGTATTGTTATATTAATAATTATTAAAAATAAAATATTCGTTCAAATATTAAACCATTTTACAGGCACTTTTGAACTGTCAAGGAGTAGGTCGGTCAGAAATATGAAACTAGTAGCTCATTCCAAAGCGTAGTAAGTACAGACGCCAGCACATCAAGCTACTACACTACAATCTGTCAAACTTTAGCAGATTTTCAACTTTATTTCTAAAGCATAAGGCTCAAATTTGATTGAGAAAATTTGACAGTACCGGGTAGCTTGATGTGCTGGCATCTGTACCTATGAAGAGGAACGGGCAAGAAACTCCATGGACACTCAGGACGAACAATGACAAATTATTCTCTCACATCTCGAACGACAAACACGTGCCGAATAACTTGTACACCATTTTCGCATCTAATCTCGTGTGATTAATTCGTTGCGGTTTTCAGACCGTCTTGTGAGTCCCTAAGGATATTCTGGCTTAAGTGTTGGAAGGCTTTCGGGCCGTGGCGATAAACTGTCTGTGTTTATGAGGTATAGTGTGTACTAGTGAAAAGGCAGTGAGAATGAAAAATACATTCTTCTTCGTAAAAATAGAAGTTCACAAATCTGCAATTTTTTAAAGCAAGTAAGCGTATTCTAAGTATTATAATATAATTATTTTTATCTTTGGTGTGCTGGAATCCACTGCAAAATAAGCCCACCGCAGCGTCAACAGGCACAGTTTGCATTCCATGTCGATCTGCACAACAGTGCAGATCGACATGGAATGTAAATATTCCGTTATCCAAATCTTCATAATCAATAGACAGTTTCAATACAAGACGCAGTTTCATCAAATTGCATCTAGATGGTTTGACTGAAACAAGCGAACGGTCCTCGGCTTGGCAGAGGGCAGCAAGGGACAGGCTGGATCGGAATTATTTAGGGACAAATTTAAAACTACAGGCTCAGGCGGCGCGGTCTGGCTCGAGTAGGCATCGGGGCGGATATTGATATGTCTCTCCAAGTCTTACCTTAACCTTTTGCACGCCAGAGTATAAACGTATCGCCGTACCCCTGACGCCAGGCCACTTTTTCTGTCAAATGACCTTCATAAAAAATAGGGATTCCAAAACATATATCGATATACAACTGAGTTTTTATTTTCGTCTTTAATTTTCTAATAAACCGTACTCACGACACTGAAAATTTATTTAACCTGCCACTATATTCCAATATAGTAATCTTTACACAGCATTTAACAGAGACTATCAATGAAAAAGCAGATATTAGAAAAATAAAAATATATATTTATTACAATATGGTTACAACATTATTCAACATGACTTGACTTCGTATTGTGACAATGGCGTTGCTTGCCGGTCAATTTTATGACATTCTCGCATCTGAATTAGGGATGTAGCAGTGTACACGTTGGTTATCGATTCTATTAGGTTGTCTCATAAGTTCTTGCCATATTTTATTTTTGTCGAATTTTCTCGTATTTAAACTAAAGTGAATTCAAGAAAATTCTAGATCTTTCTAGTAAGGATGAGTATCTTTTATGGTGAGGGTATAAATAGGCGCGGACGCAACACAATAATTAGTCTTTAGTGAAAATGGATCAGCGTCAACTGCGAGCTATTATGCTATATGATCTTCGACTTCAAGTCTCTTCAAAAGAAACGGCTAAAAAGATTAACACTGCATTTGGACCGGGTACTACTAGCGATCAGACTGTTCGTTTCTGGATATCCTCAAAGATCAACCTCGCCCAGGCCGACCCACCAGCTTTGATGAAGATGCTTTGCGTCAAGAACTTGAGCTACATCCAGACTATAGTACGCGCGATGTAAAAAAGGCGCTTGGACAATCCCACACGACTATAGATCGTTATCTCAAATCGATGGGATATCGCCAAGTGATGTCACGTTGGACACCTCATGCGTTAACGGACCATGACCGGGCCGTTCGTGTGGTCATTTGTCAGTTTGTTACTTCGTCCGCACAGACGAGACTTTCTCAAGGACATTATTAGGTACATGTGACGAGAGCTGGATACATTATGAAACTAACACGCGTCATGCATATTGGATTCCTCGCGGGGAAAACCCACCAGCCCAGCCTAAACTTAATGAACACGGTCGTAAGATTATGTTGTCTGTTTTCTTGCATTGGCAAGGAATGATTTTCTGGGAACTCCTCGAATCTCATCAGACTATTAACGCCAATCTATATACGCAGCAGCTTCGCAAACTAGCAGAGATGTTAAAAATTAAGCGGCCAAAACGACTTGGAGTCCAACTTTTGCATGACAACGCACGACCTCATTGCGCCAAGCTAACACATAAACAGCTGGAGGAGCTAGGATGGCTGACTGTTCCACATCCACCGTATAGCCCGGATCTTGCGCCTTCAGACTTTCATTTATTTCGAGCTGTTAAATTTCATTTACTAGGAAAAAAATCGAAAATTCTGGAAGTATTAAAACTGAACTTGAAAATGTTTTCGGGTCCCAGCCTGCCTCATTTTGGGAGAAGGGTATTCAAATTTTGCCCAGTAGATGGCTGACTGTTGTTGATAACGAGGGAGACTATATAATTGATTAAATGTATTTTTTATCAATAAAAAATATTAATAATAATTTGTCTTTTAACTGGCAATAATTTATGAGACAACCTAATAATAAGTATTCTTATCTAATATAATACGTTCTATTTCTCCTGATACCAACTTATACACAAATAATATACTCTGGACTAAAATTTCATATTCATCTTAAGTTTTTATTGATTTTACAATCATACGTCACAACACTAGCTGTCACATCGATACCTCCTAAGTATAATGAGTCAACTGACATTATAGTTATTTTATAGGAGAGTGATTTACTTAAAGGCAAATCGTTTATATTTTCATGAAATCAAATTAATTCGGAATAAAGTAAATGTTTTTTTAATAAAAATTGTAAGCTCTTCCTTTGGTATAAAATGATTTTGCTGGTTTTTGTTTTTAAATGACATTTTATGTACATGACTGGGTATACGCCGGCGGGACTCAATAGTGAAATGGTTTAACTACCAGTTATATTCATGTACGTTGTCCATCAAAATCCATCGTTTACACCAAAATCACATGAAATATGATTGTCATTTTATTAATATAATTTAACTTTTGTTTGTTTTCGGGGTTTTCTGTCTCACTTAATAATAAAATGTTGAAATTATATCACTTGACTCATTATACTAGGAAAGTACTTAGCAATGTTAACATTTGAAACCTCAACGTATACTGGACCAATGTAATTTATCGAGGTTTTTTATTACTATTTTTTTTTGTAATACCTTACGATATGTGGGATTAATAACAGCTAGGAAGAAGAACAAGAATCATAAACCAAAAACAACTCATTTTGAAGAATCACAATGTATTTTTCGCCATAATTAAGTAGGAATATCTTTTTAACATAATAGCTTTACTAAAAGCTACAACGTAAACAAATCACTATTAAAAAAATCATCATTAAAGTTTCATAAAAAACAACAAACAATCAATCAAAATAAAAACTAAAACAGGTACTTCTTTAGTAGGTCAATAAAAATAATAAGAACTAAAAATGGTAACTCACGGTAAACAATAATAAAAATTACAGAAATTAATAACGTAACAGTCTAGGCATTTCTAATGCTCAAAAAATATAAGGTTTAACAAATTAGAGATCAGTCAGAATCGCTGTCGTTAGCTGCATTAGAGTTCGTTGAAATCAAATTATTAAAAAATAAATGATACTCCTTAGGAATTACCAGTGTCTTACAAAGATCCATCAAGTCTTTGTGCTTATTTTGGTCAATAGGAATGGGTGTCTGATAAGCTAAAGAAATATTATCTATATCAATATTTAACACTCTTCGATTTCGTGTAGCTTTAGGTTTCTTTACACAATCTATCCACTTGTAAGCATCATCTTGGTAACTCGTTTTATAAAACAGCCTAAATGGATATTCCGCTTTAACTAGTACTTCCGTTACTTTATTCCAAGGCATTTTTGATCCATCGTTGGTAGTTGTCCAGTTGTTTATAAGTTTTAGCTTTGATTTAAAGTCTTTAATTAAATCCTGAGACACTTCAGTAACTTTGTATGGCTTTTCATCGGATTTGGCAAATCTAAAGGCTGTATACCATTGATCAGGCGTATAAAGCATCTTATCTTTCGTCTGTCTTTCAATTAAAGCGTGCATACTGTCACCTTCATTTTGAGTGTGACCCACTACTAGAAAGCGATGACTAATATCTATAACAAACTTCGAACTAGCTAACATATACATACATTAAGAATACAATTCTGTTTCTATTTTGGTCTCCACAGTTGTCTGACCAGAACCGGTAATCTTTGACACCATTACCCACCGTATCCTCTATAAACTTGAAACCACAGCTGGAAATTTCATTAGTGCCTCTATTTGCTGTCTGTTGATGCCATGAAAAACAATAACCCTGACTAGATCCCTGAATATTTTGAAATTATACAAAGAAAGTTTCCGTTTATAATAAAAAGTACTAACGTTCCCGTGAGGTACATTAAGGCACTTTTGAAGATCAAATGCTGCTGTAAGGATTTCATTATTTTGTAACGCTGATTCTTTATCTTGTGTTTTCATTTTCCTAGCTTTCTCTTTTTCTTTTAAATGCTCTTCATGCTTCTCTTTATCTGTCTGTGTAACTTCCTTGTTATTTTCATATTTTCATATGTGGCATTGCTCACAAACATCTTTTTTGGGTTTATGAAAACCAATATTGATATTTTTAGTAATGATATCTCGGTATTGTCTCACCGTAGTCGCTTTTGAAGAGTATTTATTAGAATCAAACCATTCGTTATATAACTTGAACATTTTTGGGAAGGATAAAGAGGCCTCAAGATATTTTTTACTTGATGTTTGGCGAATGTAGTGTGATTCTACAGGGGAAAATGCTTCAACGTGATCTATAACACTACGAACGATATCTTCATTGATAATCTTTGGATGATTAATATGTCTACCACGCTGGTCTGTTTCAATAAATCCATTTCCTTTATCGGACTTTTCTAAAGCTGTATAAATAAAATTAAAACTGATAGAAAGGGTTCTCAAGAACATTATATACGAATAATAGTAATTTTACGATACAGAATTATTACCTAAAATTGCGTGCGCACTGGCCACCATTCATCGTATACTGAGCCGTATCGATGCGTCCCCCCTGACGCCCCGCGTACACTGGTACGATGTTATTTAGATCAGTTTACAATGTACGATTTTAACTGATGTTGAAATTGATTTAGTATACGTGAAATTATCTCGGTAATTATTGTTCTTTTTTATTTTTTTTTAACACAAACGTTAAGATCGCGATTTATCATGTACGTTTATATAAAAATATAAAAATACCTAAATTTGTTAGTTGACTCAGTATACTTAGGAGGTATCGACATATAGCAGACTACGGCGTGTGCGGCACTCCTTTTATACGCGTTTAACATCTACTTTTAAAACAACCTCGATATTGGTGGTTTATTTATATTAGTTTCATGCAATACAATATAGACGGGACCTTAAACTTTTAAATTATATAAATAAAAACACACAAAACTAATGATGAAATTGTTTATTTCATAATATGGTGCGACGTGTATTTTGTCATATATTTGTGACGTTGGCGTTGAGGGTAAGAAATCGTTTGTCACGTATATGTGACAATGGCGTTCAAAAGGTTAAAAGCAACATTTTGCTCTCTAGAAGCCACTCGTTCTAATGTTAAGTACAATCGCATCTAAAATATGTTTGTCACCTTAAGACCTATTTTTGTCTGCTCATTGCACGTTAGTATCACAGACAGACGGACAGAGTTAGTTCCGCATTTAAAATATTAGTATATATTGCTGGACGAAATCGGGCCAAAACTTTGTCTCACCAAGACTTCTGGATCACATCCAAATTCCGTATTAGACTTTCGAGAAACAATCTCAAACGCTGGGAATTCGAAATTGGAATGTTTGACAAGTTCACGAATGAAATAAAAAATTGTAAGACCGACTGGTCTGAGATGAGATAGATAGAATAGAATACTTTCTTTTTATTAAGTACCTAAGGAGGTGAATGTGCTCATTAAACTCAACAACTTTCTCCAAAGAACATATAAAAAAAATTTGGCCCTCCCATAGTAAATCAATCAGCTGGTAGTCAGTTTTGTAAGCGAGGGCCAAATTTTTTTTTCATATTTCGACCTATGTTCTTTGGGGAAAGTTGTTGAGTTTCATGAGCACATTCACCTCCTTCAGGGTTGATACCCCCCTTCCGTTACACGCTGTATAACTGCACATGTATATAACTATGTGACTGTATGTGACTGTGAATATATACAGACAATTTGGTAGTCAATTTATCGGTTATTTTTCCGCGACTTTAAATGATTAATATATGGCTCGTAACATATTCCTCGTTCATAAACTTTTTTTAAAGACATGTAACGATACGTCTGCTTAGCGTATCTTAGGGCGCTTTCAGTTTAGACGGTTGGTGCCGGACTGCTGCAGTCCGGGTATCGTACTGCGCACGGGCGGTTATGGTTTTTCATTTCTCGCACGACCTTGCGTCGAGAAATTTTGTATGAAAAATCATAACCGCCTATTTGTTTGTCGTTTAGACGTCTTTAAAAGTTAAGCAACTTTTTAAATAAGGTAAATTACCTATGTCTAACAATTCGTTGGCTACAAATGCCTGTAATGAAGTCCTGACAATGAGAGGCGGGCCTAAAATAAAGCCGATGTCTATAAACGTTACTTAGCACTTTGGCTAGGCGCTATTACTGTCACTGTTGCACAACTATCAAACTTCAAGTGCAAGACAAAGACGGGAACATGTGTGAGTCAAAGCACAAGATAAGAAGCACTTATACCTACGTGTCAATCTACTACAGTCTGTCAAATTTCTTTAATAGATTTTCAATTTTATCTCTAAAGCATAAGGTTCAAAGTTGATTGGGAAAATTTGACAGTTTTGGGTAGCTTAATGTGCTGGCGTCTATACAGAGCAATTTACAAACTACAATTCCATAGTTAAGAGCCCTCTTACATTTCGGTACTGAGCGCGCATCTTTTTTTTTATAAATGGCATCTCACATTTCAACCTGTGACGTCGTTTGCTTAATCGGACTTGCCTATTGTTGCCTCATAAATTAGGTTTATTCCCGGTCGTCCCCACTGGATACGAGTGGGAAAAAAACGTTTCGTTCGTCCCCAGTGGTGACAATTGGAACTTTTTATTTCCCACTCGTTCCACTATAGACCGAGAGTCAAAATGATGGCATTACTGCATTTTAACTCCTCCCCGCTTCGTTTCTCTGATCTCCTTGTGCGGTGAGCGTGCGTTGCTCGTCGCAGCGTACCGTGTGGCATGCCACTGTGATTTATATGTAGGATAACGCAGTCACCACTCAGGCGTAGCAACGCAGTGGCAACGCATCGTGTGGCTTCGTCCTAAGTCGAAGCACGAGCTAAGTAACGATTAAAGATACGTTAACGTTAAAGTCAAACAACTGGGAGTCTAAACTTTCACACGAGTCTTCTCTCATTACGACCAACTTTAAATTGCAGTAATTAATAACTCACTCAATGTCTTTAAAGTCACATTAAGCTAGCGAACGCATGCATTATGCTAACACTGGTGTTCCGCGCTAGTAGCTACATCATTTTGTCTATATTTTTGCACACTAAAGAGGATTGAAGATTTTTATATGGAGGCTAGAATACCCACTGTCACGCCATTTTGAAAAACACATTAACGTTCAAAGTTGATCACGTGACTAAATCATCAACTTTGAACGTTAATGTCTCGGAAACGCGACACTTTCCGAGGTTTGTCTTATCATGTTTTTTATCGATTTATATAGGTCTCATGCGTGGCCGCCATTTTAAAAATAGCGCATTGATACGGATCTTCAAATCCCTTTGGTTGTCGACAGGATAGATCTTTTCTCATGTTCATTAAGCGAGTCCGCAAAGGTAACGTTACACGTGTTATGTTTTTAATTTGTAAAATGTCTTGTATAATGGCATGGATATTCATATTTTGTAAATTATTTCATGAATTCTTAATTACTTACACTACCGAATTAAGTCACTGTAATGGTAGCGTGATAATGTAAATAAATAGAATAAATATTTAAGTAAGTAGGTACAGTCAGGGAAATTTATTGGTTAGCAAATTGACACACTACGTCAATATTCAGCCATTTCCTACAACTGTCAAAGAATGACAGTTATTATTCAAATGAACGGACAATTTATGTTGGTAGTAAACAGTTAATTTCTCTGGCTTTTACTAGCACAATTCAGCTGGACTATTGCACCGCTTTGTATGCAAATGTGTTGTACTATACACATTGATGGTGTACTTATGTGTGATAGAGCCTAACATTGTTATTAGGATTACGCATAGCTACACATGTTCATGTTACAATCTGTAATACATTGCTACTGCTTTTGACGCTTAAATGACGTTGGTAGGGGCAAAAACAAGATGGCGGCGTTAGTTCAATTTTTGTCCACGCACCAAAAGTTCCTTGCAAGTATGTAGTCAGCCTATAATGGTCCCACTCCTGGGACTCAGGCTTCCTGTGGGCTGTAATCTACCACGGGGGCCCAGTGCTGGTTGGTAGATGTTACATGTCTCCGAATTTTTGGTTCTGAGACATGCCTGTTTCCTCACAATGTTTTCCCCATTTTGCGAGCAGTGTTGATGAAATTATTTACACAAAGTAAAGCCTGCCTGAGCTCGAACCCACGACCTCGGGAAGGCACGAAGTCGGGGCCGTTACCACTGGACAACCACTGCTCACGCTCCTTGTATAATGATTATTAATTATTCTTGATGAATGATTATTGATGCTTTAAAATTGTTCTATGAGAAATAGGCCTACTGACTGAGTGTGTATCATCGACACACATCTCCGTTTATGTATTTACCTCATACATAAAGAAAAAGATGAACTTACTTCGAAAATTCGGTTTTTTATGGTACCTGCCTGTGGAAATGAGCTGTTTCACGAGTGTCAATCATTAGTATCAGATGGAATGACGGCTCATTTCATATAAGTTTTCATGGTGAGATTTTTACAGAACCACCATTTTAGAGTACCACCGTAAAATATATATTTTTTTAAACACATTCTAGAATGGGGACCCTTTAATTCCAGCGCCCCTTTCGTCATAGTGGTCATAGTAAAAATTTAAAGAGTAGGTAGGTATACCTTTTACGGTTCGAAAGATACAGTAATACACCTGTAATATACAGACGGACGGACGGATCGATGGATGGACTGCGGAGCCTTAGTAATAGGGTCCCTTAGCACCTTTTTGGTACGGAACCCTAAAGAAGACTTTACTATTCTGACATCATTTCATGATTTACTAGTCATAATAAGATAAAAAAATATATTAAAATTAATAGATTAATTAAAAAAACTCAAAAATCATTAAAATGCCAAAAAGTTAACAAATCAAATATAAAAATGAGGCAAAAAAATTTAAATTTAATACAAGAATTAAAGAACTGTAATAGAGAATTAGAATTATGTAATACTAGGTATGACACTGACACTCAGCACCTGCAGGATGAGTTGTTTGTTAGGGAATATGCTCTGAAGGACATCTTCAGTAAATATGAGGCTTCTCAACAAGACCTGAGTAAGCGCATGGAAGAGGCTAATGAGTTGGCAGACCTGGTCAAGTACAATGCGGAGAGGTATGAGTCTCTGACTAATAACCTCTCTTTTAGCTGTACCTGCTCCCAGGAACCCCAGCCTCAAGTTATTCCACCCACACCCTCAGTAGCTCAGTCAGTAGGCAGCTGTATTAATAATGATAGCAATAGTATGAACACTACTTATGTATTTTCTGACAAATTTGGTCAAGGTTTTGGTAGTATATTTAATCAGTGTTCGCCACAATATGTAATTAATCGTTGTTTACCCGGTGCCAGTATTAGCCAATTAATTAGTAATATTAGATTGACAAAAATAAATCCCAATTCAAATGTTATATTATTATATGGGGATAGTTTAACTGTACGAAAAAAGGACATAATTGAATCTGTCCAGTTGATGTTACATCTCAATGAGTCCAATAATTGTAAATTTATTTTTTGTGCCTTGCCGTATTCTCATTATTTGTCTGATGAGCAAAATAGGCACATTTATAATTTAAATATGTTAATTTATAATAGGACATGTCATCACAGTGATGCTATTTTATATTTTGATTGTAATCAATTCATTACTGATTACAAACTGACAAATTATACTATGTATTTGCCACCTAGTTGTAGGAGACAAATTGCTAATCTTTTAGCATACAACATACACAGTGACACCGATACCTGTAGGGTACCTTCGATTACTGTTAGTAGTGGTACTAACACTACTTTTGATACACCTTGTAGTTTAAACTATTAGGTGCGACAACGGGTCAGCCACATATGTTGAATGTTGTACATCAAAATATGCAGGGTCTGTCCGGCAAAGAGCTAGAGTTAAGTTTATTTATGGAGAACTATGATGTTCAGGTGTTATGTTTGACTGAACACTGGTTGAAAGAACATGAAGTAGTGTTTATCAATGATGATAACTTTACCGTACAGAGTGCATTTGTGAGAAAAAGTGCTATTCGCGGTGGCTCTTTAGTTCTTGTTTCAAACAAGTTGAAATGTAAGCAACGTTTAGATTTAGTTAATCTTTCAATCGAGCGCACTATAGAGTTTTCTTGTGTTGAACTTGAGCGATACATTATAATTTGCGTTTATCGACCCCCCTCTGGGGATTTTATTAGTTTTGAATCGGTAATGGAGGATTCTCTCAATAGGTTGAAATCAAGTAACAAAAGTATTATTTTATGCGGAGATTTCAATATTAATATTTTAGATGTTACTCCATTAAGTATTAGACTCCTCAGTTTGTTTAAGTCTTATAATTTAATTAACTTGTTTTTTGAACCTACTAGAATCACGGCATCTTCGTCAACCTGTCTTGATAATATATTTAGTGTTTTTGATGCCAAAAACAAATTAGTCTTAACTGACTTAACGTCCGACCACTGTGGTTTATTAGCTAGCTTCCCCATGCCATTACATAAACAGTCGCGTAAAATTGAATGCAGGCCTTATACAGCTGCCCGTTGCAAAATGTTTAAAAATAATATAGCTCATAGAATTACACCATCTATAGTAGAACACGAGAATCCTAATGAAATTTATGGTGCCCTTTTTGATGTTGTGCAAAAAGAGTACCAATCTACTTTCAAGACCAAAACTATTAATATTAATGGATCCTCCGTTGGCTTTAACCAATGGGCTACTCCGGGTATTTATAAAAGTAGAGCGAGACTATACGAGTTATATGGTTTGAAAAAATACAGGTTTGACACTCCTTTCCTAGAGTATGTCAAAAATTATTCAAAATTATTTAAAAAGATTAATGCTTAAAAGCATTAATCTTTAAAATTAAAATTTCGATTTAGCAAAATTGCTAAATCGAAATTTTTAAGCGATGCTATTAAAAATTCTAATAATAAAGTAAAAACGACTTGGAAAATTATTAACAATGAAACTGGTAAATCGGTTAAACAAGAAAAACTACTTGAGATTATGGTAGATAATAAATTAGTTAATAAAGCCGCTGACGTAGCTGAAGCTTTTAATGAGTTTTTTGCCAACATACACTGATGAGCAAAACTGAACACACTTGAGTGTGAAGAATATTTTTATTTTTTTATTTTCTGTTACACTAAAATTTCAAATAAGTAATGTATACCTCTTAGCATAACATCAATAAACCAAGTTTACAATAGTTACTCAATTTTGCACTCTAAACTCAGTTTTGCACCACTTTAATTAAAATATATTTTAAGGCAATCAGTAATTGGTCCACAAGCCTTTAGCTTTACGAACAGCTTCAATCCTTTGGGGCATAGACTCAACCAGGACTTCGCAATAGTCAGGCTGTATTTTTGTCCATTCTTCTTGTACTTTTTTCCATAAATCTGCAGGCGTTGAAGGAGGTGTATGATATTCTGAATGTAAACGTTTTTTCAAGTGAGACCACAGATTCTCTATAGGGTTGAGGTCTGGACTCTGAGCTGGCCAATCTAGAAGTTGAAAGGGTTGCATTTTAAGCCAGTTTTGAACAGTTTTAGCCATGTGTTTGGGGTCACGGTCCTGTTGAAAAATTATTTCATGCGCAGGAAAAGGTAATTTTTGTAACATTTTTGGTAGATTCTTTTCTAAAATACTCTTGTAAACATTTTGAGTCATGCTACCTTCAATCCTGTGCAAAGAACCTGATCCAGTCATGCAGCCCCAAATCATTATGGATCCGCCTCCGTGCTTCACTGTCTCTTTTACATGATTTGGTTTGAGAGAGGTACCTACCTTTTTTTTCCAACACCAACTTCGACCATCTGATGAATACTTATTTATTTTTGATTCGTCGGACCATATAACTCTTTTCCAATCGTCCACAGTAAAATGTTTATATTTTTTTACAAAAGCTAAACGGTCTTTAATATTTTTCTTTGAGAGTTTAGCTTTCTTTTTTTTTTCAATCGTTACGAAATTGTTTTGTTTCAATATTCTCATAGCTCTCAACTTACTGATTGTCTTTCCTAAATCTCTATTTAACAGATTTGCAGCCATAGAAGCAGTTGAGGCTTCTCCTGTTTGAATATATCGCACTAAATGTTGACGTTCGCGGGAATATAATAATTTGGGTCGTCCTCCTTTGCTTGGAATTAAATTAGAACAATGTTTTTTTCTAACTTTTTGTACATAACTTTGACTAATATTTAATTGTTTGGAAATTTTTCTTGTGGAGAGATTAGTTTTTAACAATGATATGACTTTATTTTTTACTTCCTTTGCTATTTTTTTCATTATTACGACTTACTGAATAATTATAATTCACCAATAAAAATGTAGTATATATGACGCCTGTACACGCTAAAATTTATCTAACTACCTACGGCCTACACAACGAACATATTATTTCAACGGAATTTTATTTATACGCTGAATTTATTCGTAACGTCTATGCGTTCTCAAATGCGGAGCAAAACTGAGTATAAACAATGCGAGTGTAGGACGGTGAGTCAGACAGATAATAAGTCCAATTCATACGCAATAAATAAAGCATCGAATGTCGTCTTAAATTTTTATAAACACATTTCATCTACCTTCAGTTCTGTAAATATAACACCATAAAATAAAATAAAATATTCAAGTGTGTTCAGTTTTGCTCATTGGTGTACCTATAACTACGACTCGCTCCTTAAATTCGTCCCCGTCTAAAGCTGAAACCCTTTTGCATAGTAGTGTACCTAAATGTATTCGTTTATTTAGTTTCGAACATGTAACCCCACATGATGTAGTTAATGTTTTTAACCTACTAAAGTCTAAAAACACCGGTGACTACTGGGGCATCTCCATTAAACTTTTAAGTAATATAATAGACATCGTAGCCCCCTATCTAGCTGTTACTTTTAATAAATGTGTTGATTTAGGAATTTTTCCTGACCTCATGAAGAGTAGTAAAGTCATACCTTTATTTAAATCAGGTAATAAAAACGACGTTGGTAATTTTAGGCCTATTTCCATCTTACCTGCATTTAGCGAAATATTTGAAAAATTAATACTCAAGCAGTTGCTAAGACATTTTAATTTAAATAGCCTCCTTCATAATGAACAGTATGGCTTTACAAAAGGTCGTTCGACTACAGATGCGGGTGTTGCTTTGCTGAAACACATATTTAACGCATGGGAG
Organism: Eremobia ochroleuca; assembly: GCA_949629135.1. Taxonomy (NCBI): domain Eukaryota; kingdom Metazoa; phylum Arthropoda; class Insecta; order Lepidoptera; family Noctuidae; genus Eremobia; species Eremobia ochroleuca. Next base: position 18,392,462 of record OX451397.1, on the reverse strand, counting down.
AGCTCGCAAAATGCTATCGGAGTTTTCTGTGATCTTTCCAAAGCCTTTGATTGCGTGCACCATGACACGCTTTTGCGTCAACTAAGTCATTACGGTGTCCAAAACGAAGCTCTCAACGTAATAAATTGTTATTTACATAATAGGTTCCAATGTGTAGATGTTAATGGTGTGAAATCTTCCGCGCTACCAGTTCAGTTAGGTGTACCGCAAGGCTCAATACTGGGTCCATTCTTGTTCTTAGTGTATATTAATGATTTACCATTCCATTTAAAGGGAATCTGTGACGTTGTACTGTTTGCTGATGATACATCTCTTATTTTTAAAGTAGATAGGAATAGACAAGATTTTGACGACGTAAACAGTGCACTCTCAATAGTTACGGATTGGTTTACGTCAAATAACCTAGTTCTCAATGCTAAGAATACGAAATGTGTAAAGTTCGCCTTACCGAATGTTAGAAATCTAGGACCCAACATCGTCTTAGATAAAGAGGCGCTTGAAACTGTGAGTTCGGCAGTTTTTCTGGGAATAACAGTAGATGCCAAACTTCAGTGGGGACCACATATATCGAGCCTAGCAGGAAGGCTCAGTTCGGCTGCCTACGCCGTCAGGAAAGTAAGACAGTACACTGACGTTGATACAGCTCGTTTAGTATATTTTATTTATTTTCACAGCGTTATGTCCTACGGTATTCTGCTGTGGGGCAAAGCAGCTGATATACAAAATATATTTGTCCTTCAAAAACGAGCTGTTCGAGCAATTTACCAGCTAGGTGCTAGAGTTTCTCTAAGAGATTTTTTTAAAGATATTGGTATTCTCACGGTTGCATCACAATTCATCTTTGCCAACATCTTATATATTAGGCAAAATATACACTTGTGTACTAAAAACAGTGATATTCACAATGTTAACACCAGAAATAAGGACAAACTACGTGCTCCCTTTCACCGGCTTCATAAGGTTCATAACTCATTTGTTGGTCTTGGTATAGCCTTTTATAACAAGCTACCCTCTTCTTTGCTAGATTTGCCTTTTAATGCATTTAAAGCTCAAGTAAAATCTAACCTTTGTTCAAAGGCATACTATTCTATCAACGACTACTTAAACGATAAGAATAGTTGGTCGCCCTGATTAACTCAAGACAATGTTTATGTTCTTTCTCCAGAATTAATTTACAAAGAATTACTGATAGGTTATATGAGCTCATTATACAATTGTTTTTTTTATTGGGCTGTATAAGTCAAATCAGTTTAATTTAATTTTAATTTTATTATTGACATAATCAACCCATTGCAACGTTTTCTAATGAGTTGATTGCAATATGTGGTTAGCTAGTGACCTCGACAATTGATCATATTATTCTTACCTGAGCAACCGGCGGGCGGGCGTTTTGGGGGACTGTCTTTTGTAATTTTGACGTTCGAAAAGTGCTGATTCTCAGCCTAGTTTGAATAAATGACTTTTGATAATAATATACAAGTCAATGATTTTACTACATTTTAATGCGTACTATATGCCAAATGTGGTTTCAAGACAATCATGGCACTTATAAGTTAGCGTGTTTATCCCGTCACGGCTCGTAAATTGTATGTAGGTACATGCATAACAATTGGTTTTGATAGATGTTGGATCTATGCCTGATTTTAGTACCTAAGCCACTTTGCGCATTTCATCCGTACCGAATACGAGAAAGGTCCAAAGTAGCCGCAGTACAGTCAGCCCCAAAAGCATGTACCTATATACAATATTAGTTTTAGTATATGCGAAACCCGAAACACGTGTCTTGTATTTTTATGTAAAGAATCTATGTACAAAATTTCAAATCTGTATGATGAAAAATCACAAAGTTATAAGCTTGTTATGTTACCTGGATATCCGTACAAAAATATGCTCACACCACGCGCCGCCCCCGCCCCGGCCTCGCCTCAAGCCCGCTGTGCGCCTGCGTCTAGTGCCGCTATGACCGGCCTTGACCTGTGTTTTGCGCATATGATTGTGAATATGTACTTAGTGTCGCTCGGTGTCCAATTTGTAACCTTTTTTTAAATATTTTTGGGACAAAATATAACATGGTGTAAAAATTATTGGAATCGATTCAGTTACTTATTCTGAACAAACTATATTCAGGTTTAATTATAATGTTGTACTCGTATACGCGTACTGCGAAGGCTGGTTTGAATTGGCGCGGGAAAAGAGTTCCTGAAAGAATTTGTGGGATTTTTGTTCCATAATACTGTATGAATATGTAGCTACAATTAATAACACACACTGTAACACGTTTTTTGGGTACGCATTGATACATTATTATGAACCAATTATTGTAGGCAATTTAATGAATTATAGGTATTGATGTTTACTTACATCTTTTTGAGACTGACTGAACACAATAATATAATACAGCATAACATAATACAGTAATACCTCAAAGGTACGATAATTACTTTAGCATTAATTAACCCGTCGCGCGCCATTAGCAGACACAATAGAAATTGTATTGTTATGTGTACACATGATGTACATTCGACGTTTGAGAGGTTAAGTAAATAATCATAAAAAATGTGCCTCCAAGTGGATTAGTATATACCAGCCGTGCGATCCTGTGACCATTTCACCGTGAAAACTTGGGTGAAGTGAGCGTGGAGTGAGTCGCCAATAGTGTCCCTAGCATCAGCATGACTCACAGCTCACTTCACCTTAGTTACACGGTGAGATTTTTCCAGAATCGACCGGCTGAAACGGGTGTCAAAAGACGCCTGACAAAGTCGAGGGCCATTGTTTTAATTTTTAGTTAACCATAGCTGGAAGCCTTTTGGTTACAGAAATGTTGAAGGATTAGGTTTTAATTTTTTTTTTCATATTTTTTAACCCTTAAATGCATGATTTATTTTATCGTATTGCAAAAAATGCTATTGTATAGGTATTTATCTATAAAAAGACAATGCCCATCTGTGCCCCAGAAATGCCCAGATAAAGTATATTACAAGATTGCTCTAATAAACGAAAACTAGAATTATGTTGTTAATTTTAAATCATATGAAGCACTGCATAAAAAATTAAAATAAATAAGACGTGATATGAAGCGTACGTCGACGCTACCCGATTAGGGATGGGACACATTCAAATAGCTCGGTATCGATAAAATGATAAAATGTGTGTTTTTAAACTAACTTTACTGTACTTAAATAAATAAAAGACTGTCACATATTTAAAAAAGACCTTCTCACGTCTAAAATAATGTGCCAATTTATTGTGACGACCATATTCGAAAAAATATTTATCATCAGTTAGGAGAATTTCCTACATCGAATCACATTACAGATTTAATGAAAGCCATCGCGGAAAAATATGTCAATATGTATGCATCACTTGTTAAAACTAAATATAAAACAGTCAAAACGACAATTATTAAACAAATATGTTTTATTTCAAGGACAATAAATATTTTTAATTTACTACTTATCGTTTCATTTAACCAGTTTACCTTTTGTACTAATCGGACTTTGGTCCATTAAATAAATGTTTTTTTCAGTAGGTATTAAAATTGGTAAAATTATTACATACAGTCTTAGAAATTATTTATGAAGGTATAATAACGTTAGATACCTCGCTGGCCCCGGGCAATAAAGCGGTTATATCAAAAATCTAATTTTACAGGAGAAATAAAAGAAGCTAATTTGTATATAGTGCAGCGTACAGTGATCCAAAATAGGCGTTCAAAATGTCAAATGAAAGCTATTTTTTTTACCAATTTAACCTTTTAAAAATAATTGTAATGGTATAAATATTTAATTAAATAATTGAAAAAATGTATAATACAAATTATAGTCGATACTGTTTCAATTGCAACATCATTTATGACTTTATAAACAGCCCGACCACTGAGATTTAGGAATGTAAGAAAAGAATACGACGTAATTTTCACTTTAGATCTCGAGCGTACCAGCCGATTACCACCTTCTTCAGGGAAATTTTATAGCCAAATCTTAACTGTATTATCCACTTATCGCTATTTTAGAATCCTATCAATGAAACATATGTTTATGTAACCATTGTAACAGACCGACCTTATAATGTGATTTATTTTTATTTTTGACTATTTTAGACGGTATTTTATAAAATTAATCATTTTATTTTAATGTTACTTCTACCTAATTTTTGTTTAGTTAAATTTTAAATTGAAATTATTTTGTAAGTAAAAAAAACCTTTCACATCACATTATTTTTATTAAATATTAAATTTTGGAGACAAACATACAAAAAAACCTTTAAAAAAGAAAAATACTATGCTACTTTAATTTGAATAAAATCACATAATTTTTATTAAATATTTAACTTTGGAAACACAACACAATAAGACTAAAAAAATAAAAAATACTGTACCTACTACCTTAATTTGAATAAAATCACGTAATTTTTATTAATATCTTTGGAAACAAAAATAAAATGATCAAAACCTTAAAAAAAATAAAAAAATATGCAACTTTAATTTGAATCTTCGCTTTCAATATCGATTTCTTCTTCAGAGTTCCCAACACAATGCAAATTGTTATAAAATGTATGATAATGTTTCGGGATTGCTTCAGTTTTGCAGAGACTCATCAAATCATCGTAAAGTGGTTTTGGTAAGGTGATGGGCTCTCTGCATAGATTTCTCAGACCATCTCCTGAAACATCAGTCACTGGCGTCTTTTTGGGTCTTCCTCTTGAAGATCTGGTGTTTGATGCAGTATTTAAAGAAATATACTCATCGTCAAAGTTATATTTTAAATAAATAACATCTGGGTGCGCTTGAGTAATCTTGATTTCGTGAATCTTTGTCCACATAACTTTTTCATTCGTTTGGTCTGCCCGCAACCAGTGTCTTTTGTCCATTATCTCCTTTAAATCGAAGAAATTGTGTTGTTCCATTTCTTTAAGATGAAATTTTTCACTATTGATCTTGGCATTCATGATTATGCCATACATTTGATCAGGAGTAGGTATAAATCGTGTGGTTTTATTTGCGCGTTCGATTAGAGAATGCATCGAATCTCCTTCAGACTGGCTATGGCCAGTTTCAAAGTATCTATGTATTATGTTAACTCCATACTTTTTGGACAAATATAAATAAAGAGCAAAGATAATCCTATTTTTGTTCTGGCCAGCACAACCATCCGAATAAAATATAAAATTCTTGATACCACGTTGGCTCTCAGTTTCAATGAAATTTAAGATGCAACTGTCGATTTCATTAGCACCCCTTTTGGCCACTTGATAGTGCCAAAGATAGCAGTAACCTCTTCCACTTAGTGAGTTGTAAATCGTAAAGTTATATATAGGATACTTTCGCTTGTAATGAAAGATTCCTACCTCTGATTGAGGAATCGTCAGGACTTTTTCCAGATCATAAATAGCGACGACAGTAGTTGTAGAATCGACTTCTATTTTATCTTTAGTTTTCAATTCACGAACACATTCCTTGTTTATAATGTGCTTTGTGTAAGCTTCTTGGAGTTGGTCTTTTCTTTCACCATCAGCTTGATGATACAATGTACATTGGCCGCACATATCTTCTTTAGGTTTGTGGAAAGAATAATTGAATTTTGTATTAAACACAGTTTCGCACTGTCGTTTTGTGGCCATCTTTACATCATTTGGATGATTTGCACTCTTAAACCAGTCATCAGAATACAGCCTGTACATTTTGGAAATGTTCAGTGTTTCTTCTAAGTATAAATTCTTAGTATCTCTTCGGACGTAATGTGATTCTTTAACTGGAAATTGTTTTATATGTGTAATAACACTTTGCTCGGTTGAAACACTCATTTTCCGTGGTCTATTTTCATGCTGACCCCTGTTATCTTTGACTTCTTCAGACTTTCCTTTCTCTATTGCTGTGTAAACTGTTTTTTCGCTTATGCCAAGTGAATTCAAAAAAAAATTTTTGCATACTTCCATTGATTCTGCTCCATTTATCTTGAAAAAATAGCTAATAGTTTGTGTCCTGTTTTTTGTTCTAACTAGTTGCATTTTTTTAATATCCACATGTCGTAAGATACCTATAGTGCCACTGATGCTCATCACGGTAATATTGTATTATAATATTACCGTGGCCGGGGTTACAATAAATTTCCGGGAAGAAAGGCGTAATAGCTTGTACAGAATAAAATCTCTTGTGATTACTTCGTATTAGGTGTTTACAGTTTATTGATATAATACGTTTATTTCCAAAAACGCGGCTAAATTTATTACTGTTACTCTTTGTTTAGAAATTTAGTGTAATGATGTTCACCGGTTTTTTGTGTTATATTTCTTAGAGTAATGCAATAATACCTAAATTAGCCGCAAGATAATTTCCATGCAATAAAGCTGTTATTGTCAATCATTCTAAAGAAATATTAATAAAAAAAATCTAAAAAAAACTAGAGTGATAGATTGATACTCAGAGAAGGCAAAAATCAAATAACATTAAAAAGGACGTAACCGGCGTTAACCACTATATTGCCCGGGGCCAGCGACTGTACTAGCATAAACCTGTATTACAGTACATAAGATAAAATAATTATTAGATTGTACAAACATCGACAGTAAATTATCGATATCTTATCCTCATACCTAGCTGAGTAGAAAAATATATAAGAGGTGCATACGAATATGACATCTATTTCAATGAGATTAGCGTGCTAAATAGGGTAATTTGGTTACAGCACCATCTAGCGTTAAGTAGCTGAACTCGTTGTTGATTGCTCTACAGCACCCTCTGGCGTTAAGTAGCTGAACTCGTTGTTGATTGCTCGAATTTGATTGTTAGATGGAAAAATCGTTGTCATTGATTTTGACATGTAAAATAAAAACAACATTCAACAGTTGTAATAAGACCTAATTTTGAACAACAATAAATAAACTTTTCGCCAAAGTTGCATTTATAATTTGTAGCCAATTATATCATCGTTTTCTATGTTTTGCAATGTACATTTTAATTTGCAAATGTGTGAGTTTGGCGACACTGGTGCCCGTATTAAGGAATTCTAAGGGCACTTCCACTGTTTTTTTCTATTCCGTGGTTTTCACATACATATTTACACTATACAATGGAGACAGACTAGATAATTCCAAATAACTGACATGTTTATCTGATAACATACATATAAGTATATAAAAGAACACTGATCTGGCTTAGCTTATGTGATGATCATGAAGTTCCTAGTGAAAAAGTAATAGCAATGCTGTCTGTAAACGATAAAATGTATAAAAAACCAGTAGGAAGTTATCATGTTTAATGTCCAATATCTTTTGAACCGGTGCTTTATATGACATTAAATCTAGATATCATATAAATACTGTTAAAAAGTTATCATATGACATAGAGCTGCAATTTGGGCATTGCATGGCATTGCTGACTTTCAGCTCCATACTAATATGGGCATGGTCCTTTAGATAATGAATATATAATAATTATACAATAATATTAATATTCATAGAGTATATAATTATATTGTTTGCACAAAAAGAGGTGCGTTCAGAAACTCACAGCATTCACATTCTTAAAAAAATTAAATGACGTACTTTGTTGCCATATGGCAACATTATGCATTTAGGGGTTAAAAATATATTTGACGTGTGTCTTTTATGTGTGCTAAATAAATGTTTTTTTTTCTTTTCTTTAAAAATAAAATCGAACTTACTCCGCAAGCTGAGATAAAAAAATACACATCCACCAAAATAAATTATCAAGAAGCTTATTTATTTAAAATTATTCAAGCTATGAAAACTACAACTATTCAAATATAGGGAAAAGTTGTTAAGAGTTTGTAGTTGGGGCCGCTGGACACCAGCCAGAATTCGGGGCAGATTGAAACTGGAGACATTCGATACGTTCCCAACTGACTGCACTGTGTAACATTCTTTATGTTGCCTATTTATTTCTGGATTCAATAAACGGGTATATATATATAAATTAGATTCACATGAACCAGGCGAATACGGTGCTTGCTCTAAGTACTCAAATATCCAAGTAGCAAATGGGAACTGTGTTGGCCAAGTGGTATCGGCCCCGACACCTAGGTCGTGGGTTCGAACCCAAACAGGCGCTGATTCACTTCATCCCGGATTCTATCCCTCAGACAGAGAGACCCCAAGCATAGCTCGTTCCATAGCTCGCTGAGCGACCTTGAATTTATGGAACTGCCAGGACGCACTGATTGAAGATTTAGTATTTAGGTTATGCGGAAGAAATCATATTAATAAAAGAAAGTAAACTAGGTACAAACATACGCAATGTAATCGATATCAATGTACACTTTATAGCTGCCGGGAACACTAAACAATGTTTTATTACGACTACCCTCGCTTTATGTTCCGATTGTAAGTGGTTTAGCGAGGTATTGTTTGTCTAGTTACGGACGTGATCGTGGCTTTATAGGTACGTGTTAGAGCTGTGCTACAGCGGGCACAGGTTCAATAATAAAGAAAAAGAAACTTTCACATCTCATTTTATGTATTGTACCTACAATTTATGCAACTAATTTTACTTTACTTTAAAAAAATATATATCGCTACCTTGGGGTAGAAAGGTATTGAAAGCCATGACGGCTTTATGGCTTTTACTACCTTTCTACTCCAAGGTAGCGATATGTCAGAGACACGTGCTTATAAAAAGATAAATAATATTATTATTATTTTATAATATTATTAATTATTATCTAATATTAGTAGATAAGATAGATAGTCCCGCTCTACGAGAGTCAATAAATTTTTATGTTCCCGACCAGTATATGCGTGGCGTTGTAAGACGACAACATAGACTCCTCTGCTAACTGCCTACATGGCGTGCTCCCCGAACCAACAACACTCCCACTGCTAGAGCAAGTAAGTTAATAAATGACTTTCTAAAATATATTCCTGAGGCAGATTTATTTTTTGACTGTCAGTGGACAATCGCTAAACATGTGTGTATTTATTTAAATAAGAAGAAATAATTGTTTAGTTTCTAATTTTAAGTTTAAGGTTGTTTTGTGTTCAAATTTTATGTTACTCCGTTTTTTTTTAATTATTTTTTTTAGTCTAAAAAGTTTTAATTAAAATTGTACTGTAATTTGTAGAATTAGCATAGATATAAGCGATTTGGTGTAAACTGTTAGCTTGTATTTGATCAATAAATGAATATGAATATGAAATAGGTAAGTTAATTAGATAAAAAAAAACAAAACCACAACAGCACCCTAATTGCGCAACACATTATCGATCTCATCATCTGCCTGCCTTTTCCCAACTACGTTGGGGTCGGCTTCCAGTCTAACCGGATGCAGCTGAATACCAGTATTTTTACATGGAGCGACTGCCTATCTGACCTCCACAACCCAGTTACTGGGTAATACGGTACCCCTAGGTAAGACTGGTTGTCAGATTTTCGGGCTTCTGACTACCCGTAACGACAGTCAGAGATCTACGAATGACAGCCGGGACCAACGGCTTAACGTGCTTTCCGAGGCACGGAGGGGTCTCGGTATGTAAAGATGGTCACCCATCCACAGACCAACCGCAGCAAGCGTAGCTTAACATGATCGATCGACCTGTGCGGTTGTTATTATTTAGCCACGAGCTCCTCAACACATTATCGATCTGAATCTGAATTATTTTGAAGGATATTGTTGATCCATTGCTTCACATGTTCGAAAAATGTGTCTACTCACAACGTAAATAACGCAATGAATGATTTTGAGCTGTTAAAACGAGACCCATTACTACTGATCGTGCGTTACGCAATTACCCCGCAGATATCGAGTCTACAGGGTGGCAAGGACATCGACGTGCAACGGTGCAACTTGCTACCAGGAATGTATGTACAGACGCCAGCACATCAAGCTACCCGAAACTGTCAATTTTTCCCAATCAACTTTGAACCTTATGCTTTAGCAATAAAGTTGAAAATCTATTAATGAAATTTGACAGATTGTAGTAGCTGCATGTGCTGGCGTCTGTACATGATTCTGAACCTGAAAAGTTATAGTCGGTAATTTAAAAAAATCCGACTGGTTGTTCCAGAGATTAGCGCGTTCAAACTCAAACTAACTCTTCATGTTTTAATTTAATATTATATTAAGTATAGAATATAGGTTAGGATTCGTTATTTTTATGACGAAACTGGAATTCTAGGGAACCCCCAAATCCACAAAGAGATATTACATTTTCTTTAATCCTTAATAAGATAAGTAAGAATTAATAATAATTATTTATTTACCAAAAAAAAAAACATTGTACAAAAAACAACTTAAAAACTAATGAGCTATTTATTATATTTACAAAACAAAATAGGAGCATCTGCAACCGAACTAGGTAAAACCAGTAAAACTAGGTATCTCGGCATGCAACGCCAAACCTCTCAGTGTGTTATTTGCGTAAGAAATCAAGCTAACGAGTACAGCTTTATGTTGTTTAAAGAAAAACAGGTAAAAATAATATAAAATAAACTAAGCTAAGCTAAAATTAAGTGGGTTGGTGTGTATGTATGGAGAGTGGCAACTGATCGTGTCAGGGGCGGTAAGTTGGTGTATTTGTATGGAGAGGGGCAAGTGATCGTGTAAGGGGCGGTGAGTGTTAGGATGTGTGTGCGCGTGTGATGAGGTATGGAATTATGAGTATTAGCAGGTGTGTGTGTGTGTTTGAGTGATATGTAGATGAAGAGTAAGAGAATACATTAAAAGTTGCACAAAGGACCCTGTTTACTCTGGTACGATCAAATGAATTACAATAATAGCTTATTTTCACTCCACGTTGGAGTTATTACACGCTCGCGCTCTGTCACTGCCTGGTTTAGTTCAGCCAGTTCGTATTAAAGTCAACTCGCACTGAAGTTTTTATATTTTACCATTTTTACCATAGATAAAACTTTTATGCTGTACATACCTCGGGTCCATATAAAGACACAACAATGCAACGCAACTTCAGCGTCCTTTCAAAACCATTTTTACCGCCTTTTACAACGAAAAAATCTAACCAGACCGCTTTGACCTCTCCCATTTACTATTTTCAACACAATCGACTCATACAAGTATATTTTCCATCAAAAATTGGCCTTTAACCCTACGACTTCTACCACAAATTTGTATTCATCGCGTGTGGGGCGACCACCGGGCTCGGGCAGCAGATTGGGTCTATTATGCCCCACACAATATCCTACGTTCTTCGGTAAAATTCAATGTTAGGAGGGTTAAAAAAGGGTTTTGTGAAAGGTATACACTTGGGCGTATTGCGGTTGAAATACGGGTTATATGCCCATATGTTTGATATCAGACGGTCGTGTGACCTCGCTGCCTTATAGTTTTAAGATAGTCATTGATCGGATTCGAATGTGGGGTTTTACTACACAATTGGTAAGTACGGAAAATTAATTTAAAACTTCCTACTGTGCAAGCTACTGGCATGTGTTTATTGTATGATAATTCTATATCTATTTATCTATCTATATAAATAAAACTAAGTCGGGTTAGTTGCACCATAATTATGACTCAAAAACGGCTGGAGCGATTTTTATGATCTTGGATTTGTTGGATTTATCTCCACCTCGATTACACACAGGATAACTATTAAAAAAATGGAAACACTTCAGAAGAAACCAATTTTTGAGGCGATAGAGAAATCGTCGGATCGGCTAGTTATGTATGGTTCTGTAAATGGATTTAGATATCTTTATTGGTTTACTGACATTAACTTTAACAATATTTATCACAACTAACTTTTTTTATTATTTTTTTATTTTTTATTATTCAAAACATTTTCAATACTTATAAAAAAAGAAACTTTAACATATCTCACAAACCATCGCGGATTTAACAGAGGTATGCCAGACACGGCAACTCGGTGCCACAATGATATTGATTCTACATTTAAGAGAATTAAGGCAATAGTATGTTAGATATTGATATTGGTACCAAAAAGACACTTCCTAGACTGTACAACAGTCCAGTATGCTTAGTGTGAGTTTTTCTAACTTCACCATCGCGTTAGAGTTTACTCAGATTTGTATGGCGCGGAATTAGCGCCATCTAGTGCCATACGCGAGAACTAAAAATTGTGAGTGTAAGTCTTTTATTTTACTTCGTCGATAGTGACGATCGATTCCCACTCGAACGTGAGCTCGTAAATCAGCGTGACTTTGTGTAATCGCGAGTGTGAGTTACAATTTTGACAGTTTTGAGAGCTCGTTTGAGAAACGCGTTCACTTTCGAATACGTTAATTGTTCACTGAAAGATTTGTAGTGAGAGCCTTGTGAGTGTGATGAATTTCGAAGGTTATTTTATTTTAATTCGTTGTGTGGATTAAACTTAACTAATATATTTTGCTTGGAAGATGGTATCACGTTTATATTTTGCATGGAAGATGTTTGAGACCGCCAGGGCACAAGATGAACGCAATTACATCCAGTTTTCGTGCAAACGCCCGTACTTCTAGCAATGCCCTAAGAGAAATGAATGTTAATAAAACTATTTTATAAGAGTAAGTGTGGAGTTCCTTGCCCATTCTCCAAGGGAACTAGAATCATTTTAGTATTATATTTTTTAAGTTTGTTGTGGTCTAATTGAAATAAATTGTTTAACTTTGAAGAAGTAACTGATTTATAGTTCTAGAATAAAATTGTTTAACACACTTGTAAGAAAATTTTTACTTTTTCCTAATCAAAATTAAATCTAATAAGTAGGTACTTTCAGTACCTATTTTATAAATTAATAGCAATCATAATGTGTTACCAATCAGTTGTGCATATTTCTTACAAAGTCATCATCTGCTATTCCTTTCCAAGTATATGTATTTGGGTCGGCTTCCAGTCTCAACTGGATTTAGGTGAATACCAGTAGGATTTCACTTGGAGCAATTGTCTATCTGACAAAATAGGCAGTTTTTCTATGGTGATCATGCTGACTTTCTGTGTAGCGAGTGTCCCAGACAGAAAGTGTATAATTTACATGTAAAATAATTATGAATTATTTCTGTTTAGAATTATTATTAGAAAGGTTGAGTACCTAGTGAATCTGACCGTAGAAAGAAAGTTATTTCAGAGAATCATAACAAATTGGGACGAACTTGTCTTCATTTTTAATTAATAAAATCAATGTAGAATCAAATAGGATTCCGACACAATAACTAACTTCAAACACGAAACATAAACAATTAAAAAAGTCATTATAACCATCACAAATTTGATAGACGGCCGCTATCATTAAGAACACTGAATATAAAATATAATTCTATTTGGTCGGCTTATCGGACGTCGCGTACGTGACACCAACCTAAGAACAATAATGATCACTATTCACGGTGAGCAAACGCATACGGGATGGTTAACTTTGATGGCAGCTCGCACTCGCTTGCATTCGGTTCTCGATACGTTTGACGTTAACTCGATTTACGCGATGGTGAAGTCATTCGAACAGTGTTGTCAAACTCACACTAAGCATACAGAAAGTATCGAGCAATTCTTCACATTTAATTTGTCGCAGATTTCTGACGGTAAGTCATTCATAATAGACGGTAGCATGCATTCCCACGCCTTGATCCATAGATATTATTAGATTTGGGTATCTTAAATGTGGGTAGGCCTGACAAACGACGCAACGGTTTTAGCCTTTCGTATTTTTGAACTGTACCAAGATTCTGGTAATTTTCGCTTAGAACGCGTAATTTTACCTTGTCAAAGACATTTACAATTTGACAGTGCTTAAATAAACCCGTGTCATCATCTTGGAATTCTTGTTTTATTCTTCTAGGTACAATTGTTTTTAAGATGCGTAACTGTAACTTGTAAATGTCTTCGATGTAAGTCTTGTATGTGCGCCCGTAACTACTTAGGCCGTAATCAATTACGGACTACATATTTACCTACATATTTAACTACATATTTACCTACACAAGGTGCTAAACTAAATGACTAAGTAACTATTTTGTAAATTGGCTTAAGCAAACACTATTTAATCAACTCAGCCTATCGCAGTCCACTGCTGGACATAGGCCTCTCCCAGACTGCGCCACAACACTCTGTCCTCCGCCTTCCGCATCCAGTCTACGGTCTACCCCAGCCACCTTCTTAAGGTCGTCCGCAAACACTTTTACTCGTCAAAAATAAATTACGTATGTTTCAAAACTAGATAAGTTTGGTGTTTCCTATTCGACTACTCTGAAAAGAAATACCGTACCAAACTCAGAGGTCACGGTCTCTTTTAAAGTCCAGCCGGTCGATTCTGTAAAAATCTCACCATGAAATCATAAGTGAAGTGAGCTTGAAGTGAGCACACTCCACGCTCACTTCACCCAAGTTTTCACGGTGAGATGGTTACAGAATCGCACGGCTGATATGATCTTGGTTCTTGGTCAGGCCATATGAGGACCATGAAGATTAGTGTCTGAGATAGTCTTTTGTGGAAAGAACCACACAGATTTTAGTAGACCTGTCCAGTCAGTAGAGGTATTTGTCAGTAATCGTGCAGCTTAACTCAGAACTTATGCATGCATTATGCAGCTTTAAGTCCGGTATCTTCGCCAAAGCAAGTAGCTAGCCTACATTATCGGCCTATAATGTTCCCACTCCTGGGACACAGGCCTCCTCAGTGAGAGGGAGTGGGCCGTAATCCATTACGTGGGTCCATTGCGGGGGTGCGGCGCAGTAGCTAGCATGCCTGTGTGATATTCGCCATCAAAAGTTATATGACACAATGGTATGCATTCTTAAGTGCGTAGTGACTTGCACTAAAACAAGATCATCATCTGCCTAGCCTTTTCCCAACTATGTTGGGGTCGGCTTCCAGTCTAACCGGATGCAGCTGAATACCAATATTTTACATGGAGCGACTGCCTATCTGACCTCCACAACCCAGTTACTGGGTAATACGATACCCCTTGGTAAGACTGGTTGTCAGACTTTCGGGCTCCTGACTACCCGTAACGACTGTCAAAGATCCACGAATGACAGCCGGGACCAACGGCTTAACGTGCTTTCCGAGGCACGAAGGGGTCTCGGTATGTAATGATGGTCACCCATCCACAGACCAACCGCGGCAAGCGCAGCTTAACCTGATCGATCGACCTGTGCTGCTGTTATTATTTAGCCACGGGCCCCTCGCACTAAAACAAGATACGTTTAAATAAAAAAAAATAATTATAGATAGTGGCCATGTATTTGTGTGTTGCTTTACTATAAAATTGCTCCGTTGGACTCGTGGTCGGAAGCAAGACTGCTGAGCGTGGGGTCCTGGGTTCGATTCCCAGGTCGGGAAAAGTGTTATTGGGTTTTTTCATTAGGAGTTTCTTTGCAACAGCCCAGATTTTGGAAGTTAGCGTTGTGATACCGCCGTGCCTTGGTAAGCGCGTTAAGCCTTTGGTGCTGCGCCTGATCTCTCCGGTCGTGTCGGATTGCGTGCCGTCCCATTCCCTGGTAAAAATACAGGCCGAAAATACGCCGAAAACAGGCCGAGGTAGTGAAAAAAACGCCGAAAACACGCCGACACGCCGAAAACAGGCCGAAAACACCCCGACACACGCCGAAATAGGCCGAAAATACGCCGACTTACACGCCGGAATGAGGCCGAAATCACACCGAAAATCATTTTTACCCGGGTTGGACTATGAGAGTGAGGGAAGAGATAGAGTGCACCTGTGTCTGCGCACACACTTGTGCACTATAATATCTCTCGCGACGAATTCAAGTCTACGCCAAGATTTGCCACCATGGCCGAAATACCGTCTGGTGGACTGTTTAACTATATAAAATGAATACACTGTAAACTGATCTTCTGCAAATAATGTCTCATCTACTAACAGCTTTTAGCTAAGTGGACCGTTACATTATTGTGAGTGTTGATATAATTAATCTTGTATTTTGAGAAGGGTCGAAACTTAATTGTTTTTGACGCTGATATTATTAAGATATCAATTGTTGACCGTTTAGTAACGATACTCATAAATCATTAAGACTGCTGGACTATAGCTATTTTGGATGAATCATTGAATATATAATGTATTGAATGAGCGGCAGTGGCCCAGTGGTAACGGCCGCCACTTACGAGTTGTATTGTAGGTCTTAGGTTCGAATCCAGTCAGACGCTTTACCTTCTGTGTAAATTATTTCATCACCGCTGCTCTCAAAAAGTTGAAGGAAAACATCGTGAGGAAACCGGCATGTCCTGGAACCAAAAATTCGCAGACATGTGACATCTACCACACTGGGCCCGCGTGGCAGATTACGGTCCATTTTTAACCGACTTCAAAAAAAGGAGGAGGTTATCAATTCGACTGTATTTTTTTTTTTTTTTTTTTTTTTTTTATGTTTGTTACCTCATAATAACCGACTGGGTGAACCGATTTTCATGATTCTTTTTTTATTTGAAAGCTGGTGCTTCCCGTGTGGTCCCATTGTCACCATTTCAATATCTGATGATGGGATCTTGTAGAAATCGGGGGAACTCTTCAATAAATAACAGCAGATTAACCGCGATTGTTGCTATAGCATATCTAAGCATTGTTTACACCATCACACAACATAATATCACGCCTGTACTCACTACAAAGGTTATAATTTTTTTTTATGATAATAATAATTACGCAATCGCACAACATAACATCACGTCTGTACCCTATAAACGCAGATGCAGCTTCCTGTCACTGATATTTACATAGCAAGTAGTGTTTATATGAAGTTGATTGGGGTAGATATAACTAAAAAGTGAAAAATAAAAAATTTTATATATAAAAAAACAACCGACTTCCAAAAAAACACTACAAAGTGAAAAATAATTTTAATTTCGGAAGTCGGTGTCCAAAAACCAAAATGCGGAACCAACGACACCGACTTCCAAAATTAAAATTATTTTTCACTTTGTAGTGTTTTTTTGGAAGTCGGTTGTTTTTTTTGTCTCACAGAGAGGAGGCTAGTAGGTCGTATCCCAACAATGGAAACATTATAAGCTTATTAAGTATTGAGTATTATGCTAATTGAATATAATATCGCGCCTATATTCTTCTCGATGCTTTTGACATTTCCGTTTTTTTTTTTCTTAAAGAAAGAAAGAAAGATTTTTTTTATTTGAGACCCACACAGGAAATACAAAAAGTAAAAAAACATAACCCTTCCTTGGCAGTCGGGTAAAAAAAGGAGCATTTTAAACTAACAAAGTTACACTAAAAACACCCAGACAAAAAAAAAAAACATCACAATACTTTTTTTTGCTTCGCAGAATAAGTAGTGTTGTGTGCCGTTTAGTTCGTGCTAAATAACTGTACTTTCTTTCTTTCTCACTTTGACACCACGCACAGCATTCGCGAACGTACTGACAAGGCAGTCAGGAATTTTCAGTACCTACTGAAATTGTTTTAAATCATCCGTCTGGCCCTGTTCAGACGAAAATAGAGCTTTTAAAATTAAAACGTAAATCCTTTCAAGTAAGATAAGAGCCACCGAATTAGGGATACATTCTCAACATTTTTGACACACGCAGGCGTAATTTTGGCCTTTTTAGACCCCTTTTACACCCTTACTGGGCAAAAATTTAAAACAATGATCTCTAACGATGGGACGGTACAACAGAAAGAATTTCAACGTTTTTGTACTAGAAAAACATGAAGGCAAAATGAAATAATATTTTCATTTTTGTAGAAAAAAAAAAAAAAAAAACTTATCGCAGCTTATTTTGAGGGTATATTTTAGGATAGTCATAGCTTGACTCCTTTTTCCGTGCACCTTTGTGAGCCGCCATTTTAGCATTTACCCCTTTTTATACCCATAATCATCATCTTTCCCATATTCCGTTCAATGTATGCAATTGAGATACTTATCAATAACAAGTTAGCGTTGAAAACTGTAACTGTACCAAGCCAAGAAAAAGAAAGAAAAAAATGTTTTACTGAGGGACGGGGAGCGTGCAAGGCAGAGCGTTGCCTTGCACACTCCCCGTCCCTCAGTAAAACATTTTTTTCTTTCTTTTTTTTCTTTCTTTTTCTTGGCTTGTGCAACTAAGTTAAGCTCAAAGAAAAACTCAGATCTTGGCCGTATGGGACCACCGCCTTTCCTAGCAAGAATTCAGAGCGATGAGTCCAAAGATACGATGAAAAACAAAAATTACGAAAGGAATTTGAGTAAAATGCTCAAATTAGGGTGCGTGTACCCTATGCGTATAATTTTAAAAAACATTGTGTTCTTACAAATAAGGTTTGCGTATCTCCAATTTCTGTTTTGTGCCAGAAATATATCAAAATTAATACAATGGCCCCGATTCCCTTGTTCACAACTAAACTAAATTTAAGTTCAGTGCATCTTTTTCTTTTTATTTCATTAAGAAAAGGACAGAAGATAAATAAAATAAATTTAAGTTCAGTGCATCTTTTTCTTTTTATTTCATTAAGAAAAGAACAGAAGATAAATATTAGTTTAGTCCTGTCAAATTAGTCAGCGCCTGACGTAAATTGACGTATATTTAGTAGCCAATTTTTTAATCACGTCTAAACTTGTCTATGGAGTATCTTAATTTGGTTATGCATAGAAGTGTCTTTATGGCCGACTGCGCGAAGCCCATAAGGAGATAGGTAATAGGTAATACGGGCTGGTGTCCGCAACTCCACGTCAATGCGCGTATTTTGCGTACGGTAAGTATATTTAAATTAAGTAAGTATATTTAAATTTATATAAGTATATATATTTTGCCCATAAGGAGATATACTAATTTATAACATAACTGGGTTTTCTTTATAGAATAAGTTCCCTATTTCATATCTACTATCCTGTATGTTAAAGGCGTGGCTTGGGAGACTTGCTGAAAGAAATTAACTGGACTGACGGGGACTCCAGTGACGACACTCTCAGAGAGGTCTGACGTATCTGCAATATCGATTTTCTAGAAATAGAGTCTTTACCTATGAAATTGCCGTTCTGCAGTACTGGCCATTTCAAATCAAAATAATTTTTGTTTGGCTAAGAATTCTAATTTCAAATTAATTTTATTTTAAAAACATGGAATTTTGTTTCCAAAAGTAGTCATTTGTTTATTGATTAGTGTTACATTTTCATCGCATTTCAATCTTTTTCGTCATCATGGATACGTTAAAAATTCGAGTAATTATGGAATATGAGTACCGTCGTGGCAGCAACGCGGCACAAGCGGCACGCAACATCAACGACGTTTACGGAGCTAACACTACAAACCAACGCACCAACTGTTATTGGTTTGCTCGCTTCCGTTCTGGAAATTTCGACCTGAAAAATGAACCTCGCGATCGTCCGAAGAGTGACGAATTAAAGGCGATTGTGGAAGCTGATGATACACAATCTACGGCTGAATTAGCAGCAGCTTTCGACGTTAGCGTCAGAACAATATTGGTCAATTTGCGTCAAATTGGCAAAGTAAAAAAGCTTGACAAATGGGTGCCGCACGAACTCAATGATCGCCAGCGCGAAGTACGCGTCGAGACGTGCCTTGCACTGCTCAACAGACACACAAATGAGGGAATTTTGAACCGCATTGTTACATGCGATGAAAAAAAAAATGAATTCTGTTTGATAACCGCAAGCGCTCAGCAAGTTGGTTGGATCCTGGTTCAGCACCTAAACAATGCCCTAAACGAAAACTTACCCCTAGAAAAGTGATGGTCACTGTTTGGTGGTCTAGCGCCGGTGTGATTCATCACAGCTTCTTACCAAACGGGGTGAGCATTACCGCAGATGTGTACTGTGAAGAACTGAACACAATGATGGAGAAGCTGGCTCATCTCCTACCAGCATTGGTCAATCGCTCATCTCCGCTGCTCCTGCACGACAACGCGCGACCTCATACTGCACAGCAGACGGTCTCCAAGTTGCAAGAACTGGGGTTGGAAGCTCTCCGTCATCCGCCCTACTCACCAGACCTTGCGCCTACAGACTACTACTTTTTCCAGAATTTGGATAACTTCTTGGCGGGAAAAAAATTCAATACCCGAGAGGCAGTACAAAATGCCTTTGAAGAATTTGTTGCCTCCCGTCCAGCTGATTTCTTTAAGAAGGGCATCAATAAACTGCCACAGCGTTGGCAAAGATGCATTGATTGCATGGGTGATTACTTTGATTAATACAAATAAAAAATACATGAAAAAAACTCGTTTCAATTTTTTCATACAAAACGGCAATTTCATAGGTAAAGACCTATTATATTTTTTCGTTCTTTGTAGAATTTGTAATATACAGAGTAAGTTTTTAGGGTTCCGTACCAAAATGGTACAAAGGAGCCCTTATGGTGCGACTCAGTCTGTCTGTCTGTCCGTCTGTCACAGCTGGATATCTCACGAACTACTAATGATATCAACTTGAAATTTGGAACAGTTTTTGATGACGTTTGCCAAACTATTTTGCAAATAAGAAAGAAATAAAAATTTAAGCCGCATAGTTTTCAACTTTTGTTGAAAAATAAAAGAAAAATTGAAAATGTAAAAAAAAAAATACCGTTCCCCCTTATCTCCGAAGTTTGTATAGAGAAAAATCTGAAATTATTCTATGTAATAGAAGCTTATATAAAGATTACAGGAAAAATAAAACCATGTCTCGAAATAGCACACTTTCAGAAATCATCAGCAAAAATTACATTAGTTCCATTACCGGTCAAGAGATGGCGCTGACTTAAAATTGCAGTATTCTACACCGCAATGTTGAAATTCTGACGAATATGGGCGAAAAATAACTCAATAGAAACGTATATTTTTGTGTATGGCACATCATGCATTATAATTTGAATCTGTGTTACGTAGTATCAATGAATTATTTCGGCACTGAAAATTCAATTTCATCATTTTTTTTGCGATTATTATACGCCGCTCGTTAATCGTTTTCAAAGTACTTACCGATTTGAAGAAAACATAAATAAATTTTTATTCAGATCTATCCAAAATATATGGTAACTAAATTCGAAACTCAAATAAATAATACTCTTAGTTAATATTGCCAACACTAGATTACGCTACTTGTATCGATTTTTAAAATATAAGACATTTTTCGGTATATCCCATATGTGGGACACCATGCACAGCTGTAGGGTTAAATAGGGGTCATCACTGAGGATGGCTCTTGGGACATCAATCGTATTAAAACTGCTACCTAGTAAGAAATTGAAGTGAGTAAGAGACTGACTTTTACTGCATCCGTATCTCGTGAAGGTTTTCGTAGTTCAGTTAGTGTTAGTGTTAGTGTTGACAGTTGAGGTAAAAAAATCTCAAAATTTTAATTTTTTTTTCTAAAAGATTATAAAAACTAACGTTTTGATTTAGAGGGTTTTCTAGACATAAATTAATAAAAAAATACAGTAATTTTTTTACCGTATTCTCACAGTAATCCGCCCTAAAAAGAAACGGCTCAGAAATTTAATCTTCCCGGACGAATATTAAATGATTTATTGCTAAAGCAATGTCGCCATTTTTATTCGGAGCTCAGACGTCCTAGTTTCTAGTGCTATTGTTTTTGCCAAGTACCTACTGTCGCAGAATTGAAGAATGATGTTAAATGATTACGTAGACCTAACAAAAAAGTACTTACTGGCAATGACCTTTTGGCCCAAGCATTTCTATTCTGTTTTCTCAATTCTTTTTAACTTTTGAGTGAGTCGAGGCCCGGAATGTTACCATTTTATAATAGTACATTATGATATAAGTGCGGTAAGTTGAAAATTACAGCTGAGGCGATATTGCTAGCCCGAGCCGTAGGTGAGGGCTATAAGAAAGCA
The DNA here is from genome assembly GCA_949629135.1 of Eremobia ochroleuca. NCBI lineage: Eukaryota > Metazoa > Arthropoda > Insecta > Lepidoptera > Noctuidae > Eremobia > Eremobia ochroleuca. Next base: position 18,370,757 of record OX451397.1, on the reverse strand, counting down.
GAGGCTGTAATTATCAAACCACACGTATGTCATACGACGTTTTATAACACATTTGTGAGGAAATAAATAAAACTCGTACTTTCTTAAACGAATAAATCTTTAATTACTTGTTAAAACAGTTATTAAAATTCGAACAATTTGTAAAATTAATTATTACGTTGCCAGTTGGCATTTTTAATGTTTTCAAACTATTACTCGTATTATTAGTTGCAATTTCACCAGACCGAGTTCCGTCTTTTGTTTATGGCAAAGGCACAAAAACCAACCAGTATTACTAATAAAGTAAATTAATACTTTTGTGTTTTTGTTACAGATAAATGGTTGTAATTAATTGTCAAAATTAATTAAATTAAAGAATTAAATGTTTATTTATTATATTTTATCTCCCAAAGTTAATTTTATTCATAAAATGCTGACCACTTTTCTGACATAAAAACTCTTTGGTAAGATTTAAAAAAGTACCATTCGTTTTAGACGGAGCATCTTGATAAACCGTGCGCTTTACATTACAATTACGCACAAGTACGTAATGAGATACATTACGATATTGAAATTGGTGCAGTAAGAGACCTTTTACGAGCAAATGTGTTATAATAGTACATTATTATATAAGTGCGGTAAGTTGAAAATTACAGCTGAGGCGATATTGCTAGCCCGAGCCGTAGGTGAGGGCTATAAGAAAGCAGAGGCTGTAATTATCAAACCGCACGTATGTCATACGACGTTTTATAACACATTTGTGAGGAAATAAATAAAACTCGGACTTTCTTAAACGAATAAATCTTTAATTACTTGTTAAAACAGTTATTAAAATTCGAACAATTTGTAAAATTAATTATTACGTTGCCAGTTGGCATTTTTAATGTTTTCAAACTATTACTCGTATTATTAGTTGCAATTTCACCAGACCGAGTTCCGTCTTTTGTTTATGGCAAAGGCACAAAAACCAACCAGTATTACTAATAAAGTAAATTAATACTTTTGTGTTTTTGTTACAGATAAATGGTTGTAATTAATTGTCAAAATTAATTAAATTAAAGAATTAAATGTTTATTTATTATATTTTATCTCCCAAAGTTAATTTTATTCATAAAATGCTGACCACTTTTCTGACATAAAAACTCTTTGGTAAGATTTAAAAAAGTACCATTCGTTTTAGACGGAGCATCTTGATAAACCGTGCGCTTTACATTACAATTACGCACAAGTACGTAATGAGATACATTACGATATTGAAATTGGTGCAGTAAGAGACCTTTTACGAGCAAATGTGTTATAATAGTACATTATTATATAAGTGCGGTAAGTTGAAAATTACAGCTGAGGCGATATTGCTAGCCCGAGCCGTAGGTGAGGGCTATAAGAAAGCAGAGGCTGTAATTATCAAACCGCACGTATGTCATACGACGTTTTATAACACATTTGTGAGGAAATAAATAAAACTCGGACTTTCTTAAACGAATAAATCTTTAATTACTTGTTAAAACAGTTATTAAAATTCGAACAAATTGTAAAATTAATTATTACGTTGCCAGTTGGCATTTTTAATGTTGTCAAGCTATTACTAGGTACGTATTATTAGTTGCAATTTCACCAGTCTCTCTCTCACTCTCTTGAGTGAAAGTAGGAGAAACGAGCAACTAAGCGATGCGCGCGCATCAGCGTCTTTTGTTTATGGCAAAGGCACAAAAAACAGCCAGTATTACTAATAAAGTAAATTAATACTTTTGTGTTTTTGTTACAGATAAATGGTTGTAATTAATTGTCAAAATTAATTAAATTAAAGAATTAAATGTTTATTTATTATATTTTATCTCCGAAAGTTAATTTTATTCAAAAAATGTTGACCACTTTTCTGACATAAAAACTCTTTGCTAAGATTTAAAAAAGTACCGTTCGTTTTAGACGGAGCATCTTGATAAACCGTGCGCTTTACATTACAATTACGCACAAGTACGTAATGAGATACATTACGATATTGAAATTGGTGCAGTAAGAGACCTTTTACGAGCAAATGTGTTATAAATAATATTATGTTTATGTAAATACTTAGAACAATGTATTGTTTTTTTTTTTCTTATAATGTTATTTATATCTCATAGTATACTGCACCTGTTAACGTCATCACGTCAACGCCGGCCGCAGCTGAAAACCAGCGGTGGGGCTCTGTCTCGCATAGGGTCGTGCATTTTGCTGAGCTACGGTCGTTTTGCGTGGATGTGATGGATATTTCCCACAGCTTGTTATTTTTTGTGTTTGTGTTCTTTCTCTCTCTCGTGAAGTTTACTGCAAATAAATGAATTTTCATTAATTTTAAATACCTACTTCCTTCTACCTTTGTTTGCCTCACCTGGTTCTAGATTCATGAAATTTTGCAGAAGATTTCTTTGTACAGCATATATCGGAAAAGTGTAGTCAAATATAAAGTTGTGGTACATACCATCAAACTGAACAACTTTCTCCATGAGACTAACATCGTAATCACGCAAAAATAATCAGCCATCCCGTACATTTGGATCGAGAAGGTATTGAAGTTTTGTAAAATTTCACCACAATTTTTTTTCTCTTTTCTATACATCCTGTATAATGAAGGTGAGCCATATTGAAAATCATCCTGTACATTTGTATGGAAGTTCGTAATTTTTTACTTCTGTTCATAAGTAACATAATTATATACGTATCTATTGATGATTAAAAAGACCCAGATGCATAAATGGGTCTTTAATTAATCTGCCAATTACTATTTGAACTCCGTATTCTAATTAATTTGATCAAAAACTTTCACCGCCATTTCATTAACATAGAAACACATATTAACAATATCACGGAAGTTAATATTGGCTGCTTCAACGCACCTGTGTCAACTAATAAATATGTATACATGTATGTTAGTTTGTGAATGTTTAACTGTCAATCGAGCTCATATTGATTAACGCATGTGTTTGCATCTTGATACAAATTAATGTATAGGTATGTCGTTAGTATTGTTTGTGTAATAACATAAGGCTCTTTACACGGCTCGGTTTCTTTACGGTAAAGGTATTATAGAGGTATGAGAAACAGGGTGTAAAGTTCACTCATTCTCCATAGAAAAAGAAGGATCCTCCTCCCTGGTGTCGTGTCTGGCGGGCAACTGCCCAATGATTCATGTCGGGCCGTTGTATATATGCTAGTTGCGCGGTAAACTCCACTTGCGAGATGCAGGATTTTACGTGACGTCAGTATGACGCGTTGTTCGCATATGGCGTTGTAGGTACCGCTACAGTATTAAGCAATCAATCAACTCCGACTTGGTAGAGTATGCCCAACAGTAGACTGTAATAGTTTGAGTTGGGAAGTCCGAGGCTGTGCCACAACACCCTGTCCTCCGCCTTCCGCATCCAGTCTACCCCAGCCACCTTCTTTAGGTCCGGTCCGGCCATCTAGCTGGGGGGCGTCCCACACTAGGTACGCTTGCCGATACGCGATCTCCACTACAGGACTCGTCTGCTTCATCGGCCACTAACCGCGCCGTAGAAATAATGAGTCCGTTAACAGGCTTCCGTAGTGATCCATACAACACTGATGACCGCGCCTGCACACGGCAAATAAACCGTGGTTTTTCACGGCAAGAAAAACGTGTGTGGACCTTAGGAAAACATTCGACACGTTAAGGAAGAAGAGGGAAATACTTAACTAACCCAATAAAAAAACTTAAATAAACCTATTTATCTTTCTTTATAAAAACATACTGACCTTCTTATGATGTACGCTTTTTAAAATTAATTAACCTTTTACAACTTTTTTGTCTTATGCACAGTCTTTTAAATAAATGAGCCAAGAGGCTTAAAAGAAAAAAGATAAAAAGAAGTTAAAAAGATTTAACTTTGGTGCGTTTGCTCACAGTTTGTCGCAGTAACTAAGCTAGGGGACCAAATGGGGGTAAGGTTAGTGCTGTGACCAACTGTGCGCGAGCCAAACGAGCACTACATCCATGTTTGTTTGTCGAGTTTAGGTACAGACGCCAGCACATCAAGCTACTACAATCTGTCAAATTTCTTTAATAGATATTCAACTTTATCGCTAAACCATTAGGCTCTAAATTGATTAGGAAAATTTGTCAGTTTCGGGTAGCTTGATGTGCTGGCGTCTGTTAGTACATGTCCTTGCAACCCTGTATACAAATTTCTACTAAGTGACTAGAGGACACAGTAAAATAACTAGGTATCTTTATTAACCCTTTAGCATAATCCATACTAATATTATAAATTCAAAAGGAAGTCTGTCTGTCTGTTTATCTGTATGTAACCTTTCACGCCTAAACCACTGAACGGATTTCGACATTTGCCAAGGAGATAGATGACATCCTGTGGAAAGACAAACTCGTGTCACTATATCGCATGTCTTTAAATTTTTCGGTTTTAAGACAAGGGAGGAGGGGGAGGGGGGGTTGTAGCTAAATAGTAACAGCCGCACAGGTCGATCGATCAGGTTAAGCTACGCTTGCCGCGATTGGCCTATGGATGGGTGACCGTCTTTACATACCGAGACCCCTCCGTGCCTCGGAAAGCACACTAAGCCGTTGTTCTCGGCTGTCCTTCGTGGATCTTTGACAGTCGTTGCGGGTAGTCAGAACACCGAGAGTCTGCCAACCAGTCTTACCAAGGGGTATCGTGTTACCCAGTAACTGGGCTGTGGAGGTCAGATAGGCAGTCGCTCCATGTAAAATACTGGTATTCAGCTGCATCCGGTTAAACTGGAAGCCGACCCCAACATAGTTAGGAAAAGGCTAGGCAGATGATGATGAGGGTTCTAAGGCATGTCGGTTTCCTCACGCCTTGAACCCTTTACTTTCAGTCGTTATGAACAAAGAACTTGGCACCAGTCTTGTTTTGTAATTTAGTTAGAAATAAAGCTTCCATTCGTTTTGACCTTTCTACTAAACAAAGCTAAAAATCAACGAATTAATTCGAAATTCAATTTTCGACAGCACAGACCTGTCCCAACCTTTTGTTTCTGAAAACAACGATCATAAATAAAGTCAGGGAAATGAATTGTCCTGCAAATTGAAAACCAATTTAATTTGTCAAACACTACTGTGGATAGGAAGGTGTTACCCAAAGACTATTATAACCACTTGACTGCGTATACAGTGCCCCGACGCACGAAAACTATTAGTATTTTGTCGCCTATGTATAGGCTACGGTACTAGTAGCAATTTTAGTTGTGTCCAAGTGTTAGACCTGCGTGCACGCTAAATTAATATAATTTTTTTTATAACGTTTATGCAATTATAACGCATCAAAATGCCTTTATGCGCGGTGAAGTGGTGTGGGAAACATTCTTAGACATCTAGTTACAAAAAGGATGACATAACTTTTCATCGGTACATAAACATTACGAAAAATTATTTTTGATTTAATCAGATTATAAGCCACTGCAGGGGTCTATTTAAAATGGTGGCTGGGTAAACGAGCACACTTTTTGAGTCGCGCGTTGATGTCTTTTGGAAAAGTCTCGTTCTTGTATTAGACAATTCTAATGCTTCTATCCCTTTCTTTCCTTTTGTATGTTTATCGTAAAAAATAGTGCTGTTATCTTTAATAGCTGAAAGTTGATATCGAGAAAATTAAAATGAATACATTTTTTATTAAATTCACATACTTTAATAAAATAACTATCTACTATTAACCGACTTCAAAAAAGAAATACCGACGAACTGAGAACCTCCTCGGTTTTTAGTTCGTCGGTTTCTTTTTTTTTTTGTATTTTCCGGGATTTTTTAGTTCTTTCTGTCCCCGACCGGGGCCGATCAGTCCATTTCCGGGATTTTTTTTTTGTAATTGATTGATTTTGATTAAATATTATTTCTATGATTTTGATTTAGTATTTATTATAATGTTAAAATCCATTTTATCGATATCGACTATTTTCTCTTAATGAAGTAAAGCAGCCCTAACGATGCAACTTGACCTTGAACTGACCAATTGCAGCCGCGCGTTCTTCCTCATCCCCCGGCCCGCAGTAGTGAGTCGTGTGCTTCGAAGAAATCGGCCCATACGCTCTCTAGTGGTTATATTCTCTATGGTGTTACCCCACCTTCCGGTTCTACCGAGATGACTACTGATAAAGGAGTATGGAGGAAAAAGACATGTTGCACCGACCCCAAATAAATTGGGATAAGGGCTTGTGATTCCAAATGCAACCAACTGTAATTTTTGACAGTTGTATGAAACGCTATAACACGGTAAATTGATGTAGGGTGTCAACTATAGCACTAGGAATTGGTGAAGGAAGTGGCGGGTGTGTAGAGGGACTGTTGTATGTAATTTTGACGTTCAAAATGTGCTGATTCTCAGCGTAGTTTGAAATCAAATTAATTGAATTGGTTTATTCTATAATTAGGATATGGGAATCACTTTTACACGTAATATTATTAAAAAAAAAACAGTCAAATGCAAGTCAGACTCGTGCACCGAAGGTTTCATATAAATTTTTAGGTATGTTGTTTACCACGGGTTTTTTTTTCGTAGTGTAACCACAAATTTACGGTTTTAGGAATTTTTCTTTTACTTTTGCCACATGACATTGCCTCTTGCCAAATTTCATAATTCTAGGTCAACGGGACGTACCCTATAGGTTTTAATTCTCTTAAGAGTGTAAAAAATACAGCATAAACGGAACATAAACGTCCGCATCTTTTGATTGGGTTTTTTCACTACTTCAAGGACTTGCAGCCTTGAGTATGTGATATTAATTTCAGCTTGACAACTCCACGCGTTCCTGAGAAAAAGGGTCTTGACAGACGGACAGACAGACAAGGAAGTGATCTTATAAGGGTTCCGTTTTTCCTTTTGAGGCACCGAAACCTAAAAAATAAAAAATAATCTAGATGAGGTCGGTTTTCTATCTGACTATTCTGAGAAGAAAGGCCGAAATAAACTCGTTGGTAATTTTTAATAGATGAATTTTGATTTAATTAACAATAATTTTCCCGGACTCTACTCATTATCAAACGCTTTTTCTTAACTCATAATCCGTTCTCTTCCATTGTAGCTAAATTAAAAAATCTTCTAAAACAACAAACCGCCATTGGCCGAGTTATTAAATATTTCGAAAGAGAAAGGATTGCGTCGAAATTCAACACTCGACTCTCGTTATGAAAACTCTTTGTTTTCGTAATTTTATATCCAAAACAAGTTTTCTCTGAAGCCCAACAGTGAAATAATATTATACTTTCGAACTCTTAGTTACGAGTCTTGCAGATGAGCGACTTGTCGCTGCGATTTTTACGATGTAGATGGCGATTGACGCTAAACGTGTCGCAGTGTAATGGTGAGGTGTATTTGTTTTTTTTTCTTCATACCTGCTTATCACTGTTTCTGGATTCTCTCTTTTTCCTCATTCATTATGAGTGAAAATTTTGTGCGGTAGTATACAACGTGTAACGTTAAATGCGCAAAACCTCAGACACCCCAACTGATTTTTAATTCAATTGACCTATTTCAGAGAGAAAATAAGTCATTAAAAAAATTGTAAAGGTTTTATGTGCTGTTTTAGTTTTACTGGCCATTCTGATCGTTTCTTGCGTCTGCGACGACGCTTTATTGAGGGAGGAGTCGTCACCGGGCCGCTGTGCCGCGCTGACATTGGGTTGCTTGATCTATTAATAAATAGACACGGCAACGTTTTTAATGAAGATTTTTTTTTAAATATGACCTATATTAAAAACTGGTTCAATTAATTCTGCTCGTTATTCTCATCAAACTATTTTCAGGTTTTGCGCATTTAACGTTACACGTTGTATACATAATAATCCCTGCATTTGACGTCAAGTTTAATAACAATCGAGAATAATAAACCACTCAAACTTAACTCATCTAGGAATAATGTGCTTGATGATGGGAAAAAAAAAATAAAAGTGAAAAATTAAAATTCGGAAAGCATCTTCAGCGAAATAGTAGTAATTCACTACTAAGCTGAAAGCGCTTTTCAAATTTTCCAGCAATTAGACGATTATTCAGTTTCGATATTCATAGCAAGCACTTCTTAAAGTTATAATTGATTCATTTGAAGCGCTTACGGATGCTTCCAGCGTTCTCATATGCAGAGTAATGAAGCGTTGGAAATCTCTTTGAGCAATTATTTGGTGTATGTATACTTTGTCGAAAGCTGGAGTGTTGCTCTGCAAAATGTTGGAAAATTGTACCTTCCTACATAGTCATATCATATGGATCATACCATCATATCATCATCATCATAGATGCAGTGTATGCGGATATCAATGTGTCGCGCTGCAAACCGACATCAGTGCTGTGACGTTGCCTTGGGCGCGCACGTCGTTCGGTTGTAGATGCCGGTCCGAATGGTGGGGGGCAGTCGTGGTCGGAATGTCGGCCTGTGCGGTGGTGCGTTGGAGAGTCAACTATTACTGTGTGTGTTTTACTGTGTGTACATAATAATAAAATAAATCGTTCTCTTACATGTGTTGGTAAATTACCTACTTTACTATTCTTGCAACCAAGCTATTTATTTCCATGTGATTCCGATTCGTTCACATTCATAATACTTAAACAAATCAGTTATATTTTTTTAAATCATACTGAATGTGAAGTAAGAGGGGCTTGTGGCTAAGTAATAACAGCCGCACGGGTCGATCAATCAGGTTAAGCTACGCTTGCCGCGCTTGGTCCGTAGATGGGTGACCATCTTCACATACCAAGACCCCTCCGTGCCTCGGAAAGTACGTTAAGCCGTATTCAGCTGCATCCGGTTAGACTGGAAGCCGACTCCAACATAGTTGGGAAAAGGCTAGACAGATGATGACTGAATGTGAAGTAAGATAAATAACAGATCAAAGTCGTTCGTCTGCAACATTCTGAGATACCAAAATATTAATAAAACGAGGCATTGACTCTAGAATTTCATTTTACTCTTAGGGAGAGAGAGAAACTTTGTACCTAAACCATGGCCCATACCGGCCATCATCACAATCCTAACCAGTCTATTGCAGTCCACTGCAGAACAAAGGCCTTTTCCAATTGCGATCATTTTAATACCACCCTCGCCGACTTTCATCTTGCTATTACATTCCTTCTACAGCTATTTTACTTCTGATTCTGCATCAATGCCAAAATCACAGTGATCTTTATAGTCGTTGCAATAAGGTTGTTGTTAGCTTGCTGCCATCGACAAGTTTGTCAGAATCACAGTGATTTTTATTCTCTTTAAGATAACGCTACTGTTGAGGTACAATAACACTGTGAAAGGACTGTACTAAGGGCGAATTTCACCAATACAAAACTTTTTAGTTATACCTAAGTTATGCCAGAATTTATTTGCAAGATTAGAGGTACCCCAATAACAACTTTGACAGAAATGAGGGTGTGCGGTGGAATGCTGAACACATCTGCGTACTGCATTTCCGTTTATAGGGTAGACGTGATGTTATGTTGTGCGATTGCGTAAACAATGCATACATATGAGATAGCAGCAATCGCGGTTGTTTTACTGGTATTTATAGAAGAGTTCCGTTGTCTATCTCCGACACTCATCACCAGTTCTTTACGAAATTTTGCGATTCCATCCATATATGACGGAGTTATGCCCGAACATAGGTACACAAAAAAAAATAGAAACATCCGAATTGAAGACCTCCTCCTTTTTGAAGTCGGTTAAAAACTGAACTCGATCAGCACATTTAAGCCGCGTTCAAAAGCTCCCCGTGTCATCACATGCCTGCGTTCAGCTTCATTGTTAAAATTGGCTCTAAATTGGCCCTGCGAAATTCAATGCTCCACCTATGACTAAAATTTTTACAACTGGCCAAAATTCTACGTGAAACATCACTGAAATCCGTTCCAGTTTTAAATACTATTAAAAAAAGAAAGAACTGGCAACGCATAAATGCATGATGCGTTAAAAATCCATTTTCCATTTCAGTTCATTTTAAACTCACTATCTAGTGTGCACTAGAGTTACGGCGAGGTCTGAATTAAAGCTAAGCTAGAAATGAACGTAGCTTTGACTAACATTTATAGTTATAGGTATAAAATATAGTTTTAAAAAAATATGAATACCGAGCACAGCTCTAATCACCGTGATTTCTTCTGTTACTGGGAATCTCCTGACAGAAACTCTTTGCCTGACCTTGGTAACGACTCCAAGACCGCTTGGTAACAGTACCTAGCTGTAGCTGTAGGTCGCAATGGCTTCCATTTTGACAGTTTCAACAACATTGACTGCGTTATTTACGCTGTTGAGGAGACAATTTTTTCGAACATTTATGAAGCACTGGATTAGCAAAATGGTTCAAAATTATTCAGATTGTGATTAATGGTTGAACAACATTTTCGAGGCACAGCCATCAGAGTTCTGGGCAAAAGGCAGCCAAACTTTGCCGGATCGTTGGCAAGAAGTCTTAGATGCTAATGGTGATAACATCATTGTCTCAGCTTTTTGTATTGTAATAATAATAAAAAATATAAAACGTAAAACAAGTTTCTCATTACTTTTGTGGCAAATTGATATTTTACAGATCATAAAATGAGGTTGTTAAAAGCAAAATCAAGATAACGGACGGTACCCAGAAAGCCGCTAAGCTTAAGTGGGACAGAGCTAGACATGTATGCCGCATGTCAGATGACAATTGGGCTAAGAGATCGCGGCAGGCCGAGACGAAGGTAGCGGGACGAGCTTGACTTCTGCCGTAAAGACTGGCTGGCACTCGCAAAAGACAGAATTGTGTGGAAAAGGGAGAGAGACTCCTTTGCCCTGTAGTGGGACAATACAAGCTAGCTGGATTAGATTAGAAAATCAGGTTTTATGTTGATCTGAATATTATTCGCGGCCTTAAATAGAAATCTCGATGTTTTGTCAAGTTGTAAAAACAGTGCAAATCGGGGACGGGTCGCTAGTAAATAATAAAAAGTGGCGGAGCTAAACGATGAATGACACATTTCGCAGTATTACCTCGCAAATCCGCTTGTTTTTTTAAAAGGAACGAATATAAATGGGTCATTCAGGCCGCATCAAATTATCCGGGTATTGAACGACACGTTACTCGGGTCTGTTGGTTTAGAATGGGATTCTAAACCGATCAACAGAACCATTGGGGAATGGGGAGGCGATTTACTCACACGTTTTAGGAAAAAATATCAGCCTGTTACTTTCTCACGAGCATAGACTTCATCTCAATGAGCATTGATCACCAAGCTTGACCTGTGTGTGTTGTGATTTCTGATTGATTCATTGAGTGATTTACTTTTTAAGCGACGAAAATAGGGAGGAGGTCCTCAAGTCGACGCGTATTTTTTTTTCTACAACGGTGGTTGGACAAATTTTATTTAGTGAGGAAAAATACAGCAATTATAATAAAATTAAAATAATATATATGTAGTTATATTTATGATCGTATATAACACTCGTCCAAACAAATCCTATGAGCCAAGGGATCTACTAGTAGCCACTGAAGAGTTCCACTATTCAGCTCCTGGCTCCATCATCAGATCAGCTCTAAGATACCAAGTTGTAGTTTTGTCATCCGAACTACATATACAATTAGAAGTAGTTAAAAGTTACTTCTAAGATTGCATATGCGGAGAAACATTTGAAAAGGACTGGATATAGTGCCAAAAATGAAGGACTGGGCCAATGAAGACTGTGTTTATTTAGATTCTGCGGATATTTATTACATTTGTGAGGTTTTTAAGGCCAAGAAACGATTCGGCCACGATTGATTCCAGGGCTACCCGCCATTATTTGTTTCACCAAAAATATAACACCAAAATAATTCGTACTACATTTCTTTAAAAATGTGATATGATTAGTCATTTTTAATTAATATTATCAAAGAAGTCCCTAATTTAATTTTAAGTACAAAATAATAACAGAAATTTCATTAATTGGTATTTTTATTTACAATTTATTTAAGTGTCCGGGGCTACCCGACGTTCGTTCGACGTTGTATGTTGAAGCTAATTTAAGCGTGTTAAAAATAACACTACATATTCCCAAAGAGCCACGACTAAAAACTCTAGTTTCAATTATATATTCATTGCACATACACAATCTCAAACGCACTCTTTATGCATTTATCTCATCCAATTTACTGTTTATCTCATGATGCTTCTGCATATTAAAATGGTTACGCAATTATGCAGCTTGTGCCTTTGTTAGTCAAAGAAAGATAACTTTATATTCATTCGTAAGATTACAAAATTACAAACATTTGTACGCCCTCTGGCATGACATGGCGAACTCTTTATTATCTTTACTAGCTTCTGCCCTTGACAACGTCCGCATGAAGTTTCTCGCTCCCCGGCCCCACCCCGTCGTATCGCACCACCTGCCCGCGCTGTCACTGCGTTTTTAACCGACTTCAAAAAAAGGAGGAGGTTATCAATTCGACTGTATTTTTTTTTTTTTTTTTTTTTTTTTTTTTTTTTTTTTTTTATGTTTGTTACCTCATAATAACCGACTGGGTGAACCGATTTTCATGATTCTTTTTTTATTTGAAAGCTGGTGCTTCCCGTGTGGTCCCATTGTCACCATTTCAATATCTGATGATGGGATCTTGTAGAAATCGGGGGAACTCTTCAATAAATAACAGCAGATTAACTGCGATTGTTGCTATCGCATATGTATGCATTGTTTACGCAATCGCACAACATAACATCACGTCTGTACCCTATAAACGCAGATGCAGCTTCCTGTCACTGATATTTACATAGCAAGTAGTGTTTATATGAATTTGATTGGGGTAGATATAACTAAAAAGTGAAAAATAAAAATTTTTATATAAAAAAAAACAACCGACTTCCAAAAAAACACTACAAAGTGAAAAATAATTTTAATTTCGGAAGTCGGTGTCAAAAAACCAAAATGCGGAACCAACGACACCGACTTCCAAAATTAAAATTATTTTTCACTTTGTAGTGTTTTTTTGGAAGTCGGTTGTTTTTTTTTTTGCTTAGTAATCTTTCTGATTTGTTTTGTATTTGCTCTGCTCCTAAGCAGCATAGCGCGATGTTAAGTAGCCTATAGTTTTCCTCAAGTGTTTTCATCAAATGTGAGTGGTTGACCAAAAAGGGACCTCAAGGGAAAATAAATTGATTTCGAGTAAATCTCGTTTGAAGTTTCGTGTAGAAAAAAAATTCCAAAACTGCCTCGGCTCACAAAAAAAATCATACAAAAAAAAACTACGGCACCTAAAAATATTCTGGTTAGACCAATACAAAGCTAAAAGACCACAGATTCAAAAACGTAAAAAAATAAATAAATAAGGGTTTCCAATCCCTCCAGGTCACTTTTTGATCAACCACTCACAAATGTAATAATTCTGACTGGTATTGGGTTGGCTAATAAGTAATGAGCGACATACAACTATTTTATTTGTATTTATTTATTAAATGAATAATTGTTAATCATTAATAATATATTCACCGTCATTTTCTACTACCATTCGCCATCGATCTGGCAAAGAGTGAATGGCGTCCGCATAGAACTTTGTTGGTTTTGAATTGAAGAAGTCATCTATGTATTGTTTCAAGTGTGGTTCATCGTCAAAGCTTTTTTCCCGTAAATTATTACTAAGTGATCGGAACAAGCTGAAATCAGTTGGTGCTAAGTCCGGCGAATATGGAGGGTAGGGTATTATTTCCCAATTAAGCTCCAATAGTTTTAGCCTGGTACTCTTAGCAATATGCGGCCGAGCATTGTCGTGCAGAAAAAATATTTTGTCGTGTTGTGGACGTTTGCGATGGATGTCAAGCTTCAGTTTTTCGAGTTGATCACAATATACTGTTGCTGTAATCGTAGTATTAGTAGGAAGGAATTCCCAGCTTATTACTCCATGTATATCCCACCAGACAGAAAGCATTACCTTGCGAGGATGAAGATCACCTTTTGACGTTGGTTTTCCCTGTTCTTTACATCCCAGCCACTGGCGCTTGCGTGTGTGATTAACATAGAGAACCCACTTTTCATCTCCAGTGACAAGATGATCTAACCAATTAAATTTGCGGCGGAAAGATAAAAGTTGTACACAAATTTCAGCTCGGTAGGTCAGCTGATCTTTACTTAATTGATGGGGTACCCAAACACTATATTTGTAAGTCTTTCCCAAACCACGTAAATGATTTTCTATGGTGCCATGAGAGCACTCGAGCTGAACAGCCAAATCGCGTGTAGTTCTTCGAGGATCTTCTTCGATTAATAGTTTTAATTTATCGATATCTATTTCCACGGGGCGCCCAGACCTTGGTTGATCGGTTAAGGAAAAATCGTTATTGCGGAACCGTTGGAACCAGCGCTTTGCTGTTGCTTCGGAGACTGCATCGTGAGCTATCCTTTGACATATATTACATGTAGTTTCTGCAGCAGAATGCCCAGATTGAAACTCATATAGTAAACAATGTCGTACGTGGGTTTTAATATCACTCATTTCTTTGTGAACTTTAAAGCACTAACAGTCAAAATATCAATAACGCGCATGAGCGCGACTCGCTCTTTATATACCCTCTGCTACAGAACGTTCTCGAACCTTTCCGAAAATTCTAGAAATTATAAACTAAAACGCTCATTACTTATTAGCCAACCCGATAGTTCCAGAGATTAGGGCGTTCAAACAAACAAAAAATTTCTTCCGATTTATTATTAGTATAGATTTTGAAGCTCAAAATTGCCTTTTATGTGTATGAGTTTGACTTTTACGAATTTAACGTACATTGTTAGGCTTCCGCCATACTCTTAACACGATCAAAATGCTTCGGACCTACTAACTTATCACGTCTCCACTATAACTCAATACGTTCTCGATAGCTACTAGCTACAATTTCGGCTTAGGTCACTGAATGATTAACTATACTTTTTGCCTATTTTCGGCCACTAAGTGATATATTAGTGGCTTTTACTTAAATAGTGTTAGAAGTTTTGGGTACCTTATATTGTGCGTAAATAATGTTGTATATAATAGCGTCTGTTTTCCTCAAAGGGTAAATCAGGCAAGTCACCTATAGTAAAATTTCGTGCTGTCTGTTATTTTTAAGTCCCATGTAATAGGGTACAAGCTTATTCTCATCAACCGAGCACAAATTCAGACTCCCAGCTGCTACTGAATAATTTCTGATGGAAATAAATATTTTTCTTTTTATACTTTACGCATATTTCATGTTTTTCGGGCTTCTGAAGATCCACGAATGAAAGCCGGGACCAACGGCTTAACCTGCTTTCCGAGGCACGAAGGGTCAAAGTCAAAGTCAAATAATTCATTTCACATAGTCACAAAAAATGCACTTTTGAACGTCAAAAATTACAATACAGTAGAATTGATTGTAGTCGCCCCTTAGAAAAGGCAGTTGTTGTATAATAATAATAATAATCCACAACTTTCACACGGCGCCATCTAGTCCCAAACCAAGCAGAGCTTGTGCTATGAGTACTAGACAACTGGTAAACATACATATATATTTCTAAATACATACATATTATAGATAAATTAAACCCAGTCAAAGAACAAATGAGCTTGCTCATCACACAAACATTTGTGCTGGGTGGGAACCGAACCCACGACCTTGCGTATAGTAAGTCAGGGCCACTGACCACTACACCAACAGGCCTGCCTGTATGGAGAAGAACAGGCAAGAAATTCCACCGTTACACTTTTAAAATGTTTTACAAGGTTTCGTATACATTTATTATATGTATAAATTATATCGGAAGACGATGCACATAGAATAAAATTACTCAATCAGAAGAGATAAAAAGAATTAAAAATAAAGCAATGACAGGTAAATCAACTATGTGATATTTAAAGATCCCCACCAAGACCCATCCACGGAGCAACCGCGGCAACCGTAGCTTAACCCGGCGCGGCTGTTATTGCTTAGCCACAAGCCAATGAAAACAAACTCGCAACCCTAAGAAAATATCAATAAACAATACTAGCTTATTTTCTCCACCAACAAATCTATCTGTGTTTCATCACTTTATCGTGAGACGGGGAGAATAACTTGATACATTATTTTCAATACATCCGCTGATTTTGAGTTCACTGTGTTTCAACCCAATGTTACGGAACACCAACTTATTTCACACTGCAACCATTCAAAATTGATCTCAATGTTCTTCTCGTAAGAGCGGTGTTGATGGAACAAGTGTGTTTGTAACTGAGCAGACTACTAGACGCGTGACCTTGATGCGTAAGTGCGTGGAAAATCGCTATCTTAGCTTCTTTATACATTTGGCATAGTTTTCGAGAGAATTCGCAAAAAAAAAAATACTATCTTCGGACGACTTAATATCTAGTGTATAGACAATTTAGGGATCGCTGAGTTGGGAAACTTCGCTTGTATCGACATATGGTACCGTATGCTAAAATGTAGATGTCTCAAATTCTGTTTTTCTATTGTTTTATCGTGTTGACGTTATTGTTATAACTATAAAATTGGCCAAGTGTGGGTCGGAATTGCACACGAAGGGTTCCGTATCACAAAGTAAAAACGCCAAATAAAGCACCTTTCTTGTATGGAGAGAGGGAAAATATTGTTAACACTTTGCCCACTTAACGCTAGTGTCCCACTTAACGCCCCTCGACGTCATAAAATAAAACTTCTATAGTGTCTCGTTCAGTGTCCGTCAATGCGTTAACTTTAATTTATTTTTATTATTTGTTGTTATTTCGGCAATAGAAAAACACACTCTGTGAAAATTTCAACTGTCTACCTATTACGGTAATGGATAGGGCCCGCTGACAGTCAGTCGGATGAACGGACGAAGGGACGGACAGCGGAGGCTATCCGGCTATACGGCTAGTAGGAGTAAGGGCCCTTTCCCACCGCAAGATCCCGTTTTTTGTAGGTACGGTTTTTTGCAGGATCCCGTTTAGTAGTCTACGTGTTAAGATACGAGTATATGTATTCATACAAGCATCCGGTTTGCAGTATCCGGAAAACAGGATGCTTGTGTGAATACATACAGTCCCGGTCACTTGAATAGAACCACTGATGTTTAGGTACGTTTGGGAGAATCTGTCAATGGATAAATTATAACTATCTTAGCTTTTAATGCTTGGTTACGTGTAGTTTTTAAATATTATATTACATGACATTATACTGTTTATTATTTTTATTTCAAGAGTGTGAATAAAAGTTCGACCGATTTTGCTCGGTCACATGAATAGAACCACTAGGTGTATTTTTAAATGAAAACAAGTAAGAAAGAAATGAAATGTGTATTAGTATTTTGTATTTTTTCCACCGTTTCTAATTACTTCAAATAATCGACTAGGCATTGAATCGTACAATGATCGAAAGTAAGCTTGAGGTATCGCCGACCACTCTGTCATTAAAGCTGCTTTTAATGCTTCTTTGTTGTCAAATTGGCGTCCATCTGCGTACAATTTTCTCGTTAACCATCCCCATACATTTTCAATAATATTGAGATCTGGTGATGACGATGGCCATTCAAGATTTTCAATATTATTATTCTTAAACCATTTTTTCACAAGTATTGCCGAGTGAATGGGGGCGTTATCTTGTTGAAAAATAAAGTTACAATCTCTCAATTTTGATTTTATGAAATTCTTTTGTTGTTCTAGTAATTTAATGTATTTTTCTGCGTTTTGTTTACCTTCGAGCACAACCAGATCTAGCACACCTTCACAACAAATAGCACCCCACACCATTATACTTCCTAAAGTGCTGTGGCGACGAGACAAATAGCGTTCATCTTTCCTCAGATCATGAAAGTAGTATGTATAACCATCCGGACCATCCAAATTAAATTTTTTTTCGTCCGTAAATATGACTTTATACCATTCTAACTTCCATGTCATATACTGTCGTGCAAATTCCAACCGTAAGGAATGATGTCGTTGACTTAAAGCAGGTCGTTTTTTCATTTTCAAGTGTTTTATTGTCGGACACTTGTTTATAATCCGTCGTACTGTACGTACAGATGCTTGTGTTCCAACCTTCAGTGCTATTTGCCTTGCAGACAGAGTAGAATTTGATGCTTCACGAAGTATTCGTCTACGTTCTCGTTTAGTTGTGGCTTGTTTCGTTCTACCTTTATATCGTTTTCCATAGTTTTCTGGGTCCTTTAGATATTTTAAGATCACATAATGCGATCTACCCAATCTTCGAGCTATTTCACGCACTGAATACCGTTCTTCTTTTAATATTTCAATTCTAATAATTTCTTCTGAGTTTAACTTCTTCCTGCGTCCCATTTTAATAAAAGTACGTTGCACTTTTTTGTCACAAATATATAAATCGATGTTCACAAACGACAGCGCAATGGTTTTGTAAAACAAACGTCTGCTTGCTTCGAAAGCTCAAAATAAAGTAACTGGTTCTATTCAAGTGACCTCGCGTTAGTCACGATCATTGTAAATACTACGCAGATCTCCGTGCATACGCGCGTATACAACAGCGCTTAAGTTGTGCATGGCTTTCTTATCAGAAGATAAATACACATGTAAACAAACAATATTTATATGTATCTTTTCAAAATAGAGCTAATTATAATACTTTGGTAGTGGTTCTATTCAAGTGACCGGCACTGTATATTTAAACACGTAATCCTGCAAAAAACCGTACCTCCAAAAAAACGGGATCTTGCCGTGGGAAAGGACCCTAATAGGGTTCCATTGGCACCCTTTGGGTACAGAACCCTAAAAAAGGAAAAGGTTTTGACAATATAATGATTTCGATGGTGAGATGTGCGCGAGATCAGGCGTTTTCCATTAAGCAGCAAATTTACGGTTTACTATTTATGATAATGTCATAAATTATAAGCGTCCAATACGAAAAACGAAAAATGTCCTATACGAAAAATTTCCTGAATCCTGCTAAACTTCACTACACATTTTATCCACAGGTGTTGGTTAATGTTATTGTTCGTATCTTGAGGGGGTTGTAGCACCAATCACAGAAGGACCATTTCTTATTAGAAAAAGTTTATATCGTGCGGAACACGTTGTGTTTACGAGTTGCGACGATTTAGAGTGTGTGTAGGCACGCGGAAGCGCCCCACTGCCGCACTATTGTGCTCGTCCGTAGATCAATCGGATTGCTCCGCGAATGGAACGATGAGCGAGCTGACAACTTAAATCAAATCAAAACCTTTTCCACTCAGTGGCGTGCCTAGTGGTTAAACTTAGGGCAAGCAACATACTTAAAAAAAAAAAAACTAAGTACCTACCTACCGTATCGCCTGTCACAAGTTGTGCCTACCGACTGATTCGTTTTAGTTCTTACTAATATTCTTATTTCATAATTGTAAGTTTTTGCTATTAGCAATTAAAATGAAATGTTTTTTAATAGCACCATTTTTTTCTTATATTATAAATTATATACTCAAAGTATTGGTAATCCTTTACAAAATCGCAACTTTTTCATTTTCATATTATCAGTTTCGTGTAAAATATGATAAGACGTATAAGAGCCATCTATTAACATTATTGGCACAACAGAGCTCAGAGTTAGTTCATATTTCACTCGCTCGCAACAGTCGCTATAGGCAAAATATTACAATCTGGCCACTAGATGGCGTACAAGTTATTGATTGATTTCTAACTACACATTGTTTACGATGTTGATAATATTTATAATTATAATTACTCACAATGTGAACAGCCATATCTCTTCAATTTTCGTTTCTTTATCACAGACAGATGACAAACACCACACACACGCACACGGAAGGCATGGTAAAAATTACTAGACAGATTTACTTTACCTTCAGTAGCTTTGATAAAAGCCGTTTTTTGTCAATTCATTTAGAGAACATGATCCTGGCGCCTGCTTTAATTTTTACAATTAATTAAGCGGCCTTTACAAAATATAAAAATTATATATTCTAACTCAAAACGGCGTAATCAGTCGGCGTCAAAATTTGGTGAACGTTTTATTTCTACCAACAGCTGTTTTTCTATTGCAATTTTCGATAATTCGGAAAGCCGTTCTTATTCTTGAGTACTTATTTCTTAATTAAATATGTGTGAATACTTATTTAACACGTTCCGCGAAACAACTTGTCGCAGGAATGATCACAATTAAATGAGCTAGGTATCTTTAAAAGTTCCGAAAAGGCACCCTGAAGGCAATTTTCGACTAAAATGCCTATCACGTAATTTAGATTTCTGAGAAATAGGTACTCAAAAAGTAGGTTTAGGTGAAGTAATGAGATTATTATATTCGTCTGTAAAACTTGAAAGTATTTACCTTTCCGAATAAAGATTGCACATACTTTAATCCATCACAAGGCACATTTGCAAGCGTTTCCGAATTCATTTTAATGTCAAGAAACTTTTTAATCACTTCAAAACAAAGATAATCACCGCAAAACTAATCACAACACTTCATTTCACAGAAAATGTCCAAGCAAAAAATGCACCAGTAACCGCTCGAAACGAACTTGAACTAATTTGAAATTGTATCATTCCATTCCATAGATCGA
Source organism: Eremobia ochroleuca (assembly GCA_949629135.1). Classification (NCBI taxonomy): domain Eukaryota; kingdom Metazoa; phylum Arthropoda; class Insecta; order Lepidoptera; family Noctuidae; genus Eremobia; species Eremobia ochroleuca. The sequence continues at coordinate 18,350,318 of OX451397.1, read as the reverse complement.
GCTTTGCACAGCGACGCGCTCATTCATACTATTTACACACACACACGCTTCGTTTTACGTTCCATTCATAAAAAATCAGAAGCCAGGCTTAAAAATCAGTACAATTTGGAAAATAAGTACATACTGATGTAATCAACAACGTGAACATTTGTATACAAATAGTGACAGGTCCAGAAGCCTCATAAGAAGCCAGCTGGTGCGAGCGAGACGGGACGATGTTTATTGTTGCGTTCTCGCAATAGCGGTATTGGAGAGGTTTGGCAACGGTGCGCGTGATGAAAACTGTGCGGGATTTAAATATTATTCTTCGAGTATGTAAACCTGGCAACCTTGCATCGAACGTATAGCAGGCGGCCGCCCGCGCCGGCCGGGGCGCGCAGTTTTTATTATTCTTATCAATTCTTGCGACATGATTGAGTTGGTTAATTTACAAGTTTACTTGTGTAGTTTTTTTTTTTTTTAATTTTTTATTGTTAGGCTCACGTTTGACTGAAAGCCGGGCTTTTCGGCTTTAATGAAAGGAACGCCCCTGTTTCCACTACACACAAAAGCTTAATTACTAGTTGTGGCGTGAAAAACTATCCAAAAATCCCTAAGACGGAATGCAGTAGGTAATACCTACATTAAAGAGAACGGTACGCAACGGTCTCTTTTTCATAGTATGGTTAAATCGTTTTGCTTCTTTAGAAATTTTGCTAGTAAAATTTATTATAAATGCACGTATAAATGTTACGTTTTTTTGATATTATCCATCGAAAAGCGGCGGTGCCACCCTTCTAATGCATTTGTAGTGCGGTGTTACGATTTTTCGCAACATAAAATTTCTGTCGTAAATACTTTCAGTCAGTCTTACAATCGTTCTTCCTTCAGATGTCTCATGCAAGTCATATTCTTTAGCTTGCTTTGTAATGGATTTTCACATTTGGGAACACTTCTTTTACCCCGTTCATAATTGCAATCTCGTAAACGTAATTTAAATTTTCAGTTTCAATGCCCATATTATATTTATCTAATTGAAAAAAATAAAAGTTTCTTCGTTCTTATTCGGTAGTAAACCGTAGATAACGGGAACTATGTTGTGTGTTTGAACATTAGATTATAAATTGAGATATATTGTGAACAATCGATAGAAAGGAGGTGGACAAGTTTGAAAAGTACCGTCAACAAAATATAAGCCTTTTGCAATTAATAATCACTGGCCAGAGGTGAGGCAAATATTAGGATTTTCTCCTCTTTCCCGTCATTACATATTAAAAACTCATGTGTCAGTACCTCCGGGATGGTTAGTTCTACCAGGATAAAAAATAAAGCAAACCCATATCATAGTTCACATTGTGCCAATTTTGATCGAAACCCGCAAACGCCCCCAGCCGGTAAGGCGTGACAAGTTCACAGACTAACAGACATAGTTACTTTCACATTTATAATATTAAGTTTGGAAATATGGATTCCCAAGGCCCATATATTAAGCATCGGATACTGCGCAGACGTCGCTCGATACTCGCATCCGTTCGGAGCCAAACACATGACCTATGGCCGATTGCCAGATGTCACAGCGCTCTGTGTATATCGTGTGTTAATATGTTTAAACCTGACAAAAAATAGAGACAAATATAGACTGGGGCCCGTATTCTAGAACGATGCTAAATAATGAATGTCGATTTAGAATTGATAGATTTTATACAACTAGATTTTATACAACTAGATTTTATACAACTAGATTTTATACAACTAGATTTTATACAACTGGAGGGGCCCGTGGCTAAATAATAACAGCCGCACAGATCGATCGATCAGGTTAAGCTACGCTTGCCGCGGTTGGTCTGTGGATGGGTGACTATCTTTACATACCGAGACCCCTCCGTGCCTCGGAAAGCACGTTAAGCCGTTGGTCCCGGCTGCAATTCGTAGATCTTTGACAGTCGTTACGGGTAGTCAGAAGCCCGAAAGTCTGACAGCCAGTCTTACTAAGAGGTATCGTATTACCCAGTAACTGGGTTGTGGAGGTCAGATAGGCAGTCGCTCCATGTAAAATACTGGTATTGAGCTGCATCCAGTTAGACTGGAAGCCGACCCCAACATAGTTGGGAAAAGGCTAGGCAGATGATGAAATTTTATACAACTCTAATTTACTGAAATAACTGATTATTTCGTGGTTTGACGAAAGAAAAGTTATGCTACTAGTAACATGTCCGAATGTTGTTGTCAATCATTTCAGCCGAAAAGACGTCCACTGCTGGACAAAGGCCTTCCCCAAGCACCATCACTCTGACCGGTTCTGTGTTTCTCGTATCCAGTTGATTCCTGCGGCCTTCACAAGGTCATCAGTCTACTTTGTGGGAGGCCATCCAACGCTACGTCTTGTGATATTGTATGTATGGCAAGAATGACTATATTTATAGGTAAATATAACTCCTGGCTGTTTTCTATTAGGAATTTTAGGTATCAATAAGAGCTCAGTATTAATGTAAGGAGCAAATGCAACGGCACGGTTGGCTCAGTGGTTGAGCGATTGGCTGCTGCGCTTCGTGTCGCGGGTTCGATTCCCGCACGGAACAAATATTTGTATGACCTACAAGTAGCTGTTCCAGGTCTGGCTGTTTGTGTATGTCAGTTTTAAATGTTTGTAAACGCACCCATAATACAGGAGAAATTCCTAGTGTGGGGCAAAGTTTTTATTTAAAAAAAAAAAAAAATGTTTACAACAACCTTGACCCACAATGTACCAAACCCGACAATTTTCAATGTTGCTTCGAAGATAGACAGATTTGTCGTTTAGTCAGTCAGAACAGTGGTGGCCCAGTACAGCGTGCGACGTAGTAATCGCCCCGAATTACGAGTACCATGATGGTGGATGATGGTTGGTGTACGTCATGGGTTTAAACCCAGTCAGGCGGGTTCTTTGTGCAATACATTTACATCACCGCTGCTCTCAAAACGGAGTGGAGGCCTGTGTCTCAGCAGTGGAAACATTATATTATACTGATTATTTATTTATTTATTAAAAAATTATGCACAAGTAAAAAAAAGTACTGTACAAAGGCGGACTTAATGCCTGAGGCATTTTCTACCAGTCAACCTTAGGGTGATGCAGACACAAAATATGGTAGGTGCAATATACGGGATAGATAGCTAGGAAATTACTATACAATACAAGAATTAATAACAATACATAGATAGATACATATAAACAAAATGAACTGTCTGGAGAGAAATGATCGGTAGAGGAGAAAACGAATCCAGCATATCAGCGCTGGGATGTTACGGCCAACTTCTGACGGATATGTTCACGTGCCTTTACTTTAAAAGATATCCGCCTGGTTGCCGTCCTGATGTTCAGAGGGAGCGCGATTATGTATGTATATGTGCACTTTTGTTTAAACGTGGATAAATGACTTATTGCTCTATGTAATCCTACTCTAGGACTACGCGTCCCTTTCTTTTTCCCAATCCTCTCGATCTTGAGCTAGTGTGAACCAATCTTGCCTAGGCGTCAAGCTCGTACCGCCGTCTTCACCCGGGTCTGCCACTGTCTCGCTGGACGTTTTCCGAGATTGTAATAGTAATTCAAATAGACCATGGCTTATGGCTTGGATGTAAGTAAATTCATCGATACAATACCTACTCTTAGAAAATCAGGTCAAAAATTTTAATTCAAATGTTCTTTCTATCGATCAAAAAACTAACATTCCAGCAAGTTCTACACAAAATCGAGCATTGGCGTACTTCCAGAGATAACCGACTCCTGGACAATGCTCATACATAAATTACAGCTTCTGCGAATGCATGCCGGGAACGGTGCCATATCACATACCTAGTATAAAAATAATGGTGAGTTTCATGCATTTCTCTCTTTTTATTCTATTAAATTTTTGGATGGATTTATTGTCGTTTTTCGTGGTAGTTTTATGAAAGAGGTTAAAGTTAGTTTAAAAATTATTATTTATATGGCTATTATTTATATAACTACTTGCAATGAGGGGTTCTATACAACTAGTATTTCACCAAAAATTTGATCGCACATCTTTGTTCGAAATTTACATCCGACATTTTCGCGACACGGGTATAAAAAGTAGCTTTGTATAAAATTCTATAAAAACACAACCACGGCACCGATTGAGCTGAAATTTCGTATACTACTATAGAAACGTGTTGCTCACTTCTAATTGTATAATTATAAAAATCTTATAAAAAAATATGTAGGTATCTTCCCTAATAACAAAATCAATTCACACCTAATTTCATAAAAATATGCCTCAAAAATGGCGCCAGAATTTTTATCAAGCACTTTTTCTAAAAAAGATACATTCCTTTTGTGACCTGCTACCATTACGGTGACAATTCCCGACGTTAAAATATGGATACTCATTGGTATTCCGGTATCCGCCATCCCCCACTTTAATACCGTTTATCTCGTTACTATAATATTTCCGGGCGGTAACCTCGCTCGGCGTCGACTAAGGCTTCACACACACGAACGACTTTCCAACAACATTAAAACTTGGAACCACAGATAATAAAAATATAAATAATAATTATTTAATGGCATTAAAAATAATGTACAAACAAAGTGAAAAAAGTCGCTGTGGTTAAGTCCAACTACTTTACAACTTTTTGTCTGAGTTGATGCACCACAAACAACCACAGAAAGCGGAGCGCGAGGCGCGATCGTTGGTCCTACTCGTTCCGATCAGAATGCCGTCCGAGGCATCCGAATTCCCTTTGGATATAGCACATCCATCCATAACTTGGGGGATGAGGGTCCTTGAATTTGTAGCCATCCGGTCCTACCCATCTCCAGTCGTCGGTCGTCGTCGTCAATAAGTGTGAGTAACGTTGAACTCGAGAATGTGATAATTTTCTGGGTGGTGGTTTCTACGCATTGTGACTGTCATCGATATCGATGGCAATGAGTCGTAGGTTTTTATGAGTGCTATGACGCGTTTTATGTATATTTATTCGTGCTTATATTGATATGTAATTATGTATATATAATATTATATTTATACAACGTGTAACGTTAAATGCGCAAAACCTCAGACACCCCTACTGATATTTAATTCAATTAACCTATTTCAGACAGAAAATACGTCATTAAAAAAATTTAAAGGTTTTATGTGCTGTTTTAGTTTTACTGGCCATTGTGATCGTTTCTTGCGTCTGCGACGACGCTTTATCGAGGGAGGAGTCGTCAACGGGCCGCTGCGCCGCGCTGACATTGGCTTACTTGACCTATTAATAAATAGACACGGCAACGTTTTTAATGAAGATTTTTTGAAAAATGTGACCTATTTTAAAAAGTGGTTCAATTGATTCTGCTCGTTATTCTGATCAAACTATTTTCAGGTTTTGCGCATTTAACGTTACACGTTGTATTTAAAATATTGATTCCTCAATTTTCATGGTTGCACCTACTACTGTTTGTCTCTGCATCACCCAAAGGTTGACTGGTAAAAAATGCATTAAGTCCGCCTCTGTACATTTATGTGCTTGAAGTATTAAATAAATAAATAATACAAAATTATTACTTTCCACAGACAACGACTTTTTTTTCTATTTTTGTTGGAAAGTAGTATGTATAAACTAAGCCTTAAACGCTTTGAAGGGAAAAAATATCTGCATTTTACAAGTCGCTCTTTCAAACCTTACTTAGCTTTGATAAGGTTTTTAAACGCTTTTGAATGGGATTTGCCTTGATACTTATTCGTTTTTATTCGTGTTGAAAATAATTTTATTGGCAGATATTCTTAAATATTTTGCATTTTTACTGTTGTATTGACAGCATTCAAGTGTTTTGATGGGTTAGTTTTATTATTAAAATAATCTTCACGACTTTCACGACTTTTATTATGCTCTCATGTTAAAAAATGTATGAAATAAGATGAAAATCTAAATAGACGTAATTTCACGACTTAATATATAATAGTTTCACATAATATATGTACTTTAAAAGACCGTTTACTGTTACATCATAAGTCACTAAAAGCCCCACTGATCTTGTAAGTAGCAAAACAAACAAACACACAAACTCACTAATATAATACCAACTTTAGTAGATAAGCACTTATGATGAAAAATTTCAAACATGTTTACAAGTTCCGCAATTTCTTTCAGAGTAGAGAGGGATAAAAGTGGGGGAGGGAAAGGGGAAAACTTAGCCTGTTTATATTAACTGCATATTGTACGACAAATCAAGTGGATACGACATTTTATATGGCATACTTATGGACACCAGCATTCGTAGTAATTTCGTAGCGATTCGTAGCAATTTCGTAGCTTCGTCGTGATTTCGTAGCAGTAGTTTCGTTGTTGAAAAATGTTAGTTTTTTTACATAATTAAAATTATATAGATGATTGCTGTTTTATTCCATGAGCCAATCGTGATTTATTTTGTCTGCTGGTTTATTTTATTTTTGGTGCTGTAATTTTGAAGGAATCTTTCTTAGGTAAGGATCGTTAACAATAACTGTACGATTTTTAGTTAAATCCAATGAAATCCTTTATCATATATTTACAATACATGTATTTACATTCGTAAGGCACTCAACAGAAGTATACAGACTAGCTTATCGTTTACTAAAGCTAGTTTTCTGAGTTTACCGAAGATGAGAACTAAGTTTGGTAAAAAAATGTTAGCTTTTGAAGGAGCACAATTGTATAACAAAATACCCTTATGTATGTTTGTTTTGTACGTTGCACTCATTCAATTCATTCAAAAATCAATTAACTGCATATTTAATCACGAATTACACCCTTCCTAAAAGCTGAATGCATTGGATGGGTGTATCATAACTGCTACCGTGACGTCTGTGACGAACATTATATAATTTACTTTAAGCATATAAAAAGGAGGGCAAATAATAAAAGGGCATCAAAAAATTCGTCCGTATCGCTGTCAATAGGAAACGTGCTCAAAAGGCTGGCAGCATTGCCACGTTGTATGGCAATGCTGATTCTTTGGCCAAAAAATAGGCCAGCCCTCTGGTCACGTGAAGAGTCGACCATCCGCTTGGCGACATCCCGATATCCTTTAAGCATTGTTCTCATGTGACTTCGTGTTTTTTTTTGTTCTCTTTTTATTTCTTTAAACCTAATGTACTGAATCCATTGTATCAAGTTGTGTATCGTCCCCGTCACCCGGTGTATTAATTCGTATACGTAAAATTGTAATTTTCTAAAAGCTAATAATTAAGTGATATGCCCACTGTTCCACCTAGCTCAATGAAACCCATGTAACTGACTGAAGCAGAGTGTTAGCTACTAAAACAGTTAGCAGATAATCCGACTCGGAACAACCTCGTGACGTCACTATTACTAAATCCGACGTTAGATGCTCTATCTTGAGCTTAAAGCCTCTTAACGTCCCATCATAACGTCTTTAATGTTTGTGTTGGATTTTGATTATAGTTTAGCGTCTCTGGTAGAACGTTATTTTTAACTGTTTGGTTTATATAAGTTGTTGTAGTTTAGTTAGTGTAGTTTATAAGGAGTTATGATGACGAAGAGAAAGCATTAAGAGAGAGCATACGAATCCAGGCAAGAACTTTACTTTTTGTATATTTAATTAAAAAAAAAGGGTTTTGTGAGCAGTGGTGATTAATTTCATCACCACTGATCATAAAATGGTGAAGGAAAACCTCGTGAGGGAGCCGGAATGTCCTATAAGCAAAAATTTGAAGACATGTGACATCCACCAACTCGCTCTGGGTCCGTGTGGTGGATTATGGCACGCTCCCTCTCACGGAGAGGAGGTCTTTGTCCTAGCAATGGGAACATGAATAAGGGGTATCCGTATTACCCAGTAACTGTGTTTTGGAGGTCAGATTTATCTGCGGAATACCAGTATTTTACAGGGAGCAACTGCCTACAGTTGCCCTATGTAAAATACTGGTGTTATGTTGCAAATGGTGAGACTGGAAGCTGACTCCAACATATTTAGGGCAAGCCTAGGGAGATGATGATCAGAGACAAATATAGGTTTCTTTTAGATTTTTTTATGGAAAAAAGGTATTAATTAAGCTTAAACAATGTGTGCGGTCGGGGGAACCCCATCAGGAACGAAGTTCCGCACGCATACACACACTCGTATAAAGTAGAAAGAGTAAGTCGCTCTTTCCTTAAGTGTCAATTTCTACCAGTCAAGTCCTACGGCAAGCCACGTTAGGTAACTTCGTTCCTTAATAATTTGTAGCCTAGAAAGGAATAAATAATTATAACAAACCGTGACCGAGTAGGCTTTACTCGAAAATAAGTGGATTTTGCCTTAAGTACACAAAATGAACAGCAAGTGCAGTACATAATTGTGTGTATTTCACCACTAATGTATAATTGAGTATATCGATGGGTCTTACGTATAAGGGCCAATGCAGCATTTAGCATTTTTTGTACTAAATACTTCCTTTTACTGTATTTGATAACGTGCACTAAAAAAAAATACACATACACAAAGAGACCCCTCCGTGCCTCGGAAAGCACGTTAAGCCGTTGGTCCCGGCTGTCATTCGTAGATCTTTGACAGTCGTTACGGGTAGTCAGAAGCCCGAAAGTCTGACAGCCAGTCTTACCTAGGGGTATCGTATTACCCAGTAACTGGTTTGTGGAGGTCAGGTAGGCAGTCGCTCCATGTAAAATACTGGTATTCAGCTGCATCCGGTTAGACTGGAAGCCGACCCCAACATAGTTGGGAAAAGGCTAGGTAGATGATGAGGTGAAAATACAATTTTTTTTTAGTGCACGTTATCAAATATAAAAAGTGAAAATGCTGCATTGGCCCTTATACGTAGGACCCATCGATATCCAATACTTCTAAAGAAAATGGATGTTTTCAAAATTCCTAATTTAAAAATTCGACGGCATAATCAAATTAGCCTATAATGTTCCCACTCCGAGACACAGGCTTCCTTTCTGTGCGAGGGAGAATTCGTAATCTGTCACTCGTCAAACAGTCTTTTACATTTAAGGATAAAGAGGGTTATTTGAACAAGATGTAAAAAAATGGATTGTCGAAGATCTTAGGGGATTAATACGAGTATATTTATTCTTACTGGAAAATACCCATGATAAAGTAATTTTAGACTTGTATTGTGTAAGCTTTGGGAAAATATAAGTCACATCTCCAGGTAAAGGAGGTGTTTAGGTTGCAGGAAACAAAAATTACGTACTGTATGTTTTAGACTGAAATCGCATGACATTTGTCATTATGAACTCGCCCAATCAAAATGGTAGGCTAGCCACGTTGACTCACTAGTTACATAAAAAACAAAATCCTTCCTAAACCCAGTACAATACACTAAGCAAAAACAACACTTAATAAAAAACCTACTTTGGACATAGCAAATAAAACAAAAACTAAAGTACCACACAATATCATAACACCACAAAAGCTTTACACCCTACAGAACTTACAAGTATTGCGCAAAACTTACTTGTGCAAGTGCATAGCATAAGTTGGCGACAAACTTGCAGGCGTAATACGCAAGTTAAATAGTTCCAGCAAGTTACATTCGACTCCCTATTGGAGAGTTTACAAGTTAGTTAATAAGGCATTAATTGCTGAGGGCTTTAGATTTCAGAGAGTGCTGGTTGCCATAGTTTTGATTAGTTCATTCAAAAGCTGACTGGAACAAACTTAATTATTTTATTATTATTTATTTAAATCGAACACAAATGATTGATATTGTTGTTAGTAATACTTATAAAACTACGTTAGTAACAATTCTAATAAAAATAATAAAAAAAAAAACAAAAATATAAGAACACTAATTCAAGAACCTATTCATCCCATTTTTATATCCCATTTTTCGGTTTCTTGCGGGATCCCGCAAGAAACCGTAGCTGCAAAAAATGGGTTCTTGTCGTAGCGGACATAGTTATAGGTTCTTGAATTAGTGTTCTTATATTATATATTTTTATTTTTGTTTTATTTAAATATATATTATTTTTTTATCGAAACGGGATCCTGCAAGAAACCGCACCTGCAAAAAACGGGATCGTGCCGTGGGAAAGGGACCTTAGACCTGCAGCTGTGCGTGCGGGGCCAGTACAGTTGACTAGTAAAAATGCCTATGACATTAAGTCCGCCTATGTACATTTATGTGCTTGAAGTATTCAATAAATAAATAACCGGGCAATCGGGCTTATTCGCCATCACCTTTAAAATGCTGTTTGTGCTCCCCGAATCCTTTGCATCAGGGGTACTGTACTTTTTCGCATAATAGCGTAAAAGCTTTCTGTATCTGCTTCCGCCAATGTGCCCAATGCGCTACAGAACTGCGGGAGCCCCAACAGCACATTAAAAGCGTAAATGTGAGAGCGTTAATGTGGAAGGCTGCATGTCTGAATCCTAAATAACGTGACATAATAATATAACGCCTATATTTCCAAAAGGGTATGCAGATTTATTTGATTGATATATTATTTTCCTCATAACTATTGTTGCAGGTTTCATTATACCGGCTGACTTTTTTTACCATATGGACAAAAACAGGATATAAAAGGTGGACGGAGTAAAAAAAAAAAAGAGATTTCTGTGACACAGGCTTATGCTTCCAATCCGTTCACTTTTCATACTCTGTATTTGTCCAGACGGTAATAAAGTCAGCTGGTATAATGTTTAGGAATATATATATATATATATATATATATATATATATATATATATATATATATATATATATTTATAATTTGGAATTACTAGGAAATTAAACATAACTTTGAAAAATATGTATGTAATGTACATAGATCTATGTAAGCATACCGTTCACCTACATTGCGACAGTTATGTGTGAGTCCCTTGTAATAATAACGAACCTATTTTCCGGGCTGACATAGATGCCTGATGAAAATACCCGATAAACCAACGCACACGATGACACGACGCTCGTGTGATGCATTATGGCTCGCTTTCTCTCAAACAAAAGAGGCCCGTATTCAAGCAGTGGGAACATTGGATGCTGATTTATCATCTCCCTAGTCTGTTCCCAAATATGTTGGTGTCGGCTTCCACTCTAACCGGATGCAGCTAAATACCAGTATTTTACATGAAGGGACTGCCTATCTGACCTCTACAACCCAGTTACTGGGTAATACCCTCGGTAAAGAGTACAGACAGGGAACAGACTTTCAGGCTTCTGATAACCCGTAACGACTGCAAAGATATTTGAATGACCGAAACCGCACAACCGTGATGATGTCTTGGCTTAACGTGCTTTCTTAGGCACAGAGGGGCTGGACCAACCACGGTAAGCGTAGATTAAGCTGCAGTGCGATTCTGTAACCTTCTTACCGTGAAAACTTAGGTGAAGTGAGCGTGAGAGTGAGCTGTCAGTGTCATCCTACCTCCTAGTAGGGATTGACCAAGAATACATTTACAAACATAATCGAGATATTAATAATATTTTTTTTGCTAATTTGATTGATCATTTTATATAATTTCGAAGCTTGAAGTTGTATAAAATGAAAGAAAGAACTTATAGAAGAATTGAAAGTATATAATTTAAATATTTGCTTAGTAAATCCCTAGCATCAGTGGGATGACACTGACAGCTCACTCCACACAAGTATTCACGGTGAGATTTTTACAGAATCGACACACTGATCGATCGTCCCGTACGGCTTTTATTACTTGGCTACAGCACTATTCTCCATCTCATTACAGGCTGATTATGCTACTCCATTTATCTTCTATCTCATTCTATTTTAGGATCGCCTCTTATCTAATATCACTGTCTCGTAAATTCCCAAATACTTCAAAGGCGATTTCATAATATCACTTCACACTCAGTTGGGAGTTTCAGAGAAAACAATATTATTGTACGGTAGTATTGACTGACAGAATCGCAGTAAGCCCGGTGTCGAGGGAAATCTACATGCGAATGAATTGATGTATTGTGACTCAATTGAAGCTCTGCTACGTTTGTATACTATGAGGTAGTTGCAATGGGTTTCAGAATGCCTTATTTTTAAAAGTTCATCTGCCTAGCCTTTTCGCAACTATGTAGGGGTCGGCTTCCAATCTAACCGGATGCAGCTGAATACCAGTATTTTATTTGGAGCGACTGCCTATCTGACCTCCACAACCCAGTTACTGGGTAATACGATACCCCTTGGTAAGACTGGTTGTCAGACTTTCGGGCTCCTGACTACCCGTAACGACTGTCAAAGATCCACGAATGACAGCCGGGAACAACGGCTCACATTGGTTCAAGGGCGGAAAAAAGTCCTTTGTTTCAACCTTGTTTAAAATGTCTACAATTTGGTACACACATACTAGAATGTTAGTAGAAACAAGTCCTAAAATTAATACGGATAAATAATTATACAGTATTTAATTATATGATGCCAAAGTAGGGTGAACGAGAATTTACAAATTTCGTGCAAAAAATATTGTTATTTCAAGTATGAATAGAACCAAAATACTATAATTATCAACTTTCATTTTTAGTTTAGTCATAAGTTTATTGTGTGTATTAATAAAATAGTAAACATAATGTTATAATATAATGAATAATTACTTGCTATTACATTTTTAGTGAAGAAGGTCATTTGGAACCTTTTGTTTTCAATCATGAGATCATAACTAATCTCCGTTATCGACCGATACGTAATAATATACTTTCGGAGATTAATTAGACCCTATAGATTAAGAATACATTAGTTTTGGCTGCGATAACCTGCGATCTTGGAAATACCAGGTCCTTAACTAATGACGCTCTGTAATTAAGAAAAAGTGCATTATATTAATAAGTGTTTCTAATGAGGGTAATTAACATTTTATCATATCGTGTAAGTATAAATAGCATTGAATGGTAGTTTTAACTTCACTTACAATTATTTTCTCTTACGATAACAGTGTTATTATAGTGATGGATAGCTTTACTATTGTCTATGCCTCGAAAATTTAAAACTTATGTATCCACAGCTTACAGAAAGTGTTTGGAATCAAGTTTATGAAAAGTTAAGCCGTAATTTTCTACCCGTATTTACAAAAAAGTGGCAAACTGCAGCGAGAAATAAAAATGCTTTTATGGCAAAAAATGAACAGTGGCTGAAAAATATTTTTACCGTTGAGACATCTTCGGTGCAGACTGATGTGGTGAATTGTGACAGTAATGTTCCAGGGCCATCAAAACGCTCTCATAGAGGACGACCAGAAAAATCATTTGATGAATGTTGCGATCGAACAAAGCGATATAAAGTTAAAAGATTGTGTGAAAGCGTTCCTGAAGAAATGATTAAGAAAGCTGCCTCTAAGGTACTCGTACAAGAAGAATCATCGGATACTATCAAGTTTACTCCAGAAAAAGCGTTGGCATTATTACTTGATGCATCACTTTCGAAACATCAATATCAAGTACTGAGAAATGCAGCAAAAAGTATTGGTTGTGATATTTTTCCCGATTATCATAAAGTACTTGAAGTAAAAAGGCAATGCTACCCCAGCCCCACGGATATTGATGTAACGGAAAGCTACGCTTGTGTAAGTTTGCAGTCATTACTGGATCACACAACCAGAAGATTATTTGAAGTAATGTCTGAAGACGACCTTACACAGATTAGTGTAAATTCAACGTTTTTACACAAGTGGGGATGTGACGGATCATCAGGTCATGCTGAGTACAAACAGTCATTTATCGACGAAAATGTGTCAGATTCATATATGTTTTTGACATCATTAGTTCCACTGCGTCTGTATGAAAAGGAAAATAAATCTGTTGTGTATTGGACAAATGCAACTCCTTCTTCTACAAGGTGTTGTCGCCCGGTACAATTCCAATTTCAAAAAGAAACTACAGAATCTACGAAAAATGAAATTGCTAGAATGGAGTCTGAAATAGCAAACTTAAATGAAACTGTTATTAGTTTAAAGGAAAAGACTTACAAAGTCTACCATAAACTTGTGTTCACAATGATAGATGGCAAAATAGCGCAGACAGTTACGGACACATCATCATGTGCAGCGTGTTTTATATGCAAGTCAAAGCCATCAGAAATGAATAACCTTGACCAAGTGCGAAATAAAACTGTGGATACGGAGGCTCTCAAGGTCGGTTTATCCCCGCTTCACGCACGGATTAAATTTATGGAATGCATATTACATATTGCGTACAATATGTCATTTACCAGTTGGAGAACGAACGCAACTACCAAACAACAAAAAGATGAAGAGAAGAAAAGAATCCAAAGTGAGCTGTTTCAACGTTTAGGTCTAAAAGTGGATTTTGTAAAGCAAGGAATGGGAACATCTAACGATGGAAATACGTCTAGAAGATTTTTCAATAATGCAGACATTGTAGCTGAAGTCACAAGAGTCGATAAAGAACTTATTCATCGGTTTGGTATAATATTGCAAACAATTAATTCTAGTGCATTAGTTGATTCGGATAAGTTTGGTAGTTATTGTTACGAGACTGCTGAACTATACGTAAGCCTGTACAGCTGGTATAATATGCCAAATACTGTGCATAAAATCTTGCTGCATGGCAAAGAAATAATAAGTGTTGCTGCCTTACCTATTGGGATGTTATCTGAGGAAGCTCAAGAAGCGCGAAATAAAGATTACCGCAATTATAGGTTAGGTCATTCAAGAAAATGTTCTCGTCTATCATGTAATGAAGATGTTATGAATATGCTCTTAGCTACCTCAGATCCCCTTATCAACAGTTTACGTGCAGTACCGAATAAAAAATACTATCCTCTTCACGATGATGCCAAAGCTTTATTAGTGGATAGCACCCATCTCTCAATCAATGTCTTCTCTATTTAATATTTAGTTTATTAATATTTATTTATTTAAAAATGCTGATTTAACTATATGAAATTCATGTGAAAAAATTTGATGAATATTTTCATGTTAATAAAAAAAAATACGTGTTATATCTTTCTCTTTGTAAACTGGTACATCCATTATATCATTTTAATAAAGTATTATGAAGAAACGCAACGTCTTTTCATTTAAAAATAATATTTTCCGCATGCCCGTACTACCTGCACCACTGTGCGGCTTAACGTACTTTCCGAGGCACGGAGGAGTCCCGATATGTAAACATGGTCACCCATCCACAGACCAACCGCGGCAAGCGTAGCTTAGCCTGATCGAACGACCCATGCGGCTGTTATTATTTAGCCACAGGCCCCTCCTCCTCCCCCTCCCCCTCTAATTTTAAAGAGTTCGATATTCTTAAATTTTCTTCTTCTTCTTCTTAGGACTCTTGTCACAGCGGTCGTGGTCCTCATTTAGGTTCTTGTCTAAGGACTGATGTGATTCACGTCACGATGTCTCGCCACCTACTCCGATTTCTTGTATTTATTGTGCACTCACACAAGGAATCCCCCCCCTGCGGATTTAATTTGGTCAGTCTGTCGTGGTCCACGTGGTCTAGTGCCCTCCATTCTACCCTGCACGATAGTATTCATAATATCTCTACCTATATGAGAAGCTCATTCTGCGACGACAATACCGGTTTAACTTTGTTCAGGTAGACTTCCAGTGTAACCGAATGTAGCTGAACACCACTTTTTTCCATAGAGCAATTGCCTATTTAACCTCCATACAGCCCAGTTACTGGGTAACACAAAACCCCGTCAACACTGGTGGAAATAATTTTGTAATAATTTTAAATCTCTGAAATATTATCTAACCTTTTACACTTCTAAATACCTAAATAAATAAAATAATAAATGTTTTGTGAAAGGTACTCACAAAACATTTGAGGGTGGCTGTAGTTTTCATTCACCATATACAGGATGTTTGGTAGAAGGACCGACAACATTTTTTAAGGGATTGGGGATGCCTTTAGCTAGCACAAAATTGTTTAATTTTCATTTTTATCATGGTATTTTTAACTATTTTTTTTTGTTCTCTAACGCAATTTTACGTCTTTAGAAACACCTAGGTAATTTTTTAGAACCAACTGTACATAAATTTGCATTGCATATAACACCAAAAATGATTGCGCTCTACAAACAAAAAAGTTTTGACGATATTTTCGGGTGATTAAAAAGAAACGTATTATTATTTCAATTACTTACCGTGACACTTAAGACAGCTGTTACGGTTGATAACTAGGATAATATGACACTTTCTATCCCTATTAGGGATAGAAAGTGTCATATTATATAAGGGCTTATTAGAAGGGCCGACATAATTTTTTTAGGGATTCCCTAAAAAAATTGTGTCGGCCCTTCTGCCAAACAACCTGTATATGTTGAATGAAAACTACAGCCGCCATCAAATGTTTTGTAAGTACTTTTCACAAAATATTTGATGAGAACTCATGTGTGTAAGTTATGGGTTGACTAGATTAAAGTAAGAGAAAGATTTAAATAATAAAGCAGAGCTATCGTTGCAAAGCTTGTGTTCCAAAGCAGACAGGAGACAGACAGAAAACAAAATTAATTTTGACACTTCACGTTCGTCAACATGACAGAATGTTGCGTTCATATTTCTTTAGCCACAGCCTGGCTTCCAAACAGACTGTGAAGGAAAACTACAGCCACGTGACGATGAGTACCTTTCACAAAACATCAACAATTAAAGAACTACTCCACTAAAAATTCCCACTCTAACAAATCATCGTTAACTTCGCCTCCAAAACCCATTCACACCTTAATAATATGGACAAAGACGCTAAAATAATTAAGTCGTTCCAAGAGTTTCATTGCAAAGACTACAGGCACATAAAAAAACCTTCTTTTGTTTATTTAATCAGCCAATGGGCGGGGTTTTGGGGCACAGAATTAGAAAAGTTTTGCCCTTATTTTTACGCGAACAACCAGTTTTAGTGAGAAGTGTTTAAATATTAAGTTTGTTTAATAAACCCATGACCTCGGTCCGTTTCCGAAGCGGGCGAAAGATGGTGGATTTCAAATATGAATGTGGAATGGATTGTTATAATTAACGCTTCTTTGATTGGGTCGTCTATTTTCTTTGCTTGGGGGTTCGTATCCTTGTGTAGATTTGCAATGGCATAATAACAATCCCCTGGGTTCCTAACAACCAATACCTACGTATAAACGTTACTGGGTAATTGTCTGTCTCGACAAAAGTAACGTGTTTCGTTGAATCAAGTTGCCAAATTACGTTTACTTTTCTAGTTTATAGAAGTTTCTCTGATGAGGTGCTCGTGGCTAAATAATAACAGCCGCACAGATCGATCGACCAGTTTAAGCTACGCTTGCCGCGGTTAGTCTGTGGATGGGTGACCATTATTACATACCGAGACCCCTCCGTGCCCTGGAAAGCACGTTAAGCCGTTGGTCCCGGCTGTCATTCGTGGATCTTTGACAGTCGTTACGGGTAGTCAAGAGCCCGAAATTCTGACAACCAGTCTTACCAAGGGGTATCGTATTACCCAGTCACTGGGTTGTGGAGGTCAGATAGACAGTCGCTCCATGTAAAATACTGGTATTCAGCTGCATCTGGTTAGACTGGAAGCCGACCCCAACGTAGTTGGGAAAAGGTTAGGCAGATGATGATGATAGAAGTTTCTCTGATGGAGGTCACAGGAATCCGTTGGTTGCAGACAACCCAAGAGTGGTCGTTGAAGCGATGCTTGCCGGAGACCTTTATCTCGTAGTGAATATCTGAGAGATAAGATAAACCGATTCCAACTGTAGCGACAATCCTTTGTATATACGCATGACCCATATCAACAGCTGTCGTTTTGAGACACATATCTAACAATAATTTCATACATTTTCTTACAAAACAGTTCTACTTTTACCTGCTTGAAATGCTAATAACCCATACTTTCCGCTCAATCGAGAGAAACTAACAATTTATTTCATTCACAACAGACAGCTGACACATCTGTTCATAATAAGCTATTCACAACTATTCACAAGCTTGTACAAGAGGCACTGCAAGCTGATTTACATACTATTATAAATTGTCGTGTTCGATATAGTATTATAAACCACACCTGCCTGTTGTATTAACTAAGTTAGTTTGTGTTCTGTTTACTTAATTGTGTGTGTGTGTGTGTGTGTGTGTACAGTTTTACAAGTTAGCGGTTTTAACATAGCTTACATCATTCGTATAGTACACTCGCATTTCGCCCGACCGACCCTATTGCTGCTAACCAGACACACGTTCAACGACGACTGCTGCTAATTCTACAAAACCCTATATCATTTGACCTGACCTAGGAATCAAACCAACTCTTTTTAGGAAACCGTTTAATATTTTTGCTAAAAAATATTAAACGGTTACGATACGCTAATTCCACCGACTTCTCATAGTTGCAAAGTATTCAAAATACCAATAACGATTACAAAATGATATTGCCAATGTTTTGTATCCGTGAAAAGCCGCCGCCTATTTCGAGTCCCAATCAAGCGACTCCGTGGCGCAACGGTAGCGCGTCTGACTCCAGATCAGAAGGTTGCGTGTTCAAATCACGTCGGGGTCAATAACCACTTTTTGTTGATCCAATTATTTTTTCAGTACTTTTTATTACAATTTAAATTCAGAAAAGAATGATTTAGTTTGAAATAAATACAAATAATTGACAATATACAAAGAAATAATTGGATACAATTCCTGAAGTATATTGACCAACTCCTCGAAAACTGACATTACAGATAAAAAGATTACTATTCCAATTTTCGATGTAATAATATTTGAGTATCTCTCTTAAGTGTCCTGAAACTCATACGAAGTTCTATACAAAACGTTAATATTACCGAATACCCTTAAACAGGAGGGATCTGAAGTGCTAAGCAAATATCTTCTGGAGTATCTTATTTAGTTCCAATATTATACCGTAGAGGGGAAAGCAAACAACTCTTGGACATAATAACAAGGAGTATGGCTAGTCATTGACATTTTGATAATTTTATTTACGAGAATATTTTTTTGGACAGGGTATATTGTGAAGGGTACATTTATATTAATCTTGGATGCTATCGACGTAAGTGATGGAAAACATCTTGAGCAATAAAAGACTTTTATCATAAAAAAAAAACATCACTGCACGACTCTTAATGCGAAGCATTAGAGAGTGCTTTACAATCGAAAGTTTTTTTTGCCGCCTTTCTGCAACTGTTTCTATTGTTACATTATACTGCTGCTAGTACACAGAACCTACTTAATTTATATACCATTGTATAGATAATTTAATGGAGATTAATTCTGTATTTTTCAATGCAATTGATTGAATGTAGTAGAAACAAAAGCCACATCAAAATATTTGTAAAAAATCCCCTCAATCAAGTGTGAAAGCTGAAAATATTGTAGCTTGCAAAAAAATCAATTAATTGAGTCTTTTTTTTTATAGATTCGTTTCACCCGTAGGAGAAACCCTACTGAAAGTGGCTCTTTTATTCAAAGTAGGTACTAAAAATCATATTGATAAACTGTTCCACCGAACCGCACGTTTCAAAATTTTGTTTCAGTGCGGTTAGTGAAATTGCTCAGGTGCGGTTGAAATCAGTGCTCTGAGTGGAATACCTCGATATTATTCGTCGGGCCCTTGTCACCGCCGGCGTACCAGCGGTATTAGAACCAAACGCCTTAGTAGGTGGCGATGGGAAGAGACCAGACGGCATGACGTTGTTGCCTAGGAAGGTGGGTAGGCCTCTGGTGTGGGACGCAACCTGTGTCGATACCCTTGCGCCATCTCATGTCCCCAGCACGGCGGACTGTGCTGGCGCCGCTGCTGCGACCCTCAAGCAGCGCAAATACTGTAACCTTATGGGTAACTACACCTTCGAGTCGTTTGGGCTCGAAACTCTCGGGGCAAGGGGCCCGAGTGCACACGTCTCCTTTAAAACAAAAATCTGCCCTCTGGACACTTCACGTGACCAGAGGGCTGGTTCGTTCATTGGCGAAAGAATTGACATTGCCATTCAACGTGGCAATGTTGCCAGCCTTTGGGGCACGTTTCCGGACTTCAACGCCTAAATATCCTTTTGTTTTTGTATTTATTTATATAGTCAGTTAGTTAGTCTTACTAACTTAGTATCTAGTGTAAATAGTTTATACATACAATATTTATGTACCTATTTTATTTATAATTCTATATGGTATATTTTTAATAGCTTTTTTTATCAATGTTCCTGTCAACCAAAGCACCTGCCATCTAATCTCTTCGTCACCCTTGGTTGACTGGTAGAGATCCGCCTTTGTACTTTTTTTGTGTGCGAAAAGTTTAAATAAATAAATAGGGGGCGAGACTATTGTCATCAAGCGACGACAAATACAGACTTCCGTCTGCTACTGAGAAATTCCAGGTGGAAAAACACAACAACAAAAGTTTTATTGCGCCCAATTATCTTTACTTTATCTTCAATCATAAAGCTTATTTAGTTTGAAATCATAAAACTCGAGTTTTAAGTAGAAGCTTCCTAGTTTTTAAAATTTCTTCCTTTTTTTGTTGACTGTGCTTAAAAGATAAAAAGCGAGAACTAACTTCGAAACTTCAAAGACGAACTCCACACAAGGATTCATCCTGAAAATTGCAAAACTGTCAAATGCTTGTGGTGGACGGACTCCTGTCGCCAGCGCAACACTAGCGGAAGCTACAGACATCCCTACCGTCGCAGATCCACCCGCCGACGCTTGGACCAGTTCAGCGGTCGAGGCGTCGGCGTGTATGTAGGTCCGCGTCGCGCGGGGACAGAGGCGAAGGACCAGCGCACATCCACGTCGCTTTACGCTTTGCTCATGGATACGCATTCTTACATTTCCGACCCTTTAAATAATTCATACTTTTCGGGTTTCTATGTTGTCTAAATTATTGCATTACATTCTTATTGTATCCGTCATCAGTTAGAACTTGCGTTCGCGCTTACATCGAATAAACAAAGTCTGTGAAGCTACTGCGTTCATATTGAAGACAACCCCATACATGCCCCAGCAGTGGGAACATTATAGACTGATTATGCTAAACATGGGAATTATACCTTATTCTTTCTCTGTATACGAAGAACCTTTGTCCTTGTCAGTTCTTAAACCTACAATATTATTCAGATTTTCTCTTCCAAAAATCGGTTCTTAATAGTCTACACAACTCCCAAACGCACGATGTGTAGTATAAATAAACGATGTACCACATATCAGACTCCGTCTGACACAAACGCCGACATAATATCCTAAGTACGCATAACCAATCTTGGCCCGCAGTGAGGAACATGAGGGCCGCAATCCGAATACAAATAGGATGGACACGGGACAGGGAAGTAGCTGGGAGATGGATGAGACAAGGAAAGCGGTCACGGGAAGAAAGACAGAAAGAGAAAAATATCAGCGGTTGAAAAATAGAATTCACAGTGCAAAAGTAGTTATTTTTCCAATCAGCAGTCGGCATTTTGTTTTTGTTTTTATTGCTGTTTGTTTGTTGTCATTTTGTGTATCGTCTTTGGTCCCTGACCCATCAAGCAGTGGACAAAATTGTCAACCTTTTATTGCTCGAATACGAGGATTTTGGCAATTTTTTTTTCGTAATGTGCGTTTTGTTTATGCAGAATAAACGCTATTTCTTTCTCTCAATGGTGGAAGAGTAAATGTAACGAGATCTACTGACCATGATTTAAACACATTAAAAGATCATGCATATTGTATTAAAGAAGACTTCTATTCTAAGCATATAAAAACGAGAATGAATAAATGAATGGTCGGGAATGATAAACTAAAGTTGACAGCAGCTTAGAATCAATTGAACATTATTAATAAATTACTACAGTACAAAATAGTGTCATCATCGATATCTTGACATCCTGTTGACATTTTGCACCCACGCATATCCTCAATCCAATGCTTAATATTAGATTAGCTCCTTAAATAATTATCTTACCCACCCACTCAAAACATGACATGCTTAAAACAGCAGTCCTTCAGAGGTATCCATACAGCACAGTCCATAAATAAACAAAAAACCCAACTTCCACTGGACAGAAAAAACTTCGCTCAAACCTTGACTTCTCATCCAGAAATAGTACATCCGTATCATCGATTCATGACTTATGGCCGCCTCTACGGTCCACTCAATTATTCATGATTTCCATTCTAACGGCGATGGAACATCTTTTTTATATCACTATATATATTTTTTTACATACTCCCTTGAGGAAAGTGTAACTCGATAATAGGATAATCTTACTGTTTTGTGGACTCTTCAGATTTTCTTTGGGTCTGTCTGAGAGTGCTCGACCTTTGTAGTTTAGATGATTTTGATATGGACTTTTTGTGTGTCCGTTATCTTTTTGTATGTAAAGCTAGGACGGAAGTAATCTTTACCTTTTTTGTGACTTCCTGATGTTAAACCCCTTATGTCTACCGTATTTATTTGTTTTTTTTTTGTGGTGGCTATATTAGATCATGAACGTGACGTCAATGTGATCTAGTACAGACGCCAGCACATCAAGCTACCCGAAACTGTCAAATTTTCCGATTCAACTTTGAAGCTAATACTTTGGCGATAAAGTTGAAAATCTATTATAGAAATTTGACAGATTGTAGTAGCTTGATGTGCTGGCGTCTGTACATATCGATTATTAAATGATTTATAACGCTTACACAGCGTTAGCTCAATAGTGCCATTACTCCATCCAAATCGCGCACATTCTTTGCGATTTTTTGAGATACAATTAATTTTTCAAAATAAAAGCATTAAAATTGTAAAAAACGGAAAATTTTGGTGTGTCGTCCTGATTGACAGATGTCAGATCATATATTATTTTACCATGTGCCTAAGGCCTAAGGTGCTAAGTGACCCTATTGGTGATGTTATTCAGAAAGGTTAGTTGCGTAGCGCTCGCAACCGGCTTGCTTGTATGACCCGCCAGTCGATTCTGTAAAAATCTCACAGTGAAAACTTGCGTGGAGTGAGCTGTCAGTGTCATCGCACTGATGCTAGGGACTGACTATGCATACATATACAATCATAATCGAGATTTTAATAACATTTTTTATGCTAATTCTATTGATAATTTTATATAATTTTAGTTGTCAAAAATTAGCAAAACCGAAAATTAGAATCTCAAAGTTATTTTTTTTACATTTTTTTCCTAGACTATAGACCCGATTTACTTAGAATTGGGTAGATTTGGGTTAATAAAAACGCTGAAATTATATAAAATGATCAATAGAATTAGCATAAAAAATATTATTAAAATCTCGATTATGATTGTAAATGTATGCTTGGTCGATCTCTCGCCTCAGTGTGATGACACTGACAGCTCACTCCACGCAAGTTTTCACGGTGACATTTTCACAGAATCGACCGGCAGGTGTATGAAATTAAACGAAGCAAAAGGAGTAAGGATCGTAGCAGGAAGTGTTTTGTAGTCTCTGCTATCCCCATGGGAAGAAAGCGTGAGTTTATGTATGTGTATCATGTTCTGTTTATGGTATTTTGTTAGTCTTATGTGGACTATAAAAGTATGTTACAAGACGTATTAAATAAAGGATGCAATATTCTGTTATATTTACGGAGCTTGGTTGAAACTAAAATAATCACAGACTCATCATCATCTGCCTAGCCTTTTCCCAACTATGTTGGGATCGGCTTCCAGTCTAACCGGATGCAGCTGAATACCAGTATTTTACATGGAGCGACTGCCTATCTGACCTCCACAACCCAGTTACTGGGTAATACGATACCCCTAGGTGAGACTGATTGTCAGATTTTCGGGTTTCTGACTACCCGTAACGACTGTCAAAGATCTACGAATGACAGCCGGGACCAACGGCTTAACGTGCTTTCCGAGGCACGGAGGGGTCTCGGTATGTAAAGATGGTCACCCATCGACAGACCAACCGCGGCAAGCGTAGCTTAACCTGTGCGGCTGTTATTATTTAGCCACGGGTTTCACTAAAAATAATCACAGACTAAGTTTGCTATATTGATCGACAGACGACTGATGCCTTTGAGTCAGGTGGAACCTAAACACAAATAAAAAACATCAGAAATGTAAGAAAAAGGTTTTATACTATTTGTGCATAATCTATTCCTTCTACCATCAATAATAGGATATTTCATTGAATTAAGTAACTCCTTCATTTTTCCCAAGAGAATCGTCGGATTTACCAAAGTGCTCTATGATTACACAAAAAATATATGGAAATAGTCCTCGTGAGTAATATCTTAAGTGGTAGATTTAGACCGTGATTACTTTTGATCGTTAACGTTTACTAATTAGTTGAGGCATGGTAAGGGGTGGAGCTCATCCATTAGGTTGAAGGAAACAGATTATGTGGACTGGATTATGTCGTTCATGGCAATATGTTATTGTTAGCGCGGGGAGCACTGAAAGAAGCGGACTGTTTATGACCGCCCTTTGTAAAATTTCTATATTTATTTCTGTAATTTATATGTTTTACATAATAAAGAGTATTCTGTTCTGTATTTCAGGCAATGGTTTATTGCCGTTCTTATTAACAATATAAACTGTCCCGGACAAACAATGAATACCTTAAGATACTCGTATCAGAGTCGTCCGTCGCGATAGAGTCCGTTGAAGTGAGTGGTGAACGGGCCGAGCTGTGTCGTCGCCGCGCCATCCGCGCCTCAGCTTGCCGATGACGCCTCGATCACGCAGCCTGCGCGTGCAGGCCGCGCGCAAGGTATTGTGTTGGGTTTGATTCCCAACTAAACCAAAAACACGCTAACAGAAAATACCAAAAAAAACACAAAAAACTTACGTTCATTCCATCACAAAACACCCACATTAGGCAAATTAATTCTTTGAGCTGATTAACACAATGAATTTTCAATTTCACATTCCACATTTTAGCATGCAAAAAATAATTTAATTTGCTTCATATTTTCATGAGGACTGGAGTCTCGGGGGATGTGTTTTAATAACACTTTAAAGTCGAGAGCTTTTGGTCCATTTGCTGAAAAGTTTTAAAAATCTCATAATAACTATAGCTGTATATTAATTTCAGTTATTTGGCTAGGTATATATGAATTTGCCAAGATAATGGGTGCTCCCTTGGTTTCGTGTTTTCGATTTTTGGGATTTGTAGTTTTAATTTTTAGGAAGAAGAAGAAGAAGAAGATTTTAAATTATTATTATTAAGTGATTGAAAATTAATAATCAAGCTATGTATTATATTATATTTTATTATATATTATGTATATAACTACGACCACAATATTAAGAAAGAGGCCGTGACTACGAAAATGGCGTGTAGCTTCTTGTCAGCTCTTCCCAATAGGAAATGACTCATTAGTTGCGTGCACGGATACAATTGGCACCGTGCACGCAGCTTCTGACGTTTCATTGGTGCCCATGTAGGAAAAAATATTTTCATTTTTAGTGGACATCCTGTACATGTTAAAGTCATAAAAAAAACTAAGATAGAAAAGACGCTGCCAGCAAACTGACCTTCACTATAATACCACGAAATTATACCACTGAAAGAGCGGGGGGAAATAAGAAAACATCGTGATACGAGTATGTTAACCCATTTCCCGAAACACAAGGACATCAATACACTAGCGGCATTCAAAATTACGTCCATAAGAAAATATTTCTCGTCCGGTCCACTTGACATAACGAACCATTAACTTCTAACAACCCGTCAAGTAATCCAAGGACGGTACTTAGGCCAGAAACGTTGACAGACTATAAATATTAAAGGCTTTTCGCGTGACCTGTTAACAGCAACACCTAAACAAATAATAAAATAGTTAGAACATAATAAAGTTAGAACATCTAGGACTGTAGGTATTAGTTTAATGACTGGAATTTTCATGGACAGGCAAAAAGATTCTTGAAGTGGTGCTAAAATACATATATGAGCAATGTCATATGAAAACATCGTAACTTTAAATTCAATGGATGCTTCGGGAACAGCTGTTGAGTATTATGCGGTCAACATCCAAGATGTGACCTCTGTGCAACTAGCATGTTACTCGCAAAATCGAACCGTTGGTTTCATGGTCGAAAGAGCGACTGCCGAGCGTGGGGTGGTGATCGTGGGGATTCGATTTCCGGGTCGGGCAAATTGTTATTTCTACCTGGAGTTGGCGGTGTGATACCCCTGCCTCGGGAAGCACGTTCAGCCGTTGGGCCTACATCTCTCCCCCCGGTCGTATCAGATTGTTATCCCATCAGACTATGAGACCCAGGGAAGAGAGAGTGCGCTTGTATCTGTGTAAACACTTCTTAATCTGCATAGCCTTTTCCCAACTATGTTGGGGTCGGTTTCCAGTCTAACCAGATACAGCTGAATACCAGTATTTTTTAATAGTCTCCGGTCTCTGGTCAGTCTCTGGTCTCCGGGGAAATTGGTCACCCCGGCCTAAATTCAGTCTGGGGGACTATTATTACTCGCAGAGCGGATGGTCGATAGAGCCAAAATGTACCGGAAAACACATCGTGGGTAGGCTCCAAGTTGAAGCGACACAGATATAGGTCACGGATATCTGCAGAGTGCGAGAGGCACGTGATCGGTTGTTGTAGCGATGCTTGGGGAAACCTACACTCAGCAGTGGATGCTTTTCGGTTGAATGACGATGAAGAAACAGGTGCAGAGACAGTGGATGGCATATTCAACGGAAGAAGTGAGATTATGGAGGCTGAACATTTTTATTATGAGAAAGAGTTAAGGACTGCATTTTATTTCAAAATAAAAAGCAAATTTTAACAAGATGGTTAAAATTTTAATTAAGTTCAACTGATGCATAAACACTGCAAAACGTCGTAATTTCAAAAGCCGTTGTGCCAGATGTTACGAGAATTTACATTTTTCTTTTAACAAATTTTTGCAGTTTGAAGCAGTTAACTTGCACTGTACTTGTCTTTCATTTTAAATCTTGAGATTAACTTCAGAGACACTTGAACATCCGCTGGATTATTCTGTAAATATCTCACTGTGCGGTTATTCTGTAAATATCTCACTGTGTTGAAATGAGGTTTCAATCCTATTGATGCTACGGATTGACACCGTTGAAAGCTCACTCATCATCTGACTTTTCCCAATTATATATGTTGGGGTCGGCTTCGAAATTAACCGGATGCAGCTGAGTACCAGTATTTTACATGGAGCGACTGCCTATATGACCTCCACAACCCAGTTACTGGGTAATAATAATAACCTGTTGGTCTAGTGGTCAGTGGCCCTGGGGTTCGATTCCCACCTAGGACCAATGTTTGTGTGATGAGCACGATCATTTGTTCTTTGTCTGGGTGTAATTTATCTATAATATGAATGTATTTAGAAATATATATGTATGTTTATCAGTTGTCTAGTACTCATAGCACAAGCTCTGCTTAGTTTGGGACTAGATGGCGTTGTGTGAAAGTTGTGGAATATTATTATTATTATTAACTAGCGAGCCGCCCCGGCTTCGCACGGGTGCAATGGAGAAACTGATAATTTTAGAGCCACTATTTCTCGTAAAAAGTATAGGATAAAAAATGGTTATTGTGGGTTATCCCTAAGAGATAGACATAATTATAGCATCGCGGACTTTTTTGTAGACCTTTTTAAGGTGTACAATACTGTAGTACATTATTTTGATCTGTCTCGACGGGTTCAGCCAGCGTTTACAATGTAAGCGCAAAAAAATGTGTTTATTTACGACCTCACATTAGAAACCTCTAAAATGATCAGTGTTTCTCTACTATATTATGCATGTATTATAGATAAAAACCTTCCTCTTGAATCACTCTATCAATTAAAAAAAACCGCATCAAAATCCGTTGCGTACTTTTATAGATTTAAGCATATATAGGGACAGACAGACGGAAGCGACTTTGTTTTATACTATGTAGTGATACCCTTGCTAAGACTGATTGACTCCAAACTCACTTCACTTAAGATTCCACGGTGATATGTTTACAGAATAAACCTGCAGTTATTAGTCCAACTATCAAATCTATGGGGGCTGACAAAAATAGTGAGGATATTAAGAGAAGAATGTAAGTTGTTTATTACCTTTACTTATTCTTTCATATGCTATTATTGGCGCGATTTCCTTGTTCACAAACTAAACTAAATTTAAGTTCAGTGCATCTTTTTCTTTCTTAATATTTGTTTAGTTTGTGAACAAAGTAATCGGCGCCATTCTCTTGTAATGGTTCATCTTGTAATGGTCTTAAGAGATATTTTCCAATAATTTATGTAAAATTATTTTAAATTCTATTAAAATCAAATAACCCCTAAAATTACAAAACCTGTCTTTACGGTAGGTATATAAAATTTTGATTACAAACAATTTTGATTTTGATTACACGTAATGAAACATTGCCAGTACCGCCATGAATAAATATTGCAGACGGACTACTTGGAAGCAACATTTTAGATTAAAAAAGAAGTATAATTATGAAAATGGTGGATATTTCAGGCATAAATTGGTTCCTTTTGAAAAATGTCCGTATTTTCTCCTGTGGACTTGTGACCATTGAATATATATCAGTACGGTATAACAAAGTATCGTATTTATAATATTTAACTGCTTTTGTTAAAGTTCTAAAACACATTTCAAAGGGGTCAAATTCACGACGACAATTCACATTCTACATTAATTTTCTACATTTTCACAGTGTTACTTTATTCTATGCTAGATTCGGTCGATCGTTGCTTAAAATTTAACGCCCCAACACAAAGGCGTGTGGTTAGTTTCAACAATAAAAGACAAATTATTTTAACAAAATAGGTCATCGGATGTAGCTCGTCTGCTTTATACCAAAAGAAAGACACACTTAATTTATGCTATTATAAACAATTTATTCATGAATATATCTTTTGTCTTGTTTCTTGTCTCCTGCCTTCTTTGGAAACTGTCGTAATAAAAGTATCATTACATTAATACGCGAATAGGGTTGCCCATAATATTGTGTAAAAGCTACCAGTGCTTTTGTGTAGATAATTTTCTTTTATTGTTAACTAGCGACCCACCCCGGCTTCGCACGGGTGCAATGCTGATCACTATCACTACATAGTATAAAACAAAGTCGCTTCCCGCTGTCTGTCTGTCTCTATGTATGCTTAGAACTTTAAAACTACGCAACGGGTGTTGATGCGGTTTTTTTTTAATAGATAGAGTGATTCAAGATGAAGGTTTATATGTATATAATATATGCATAATATAGTACAGAAACACTGATAATTTTAGAGCCATTATTTCTCTTAAAAAGTATAGGATAAAAAATGGTTATTGTGAGTTATCCCTAAGAGATAGACATATGCCATCGGGGACTTTTTTGTAGACCTTTTTAAGGTGTACAATACTGTTGTACATTATTTTGATCTATCTCGTAGGGTTAAGCCAGCGTTTGCAATGTAAGCGCAAAAAATGTGTTTATTTACGACATCACATTAGAAACCTCTAAAATGATCAGTGTTTCTCTACTATATTATGCATGTATTATACATATATACCTTCCTCTTGAATTACTCTATCTATTAAAAAAACCCGCATCAAAATCCGTTGCGAAGTTTTAAAGATCAAAGCATACATAGGGACAGACAGCGGGAAGCGACTTTGTTTTATACTATGTAGTGATTCGCGTTAGTACGTCTGTTCTTCTGACAAAAATAATTTCTGAAGTAATTACGTATCTTTGGCTCTAGTATTTAAAATAAATATATCTGCTTGGCAGATTGACAAGCGACCGCAATTCGAGAGTTAAGAACAGTCAATCAATCAATAAAGTCAGCCTATTGCCAGTGGCCTATGTCCAGCAGTGGACTTGCTGGACACAGGCCACGCCAAGATTGCGCCACAAAACCCTGTCCCTATGCCTTCCACATTCAGTCTGTCCCAATGTAGTCGAACAAAACAGTAATATCACACTAATATTATAAAGGCTTGTGGCTAAGTATTAACAGCCGCACGGGTCGATAGATCAGGTTAAGCTACGATTGCCGCGGTTAGTCCATGGATGGGTGACCATCTTCACGTACCAAGACCCCTCCGTGCCTCGAAAAGTACGTTAAGCTGTTGGTCCCGCCTGTTATTCATGGATCTTTGACAGTCGTTACGGGTCGTCAGAAGCCCGAAAGTCTAACAACCAGTCTTACCAAGGGGTATCGTATTACCTAGATACTGGGTTGTGGAGGTCAGATAGACAGTCGCTCCATGTAAAATACTGGTATTCAGCTGCATCCGGTTAGACTGGAAGCCGACCCCAACATAGTTGGGAAAAGGCTAGGCAGATGATGATTATAAATGTGAACGTTTGTGAGTGTGTGTGTTTTTAGGTATGTTTGTTACTTCTTCACGCTCAAACGGCGGAACGGATTCGGACGGCGGACGCTTGAACGGATTTGGATGAAATTTGGCACACAGATAGTTTATAACCAGAATAACACATAGGATAGGTACTTTTTATCCCGATATTCCTACGGAATCGACATACGGGTGAAATCGCGGGGCGCAGCTAGTAAATAAAATACGTGGATATTAACACTGTAATAGTGTAATAATACAATGACAATTTTATCGAACCATCGGAGACCCTTCCGCCTGGGCACGCATTACCGTGGCCGATTTGGAAATGTCTAAATAGACTTCGAACCCAAGTCGACCAAAGCAAAGACAATCTCCACAGATGGGGGTTCACGGACGGCCCAGATCTCAAGTGCATATGCAGCACCTTTCCACAGAGATGAGATGACGATGAGTACGAGGCTTTTGGCTACATTGTATATTTTATGTCTTTTTTATTTTTTATTATTATTTTGTTTTTTATTTGTAGCGTGCGTTTTGTTTGTGCAGAATAAACGTTTTTTCTTTCTTTTTTTTCTTTTTCTTTTATAAAATGAGATACCTGCGTGAGTCGAATGGCAATAAAGGTATTTAATAAGATACCAAAGGTATTTAGAGAACTGCCTACGAATATATTTCAAAAAAGACTCAAAACATGGCTTATTGAAAATTGCTTCTATACTATTAATGAATTTTTGAATTATAATGTGAATAGGAATATTGCACAGACATGAATAGTGTAATTCGATTAATTTTGACATTTCTGTAATTTAATAAATTTTGACATTTCTGTAATTTAATACATTTTGACATTCCTGTAATTTTATTAATTTTGACTAGCCTGTATTTTTATTTTGACATTTGTAATTTTTTTTATTTTTATTTTTTTACTGACATTTTCTAAATAATTTTATATTATTAATAACCATGAATCATGGCACATCCAAAATTTGCATGCTGAATTTAGTAGGCGGAATATGAAGTACTATGAATTGTATTATGACATCTGTAAGCACCATATTTCATGCAAATAAACGATTATTATTATTATTATAATTGAGTGAGCAGAGTTTGTGCAAATGAATTTTGGGCCAAAAATGTTTAAACATTTAGCCATCGATACGATAAGAAGAAAAAGAATACAGTTACCAGTAACAAAAGCCGCGTGTAATGATTGGTTACCAACTCGTGAGTCGGGCTGTCTAAGCGAGCTAGCATTTATGCTAAGGTTCAATTTGGTGCCATCTGCAATTGTTAGCAGTAAAATTGAGAAAATATCGAACATATGCTGTCATGGCGGCGGCAAGAGGCCGCATATTGCAATCTACACTAATATTATAAAGAGGAAAGATTTGATTGTTTGTTTGTATTGAATAGGCTCCGAAACTACTGGACCGATTTGAAAAATTGTTTTACCATTAGAAGCCGACATTATCCCTGATGAACATAGGCTACTTTTTAACGCGGGAAAATGCTTCATTCCTACGGGAAAACGGGTAAGGATTTAAACGGCGTGAATTCCGAATTCTACGCAAACGAAGTTGCGGGTGGATGCTAGTAATTAAATAGGTATGGTGTGCAATCAAACCAGGCAGCCCTGACTATTTCTATTATTAATAGCAAATACAATGTAGTCATGTATCGTTGTAGGATTTCCAAAGTTATATATGGCTATTATCATTAATGTAATGACCATCTCGACTGTACATCATACGCGTCGCTTAAAGGTAATTGCTCTGCCCGTCGCCTATTGCCAAGTGGACGTACACAGGATTTTCAACCTTAAAATAAGTGTGGTAAGAGCGAGATTGTTCATATATACTTTTTAACATTCATTACTATGGAGATGGGCTAAAATTAGTAGTGCAATCAAAAACTTTTGCGCTAGCCGTTATTCGTCGTTATTTTTAATGGAAATTTTAAATTTATGCTATCTTGATGATATAATAATGCCCTCAACGAGCGTTTTATTTTCTTGTGGTTCATAACGAGATGAAAATAAAAATAAAAACAATATGTTAGAAATTTTAAAACTTTGTAAAATATAATATAATGCAATTAAATGATATTGTTTATTCTGTAAATAAGTCATCAGTCGTGCGATTCTGTAACCATCTCACCGTGAAAGCTTGGGTGAAGTGAGCGTGGAGTGAGCTGTCATTCGCTAGGGATTAACACTATTAAGTGCTCACTTCACTTATAATTTCACGGTAGTCTTTTTACGGAATCGACTGGCTGAATCACTTTTACAAGTTATATTATAAAAAAGTAAGCTAGATGGAGTCAAAATTTCTATCTGAATAGGTACCCCTGGGAAGAAGTGACAAAACAAACTCAAGGGTCAAAGTCTCTTTTATAGTCCAGACAAAAACCTGGGCAGAATATGGATTAAAAGGTACCTGAAATGGTCTTTTGAAGATTGGAGGTCTTTTCAGAACTTGAGGAGCTCAACGACTCAACGAACAATACCAGAGAAAGGACATTTGCAAAGAATAAAAGATTTTTCGCAAAAAGTACTCAAACTGCCAGATCAACATTAAAACTAACAGAGAAAGAAATAAAAATATACCCAAAAACTCAAAAAACTCAAACTCAAAACTCAAAGCATTTATTTCAAGTAAACCAATTACAGGCGCTTTTGAATTGTCAAGGGGTCGGTCAGTCAGAAAGATGAAGCTAGTTGCCCATTCCAAAGCGTAGTAGGTACCTGTGGAGAAGAACGGGCAAGAAACTCCACGGACACTCCTTCAAGTTGAAATTATACATGTGAGAACGATGTAGAAAGACGTGCACGTTAAAAGCGTCCGTACTAAAAAAGATAAAAACAAAAACAAAAAAATAACAATTCAGAAATGAAAATACTTAGATTAAAATAAAAATAAGCCGTGGCGGCTAAGAGATGACCAGTCCCTACTGGCGGCGCCCGTTCACGAACATAACGTATGGATTAGCACCATTTAGCTCAACCATTTTGAAGGGAACTCAATGATCCAACACACACGCTACCACCACCGAGACATTAGAGTGAGCATGACATACCCTCAGCCGCCAGGGCACATTCAAGTCAATGAAAGACGCAAAATATTTACGATGTACCTATTTAGATAAAAACTTTACATATTTTATTCGGTTATAAAATTTTTATGTTGTTGGTAAATGTGGCCTGTTTAAAGAAAACTCATCTTTGAAATTGGTTCATAAATCCGAGATATAACGTAAAATAGGGAAAGTTCTATGATATTATTACATAAAATTGGCGTACTAGGTGAATCGAGGCTCAAACGTGGTCAAAACGGTTGAACCAATACAAGCGGATGCAACAAACATGGATGTATTAGGAAAAGGAGAAGGTATGTTATGCCCTTGCATAATCAGACAATAATGTTTCCACTGCTACCACACAGGCCTCCTGCCGGTCGATTCTGTAAAAATGTCACCGTGAAATCATAAGTGAAGTGAGCACTTAATATTGTTAATCCCTAGCATTAGAGAATGACAGAGCTCACTTCCTGTTCACTTCACCTCAGTTCTCACGGTGAGATTTTTACAGAATAGCACTGCTGTTTTCGAGAGGGAGTGGGATGTAATCAACGCGCGGGCTAGTGCGGATTGGTAGACGTCCCATGTCTTCGAATTTTTGGTTCTAGGACATGCCGGTTTCCTCACGATGATTTTCTTCATCGTTTTGAGAGCATTGGTGATCAAATTAGTTCCACAAAGTAAAACATTTGTGTGGGCCCGAACCCATAACCTATAATAAACCTATATAAACCCATAACCCATAACTCGTACGTTAAGGCTGCTAGTACCGGGCGATGACTGCTCTAAACAAACGTTATATTGTAATTTGCAACACAATAGTACAGACGCCGTCACATCAAGCTACTACAATCTGACAAATTTCTTTAATAGATTTTCAACTTTATCACTTGAGCGTAAGGGTCAAGGTTGATTGGGAAAATTTGACAGTTTCGGGTAGCTTGATGCGCTGGCGTCTGTACCTAAGTTTTCATTTAAGTAAAGCAAAGCAGGTGTTTAGTAGCTGTGTCAATATGTAGTTAAACATGACAAAAAAAAATTCTACCATATCAAATAGAAAACAATATACATCTACATCAACCGAGGCTCCAAGCAGAGGTGTATGACGTCACATCCTGCTATTATAGCACGGTACCCACAATTTCCCTTTAATAAATAACAGGCTGCCGGCAACGACCTATACTCTACAGCTTATGGACTTTACATAATTGAGGCTATTAGATCCATCTGGCTACGTGTGGTCTAGATTTGATTGGGTCTGGATTAAGTTTAGCAACAATGTTGTAACTTATTACTAACATAGACATTTTAAATAGATGGAATGTCCTTTCGTCTGTTCTTTCATATTTGACAGTCGTTACGGGTAGCCAGGAGCCCGAAAGTCTGAGAACCAGTCTTACCAGGGGGTATCGTATTACGCAGTAACTGGGTTGTGGAGGTCAGATAGGCAGTCACTCCATGTAAAATACTGGTATTCAGCTGCATCCGGTTAGACTCGAAGCCGACCCCAACATAGTTGGGAAAAGGCTAGGCAGATGATGAATATATAACCATGACGTTACCGCGTCAAACTGTCGAAACTGTTGACAGTAAATTCGTTTTCCGTACGTAATAATGTCTATGGTCACAATTATTCGGTGCGTAGACAGATATTCTCATTTGACGATGCAATGTGTTGGCCATGATGTTCTTTCGTCTGAGTTGTAATTTATCAACCTGCCAGTCGCATTTTTTTAAAAGCTATTTACCTTCAGTGTATTCAGTTAGGGGTAAATTTAACCGAAAAAAAAACGTGTCTGAAACGGTTCGTGTTCCGAAAAGCAGGACAAGTGGTCAATATCGATTTTTATGAGAATACCAAAAATTTGACTAAATCTAAGTGCCACTATAAGTCGGTCGTCCGGCGGCAAGATAGGACGAAATTGTTGTGGTAAAACCTGGATGAGGCTGGCACAGGAGCGTGAGGACTGGCACAAAGGTTGGGCTGTGGACGATGATGAAGAGCCCCAATATATAGGGTGACTGGTAATTAGTGACCGATACTTAAACACATGATTCTACTCATGACAACAAACAACTTTTATAATGGGACAAAAAGTGAAATGACGAAAAAAAAATCAGCTGTTCCCTACATTTTGACGACTCGTACGAACATAAATGTAGGGAACAGCAGATTTTTTTTTCGCGATTTCGGATTTGGTCCGATAGTAAAAGTTGTTTGTTGTCATGAGTAGAATCATGTGTTTAAGTATCGGTCACTAATTACCAGTCACCCTATATAGATTGCGGAAAACAACCGATAAAGCAATGTGTTCAACATTCAACCAAGTCTACTTAGACTAGACATCGTATAAAACAGTATTATTTCCATAATGAAATTAAAATATAATGTCATAACCCAACTAAAATATTACTGCGTATCTGTGTTAGCTGGTAATGTTCCCAAGTGACTGGCGGTGTTGCCATGTTGTATGGCAATACTTAGCCTCTGGCCAAGATAAAATCCAGCCCTTGGGTCACGGAAAGTGTCAACCAGCGATTTGGAGATTTCATTCATATAATATAGGAATCAGTGATGACACACAGACTCGATAATTGCTCAGCCAATGCATGAATCGAATCATCTCAAAATCTTAATTTTCTTTCTACTGTTTTAAGTATTACACATTAATTACTAACAATACTTAATAACACTATTGGAAAAAGACTAATTTAGCCCGAGAGGTGGCTATAACTGGACCTGGATATTGAATGGAACTAGTCTAGTTTAGAATTGAAGTCGTAAAAATAAAATAGACTCTCGGGAATGAGTTCGATTTTAGTGGTTCGAGCTTCATACTTAGTTAAGTATTGGAATTAAATGCTTTTATTTATTTTCGGGTTATAGAAAGCTTTTATTTCGATAGCAGTTTATTAAAACACGGAAATGAAAAGCTCTTTTATATCAGTTTAATGACAAGTAAATTGAATTAAATGGTTTATTCTGTAAATAGGATATCGGAATCTCTTTTACTCGTAAATGTCTTATAAAAAAAGGTGATCTAGATGGAGTCGACATTTTCTATTTGAATACCCCAGAGAAGTAATGCCAAATCTAACTCAGGGGTCTAAGTCTTCTTTACTTCCAGAATTGCTTAATCTTTGCCAGGTAATGGATGACTATGTAGATTAGTGTCTGAAATTTTATTTCATTTTATTTATTCGGGAAAACAAACAGTTATACATTAAAATCTTATACTAAATTACAAATACACAAGAATTATAAATGTATAACCTGTGACATTTTCCACAACATATTAAAATTGATATCTAAAAGTGCGCTATTCTAAGCTGTAAAACAGAAAAGTTGTTAAAACAGAAAAAAGCTGTTAAAACAGAAAAGTTAGAAATTTTTACAATGAAATTAATTTTCTTTTCATAACTTTATTTATTATTTTAGAATTTTAAATTAAAAGTTATTTTCTGATCTTTGGTTCGATTTGCTATTGAAGGATGTTTTTTAGTTTTTTTTAACTGTATTTTTATTCCATACATCTCTATTATTCTCTTCTTTCTAACCATACCAGCATTCACACAGTCCGTCCATCGTTTCTTTGGTCTTCCCCTACTCTTACAACCATCATACTCAAAACTTTCCTCACGAGATTTTCCTCATTCTTCCATATCACCTACCATGTATTTTAAATATAAATAAATTAAACCCTCGTCAAACAACGTTAGTGATCTTATCGTTTAATACGGTTTGATGGTTTCCATCATCATTTGCCTTTTCCCAACTATGTTGGGGTGCCGACCCCAATAGTGTTGGGAAAAGGCTAGACAGAAAATACTAGTATTTTCCATGAAGCGACTGCCTATCTGACATTCAGAACCCAGGTACTGGGTTATACGATACCACTTGGTAAGACTGGTTGTCAGACGGTAAAACAAGTTTTCGCGCGCTTGACAGTTATAATATCAAATTCATTGACATAATATATAACCTGTCATTCGTGGATCTTTGACAGTCGTTACGGGTCGTCAGTAGCCCGAAAGTCTGACAACCAGTCTTACCAAGGGTTATCGTATTACCCAGTAACTGGGTTGTGAAGGTCAGATAGGCATCCGCTCCATGTAAAATACTGGTATTCAGCTGCATCCGGTTAGACTGGAAGCTGACCCCAACGTAGTTGGGAAAAGGCTAGGCAGATGATGAATATATAACCATGACGTTACCGCGTCAAACTGTCGAAACTATAGACAGTAAATTCGTTTTCCGTACGTAATAATGTCTATGGTCACAATTATTCGGTGCGTAGACAGATATTCTCATTTGACGATGCAATGTGTTGGCCAATTTTTTTGGATGACTTCATTATAACAGCAACATTTAGATTTAAAATAAAGTTAAAGGACATTTTGGTTCTAAAACGTTTATGGAGCGTTTATGAATACGAAATTTTATCGAAGGTTTTATAGGCTTATTGAGTATTTTGACGAACGAATATCTTAAGCCTAAAAATAATAATATCTTTAGCCTATAAGCTGTTTTTATGAACGAGACCGTAAGTATTTACAACAGCGGAAGAAATTAGTAAAAATTATTTCAGAAATTCAATTCAGTGTACCACTTTATATTAAACTTTAAAATATCGCTGACGCGATGCATAAGACCTGACATTACATAATCCATCTTCGTGGAACAGGTGTTTTAATATTGTCAATGTAGGAGACCCGGTGACTAGCTGACGTGGCGTCAGACTGATATTACTGAAGAAGGATAGAAGGGTTTATTTATAGCCAGTACCTGAGAAGAAAGTTTGAACAGTGAGAATGTGTATTTTATACCTGTCAGCCTAGCACGAGCGCGCGGAGTAAATGTATCATCAATTCGGCTTATTAGTCGATTCGCACTAATTTACTCGCCCGAAAGTTGCGAATCGTCGCTTTTAAAAACAATTATTTTTTATATAGGTGATTCGCATGAAGTAAATTTATTTGTGGGTAACTCTAGAAATATGTATTAGGCAAGAATGACACATTGTGAATATTGTCCAATGGAGTTAAGTAAAAAATTAAAAGTAAAAAAAAAAAAAAAAAACTAAAAGTGACGATTCGCACGTTTCTGACGAGTAAATTCGTGTGAATCCACCAATAAGCCGTAAATTCGAACGATTTTGAAAATACTAGGTATCTGTTAATATTTATATGGTATAGGTATTTCGCCGCCTTTTTAAAGAGTTTAAATAGGTCTTTGCTTAGGAATAGTTTTTAAAACAATGATTGTTGGACTATTTCAGTGCAATGTTATTAGTTTAGTTTCAAAGTGAACTACATAAAACTGGGGCTTAGGTACTAATGAATAGTAACTAATTAATTAGTAAGCACCAGTTTTATGTAACAAGGTAAGTCTGTTTTTTTTTTTATCTAAACAATGGATTCTTATAAACTTCTGACTGCGTTTAACTAATATACCCTGGGCTGTTACGGAGCATTTTCTTAAACCCAAACCGATTAATCTCAGAACCATCGATATCCAGTAGAAATAACCTTTTAATATGCTTGAAAATATGAAACCCGTAGGTACCACATGCTTCTTTATTTAGGTACCTACATAAATACACGGGGGTGGCAGAAGCTACAAAACGACACTGAGGCACTATTTTTCCATACTCTTTTATGTTCTTCTAATATCACGTTTCCAACACTAAATGCTATCAAAACAAACTACTACACGTTGTACCAGCGTGTTACATATTATATTCTACCCAGCATAGAGTCGTTTCCCCTGTATTCTCGTTAAGCGAGCAAGAAAATGAGCACTGTAAGCGTTGCGAACATAAAATTTAAAAAGCAAACTTGCAACAACACGTAAAGTTATGTTTAAAATGCAAATAAAATACTTTTTAAGCTATAACAAAAATAAAACGGAGTTATCACTTCGTAAATGCTGTAAAATGTTACCGCAGAAAAATGTTAGTATGTATTTTATTAGGTTGGCAAGTAGACATTTTCAGAATTATCTAGTTTTTTTTTTTATTTCTTCATTGCATGTTCTTGCACGTTCTTTTGACGAAAGTATTAAAGTGGATGAAATTTTCTGCCACGTTTCATAACGCTTCCAACATCGAAGGCATACACATCGAAATAATAGATTTTTCAAGAGAATAAATCAGACTGTTGTTATTTCACAAATGCCGATTCGGACATTCAGCAGCGGATGTGGCAAGAAACATATGTTAATCGATGGGAGATTCTACGGTCACTTATTACACAGCTAAAAATTGGTTAGATAAATTCGACACGGGAGACTACAGCTTAAAAGATTCACCTCTCCCCGGCCCTGTTGTTCAGATTGACTTAGAACGATTACGACAACTCATCGGACCTGATCCCCGTTTTTCGACACGAGCACTAGCAGAAAAACTCGGCTGCGCTCATACCACCGTAGAAAATCATGTTGATGAAAAATAGTTTGTTATCATGATAATAAATACGAGTATAAATGTTTTCTTTGATATAAATGTGAAAATTTCAACTTGCCAAACTAATACTAAGTATTTTTGCGTAGAATTTATTGAGGTGACAAGGAGAGTGGTTTTAACTGTGACGGTGGTTAAACAATTAATATAGAAGTGGAATGAAAAGTCAGAAGACTCCCCAAGAATCACTCTAATTCTCTTATCTCAATTTATTTGGGATCGGCGTAACATTTTTTTTTTTTTTTCATACTTCTCTATTAGACGTCATCTTGGTAGTATCTATAGGTAACAGTGATCACCGTTTTAACCTGGCTGACGATATTCCTTAGCCAGGTTCTAGAGGTCAGATGGCAGTCGCTCCGAGTAGAAATTTAATATTCAACCCGCATCAGGATAAAAATCTGGGTTAAAGTCGACTCGCATAGTTTACGCTATGCGGATGACAGCAAATAATATTGAGTTTTAGACGCAATTTACAAGAAAATCTGGAAATTTGCGACACGACAGTGATCGATTGCCTCGAGTTTCACTTAAAACCTTATTTCAATTCTGGTAATTTTAAGAACGTTTACAGTCTGACCTCAGTGTAAACAAAATATAATATTATAGTATAAGGCTCCTCCTCTTTGAGCAGTTTGCCGTCCGGTAAGGACTAGGCCCGGGTCGACAGCGCGTTGTGTTCAACGCGCGCCTCAAAGAGATATCAGCAGTAACTGACGGGGTCCGCTAGGGCCGATGCCTGCCAGGGTCGCGGATTGTTCGAAAGAGTTACCGTGACCCTTAGCACAGGCAACTGAAGGAACACGGGTGGGTTTTAGTCAGTAAAAGTCTGACATGCCCTCCCGCTCCGCCTAGAGCGGGAGAAGTTATTTGATAATTTCCCACCCAAAAAAAACCTCTTTATTCCTCTAATTTCCCTACATTTTTGATAAGTTTTTAACATTGATTGTCGCTGGTATGAGATTGCGAATAGATTTTGAACATCTTTAATTACGGGAATATACCTTCTGACTGCTTGTTGTATACGCATTACAAATGTTAATTCAATACATCTGCAAGTCGATTCTGTAAAAATCTCACTGTGCTAACTTGCGTGGAGTGAGCTGTCAGTGTCATCCCACTGATGCTAGGGGTTGACTAAGCAAACATTTACAATCATAATCGAGATTTTAATAATATTTTGTATGCTAATTCTATTGATCATTTTAAATAATTTCAAAACTAGTATTTTCGTTGTCGATCCCTAGTATCAGGTGGGATGACACTGACAGCTCACTCCACACTCACTTCAACTAAGTTTTCACGTTGAGATGGTTACAGAATCGCACGGCTGTACAGAAATCTTCTAACTTAAAATGCACGCCCCTATTGGACAATCTTACTATGAAAAGAAATAAGTTATTCTTGTCTACATATAACATTCTTATCGTCTACCAAAATCCACGTACAGTCAACCGCACATCAGTGGTAACACTTACACTACAAAAATCCTCCTTCCTGCTACGACATAAAGGGGACGTCAATGTCAAATTCTTACCACTGATATGCGATTGACTGTACTATGTTTACCATACTATCCCTTCCGTAAT
The DNA here is from genome assembly GCA_949629135.1 of Eremobia ochroleuca. Taxonomy (NCBI): domain Eukaryota; kingdom Metazoa; phylum Arthropoda; class Insecta; order Lepidoptera; family Noctuidae; genus Eremobia; species Eremobia ochroleuca. The sequence goes on along the minus strand of OX451397.1, from coordinate 18,309,065 downwards.
TCACAATTTTATATACACACAAAACGCGTATCTATAAACCCGCAGTTTTCTACTACATAGGATTTACGACTACAAGTCGTAAGTCGCAAGTCAACGTGTACAAGATACAAAAGTAATAGAATCTTATCGAGTTCGATCTTACAACGTCAACAAACATCCGTAATAAGGACGCTATGTTTCATTTTACGTCAGCTATCAAATTGGTAGGGCTATTGTGTAACGTGATATTGTGAGCAGCTGGTCGATTCTGTAAAAATCTTACCGTGAAATCATAAGTGAAGTGAGCACTTAATAGTGTTAATCCCTAGCGAATGACAGCTCACTCCACGCTCACTTCACCGAAGCTTTCACAGTGAGATGGTTACAGAATCGCACGGCAGTAGTGACAGAATCGAATGCAAATGGACTTCATTATAAAGCTTGTGACAATCATTGAGCACCATGTATCTATCAAATACAGTCTGGCCGTCGAGAGAATGCGTTCTTGACGCCTGTCAGTTTCGTACAAATGAATACGTGTTTTGCGAACTTGATCTTTATTAGCTACTAGAATAGTCGTACTGACAGGTGTCAGAGACGTATTCTCTCGGCGGCCGGACAATAATTAATTTATCTGTCATTGCTTCATTTCGAATTGTGTTTGTCTAAAGTGGTAGAGTAATTATATTCCACTAATTGTATAATTATTGTATTCACAATGTTATAAAACATTTTAAAAGGCGAACTGTGTAGGTTCTTGCCCATTCTTCTCCATATGAAACTACCTTTTGGAAGGGGTAACTAGAATTAATTATATTTTCTTTTTTTTCAAAAGTGCCATTTATTTGAAATAAATTATTTGACATTGACTTCATTAAAAAACTAATAGCTTCCTCATCTGTCTGCTCTTATCCCCATTTATTTTAAATTTTCGCACCGTATTATCTTCTTTCATACTATTTAATCATTTTCATCATTTTATTAGTTGCTATCTCACCACTCTCCCCATTTCTAAGCAATATTTAAAAAGCTAATCGCTGAATCTTAATCATTTTTCGATCTCAAGGATTTCGAGAAAATATACAAAACAATCGTAATGCTTCCATTGCATTCCTCAATCCTTCAAGTTATTCACCGCAACACAACTGTAAAACAACCGCTGTAGTATCTGTTTGCAAGATAGCAACACGAATATTATTTATTTATTTATTTATTGGTCTATCTACAATTGTTACACTTTTAAATCTAATAATACGAGCTAAAATACACACCAAGTGTACAATATGATGCGATAGACACAGCATGCATGAACTTAACTAAAAAATAATGAATTAAAGTAGTTGTACAGTTTTATACATTCTTAATATCTAAGCAGTTGAATATAGTATATTTAGCAACTCGAGCTACTCGTCTTGTTCTAACACACAACGACACAATATTCCATTGATTTACCTAATCAAGCGAACAAAACTAGAAACAGCAAATGCTTAGATTCGCTATACTCACTTAGAGTTTTTCAAAGTTTTTGAGTCTATCAATAAGTACCTGAGTTTATAAATATAACCCACACTATAAGAGATTGCGATGAATTTTTAACACCTTAAAATTGTGCCTTATGTACAATATAACAATATTACAATCGACGTCCATTTTATTTACACAATACCCTTGCTGTGGTTCTTGAAGGAACCTAAACAAGTATGGCTACCGCTCGCAAACAGCGCTGGTGTTTGGAGCTGGCTTTTTTATGGCGTGGCGGAAATAAAGCCACGAAACACTTCCGTGAGAGGCGGTATAAGGTGCGAGAGACAAGGAGAAGTAAAAAGATTAAAATTGAATGGAAATACAGTGTTAAACACACAAACACAATGATTTATACAACGTGTAACGTTAAATGCGCAAAACCTCATACACGCCAACTGATTTTTAATTCAATTGAGCTATTTCAGAGAGAAAATAAGTCATAAAAAAATTTGTAAAGGTTTTATGTGCTGTTTTAGTTTTACTGGCCATTCTGATCGTTTCTTGCGTCTGCGACGACGCTTTATAGAGGGAGGAGTCGTTACCGCGTCGCTGCGCTGCGCTGACCCTGGCTTGCTTGACCTATTGATAAATAGACACGGCAAAGTTTTTAATGAAGATTTTTTGAAAAATGTGTCCTATATTAAAAAGTGGTTCAATTAATTCTGCTCGTTATTCTGATCAAACTATTTTCAGGTTTTGCGCATTTAACGTTAACGTTGTATATTATTGTGTGCATTAAGTCTAGCCTACGTGTTTCAAAGCGGTTTCAGATTTTATTCAAATAAACTCAACAATAATAATAATTAATATAGGTACGTTTGAAGTATCCTGGACAGTCAACTATATTACTATTTATTACTTATTATTATTTATTTATTTATTAATTCAACATCACTATCATTACAGGAATTTCCTAATTCAATAGTGTGGCCACAATTAGAGTTTTATTATTTACCATAACATATAATGTACAGACGCCAGCACATCAAGCTACCCGAAACTGTCAGATTTTCCCAATCAACTTTCAACCTTATGCTTTAGCCTTAAAGTTGAAAATCTATTAAAGAAATCTGACTGATTGTAGTAGCTTGATGTGCTGGCGTCTGTACATCGTGGTTTTTGTGAACTCACTCAGAGAACAAGTAAAAAGATCTATCCCGTCTGCTACGTCATTAAGTACACGCAAGGTGCGCGTTATAGGAGCTTTACCCAGTACATTGGTCCTACTACTGGGCACCGCCAATAGACGTGGCTGTCGCCTTCGCAATACATAATTGTCGGGCAGACACAGGTTTATTTCTTTTAGAATACCTGGGTTTGAAGTCTTGCCACGTAATAATTTAAAAATATAGGCATTACTTTAATTTTAGTTAGTTAGTCTTTTAATTTAGTATCTAGTTAGTTGGAAGATTATGAAAATAAATGATTGATCTATTATTTTTCATATTTAGAAGTGTTCGCGCGCGAACGCATGGGACCACGGCAGACGAAAGCGGGAAGGGGAGGCGCGCGGGACGGAGAGGGGACGCGCGCGCGCGACCGCGGCCCGGCCGCCCGCGCGACTCGCCGCTCGCCAGTGACCGTTAGATCTCGCAAGCGAGTGGGCATTATATCCTGTTACCAACTGATGTAGTTAAGAATTTATTATAACATCACAGTATTACAGTCCACTTAGTTTGATTGAACACCATCCCAAACAAGAAGAATAAGTAAAGAAAAAGAGTTAGCTCGGGCAAGGCACGTCTAGACACGTAGGTAAGAGTAATTATTTGAGGAATAATTATCTTATCACTGTGACATCTACCAACCGGTACTGGGGCCACTCCCTCTTGAAGAAAGTATGCCTGTGTCCCAGCATTGGGAGAATTATAGGTTCATTATGCTTATCCTATCTCTACAAGTATGTGTTGCATTAGAGTAACTTAGAGCTTCCGATCCTTCTACTACTTTGCCAATTGACTCAATTGTTTTATCATGTCATAAGTTATACTCATAAGGCCTTATTTAAAAAAAAAGGTTTATCTTTAGGCCCAGGTTCAAACCATCGAGCCATATTTAAATTACGAACTTTATTCCTAGAAAGTTAAAGTTCTTATTACAAAAACTGACGTTAAACCCGAGTCGCAGTTGTCAATTTTGCATTAAGATCTTTACGGCCGTCGGAATAAAGTTCAAAATACAGTAACTGGCTAGAAAGTTTAGTCTAGGTCTAAAGTTAGAACTCAATTTGTAATAAGACGGTAAATGTCACGTTACAAGAGCTAAAGATTATGAAACTATTATTTATGTTTAGCCTACCCTATCCCATTATGGGCCTCCTTTCCACTCCTCTCTGTCTGGAGCTAGTGCGGACCATTCCTATCATGAGGCATCAAGCTCGTCCCGCCATCTTCTCCTGGGTCTTCCTCGATGTCACCGGGCGTTTTCTGGAATCCAAATGGTGGTAGATTTGGCCCATGACTTGAAATTAAACTACTGATTATAAACAAAGTAATCGGTTTTCCATGCTTTTTGAAACCATTTTCTGCAAGTTTCTTACGTATAAAAAAACAGACACGCAAGACATTTAAGCTGACAAAGTAGGTATGTAACGTCTTTTGTTCAAGCTGGGGTTCAGCACTAATGTTAAATTTACAAAAGACGGACCCCAAAAAAACCTGCCCGTCACCACTTTATAATGATATAATTTCTTGCTTCCCCACCTCGTAGCATCGCATTGCCAGCCCGCACTTTTACATTGTTTTAACTCAGCATTGTTTTTTCTTGGCTTCAAAGTGCCGTGATGTAGCATCACGGCACTGTGGAGCCTATAGCTCTGTTCTACAATTGCGATTCTTCTTCTTCTTCTTCTTCAGCCTTTCGCCACCCAATGCTGAGTGTAGGCATCCTGCAATGCACGACACTCTTTTCTATCTCTAGCCTTTCTAAGCCTTTACGCTTTTAAATGCAAAAAGAAATGCTCAAATCCGACTGGTAGTGCTACAGATAAGCGCGTTCAAACAAACAAACTCCAGCTTTATTATTAGTACACGGAGAGAAAAATCTTAGAAAAAATACTGTGCTGTCTCATAATCTGAGTGCATTTGAGTGGTAATGGAAAAATTGCCATGCTAGCACAGTAAAAATTCTCATGCTGTACAGTAAAATTTATTGGACAAATAGTGAATTTTTCCCAATCTCACTCCGAAAATTTTCTGTAGATGTCACTTGCACTCACTTTACAGTGACGAGCACAGTAATTTTTCTAAGAATTTTCTCTCCGTGTAGTAATAGTTTCTAACCTCTGCAAGTGTAACTGAAACTAACTGAAACGTGTAATATATAAAAATGCCTTTTCCTATACCTTGGACCACGCGCCAAGCCGCATCACCATTGTCACTAGAATCACAAGAGATTTCCGCAGCCGTATTAGGAGATTGCCGGCGCGACCCAGTTATTTAGACCCGAGAATTATTACTAAACCTAGGTCAAAGAACGCGTTCGACACTTGAAGGTCATTTTAAGAACTTTGTAGAAATCTTTTTTGACCTTCAGACCGAATATTTTTGATGATTTTATTTTACAAAAGGAAATATTTGCTTGCGAGAAGACCATCCCGCCTGCTGGTCAATTCTCGTAATTTAAAGCGTTCAAAATCAAGTCGCAGTCTTATCTCGGCGACATACAAATATGAAAATCTTGTCAAAAATGTGAGGAAATTACAGGTATTTATGTCAGATTGAGACTGAAATCAGACTGTAAACATTACGAGAATTTCCCCTCGGACTATGAGAGTGAGGTAAGAGGGAATGCATCTGTGTCTGAGCGCACACGCCTGCACTATAATATCTCCCGTGCGCAAGGCTAGTCTCCGTTGAGATAGGCCGCCGTGGCCGAAATATGGTCTGGAGGACCTTTTTTATTGATTAGTCCATTCCAATAATTTACTGATCGTTTGTTGGTGACGTTTAGACTAGTGTATATTTGTATATACAATAGTCTAAACGTCACCAATTAACGATCAGACATTATACGAATACGAACGAATAAATATATAAGACAGACACGAGAGAATTGTGTCTAAACATATATATAGTCCTAAAAATGTAGCCAGCTTATAGCAAAGATTTGTCAAAATTATTGTGTTAATTAATGATTAATAGTTGTATCTCTATTATTTTAATTCCAACTTGAAAAATATTATAAAAAGATCGTGGCAAAGAATAATACTCGTATACTATTATGAGCGTTCATTTTCCCACTTAAGTGATATAAACTAGTAACACTAAGTATAATATAATAACCAGACTTTTAATGAAGAAAGATCCTTTTATTTATTTCAAAGAACAAACGGTTTTGTTAATTAATGTCATGTTTTGAAGGCGATCTAGGAATTGGATACAAAAGATAGAATAATAAAAGTATAGAAACCTGGCAAACAATGGGTGAGAACAAGAACGGTCTTGCTATACTCGTATATCAAACTGTAATATTATTTTCAGTGACGGCAGTCTGACAGTATAAGATAGCTCGTGCAGAAAGGATTTTTTTTTTACCAAGTACCTATTTAGACGCATAATCATAATCAGTCTATAACATTCCCACTGCTGGGACACAGGTATCCTCTCGGTGAGAGGGAGTGTGCCGTAATCCACCACGCGGGCCGAGCGCGGGTTGGTGGATGTCACATGTTATCGAATTTTTGGTTCTAGACATGCCGGTTTCCTCACTAGGTTTTCCTTCACCGTTTTGAAAGCAATGGTAATTAAATTAAATACACAAATTAAAATGCTTGCCTGGGTTTGAACTCACGACCTACAACTCGTAAGTCGTGGCCGATACCACTGTGCCACCACTGATCGTATTTAGCTAGTTCGTCAGTTCAAAGCACATAATATAATATAATAATAATAATAATAATAATAAGTTTATTGTTCTTCTCTCACATAGAAATTTGCAAAAAATATAAAGAAGCATACAAAACATTAGCGATAACTGTTGATCTATATGAGAGACTGGTTTCTGTACTAGGAGACCTGTATGACAGATTACCAGCCTCTCCAGACTCCGGACAATAGGTGACAGCTGTATGCAACATCAGTAAGAAGTAATAATTAAGAGAGATTAAGCTAGGTGCAGTGTGATTGTTGCTGTTATGGGGGTACAAGGTGAGTGGCAGGAACTAAATTGAATGAGTAATTGAGTATGTGCGTGAGTAAGTGTGCGTGAGTGTGAGTGCGATTTGAGGGAGCTTGTATGTGTCTGTGTGAGTGCGTGTGGGAGAGAGTGAGTGTGTGTGTGAGTGCATGTGTACGGGGTGAAGGAGGTGACAGCATACGCAGTTGGTTAGGATGGTACAATGAGCAGATTTTCAGTGTCATCGTAATTGAGGGACTTAAGCCAGGCAGTAATAACCCTCTTAGAAGAACATGGTGGTATTATGGTGGCAATGGTGATATTAAAAAGAAGGTAAGTCGGGCGAATTAGCACACTAAAACTTAATAATATTCCACAGTAGACCGTATTTTGATCATGGTGGCCAATTTCAAAGGTGACTAACTGACTAGCCTTCGGCTCGAGAGCTATTATAGTACACAAAGTGTGTTCGTAGATACAGGTACACTCTCTCTTCCCTCCCTCTCATGGTCACAGCTTGTAATCCGACACAACTGGAGAAAGATTAGACGGAGGCCCAACGGCTTAACGTGCTTTCCAAGGCACGGGGGTATCACACGCCAACTAAATTCCGGGCTGTTACTAAGACATTTCAAATGAAACCCGGGAACAGTTTGTTAGTTGACCGACAATTAGGGTTAATTGCGTAACACACTTTCACGGTTTTGTACGAAATTTCTAATCCATTGGTTCATATCTTTAAACAATTTGTCTGCTCAACAATGTAAATAACGTACAAAAAATCACTGAAAATCACTGTCTATTCCAAGGTTGCCTGGAAGAGATCGCAGAAAGCGATAAAGCTGCCCATTGTATATTTTGTATTGTTTGATATATTATTTATTTTATTTATTTTTGTGGTGTACAATAAAGTATACATAAATAAATAGTAAATTAATATATATATAAATCACACTAATATTATAAAGGCGAAAGTTTGTGTGTGTCTGTGTATGTTTGTAACTTCTTCACGCTCAAATGGATGGACCAATTTTGATGAAATTTGGCACACATATAGTTTATAACCAGGATTAACACATAGAATTCTTTTTATTCTGATATTCTAATGGGATCAAAACTTATGCGCGTGAAACCGCGGGCCGCTGCTAGTATATAATAAATTAATAACGTAATCAACGTGGCGTAACTGGCAAAATGAAATGCATTGCGAACTATTTTTATTTTATGTGAGTTACGCAAAAACCTCGCTGGGCTGTAAGTCGTACGTACCTAGTCTTACTGACTGGATTCAGTGTTAACCAATTCATTTTGTTTTATTATTATATACGTGGGAATTAAGATGAAATTTCAATGGTTAGCCGGTTGAAGTCCGTATTTACAGAAACAATTTAAAAGCCATTGTGTCTCGTTCTTTAGTGATATACAACCATTCTTTCCACAAGCATAAATTATACGTTGAAAAGTATGCACTTATCCGCAAATTCCGGCCATTCGTATTGTATTGTTTTTTCCTGTTGTTCATAGTGTCCATCTCACTGTCACTGAAGATATATTGGACCACAGAACATGGGAATCTAATCTCTTGCTATGTCATGTGTATGTCGATTGCACAGTGTAACCTCTGTGGTACGCTTTAGTGACGCCTGACCCTGCTGTTTGGATACTAGTTCGTAATGAAGATTGCTGTATGGTGAATCATTCGAAACAGATTTAAATACGTAAGTTTGTGACCACTAATAATTATCAGCGCCGTTCTGTTCGGTCGACATTTTTTTCCTTACCTTTTATTATACACGGGGCACATAAAATTAGCTAGCGAAGCTCTGTGATGTTATGCTATGTGTGTTTGTGTGCTGTGTTTCGATATCTATGTACAATAAAATAAAAATTAAAACGGTATGATATTTTTTTCTTAGGGGTCGAAGACCGCTAGTAGTATTGTAACTTAGAGAATGTGTTGAGAAAATGTGTTTTATCGTTTTTAAATATCGATACCAATCACATCTGTGATGTTTACACAAAAAAAAAACTGATTTTTTAAAGTGATATTTCAAGTAAATACACCAACGGCGGTTGACGACTTCACAAAGAAACATATCAAATTAATTTATTATTTTATTTTATCAGGTTTAGATATCGATACTCATCACGTCTGCAAAGTTTCGCTAGCTAATTTAATTTGACCCTATATATCCCTCATCTGTTAGATAAGCTTATTAAGTTCGATAGCAATAGAATATGAAGATATTATTTAATATATTAACTTCCGAATGACTGCTCTCAATTGGATATTTTTTTTTTTGTTGTGTTATGTTTGTATCTTATTTTAAAGTAAAGTGTGTATCGTATTTTAAAACATTTGTAATAGTTCGAATCGAGTTTTTATGGAAAGAGAAATGGGACGGAGTTCCGAATTGGGAACATCGGAAAACTGAAGTACAAAAAGTACTTTCAGTTTCCCATTTTTCCAATTCTAATCTATGAGATTTTTGTATGTGAACTATTGTTTGGACATGACAACTTCGGTCGGTGATTCTTCTTGGTGGGAGGGAGTGGGCCGTTATCCATCACGAGGGCCCAGTGCCGGTTGGTAGATGTCACATGTCTTCGAATTTTTGGTTCTCGTACATGCCGGTTTCCTCACGATGTTTTCCGTCACCTTTTTCCGACTTAGGTGACTACTCATCTGCAAAATATTTCATCCGCGGATGAAACGTTACCTTTTCAAATTGTAAGGCGACGAATCATCCGCAAGTTCGGATGAGTCGACGCATAGTTAATATTGATGTGGTCATCTCGGCCAAATAGACAAACAAACATTTGTGTATCGGAACATTGTCTGTTCTTTGGTTTCGCCGGTTTCCCTAGCGGGTGTGTGTAAATAATATCGTGGTTAAATCGAACAAAAATAATTCTATGTATAAGAATCGTTTTTATTAATAATATAACTTTTTAACCAAAACATCAACAACTACAAAATTTTGTAAACGATGTGTAATCACTAATATGATAATTTCTCTATACAATGTCCGAGGCTAATTTCATTATCAATAAACTCTTGCAAACTGTTATTAATTTTTATTTCCTTCAGTATGCTTTCTTCCGTTCTCTTTGAAATAAATCCTTGATTTTTCCACAGATTAGAATGATATTTGGCATCTTTTTTAAGAGTATTTAATAAAACGGCTATATTAGGTTTGCTCTTTACTGTCCTATTTAGTCTTGAGTTCCACCATTCTATAGCGTTATTAGTTTTGTGCCGGATATTATAAAAACACCATTTATCAGACAAGATGGATTTCTTCTTTATCCAAGTATTTTGAAAATAACGGTTAAATTGCGCTGTTTTATCATCCTTTTGTATACACTCACTCAAAACATAAAGCCAACCATCTGAAACTTCAGTATTTGGAAGATATGCCAACGCCATACAACGCCTCACGTGAGCCCTTGACATGTTTGATTTTTTTGTAATTCCAATCAGTTTAGCTTTTGTTTGGACAGCTTTTTTAAAATGAAAAATACACCCTCGAGTAATTACTTTATCAAATACAGCTTTAGATGCTATCATCGCGCTGGTTTCAAAATCAGTAGTAATTGACTCAGGATCAAATTCGGGAATTTGGCTTTTTATGAGATGGAAGAATATTTCATAACTTGTTTGCTTTTTATTTGGCAATAAGGCATATACTGCTGGTATTATATTCGTATGTGTATTAGTACTGCCCACGTCAACATGTAACGTATATAACTGCTTAAAGGGAGGGACAGCGGCTTTATAAGTTCCATCGCAAAATACATGTTTTGCTTTCTTCAGAATTTCTTTGGATTCTTCAGTGGCAAACAGTAATATCCTATAATTTTTTTCGCTATAATCAGCAAGCAAAAAGTCTTTGTAAACACCAGGAACTGTTACATCTTTCAATTTAAAAAATCGCACATTTTTAGCTTGCAGTTCTTTATTACGTAGTTTATACATTCTTTTCTTGAAATTGTTGTATTTTGGTAATTTTATGACTAAGTCTAATCCTCTAGACTCTAATTTTTCTACCGCCTGCTTATAAATTGTAGGCACAGGAGTATTTTCAGTTTTTGCTCTTTCTAAACATTCGTCAATTTTCTCCAATCTTTGGTTATCTAAACTACTAGAGCGACAACTATGAGGTTTTTCTTTCAGCACAAGGTTACAATCATAGTTAGTAACCAAATTAGACTTACAATTTTGTGAAGCACAGTGCCAAACTATATGTCCGTTTTTATTTTCACGTTTTTTATAATAACGATAGTTTCCATGCATTAAAAGCTTTCCTCCTCGTTGCGATGAAATCATTTTAATTTGCGTATTTTCCTTGTCCATAATTGTAATTCTAAAATAGAAACTCAACAGTGTTACAATGTTTTGAGTTTATTATTTATCTTGGATAAGTAATAATAAAATATCTGACTTCAAGGCAGCTTAATCACCCGCAATGATAAATATATATATATATAAATATATATCCCCCTTAATATGCGAAAGCTTAGAAAGGAGTAATGAACTGACGGATAGACACACTGACGTTTATTTTCCAAGTCAAGATGACATATGAAACCATAGATCGAACATAAACTACACAACAGAATATGAAAACTCAGTTTATTCGCACGCATCGGAAATCTATTATTAATTAATTTACTTTTAGTAAGCAACAAGATGAACGTACAATCTATCAACTTAACTTACACTGGTCAACAAAACAAATTCATGACAAAACAAGTTAGTTTGTCTCGATCATTTTCTAAATACCATTAAACCTTTCGTTTTTTTAAGCGCTGATACAAGTTGCACAAAACGTCTTGTAGTCGTAAATAGTTGGTTATTTAAGTAATATCAATATATTTAAATGTACTCATAATTATTAAAAAACTCAGTTTTCGTAGTAAAACAGTAACTACTCGTACCTGTCATTTATTTAGGTAAATTGCTTATTATTCTGATTTACCAGTAGATAAAAAAAATATATTCTTAGTAAAAGAACGATTTTTATACATAAAAGTTTTTTTGTTCGATTTAACCACGATATTATTTACACATATCCGCTAGGGAAACCGGCGAAACCAAAGAACAGACAATGTTCCGATACACAAATGTTTGTTTGTCTATTTAGCCGAGATGACCACATCAATATTAACTATGCGCCGACTCATCCGAACTTGCGGATGATTCGTCGCCTTACAATTTGAAAAGGGTAACGTTTCATCCGCGGATGAAATATTTTGCGGATGAGTAGTCACCTAAGTCCTTTTTCCGAGCAGTTGTGATGAAAATTATTTATACAAAGTAAAGCGCCTGTCGGAGTTCGAACCTACGACCACTCGTAAGTCGCGGCCGGTACAACTGGGCCACAACTGCTCTATTCAAATGAACACTTACAATTTACGAAACGCCATTATTGTTCTCAGAAAACATAACAAGAAATGCCATACAAAATCAGAACATTACGTACGATTCAACCCTACATTTTACGGAAAGAACAGGCATAAATAAAACCATGCCTCTGGGGCCGTAAATGAAGGCGGTGTCAGGGTTGACCTTGACAAAAAAAAAAAAAAAAAACAAAGTTTTCTTGCGGATGATTTTTCGCACAAACGATAGAAAATATACTAGTTTTAGTGTTTCTCAGCCGCATACCATATTTGGTGGTCCAGTACGCGTGTCGGAGATGTTTGAAAAGATAGATAGAAACGGAATACGGTTGAAAGTGGAACTATTCGTTCCTTTGCAAATTTCGTTCCGAATACAATTGCGAGTCAATTCGATACATTCGCGTTTCAGTTTTCACGTATTTGTTTCGAAATAGATGTACCTTTTTTGGATACGATTATTGCAGTATATTATATATCTATAGTCTTTGATTTTATTTTCTAGTTAAGACGTTATTAATATTATCTCTAACTGAGGAGCGTCGGAACGAAAACCGATATATCGAATTTTCCATATTTTTCACAAATTAAAAAAAAGCTTGTAAGTTTTTTAATGTTAGTGTTAATTTGCAGTTAAAGTGACATCGATTGATGTGTGAAACTTGACGGAGGGTAGATACTTAATTTAGGGAGATACTTGGCGGACAAGTATGGATATATCGGTTTTTGACGCGATCATTTGGATATATCGGTTTTTGACGAAACCAAAATGGATATGTCTGTATTGAACTGAATTGAATTTGAACCGACCATTGTTGAATTGTGTAAAACTTAATAAGAATTATCGGTTTTTAATCCAACAACAAGAACATGTTGAATTTAAAAAATTATTTGCCGGTTTTGATTTGACCACAGTATTTTGATATTTTTTTTAAGATGGATGTAAATGTCTTTTAATTGATTTCTTTCCTGAAGGGTGACAACAGAAGAGAAACATTTTGTAACAGAAAAAAAAAAATAATGTCTTAATTAAGACATATCGGTTTTTGTTCCGACGCTCCTCAACTGTAATATTTTTGTAAGTTTTTGAAATAGGTCTGCGAGCTCAAAACATAATATTACGCTTTGGAATGGGCAACTGGCTTCACAATTCTGATTGACCGACTCCTTGACAGTTCGAAAGTGCCTATAAATGGTTTAATTAAAATAAATGTTTTCAGTTTGAGTTTCATAAGATCCAATCTGATCAGATTATGAATAACAAACACTAAACCAACATAGCAGGAATATTTTGCAATCTTATAAAATGAAATATTTAACGTTCTATTTCATAATTTCAATAAAAAAAAACCTAAATTATTCTAAAAACTTCATGACCCACCAAGGTTAAATACCGCTAAAAATATTTTCTAATGTCCACAAAATATTTCATTTCTCAACTAGAACTCATTACATCTTCGAAATCTACTCACGCGTGTGCCGAAATTGAGAAATATTGGGAACGATAGTTGAATTTAATATACGAGCAGAAAATAATGAACAGCACCATTTTTTTTTACAGAATCTAAGAGATATTTTATGCTAAACTCAAAGCGGCCAACAGTGTCTATGTCACTTATTATTAAATACTTCCGTTGATACCTTCATTTTGATACCATTTTTTGGTCTCTAAAACATCATCTAAGTGCTTTTTCCCAATTAAAAAATGAAAATACATTTTGGAAAATTATTTTGGCAACTTAAAAAAAACAAAATTTATTTAAAAAAAATATTTTGGTTAAAAAAAAAAACAAAAGTTTTATGTCTGTTTGAATGAACAGTTATTTTTTTTTTTTACAAATGTGGGTGGTGGGTGGTCGCATCATTAAGGTTGTTCATATTGATGAGTATAGAGATTTTCTGTTATTGTAATAACACGATACAAGGTGTTTATATATTTTTTTTAAGTTGCTTGCCTACTCACAGACGTAGTCTTCAGAACAGTACTATTTATAACCATAAACTCACGCTTTCCTCCCATGGAGTTGGGCAAAAACTACAGAACACCACCTTTTTTTTTCCGTGGTGAAATCCTCATGGATACACTCCGTTAGGGAAGAATGGAGGATTATGTCGGACCCCTACTGACTAAAACCCCACGATTTACTTCGGTACCATGAGTCGGGGGCCCGGGAGATACTTGTATATTCGCCGCACCCCCGACTGACAGAAAACCACCTGCTAAGATCCTGCTATACTCTTTTAACATAAATCTTAGTCTTTAAATACTAATCCTCATTACTAACTAAAAAAAACAAATTTACTAACTATATAAATAAATACAAAAACAAAAGGACGTCGAGGGGCATCGAAGTACTCGTCCGCATCGCTGTCATCCGGAAACGTGCCCAGAAGACTGGCAGCACGGCCACCTTGAATGGCAATGCTGATTCTTTGGCCAAAGAACGACCCAGCCCTCTGGTCACGTGAAGTATCGATGAGTTGGCGAGAAAGTTTCTTAAATTTTTTTTTGAATTTAGTACCTATTGTAAATACATAGTAAGTTAATACTTACATTAATTTTGTACTAAATAAGTTTTACTCACTACAAGAAAACATTAATTAATTCAACACTGTCTTCATTTATAGTCACGAGACAAAATAATGAAGCAAAGATTTTGCTTATTTCAAGATTACGCAATCTAAAGTTCTAGTTAATAATTAATTATATTCCAATTGAAATATAAATTAATTTAAGTGTATCATCTGGTCATGAGTTCTTATGATAAATTAGCTAATTTATTTTAGTAAATTACTTTTGGTATCCTAGAGGCAACTAAAGAATATTTGAGCAGAGGCACGTGTAACTACAATATCTTATTAATGAAAATAATCTACCTGTCATGAGGGGCTTGTGGCTAAGTAACAACAGCCACGCGGGTCGATCGATGAGGTTAAGCTACGCTTGCCGCCGTCCAGCTTATTGTACAGACGCCAGCACATCAAGCTACCACAATCTGTCAAATTTCTTTAATAGATTTTCAACTTTATCGCTACAGCATAAGGTTCAAAGTTGATTGGGAAAATCTGACAGTTTCGGGTAGCTTGATGTACTGGCGTCTGTACAACGGGATCGGTACCAATTAATTCCTATGTAATAAGGGGCGAGATTATTGCCATCATCCATGTACAGACGCCAGCACATCAAGCTACCACAATCTGTCAAATTTCTTTAATAGATTTTCAACTTTATCGCTAAAGCATAAGGTTCAAGGCTGATTGGGAAAATTTGACAGTTTCGGGTAGCTTGATGTGCTGGCCTCTGTACTTGTCAATTATTGTAATAGTATCACTATCCTTCTTTTTTACTGTATTTTAATATTATTCAAGTTCTTATTTTGTTTTTATCATTTACCTGTGGAGGAGC
Organism: Eremobia ochroleuca; assembly: GCA_949629135.1. Lineage (NCBI taxonomy): Eukaryota > Metazoa > Arthropoda > Insecta > Lepidoptera > Noctuidae > Eremobia > Eremobia ochroleuca. Next base: position 18,293,638 of record OX451397.1, on the reverse strand, counting down.
TTGTGGCTAAGTAATAATAGCTGCACGGATCAATTGAACGGGTTAAGCTATGCTTGTTGCGGTTGCTCTATGGATGGGTGACCATCTGTACATAACAAGAAACCCCCCCCTCCTTGCCTCGAAAAGCACGTAAAGCCGTTGATCTCGGCTGTCATTCGTAGATCTATGACAGTCGTTACGAGTCGCGGAAGTCAGATAGGCAGTCTCTCCACGTAAAATACTGGTATTGAGGTGCATCCAGTTAGACTAGAAGCTTACCGCAAAAATTGTTGGGAAAAAGGCTAGGCAGATGTGAATCTACCTCTGATGCTAGTTAGGTACGCCAAAATTACGGAGAATATTTAAATTTTTTCCGTTGGTTAAAATAATTTAATAAATATATTTAAATAGTACACTTTACATACCGAGACCCGCCCGTGCCTCGGAAAGCACGTTAAGCCGTTGGTCGCGGCTGGTATTCGTGAATATTTGACATTCGTTATAGGTAGTCAGAAGCCCGAAAGTCTGATAACCTGTCTTACCAAGGGGTATCGTATTACCCAGTAACTAGGTTGTGGAGGTCTGATAGGCAGTCGCTCCATGTACAATAATGGTATTCAGCTGCATCCGGTTAGACTGTAAGCCGACTCCAACGTAGTTGGGAAAAGGCTAGGCAGATGATGATATTAAAATAGTGTCAAGTGAACAAAATAAATGAATAATGAATTTATCTATGTACGTGTATATATACATCCCATGCCGATTTCGTCTACAGTGACTGTTCCTATTTCCAACAACTATAGGTGCGGGGCGTGTGATCTGATGTGGCTAATGATACGAGTACCTATCTTGACTGTAAAGGTACGTCCACAGTGCAGACACGTTAGAATGCCATTGTAGTAAAGAAATTTTATGTGTGGGTGATTTACTCTTCAGCTGTCGATTTACGCTTCGCTTGTCGTCCTTAAATTCAGAAAAGAAGATGCGCTTAGCTATGCTCTCGTCAGGCATCCTCACTGCATGTGCAGACCGGCGCAGCTGGCGATGCATTAAATAGACCTCAAGTCCTGGAACCCCCCCTTCGCAGTATATCCGTATTTCCAACACGGTCTGACCATTCGATGTTCAAGATATCACGGAGGCATTTAAGGCAGAATCGTTCTAATGCTCGTATGTGTCTCCTATACAAGTACCGCGTCTCAGAGGAGTACAGGACATTTGGCAAGACGATAGCCATGTACACGTTGACCTTGGTACGTAGTTTGTACGGTAGTATTCATGACGTAGCGATAGAGTTACATACAATTTCTGAAAGCCTTAAGTCTGTATTGGGTTATTTGAAAAACCTATACAGGTTGGCAGGTATATAGACGTGCTACCATGGGTTCAGTACATGATCCCGAAGCCAATGGCGTTAAAATATTTTGTGGGTTATTAATAAAATTGCTGTGCCATACATTTTGACCGCGTAAATATTGCACTTTTCTATGAAACAGCTGGTTTTTTTTTAATCTTTTTTGTCTAGTATCATGTACTGAATTCAAAGTTACAGTTTGCGCGTCGATCAACCTTTCACCCTGTATTATGTTCAGCATTGGACTGGTATTAAACGAAAAAAAAACCATCATGTACGAATATTTTACAGTGTTACTTTCTGCCTACAGCTACCCTTGACGTCACAAAAAAAACAAGTAAGTAAAAACAAAAATTTTAATAACGTTTTCGCTCCTCGGATCCGGAAAATTCCCCAACACGTTTGCTTAAAATTGAGACAAGTCCTTGGGGGTCAGGGCCGGGGTCAATGATACCAGTAAGGTACTCGTAGATAGTAATTTTGCAGACACAAATAACACATTGAAGATACAAAGGGTTCTGTCCACACAGACATTCGTAGTTATGCTAAAAGCTATCATAAATTTGGCTAATTTTTACGGCTACTTCATAAATTCTTGCCACGGTAAAATGAGGTTACGGGGAACGAAAATAAGGGCTACCATAAATAAGAGCCATTAACTTACGGTTTGATAAATTGGCAGCACCACGATTAACTATAAGGAAATACCTCATAATTGAGATACTGGGTAGTTTTGCTAATAAGTGAGAAAATTGTTTGTTTTGTTTCTGATTTTCTTTTATGACAATACCGGAAAAATTAAGGCAACAAATAATCTGAGCCAATACACAGATGCTACATAATAATTACTATGGAACTGTTTAACTGCCCCTTTGGTCTTGTGGTTGTAAGTGCGACTGCTGAGCAGTGTGGTCCTGGGTTCGATTTCCAGCCCTGGCAAAGTGTTAGTGGATTTTTCCATTAGGAATTTTAAAGTGAAACTTTTATTACACTGTCTCAAACTTTTTCGTCTGTGTGTTGCATGTCGCGTGACGGTCGGCCGCGGAGTAGCGCCCTATAGTTCGCATCAGCTGACCGTGCAGTGTATAGACTATTACTCATTTGTGTTTTTAGTTAAATGTCTATAATGTGAAAAAAAGTTTCACTTTTAATAAAAACCACACAATCCTTTTTTTAGTAACAGCCCGGAGTTTGGAAGTTGGCGGTGTGATACCCCCGTGCCTCGGAAAGCACGTTAAGCCGTTCGTCTAGAGGAGTATAATTGATTGATATAATAGTATATACCAAAAACTAATTTGCTTTCTCTTGAAAGAGCTCAGAGAGCAATTTTAAAGGTAGCAAACTTCCATCCCTTCTTTTTTCCCACAGCTCTGCTCCTGCAATGTACTATCCGTTCGCCAGCTTTTCATTATGCACTTAGTATTAAAACAGCACACCATGCTTGCCTACAATGCCGACAATACTAACAAGAGACGGAATGATCTTGTATGCATATCTAATGCAACCTCACAACAAGTCATTGTAGAAAGATTTTTAACATTCTTAGGCCCATTCCTGTATAATAGATTAAATAGAAAACTAAGTATTTATAAACAACATAAATTGCTATAACTGTAAAAAAATTATACTTAAGTATTTACTAACCCTCGACTATGCACAGACAGAAGACCTACTTATTGTCTGCAAATAAAACTGCTAACATACTATTTTACTTTTATTTATCTAAGTTTTTAATTTAATTTTTACGTTAAGCTCAGTGTTGATTTATTACATTAAGTACTCATGCATTTTCTAGCCTGAAGCACAGGTTCAACCTAGTTCAGGCAAATTAGCAACTGTGCGCTATCGTAATTGTTAAGGTATTAATTGTAAATGCAACCCCCTTCCCACTCCTTTTTTTATAAATAAACGATTTTATTATTATTATCTCCTTTATTTAATTAAATACATATAAATTATATTTTTAAATATTAGAATATAATAAATATAAAAACATTTAAAAATATAAAAAATAGTAGCCCACCGGTAACGGGAACAGGGTCCAAGCTACCGGCAGTCAGGGCTCCAGAGAGAGGAACCTCCTGACAATGCGAGCCGTGTCCAGAAGTACCGCTTTCTGAATCAAGCCCTTGATCCAGCTGCCTAACGAAAGCCTCCTCAGGTGTTGGTCGAGGCTTTTGGCTATTAATCCATTGGCTGTTACGACTATCGGCACAATGATCGCTGAGTCCACATCCCACATGTCGACAACCTCGCGAGCCAAGTCAAGATACTTAATTTGTTTGTCTTTCTCGACTTTCACGAGGTTTTCATCATGCGGGACGGCTATGTCAACAATCATTGCGCGCCGCTCTGATCGATCCACCACCACTATATCAGGCTTATTGGCAACAATAGTCCTGTCAGTGATGATGGATCGATCCCAGTACAATGTGATATTTCCATTTTCGAGAACTGGGTCGGGCACATACCTGTAGTACGGCACCTCAGATTCCACAAGGTTGTATTTTACAGCAAGTTGCTGGTGGATTATCCTGGCTACAAGGTTGTGTCTATGTAAGTATTCTCCGTTAGCCAGACGAGAACACCCGGAGATAATATGCCTGATTGATTCCCCCGGCCGGTGGCATGCCCGACAGATGTCAACCGTGCCGTCTTTCATAATAAATCTCCGGTAATTGTTCGTCATCATAACTTCGTCCATAATTGCACAGACAAAACCTTCGGTTTCTCCAAAAAGGTCACCGGAACGCAGCCAGGTTACGGACGCTGGTATATCTACATCGGGTCCATGTAGGGCCCGGAAAAAGCGTCCGTGAAGCTCCTTACTCTGCCATACCTCCATGCGATCATTAGTGTCAAGTACTACTGGCTTGCGCCAATTCTCTTTAGCCAAGGAGAGCGGGGTGAGGCCCTTGTCCACCGCGACCACATCTCGATGCATCCCCACGTCGGCTTCTAGGAAATATTCCCTGAGACTGTATATCTCACGATTGTGGAGGGTCTTAGCGTTTAAAAAGCCTCGACCTCCACACTTTCGCGGGATATACAGCCTCATTACCGATGATCGTGGGTGATGCATTCGATTTGCAGTCAGCAGAGTACGGACTCTCCTATCCAGGGCGTCGAGTTCAGTCTGAGTCCATTTAAGTATGCCGAAAGAGTACATCAAAACCGGCATGACCCAACCGTTGAAGGCGCGCACCTTGTTTCCGCCTGATAAAAGACTATTAAGTACTTTTTTCAGGTGGCCAAAGAAGCACTCCTTCAACGAATGCTTCATGTCAGTAACATTGATGCCTAACGATTCCGACATACCCAAATACTTATAGGTTTCGGTTGCGGAGAGGGTCCGGAGGTTTGTGGAATCCGAGAGTTGGGTTCCCACGGATTCCACAATCTCGCCTCTCTTTACATGCATGACTGCACATTTGTCCATACCAAATTCCATCCTGATGGCACTACTGAAAGTTTCAGTTACTTTCAATAGCTCCATCAGTTGTAAATTGTTGGGGGCAAAGAGTTTTAGGTCATCCATGTAGAGGAGGTGAGATATAACCTGACCACCTCTCCTCAGCCGATAGCCTAGACCTGAATCATCCAGCAGTGTGCTTAGAGGATTCAAGGCTAAGCAGAACCAAAGTGGACTCAAACTATCGCCCTGAAATATGCCTCGCTCGATCCTTATTGGTTCGCTATTCCTCTGAATATTTCGACATCCTGGATAGCGAAGGACCGTCCTCCATTGCCTCATACATGACATCAGGAAGATGCGCAGAGTTGCGTCAATTTTATACAACTCCAGCACCCTCATGAGCCATGTATGTGGCACCGAGTCATAGGCCTTCTTATAATCTATCCAACATGTCGATAGATCCTTTCGGGAACGACGAACCTGTTGGCTAATGGCCATATCAATGAGGAGTAGCTCTTTAGTACCGCGGGACCCGTTTCTACATCCATTTTGAGAGGCAGACATGATGGAGTTGGTGTCTATATGTTTGTTAATTTTAGCTCTCAAAATGGATGTAAGAACTTTATAGACCGTCGGTAAACACGTGATCGGTCTATAATTTTTGGGTTCCGCAGTGCTACCTGATTTATGAAGTAGGTGGGTAACTCCTGTTGTTAGGAACTGGGGTAACGAACCAGACCCCAAAGCCGCCTGGAACTGAGATGCCAAGCGAGCATGCGACCTTGTGAACCATTTGATCCAGAAGTTATGCAGTCCGTCCGGTCCTGGAGACTTCCAGTTAGGCAACGGACGGACTGCACGAGCTACATCTTGGGGGCAGATAGTAATAGCCCCCATTTCTGGTATAGGATCGCAGGCTCGTTCGACTTCCCGAGCCCAATCACCTTCGGTGTGATTGACAGGTACCGACCAGATATTGCGCCAGAAGGAACACATAGTATCATCATCCGGCAGGCACGTGTCAACCACTGCTTGGTCTGGTCGTTCCCAACCCCTATAAACCCACCTTTCATCGCTCTGGAAGGTGCGATTCTGAGTGTATCGTTCTACTCGACGCTTATACCGACGAATACGGTTCGCCCATGCATACACTTTCTGCTTCAGGAAGTCGATGCGCTCTGTGACACAGGACATATAGTCTTGAGGACTGATATCAGTCCCTGAAAAGGCCCGCCTCACAAAGCGCATCACTCTAGGGCGAGTATTGCCCTCCCTGAAGCAGATTAGTTTGCCAATGAGTGTTCTGGCCTCACCAATACGGCGCTCAATTCTGCACTGCCAAGCTGGTATGGCTGGTTTCGGTCTTGTAGCTCTAGAGTCACTTGCAAATTTGACGTGAGCTACACGACATGCCGCTACAGCCGCGCAGTACAGAATTGAATGAGTATCGGTGAGGTCTTCGCAGGCATCAAAATTATTTGATAACTGCGTATCCAGAACCGCCACCAGCGTCTTATTTTTGTTATGCATGGGTAAACGAGGTAAGCGTGGTCTAAGTTCGGGCGACATGAACCGATATTCTCGAATCGCAGCCTCCAAAGCACTCCTCAACTCCTCATTGTACTGGGTACTTACGTTTGTAGCCCTGTCATTACTACCCTCGTCAGCATGACTTGTGTTGGACTGCGGTCGTACTACAGCAGTCTGCGACTGGGGAGCGATGACATGGCTACTCTGTATTTCACTTCGCAAGCGATCAAGTACAGTGTCATCCAACATATGATTACGTTGGATGACCCGCACCTGATCCGATAGTCGTTGTGCCGAAACGTTGACAGCTGGCTCAAGCACCTGAAAAAGAGAGAGCATCCGAACACGGTACGCGGTCAGATTGTTTCCCCCCTCTGTAGCCCCATAGTATGAGCGCATGACATTCTCATTGATGGATTGTGTCCATCTCATGCGCTGCACACTTCTGCCGGGAGCTGGGACCCTATCAGAGGCCGGTGGGCCTCGAGGTCCTAAGCCGTCCGGCAGCCGGTGTCCTCCCCGTCGACGAGCAGGTGGTGGTGTCGAGGGCGGGGTGATATACTCGTCGCTCGAGCTCGACGCAACTGCCGCGGCCGATGTTGTCACAGCGTTCACAGTAGGGCTGGATACCGGCGGCGGCGAGGCGGAGCTGAGCGAAGAGTCCGGAGGTGGTAGGCGTGCACGGCGAGCTGCTGATCTCGTCAACATTAGTTCTTTTTCACAATCATTTTCTTCGTGGGTCTAATTTGACAGCCGTCATTTTAAATGTTTTGATGTTTATTGTGATTTTCATGTTATTTTTTGTTATTGATGTTTATTGAATTATGTTTTATTGATTCTAAAAGTTTGTATATTATATTACCGAATAAAACTTAGGAAAATGAATAAAAACGGGAAATACGAGATATGAAAAAAAAATGTACGTTGTTGACGTATCAGTGTTGCCACTATTATTATTATTATTATTATATAGCCATAATGCTTAGAATCAAAACCATCCCAGTTAGCCGAACATTACCAACACTAAGATGTTTCAATAACTGAGAGCCCTATTCATAGTCTGTCCTAAATACTGCTAGCAAGCAATACAATATGTACGTTACTAATCATGTCAAATTTGTAACGTAAATACGCGGAAGTGCAACCAAACGAAGGCCAACACAGATAAGAAATAACAGAAATTTCTTGGCAAACCGAATAGTAAGTTGTTTGTTTTATTGAAACTTCAGTTGGAACAATGCCTGGCTTTATTAAAATTGTACTTTCTACTGGCCTTGTTGATAGTAGAATCTATATTGTTTATTTGATTGGGTTCTTGACTATTAAAAGGTTTTTAAGTTGCTTCAATATTCTGAATGGCGTATACAATAGCAAGTTTTGAAAATTATAGTCTTATTACTATATCTCGATTATTTGATTTCAACTCATTATAACCTCAAAAATCCCTCATTTTCTTAGTGTAGCACTTAGAAAATGAGGAATTCTTAAGAGTATAATATTTATTATCTAATTATGGAAGCAATCATTAGATAATGAGGATTTTTTCATTCTTTAATTGTCGTTTTCACGATTTCCATAATTAATTCAGAAAAGTCTGACATCATCTGCAACTATATTTACTAGACAATAGTGCGGCAAAATAAAAACACGATTCGTACTAACTGCCCTACTTACACACAAGATAAAAGAGATACAACAAAAGAAAAAAAATATTGGCGAACAAAGTGTAAGTTGCTGTTTGTTTTATTGAAACTTAACTTGGAAACATGCCTAATTTTATTAGTTTGCAAGGCTCTGCCTTTTGATATACGACAACGTTTTGTAAATCTCCTTTAGTATTATCTCCTACATGATATATTTACGTAGATATTCCATTTAATGACTGGGTCAATGGGTATTGCTTTCCGGAAACTGTATCTGTTGCCAGATTATAGCGCTAGTTGCTTCTGTATCGGATGCGGTATAGCTGCATACATTGTATGCCATATTATTTTATGGGTGAAAGTTAAATAAATGTTGATGAAGATTTATTTGTGGAAGAATTTTTATTTTGACTTGACTAGACTGTCTTGTTAGTCTACTAATCGCATTAGTGACTGCTGAACGTAAAGTCCCAGGTCAGTCAAAGTATTATTAGGTTTTTCCATTAGGAATTTCTCGGTAGTAGTCTGGTATCTGGATTTGTGCCCGGTTGTTGCGGATAGGCTGGCTCATGGGACTTAACACCAGGTGGAATCTAGTTTAAGTACACCTCTGCCTTGCCCTTCTGGAAAGACCAGCGTGGTGTTATATAACAACACATTTGTTTTACTCTTAGTTCGTCTATAATTCTATATTATTCGATGATGTTGCTAATCTTGATGAAATACGTGACACGAACAATATAAAACTACGTCATGGATTGTTCACACATGATTTAATTGACATCCACATGTCTGGAACTCATTTCGATTCGTCGTAACATTTTCACATAAGCTATAGAGAAAGTTGAAGGTCGAACAATACCTGAAATATAACTTAAAAGTATGTTCACAGTTTCAGTTAAGTTAGGAGGGCTTTACTTTTTAGTTAAAATAAAAAAAAAATATAACCTAACTAACCAAATTAACTTAATTGTTAGGTTACATTGTTAATTTTTTATGTTTATTTTAGTTCATTTAGTTTAAGAAGTTTATCCAGTGTCTATATTTTATTGTTTATTATTATATTTATTAAAGTATGTTAAAATCAACCTTATTACCGCACCTTACCTACTTTAGCTTTACTGCCGCACTCACGAGATGACACTTAATTAATCATTAACTTTAACTGACCGCGTTCTATTTATACTTTTGAATTAAGTAACCAATATGAGTGTGGCACTTACAACCTGTATAAAACATTATTTTTAGTATATTGCCAACCTGAATATAGCTTGTTCAGAATAAGTAACTGAATCAATCCAATAATTTTTATATCATGTTATATTTTGTCCCAAAAATATTAAAAAAAAGTTACAAGTTGGACACCGAGCGATACTAAGTACATATCCGCAATCATATGCGCACAACACAGGTCACGGTGGCAATTAATAACCATCTTTTTGTACGGACAAGCAGGGAACATAACAAGCCTATAACTTAGTGATTTTTTATGATACAGTTTTGAAATTTTGTACATACATAGACTCTTTACATAAAAACACTAGACACGTGTTTCGGGTTTCGCATATACTAAAACTAATGTTTTATAAACCAAATCTTGCTAGACCAAAATAATAAGTATGTCACACTCACAGACGCGTCGTACGTCTTGATTATGCTGTAATAGCCTTAAGATCCCAATGAATCAGGAAATATAGACATGTTAGTTACGCCTTCGTAGCAATTTATTATCTAATGTTCCTCCTACTAGTTTGACTTTCAGATTTGTATAAAATATAATAGTATTTTACTTTTCTTTGCCCTCGATTATTTTATTTGTACTTCTGTGGTCGTATTTGATATCAGTAATCTGGACTACCATAATGTATTACAATAAATATTCTATTTGTTTTTGTTAACAAATACTGTAAGATACTTTTTCATTTTCATTCAATGAATGAAATGTCCCTCTTAAAACAAACCTGCAACCAATTGCTACATCAAAATAAAGATAAAAAAAACTCTGTATACACAAAAAGCATTTTCAGATTTCTGTTGATTCAAACTGTTACCAATCAAAACTCACGACTCAGTTAAAAACACTCCAACAATCCATTGTGACGTGCATGTAGAAGTAAGTGATCCATCAAGAATTTTGTTTGTAATACGGCTCAAATTTTATTTGCCTGTATCATTGTTATGTTTTAATGAATCTATCTATGATTTATTTTTCACTTCACTCTTTTTGGAGTTATCATCGGTGTTGATTTATAAAGTAAAAGCTTTTTAATTTTAGAAAAAATATGAATGAAAGTTTTACGTATGGGGAGGCTGAATGTAGAACCTTGTGGGACTCCCATTGTAAACACAGAGCCAAAAGACTTTTACACATTTATTATTATTCAGGTAAAATAAAGGAGTTGAAGCAGTTTTCTTTTAATACTTACACAACGATCTCACTTCCTGGTCGATGTTTAATGATGAATAGAATGTTAATTTCATAGTTATTAATTAAACATCAATTTAAAGTACGCAGGGGTGGTATTTCATGTTGTGTCATTTTGAGTAAAACGCTTTTGTTTTAATGTATGTAAAACCTTTATGTTTGCGATGATGATTTCACATTCTTAGTTTTTGGTGAATTCAGATAGCTGTGTTGACAAATCCTTATTATGTTTGACAAAAAGCTTTGAGCAAACTGTGAACTCTTCTAATACTCTATCTAAGTCCCAAAGCTACCCTGTTTCAAATGTTTACGTAAATATAAGTATATGTACTGTTATCAAAAGACTCGTCCTGCCCAAAAAAATTATTTTTAGGCTATACATTTTTGTCCTAAATAAATAACACTGATTTTCATATGACTGTAATAGAGTGGGTTGTGAAATTGTACCAGATTTGAGCGGATTAATTCGCCTGTTCATATTTATGCTACACGGCCGACGGGGGACAATCTGTAAATGTGTAAAAATGAAAATTTATTGCTGGAAAAAATGAGCACCTTATAAAATGTGAATGTTGGTGAAATAAAAAAATGTTTTTTGTGGAAATATAAGTTTATTTGTATTATGATGTCGGAAAATCTTATTTACTATTTAAGCGTATTTTTTTTTTGGAGCCATACTAATGGTCTATGTATATGCATTAAAGAGGTTTTTGTTTATAGACAATGCGTTCCTCAAATCTTTCTATCGACGAATCGTCTTTACCGTTAGGCTGACACAGTTTTGTTTACAAATCTTTGGGTCAGTCATCAATGACCGGATTATGACGGAAGGAAAAACGAAAAATAAACAACACTCAATCCTACAGAACTGACGTTCTCAGAAATGTCTTCAATTTACCATCGAGTGATTTTATCGATCGTGTCAATGACAAACATAAACGTTAGACATATCCGCACTGTCCATATTTAATATTATATATTCGAAAGTAACTGTGTGCATGTTACCTTTTCACGCCTAAACCACTGAACGAATTTCGATAAAATTTGCCAAAGAGAAGAACGGCATCCTGGGGAAGGACATAGACTTTATGTCTCGGTAGCACGTTCCCGTGGAACAGAACCCAGCATTGCATATACATTATATGTAAGCGATCACGCCCTTTATACCTGGAAGGTTTTATTTAAATAGTAAGTTTTAGTTTAAATTTACAATTTTGATGTATTATTTTTTTGCTTGACACGTACACGTACAGTTTTTATTCAATGCGGTATATTGGCGTGGCTAACTGACATATGACAAATTATTTAATTTAATGTTCTGTGGCTTGTAATGTTAATTACTTTGCAGACCTTGTATTGTATTCAATCAAGCATTTTCTAACTGAACAGACAGCTGTGCTGCTGGGGAGTTTGTTGCGCCGCTTCTTCTTCTCAGCGAAAGCACTAGGAAGTGGTGAAGGGCGGGCGTTTTGGGGGACTGTCATTTGTAGTTTTTACGTTCCAAAAGTGCTGATTCTCAACCTAGTTTGAATAAATGACTTTTGATTTTGAATAATTTCCGACAAACACGCGGGCGAGCCATGGACAGAAGCTAGTTTTTCATTAAATTTATTTATTTTGCTTGTCCAATATTATATAACAATAAAATAAAACTTACTAGATTGTATCAGTTTTCCATCATGACCAAACTTCCAAATATTTTAACCAAAATTAGTAATTTTGAAACCATATGCTTTGCTAGAGTATACGTTCACTCTCACTCTCACTCAAAATTCTCACCGTTAAAAGAAAAAAATCCTGCCAAAAACTGCTCCCACCACAATTCTTCGTAGTTTAAGCCCATAGTTTGTCAACTAACCTTGAACCAGCGACCCACCGACCCACCGCCTGAGCATAAACTATTGGATCCATAATTCATGGGACAAAAGGGAGCGCCCAAATAAAAAGTATGATTTTTACGCAGTTGTGATTATGCGTAAATCGTCCAAGTTACGTGTATTTTACCAATAGTTTTGTACTTACCTACTAACCTCTTTACGATTGGATTGAGACTATAATATCCTTAGTAACTTTATTTTCAAGTGTGTTTTTTCTGACTTACGTGATGAAGCGACGACTGTCATCTTCCTAAATGGTGAAAGTTTCTGCATTTGCTAATTAGGCAGTGCGACATCAAAGGGCAGCAAAGCTTCCGATTATGAGATAATGGTTAAACTAAATACATAGATAACGTGGTGCATAAGTTCGATTAAAATTTATGTATCAAAGTTATGATAACTATGAGACAAAAGATAACTTCTTATCTTTAAAGAATTCTTTTGGTTGGATTCTTTGGGTTGGTAAGTACAGCAAAATACAATCAATAAAATCAAATAATTGACGGCACGGTTGGCGCAGTGGTTAACAAATATTTGTATGACCTACAAGTAGTTGTTCCGGGTCTGGCTGTTTGTGTATGTGAGTTTAAATGTTTGTAAACGCACCCACAATACAGGAGCAATTCCTAGTGTGGGGCAACGTTTTTTTATAAAAAAAAAATGTGACTAAATACTTCTTTTTATTTTATTAAAACTTTATACTCAAGTGACAAATATTATACAAAGGCGGACTTAATGCTATGCTATGTGTTTTTTTTGCACAGACTATGTAAACGACACGCGTTAGATAAAAGAGTGAATAATATTATTACGTCATTTGAAAGGAAATTCTTTTTGAGGGGCTCTTGGTTAGCCAGGAGCCCCTCAAAGAAGAATTTCTTTAAAATAATGCTGTCATTTTAAATTTCCTTAAAATAACAGCCGCACAGGTCGATCGATCAGATTAAGCTACGCTTACCGTGGTTGGTCTGTGGATGGGTGACCGTCTACATACTGAGACCCCTCCGTGCCCCGGAAAGCACGTTAAGCCGTTGGTCCCGGCTGTCATTCGTAGATCTATGATAGTCGTTACGGGTAGTCAGAACCCCGAAAGTCTGACAACCGGTCAAACCTAGAGGTATCGTATTACCCAGTAACTGGGTTGTGGTGGTCAGATAGGCAGTCGCTCCATGTAAAATACTGGTATTCAGCTGTATCCGGTTAGACTGGAAGCCGACCCCTATATGGTTGGGGAAAGGCTAAGCAGATGATGATGAAAGGAAATTCTTATTCCTATCCTGCTTGTATATTATTCATTAAACAATGTTTTATTCACAACATTTCCACCATGTAACTCACTTTCACGGAACTCCATGAAATCTGGAAAGTATCAAGTTAGTTTATATATTATTTAATTTGGTACAATTTGCCACTAGCCATGACGTCACAAAGGCAAGGTTTTAGTTCAATGTGTAAGTCCAAAGTCGTAAGTTCAAAAAAATTTAACAAAATATCGCCAAACTTTTCGCGATAAACCTAGTGCTTGTTTTTTTTTTTAGAAAATATCTGCGATCTATGTGCGTTTTAAATCGTTTAATGTTAGTGGAGTCGCAACAGTGAGAGGTGTGACGAATTACAGTCTTTGGGTGGTGAAAGCCCATGAATGAGGACAACTTTTCGCTCCTGCAGTAAAAGTTGCAAAGTTGTTCATATTCAATGCTGTGAATTCACAGAAGAGGAAGGGAGGTGTGTGGGGGTGTATACCCATGCAAAGGTAAATTTGAGTTTTGCCAAAATCAAAGAACGAAAGATACGTATTTATTGGGACTTGCACAGAAACATAATTACAAAACGTTACATTAAGACAAAAAAAAATAAAATCAAAATATAAACAAGAGTATGAAAAAAGTTAAATAGAGACTGATTATTTTTAATTAATGTGTACTTCCATTATACTATACCCTTAGGTGACTTATAAACAAAACATTACAAATATACCCAAAATACCTACCTTACACAAACTGGCTGAAACTATATTTAGTTTACGTAGCATAAGTATCAAATTTATAAATTTTCACAAACATGATTCCCGAAGCCATTTAAATGTGAGTTCAATTTTATTTTACTATACCAGAATTTATAATACAAAATAAGTATTTTACGTTGTAGGGTTTTTGTGTGTAGGGCTAAACGTGTGACATAATAGGGATCCCTTGTTGGCTTAGGCCCTCCTCGCCCGTAACCATGACAAACATCACAAGTTGCCGCGTCAAAATTCATCACACTATTTCTAGGGCCTAATTTTAAAATTTATAAAAGTTTTTTTCAAAATTCAACACCAATGTCAATGAAATAAAGTGCTCCAAATAACTTTTTTTCCCATTTCGAATAATAACTTTTTGTATACTCAGCCTAACTTCGGACTTGCGCCGTCGTAGCACCGCGTAGCCGTAGCTTCAGTCGAGCTACGCCGGCCGCCCCGATCGCTACGCCGTAGCGGACCATGCCTCGCGCTACGATCTAATCACAAACGTGGTCAAACTTTTCCTAGGATATATTAAACTAGTTAAGTGAACACTGTGTACGATATAGGAATATGTTAAGTGTATTTTAGTGTTAAAGTGTGTATTAAAAGTGTGAGTGTACACTTGGGTATAATTATTATGATCGTTGGCCGCCGCTGTCCAATTTGCAGAAACAACAAACGATGACCTTTTCATTTTACAGGTTAGTTGTGTTTTTAATTAATATGAGATGAGAGGGCATTTTCCATTCCCAGTTTTAATTTTTTTTTTCGGTATGTATAAACTTATTACCTTGCGCGTCATTACGGTTATTTCGTGAAGTTTTATAGGTCTATAAAAATTTCGGAATACATTAACCGAAATTGGTTGACTGTATGCGTAATAAAGTTGATTTTTTATATTTTTATGTATTATAAATCTAACGAGGTTAGCACAAAGCTCATGAACATTGGTAGAAGGTGAAATTAGAACAAATATTTCACGTCTTTTATTTATTTTTCTTTGTGAATAAAATTCTTAGATTTTGCGACTAAAATGAGAATTAGTTTTACAGCTTAGTCTCGCAGCTTTACTTTATGTGAAAAGTTTCAATTTAATTTAGTATTCTAACTTAACGGTTTTCGTCCATATTTTTTCATTAAAAATCTGTAGGCGACCGCCTAGCTCTAGGGATTACTGAAAATTATGTAAGTTTTCATATTCTAAAGTAGATTAATGTTACTCTCAGTTTAATTAAAATGAAACCTAGATTTTTCTGAGCAGATATTTGGTATTCTTTTCATGCTTCAAATAATATTTTTGATCTAATAATTGTTAGCTGCGCTTCAATATTTTAATTAGTAACGATTAACAAGGTACTTTCTCAGTAATATGCGGAAGAATACCAAATTAAAATTAATGAACCCGAAATAGACAAGGAAATTATTTCACGAAAATCGGAACAGATTTTAACGGGAAAAGGTCATGAAAAATCTTAAATGCTCAAATGAGATTTATGCTCATGGCTCATGAATATAAGGCAATCTTTATGAGAAACAAAAAGGTATGCGTAATTTTTTAAGGGTGGCATGAATTTCTTATGGGCAAATTTCGTAAGGGTGGTAGGAAAATTACTGAAGCATAATGTCCAGGTTCTAATTTTTTTTTTTCAGTTGTTCTCAAGAGCTAACAGATTTGAAATCCATAATGCTACTACAGTAAATTTTCTTACAACTAAATTGAATTATGGCTTAATAATTTACACTATCATTTTTATATATCTATGTAGGAATATAGAAAATTGGGGTTGAGCAGAATGGCATGCGTCCGCCATGACACCTACTAGGCTGACAATATATATTTATTTATTTCTAGGAGAACCAACAGCTATAATATATGTATGACAATTGTATACGAGGGGCCCGTGGCTAAATAATAACAGCCGCACAGGTCGATCGATCAGGTTGGATGGGTGACCATCTTTACATAACGAGACCCCTCCGTGCCTCGGAAAGCACGTTAAGCCATTGGTCCCGGCTGTCATTCGTAGATCTTTGACAGTCGTTACGGGTAGTCAGAAGCCCGAAAGTCTGACAACCAGTCTTACCTAGGGGTATCGTATTACTCAGTAACTGGGTTGTGGAGGTCAGATAGGCAGTCGCTCCATGTAAAATACTGGTATTTAGCTGCATCCGGTTAGACTGGAAGCCAACCCCAACATAGTTGTAAATCTTAGGACCACTAAAGAGCACGATAGAAAAAGATACATTATAAGGTACAATAAGCACTATGCACTTTTATAAAAGTCAGCATTCAGCCGAGTGCGCACAGAATAGGTTTTGGTGGTAAATGGGTCAAATTAGAACTCTTTACAAAGATTATTAATGTCCTTACTCGCTCGCACTATGTATGAGTTTTGTCTGTATTTAGAAGAGGAAAAAGGAATAGATATAGGTGGATTAAGTGTAACTGATCTCTGTGGGACATTGAAACACAGTTCATGCAGGAGATCAGGACAGTCAATCTCGTTAGATATGATTTTTAAAAGAAAAACGTAATAAAAAATAAATAAAATAAAATCTTATATTTCAGCGTTAAGCGTTTAAAATGTATGTGTACTACTGAATAAATAAATAAATAAATAATAGACATAGTCCATTGATTGGTTAGTATAGGTACAAAAACTTAGAAACTAGTGTTAGTACGTATAGCTACCGGAAAATAAAAAAGTAGTAAAGTATACCTAAGTCACAGTAGCATGTAGGAATAACCAATGTCCCAGTATGGCGCTATCCCACCTGTCCGCTATGGTCGTATAATGAATTATTTCATAATCCAATAGCTTCCATAGTTTGGTTCAAAAGAGATTATTTCTATGGTTATTCACATTATAACACCAGCAGTGCAATTCTGTAACCATCTCACCGTGAGAACTTAGGTGAAGTGAGCGTGAAGTGAGATTCAGTAGACTAATGCTAGGGATTAACACTATTGACTGCTCACTTCAAGCTCACTTTACCTATGATTTCACGGTGAGATTTTATAGAATCGACCAGCAGAAGGGCAATTCCCGTAATTAAAAACGTTCAAAATCTTGTCGCAATCTCATCTCAGTAACAACCAATGTCAAAAACATGTCAAAAATGTAGGGAAGTTAGAGATATTTTTGACAGATTGTGAACACAGACCGATTCTGAGACCAAACTGTGAACGTTCTTAATTAAAATTAAGAGAATTGCCCCTCTGGTTTCATTAAATCATTAACCAGTAAACGTACTGACAAATGAATCTATAAAAATATTTTAAATTCGAAAGTAACTCTGTCTGAATATTACCTTATCACGCCTAAACCACAGAACAGATTTCGATAAAAGTTGGCAAGGAGATAGATGGTATTCTAGGAAAGGACATAGGCTACTTTTGTTCCGGCAGCAAGTTCCCTTCGTATAATTCCTGATATTCCCACAGGCGAGACCGTGGGTGGAAGCTAGTTTTAATATATCGTAAATGTATCGTTTGTGATTTACTTGATCAAAATAACAACAGCTGGTCGATTCTGTAAAAATCTCACCGTGAAATCAAATTTGAAGTGAGCTTGAAGTGAGCAGTGTCAATAGTGTGAATCCCTAATGACAGCTCACTTCCCGCTCACTCCACCTAAGCTCTCACGGTGAGATTTTTACAGAATAGCACCGCAGCAAGACCAATCACTTGACAACAGCTTAAATTGAATCAACATTCAAAAACCGTCGATCACTCAAATATCACTCACGTATCCTATTAGCATAATGATAAAACAAACCTCCTCATTTCAGCCGAACGTCGTCCACTGCGTGACATAGGCCTCCCCAAACTTCGACCGATTTTGTGCTTCTCGCATCCAACGGGTTCCTGCAGCCTTCACAAGGACGTCAGTCTACCTAAAAAAATAAACCTAAAAAAATGAAATTTATGAGAAACATTTTCCACGGTAAGCGACGAAATGTCTTCTCCCTAGACGCCATCACTTATCACGGGTTGAGAACATTTCCTTATCAAGCAAAGTACTGCGACCGCGAAACAATGATGACATTCAATTCATCTCGTCCTCCTCATCCCTAAGGAGTTATCGTGTTTACAACCTAAGGGTCGTTCTGTAGTATGGTAGGATACTCTTAGCATATTAGAAAGAGTGTGCGTAAAATGGCGGCTGCGACAGGGTGGATGCGAAAAGCTCGAAGGGCCGGGTGTTGTATCCTACAGTGGACTTTGATAGGCTGAGTTCATTACTACTACTACGGGTTACGGGTTTTCTAGTGATTAAAATCCGGAGGGGTTCGTGGCAAAATAATAATAGCTGCACGGGTCGATCGAAGGTTTAACTACGCTTGCTGCGGCCAGTTCGTGGATGACTATCCATTACACATGGAGACCTCCGTGCCTCGGAAAGCACGTTAAGCCGTTAGTCTCAGTTGTCTAATTTGAGTGTAATTTGTTAGTTTTAATTTCAACTTGATGTCTCCACGCATATCCGAGATAAAGGGTCTTGATAGACAGACAGTCAGACGGACAACAAAGTGATCCTATAAGGGTTCCGTTTTTTCCTTTCGAGGTACGGAACCCTATAAATACAATAAATAAACAATACTGTAATACATTACGTTTTCGATTCTGTAGTTCACGCATATCCAATCGATGTTTTCAGTGTACAAAAAAGAATACAATAAAGCAAAGAATACGCACTCAAACAGCAACATTCGCATGGAATACAATTCATCACTTCTTTTTGTCCCTAAGGACTGTATTGAAGACAATCCTTTTCATAAAATATCACACACTTTCGTCGTGACGATTTTATAAAAGGATATATATATCTGTTTTCTTAGCAATACTTTTTACTGTCGAGCAAAGAAATTGGGAAGCAGATTAAAAAAAAGAAAGAAAAACATTTTATTTGGGACGGGAAATACAAACAATAAATAAAACAAATAAAAAACATTGCAACTGCAAATTTAAGTTGGTCGACTATTACTCGTAAACTTGTAAAGTCTACTTAGCTGTTTTAATTTTAACTTTGCTAATATATATTACTACCGTGAATTTTTCCACATATCCAAAAATTTGCTGGCAGGGGGAGGGGGGGCGTCTGTTTACCAGTTTACGTGTACTTGGAGGTACCCTTAAATTTTTTTTTTTCATGTTTTATTTTACCACTTTGTCGGCGTGATTAATATGTATGTCCATGCCAAATTATAGCTCTCTAGTACTAAGAGTATCTGAGCTAAGCTGCGAAAACAAACCTTACATAGTATAAAACAAAGCCACCGAAATGTCTGTACGCGCATAACTTCCGAATGACAGCACCAAATTGGATAACTATTTTTTGTTGTGTTCGGTATTGCCAGGACAAGGCTTGTATGAAAGAAAATTTCGGAAATTTGAAATAAAAAAAAACATTGCATCCGAGTGAAGCTGGGGCGGGCCGCTAGTAAAAAATATAATAAAAAAGAACATTAAAACATAACATCAACAGCTTGTTATCCTCAAAGGGTTAAGCAGAGAAGTACACATTTTGACAATAATGTTTAAGTCCCATGGGACAAAAAAAAATCTTACTAGGTAGGTAATGGCGTTATATCTTTTTGGGCTTTAGAAACACTCAGAAAAGTGATGTAATAGTTATTTATGTAACTGTTGTGTAATAAAGGGTATTAAAACAATAATGTGAGAATAGTATCACATGAGTGTTTTAACACCTAATTAAGTATAGTTGTAAACAAGACTTTATCTACACTCATGATATGAATCCTCTATAAAAGATTCTGAAACCATAGGGTGTTCACGCGTACAGTTTTGTATGAACTCCATTTAAATTAATGGAAAGTTTAATTGCTGGGTATCTAATACAAAAATAATGTCCCCACTGCTGGGACACAGGCCTCCTTTCGGTGAGAGAGAGTGGGCCGTAATCTACTACGCGGGCCCAGTGCGGGTTGGTAGATGTCACATGTCTTCGATTTTTTTTTTTATCTAGGACATGCCATTACTTCACCGTTTTGAGAGCAGTTTGTATCTAATACAAAGAAACTATGTACTTATACAATTTTTATAATACTAATATCGAACTATATGGAGGGAAACGACGAGAATTCGAATAACCTATAAGTTTTTTTTTTTTTAAATTTAATTACGGCGCTGTGGTAGTGAAATCTGCGTGTATGACAATGTTCTTTTTTGTAATTCGGAAAGATACCAGGAATTGAGTAGTGAGAATGTTACTGTTTTATGAGTAAGGAAGGGATCGAAAAAGCAAAAGAGTTGCATAATGAAATTTAGTACAACATTATAACACTCGTTTGGATGATATTATGGTTACTATGACACTGGTTGTTTTAATGTTGGCAATAAGCTAACTGTCTCAGAAACTTTTATAGAGGACTTATAGCATGGGTGTAGATAAAAGTTTTGAGTCGGCACACCGCCAATATTTTTTAAAATTAAAGGTTGCAAGTTAGCTGTAGATGGCTAATTAAATGAAGATGTCTTTCCCGTAATTTGTACGTTTAATACCTCAGTAAAATTTTGATATAACTCGTGTCAAAGTTCATGTAGCTAAACTTCTTCCATTAGCTATTAAACTTTTGGATTTTTTAGAAAATTTGGTTACATCAAAAGGTTTGTTAAAGTATTAGGTACCCAGTGGAATCACAATGAAAGCCATTCAATTTCAGAGTTTAAAGAAAAGTGACTAATTCTAAAATTGAATTTTCTCGAATCCCATAAATTTTCGCCTAGGTTTTATAGGGTGTTTAATTGTTGCAAATAGTAGTGTAATTTCAATTCCTAAAAGGAATACGTTAAATAACAAGTCACCCTGTATACGTATTTTGTTGTTTGATTGTATGATAGAACACGCTCGCGTTATGAAATTTTCTGTAGATATTAGTATTCTTTTGCCGTGCTGTCAATGACAAGAATGTAATAGTGTGACACATCCAGTGTTCCTTCCGTTTTTGTCTCAACTTCTCGTATTGTGAGAAGTCAAAGATGTATAATACGAGTAGTGAAACCTTTTTTGTACGTAGTGTATTTTTGACGGCTGGTCACCTGAAACTTGAGACTTTCATTTGTTTTGTATTACCTATAGAATAGCGCTACAAGAATGTTTTGGCGCGTGGTCATAATCGGTAGTAGCACCGCCATCTTTTTTTTTGTATATAAGGTCAACTTTTATTAAGTACAAATATTTTAAGGATAGATTCAATAACTTAAGATAGACATTTCTTGAAAAAATAATACATTTCTATACGCTAGTTTCCAAGAAAAACACCAAAAACCATTTTGTTTAAAAAGTCAAATTCAACATCCTGTGTATTAATGGCTAACGTACTCTAAGCAGATAACAATGGTTTCTTGTGTGTTGATAACAATGGCACACGTGCGGCGGCGGCATGTCCCCGTCTTCACCCCGCTGCCACCGCCTGGCGCGGCCAATATTGAGCACGGGAGATTCTTTCAGTTCGCTAAAATCAAGTTACTGAATTGTGCGTGTTGTCTGTGCGAAAATTTTCGAAATGCCGTATCGGTATTCATCCCGAGAATACATGAATATGGCTATGTGCTCTCACGACGCAGGTGAAATAATGTTGCGGACACAAGAACTGTTCGCCCAGAGATTTGGACGAGTGGTCAATATTCGTACCATTCTTCGAGCCGTGCAGCGCTTCAGAGAGAGTGAGAACTTCCAGCCTCGTCTTATTGACTCGGGGAGGCCACGACACCCAGTGCAGCTTGAAGAGGAGTGGCAGCTCCTGCTCAGTGAAGGGTACCATACCTTCCATTTCACTCGGGTCAGAGCTGCTGCTGGATGTGCTTGTGTGGTGCCGCAGGTACATGCTTCTCACCTACTTGGACGAGGCGTTCCAAGGGCGATGGATTGGGCGTGGTAGCGTTATCCGCTGGCCGCCACGTTCACCTGACTTGACGCCAATGGACTTCCACGTGTGGGGTAGGGCCAAAGACCTAGTGTATGGGAACGACGGTCATACAATCCGTACAGTGGAAGAATTACGTGCGCGAATTGTGAGTGCATTTGTCGTGTTGTCCAGTGAACATCAAGTGCTTACTGAAGTGCGGAGACATTGTCTCAATCGCGCTAGACAGTGTGTGCGACAACAAGGGCGTCACGTCCAGCAATTGATGTGATATGTGTAAATAACTAGTAAATTGTGTAAATAAGTGTAAATCTGTTAATGAATTTTGATTATTTTTAACACGCCAAGTTAATGCAAAACGTAAGGTAAGTTGTTAACAGTTTTACATTAATTCAATACTTACTAAAACAAAATAACAAATTGTAAGTATTAACTTGTCAGTCCAAAGCCTGAAAAAGTGTGATGGAAAATTAAAATACGATAGATTAGCGCAAAGGTTAATATCGTTTCTTATAGTCTACAATAATTAGGTATCATAGCTTCGAGTAGCATAGCTAGGGATGGAGATTCGACCACAAGTCAGTGCAGTCCGAGCGATGACGTAATACCGGGTTTAATGACCGTGGGTTTTTTGGGGGTGCAGACCCAGAACAATTGAGTCGGTATACAGTATGCTATTAAAAATATTATAATTTATGTGTTAGAAAAACTGAAAAAAAAAACTAGCCTGATTATTTGAAAAAAAATGCTAGGACCGTATTTCTATCGTATAGATAGACGTTCTGTTTAAATTTTTGTACTTGATAAAAGTTGACCTTATATATTTTGTTAAAAACGTATGTGTGTGAGTTTCAATTCCAATTTCATAGTAATGGCTCCATCGTTATATATCTGTGTGAGTTATGGATTGACTAGATTAAGTATTAAAATAATAAAGTGAAGCTGTCGTTGCAAAGCGTGTATTCCAAAGATATTCATGCTGCAAATATGGACGCACAGCAAAAACCTAAATTATATAATCATCTCTTCCAAGTGTTTTTTTTTTCTAAACGTACAGTGGGCACTGCTGACGCCATTTGCTTTTATGCCGAATAAAAAAAAATTGCCGCGCACGTACTAGATTTGTTTTTCTTCAAACTTGTTACTTTCCCTACGTTTAACTGCTCCACTAGTTGGGCGTCTGGGCCCATAAACTGATGAAAAACGTCTTCACCCGACACACACTTCGAAAGATCCTCAACTTTCTTGAAAACTTCTGGCAAGTGACATCTAACAAAATAATTGCACAAATGTTTACCCACCCGTCAACGTCATTCGAACACTAAATGCTGTCAACAGTGTATTTATTTCTTGGTCGCATAGAACATACAATTTATTTCTGTATTAGATACTAACAGCGAATTACAGGAACAGACAGTTAGGTAAAGTGGCGTGGAATCAATATTTTATTATATTACAAATAAATAAAATTGAAGTGTCTATTTGTGATGTCAAAGATTACAGCTTTTTACTAAATGCCTAACGAAAGTATAAACGGTACTTATTACAAAAAAAAAAAAATGCCGGTCTGTCTGTTTGTTTATTCCGGGGATTACAATTACCGGGGATTAAAATTTGGTATGGGGACACTTTCAACCCTGGGGAATGACATAGATAAACTTTTATTGAAATACCACACTGGCGAAGCCGCGGGCGAAAGCTAGTAAAAAATAAAAATTTGGGTGCCTTTGTCCATCACTCACTGCTGGAAGGTACCACCGTTTTCTTGAGACTTAGATTACTGCAAAAAAAGGTTTTTCCTTTCTTAAACTCAGAAAGTATTGTTTGTTTGAATCGAATAGCGAGTGGAAGACGCTGCTTCCCACTTTTGGGTGGGAAACACTAATAGTAATTGCTTCCCTCTCTATGGCGGTAATTAATTTAAAGCTACGAAATTTTTACATAATTAAGAAAAATGCTGCGGTCCTGTGAGTGTATAAACAGCCAGTGTGAATTAAAAAAAATACCTATTAAGCGGGACGGCCTACGGTGGTGACGCGATGTGTTTTTTATTTAAAATTTATAAAAGACTATTAAATAGGTACTGTTCATGCTATTATTATCAATCAATATTTTGGAAAAACTACTATTTTTTACTTTCCTTATATTCAAAATGAAAAGTAGAGTGTTTATTACGGGTGAAAGTCATCAATTCCTTTCGACCCTTGTATAAGAATCTACTATTTATCAGTATTATATTATTTTCTACGAAAGGAGTAAAATAGTAATAATAATAACAATTAAATTTATTCAAAAATATAAAGGCTAATGTTAAATACAGTTTCTCTTAAATCTATGTCAAGTTTAAATAAAATATGATTGACATGTAAAAGTGTTTGTACAAACCTACTTACAGAAAATAAATCATTTATCATTTATCATTTACCCATGATTTGTGCCTAAACTAGGTAATCAGGATTACTTAGCTTATGTTTCAGGCGATTGGAGATAACAATTGATTAAATAATCACATAATTATCATATTTATCTTATTGGTGTAAAAAGGTGTGTAAAATTATGTGATACGAACAATATTTTGTTTAGCACAAGTAATAAATTCCCTGTATCTTCATAGGGCATAGTTTGAAGAGCCTCCGTAAGGATTTTCTTGCAGTTACTATGATTTAAGGAACAGATATGATATATGGGATATATGAGATATGGGAGAACAAAAGAACCGGAGTAACCGACATAGCTTGCAGAGTAAGCAAACTGAAGTGGCAGTGGGCTGGCCATGTCTGTCGAAGGGCCGATGGCCGGTGGAGCAGACGAGTCCTGGAGTGGAGACCGCGTATCGGCAAGCGTACTGTGGGACGCCCCCCAGCTAGATGGACGGACGACCTAAAGAAGGTGGCTGGGGTAGATTGGATGCGGAAGGCGGAGGACAGGGTGTTGTGGCGCAGTCTGGGAGAGGCCTATGTCCAGCAGTGGACTGCGATAGGCTGAGTTGATTGGTTGATTGAAGGAATAGATGGTTCCTTCATCATTTAGCCTATTATAGAGTAGCGGTCCGAGGTATATATAAAATTTGGTTGTGAAAGCAAGTTTTGTACGTTTTGAGGACAAACTATAATTATCTTTTCGTCTCTTTTTTGTAAATTCAGTGCTGTATGGAAGCGCTGCGTGTTGTTTTAGTACAGTGCTCATTATAAATAACTGTCGAACTGTAAGTACTTTACAAGCTTTATGCAGGGTGTTAGTGGGGTAAAGGTAAAAAGGCGGCGAGTAGCTACATTGAGATAGCTCTTTGTGCTCTGTCAATGGGCAATAACAAAGTTTTACTCGCCCCACCCCATGAAGTGATACAGTAAGTCAAAATTGACTGACAAAGAGCAAAGTATACTTGCCTAGTTATTATTGGATCTGCAATACATCGTAACTTTTTGAATACGTATATCAGCTTACGAATTGTATCATTTAGAGCTTGTATGTGAAATAAATAAAACCAGTCATCGACTACTACGAACATGAGTTTCCAAAGAAATTCAGAGAGAAATAATTCTATTAGTTTCCTTTACATTTTCCAATGAGAATCGTGTTTAATTACCTGTGTAGATAATAATTATTATACAATTCTAAGAACACTATAATTTGCTTTCTAAGGCAGTAATTACGGTTTTATTTTTCAGTTTCAAAAGACGTGATTAATAGTTCGTTTTACCTTTCACGAATCTGAATATTTTAATAGACTCACCAACTATATAATTATAACTTTGGAGAAAGAAAAAAAAATGTTTATTTCATGTTATCTTTTATAGTTTTACACCCATATTACTGAAAATCAATCTGCCAAGCTTTTTCCCAACTATGTTAGAGTCAGCTTTCAGTCTAACCGGATGCATCTGAATACCGGTAGTTTTACATGGAGCGACTGTTTATCTGACCTCCACAAGCTAGTTACTGGGTAACGATAAGACTTTATGGGCTTCTAACTACCCGTAATGACTATCAAATATCTCTGAATGATAGCCGGAACTAACGGTTTGACCTACTTTCCGAGGCACGGAAGGGCCTCGTTATGTAATGGTCATCCATCCAAAAACCGACCGTGGCAAGCGTAGCATAACCTTCATATTTTCATATTCTTTATTGTGGATCATAGGTAGGTAAATATACAAACAATGCTCTTATAAGTTAAAATAGGTTCAGCTATGTCCCGCCGCTAATTCATACAATAACAATCATACAGTAATTGAGATGAAAAGGTATTTAAATAAGTCAAAATACACCAATTCAGTAAATGTCAGAAGTAAGTACTATTATTATACAAATATAAATATATATATTATTATTAACCACAGATGTTCATTAACCTTTTGAATGTCTTAAGTTACACAGTTCGACATAAGCAATTGTCTTTCTATTGTGTCTCTAATTACGGCATTCGATGAGTTAATTGAATGTGTAGATAATAAAATAGTAGGTATCTTTATATCTTTTCTTCGATTGACCCATCTGGCTATAATCATTTAGCGCGAGCCCTTCACACCCATAGTATTGCCAATGGATACTAAATTTTTTGCATGTAATCTTTAGGGCTTCTTATAACTTAGTTTACAGCTAAGCACTATTCCCTAGCTCTCGCAAAATATAGGAATCAGCCGTTGCATTTCCTAAGGACGGAACAAATTCCGATTCCTAATTTCAGGTCCCGCATTTCTCCAATTCGTTGAACACTAAAGTGCTCCACCGTTCCTATCCATCACTTAGAACCAGGCCGATTGAATTGCGAATGCTGATATAATCTTTCATTGGATCCCGGACTAACGCGTGGAATCCTGCAATCGTAAAATTGGTGGAATCCCTTTGGATCAATTCACCAATCAGTAAACTCTTTGCGGTACGGTTACAATTTTAAACGTTTCACACTAATATGAGGCCGCAATTTTCATTCTATCAGGTCAGATTTTTAAATGAAATTTCCATTTTTTTAAAGTTTGTAGTCGGGTTGTGAACCTGGATTTACAGAATCCGACTCAATGAATGAAATCAACTCATAATTCGCTTGATGTTTTTTCTTATGTTATGTTATGTTAGTTCTTATGACACCCTGATCTGCCGGTCGATTCTGTAAAAATCTCACCGTGAAATCATAAGTGAAGTGAGCACTTAATAGTGTTAATTCCTAGCGAATGACAGCTCACTCCACGCTCACTTCACCCAAGCTTTCACGGTGAGATGGTTACAGAATCGCACGGCTGTTTTTGCCTACATTCTACCTTGTCATAATATATCTGGCCTGATTTTTATCCGACTGGCCCAGAAGGAGGGTAATGTTTTTGCTGTAACTGTTTGTGCTTGTTATTTAAATTGACACAGCAGTAGTCCAGTAGTGCTATTCTGTAAAAATCTCACTGTGACAACTCGGGTGAAGTGAGCTTAAAGTGAGCAGTCATTATTGTCAATGTCTAGCATCAGATGAAATGAATGTTCACTTCACCTAACTTCTCACTGTGAGATTTTAACAGAATCGACCGGCTGGTGTTGTAATAGTAAAAGAAAGAAAACAATATGATGAATCTCAATGCTTAATACTCAAAACTTTATTTGCATTCCAAAATGTGTATTTTAAATTATATCGTAGGAGAGACGACACTTTGATAAACTTAGCGTATCTTATCAGTCTTCTGAAAATCTAATATTATTATACTTATTATGTTTTTGTCTCAACTGATGGAAGATCGGTAGATCGGTTGAGACAATAAGTTAAAAAAAAGTAAAAGGTTCGAAGTAAAATAATGCTTGTATATATACAAGCATTATTTTACTTACAAGGAAGGTATCCCGACGTGTCACCTCCGATTTTTTGTGGCTGATATATGTTATTCTCCATCAAATTTTAAGAGACACATATTTTTCGTACAAAGCTCAAGTGGCTTCCCATACGTTTTCGCCGGAATTCTCATATCTTGATTCAGCTCTACAGTATTTTGTTTAACCCTAAAACCCCCTCTTATCTTAAAGAACGTTTCAAGTTCCTTCATGACACACATAATAGATATCTGAGGTCATCGGAAAACCTGAGACTAGAGATGCCGATGCATTCCACCAGTTTCTATGACAAATATTTTACTGTTCAAGCAGTACGGTTATGGAATGACTTGCCCGTGTCGGTAAGGCGTGCTCAATCTTTGTCCACATTTAAAATTATGATAAAAAATCACTTCCTCTCTCCTTAAACAGCACCATTATATTTTCTTTACTCCTGTTTCATGTCTATTGTTATATGTATATATTTATTTAGATTGGTATAATATACTTTATGTATGTATTTATTTTATCGTGTAAATAGTACACCACAGACTAAATACAATACTTGTCTCTCCTTCCCTTTTCAATCCATCCAAAGGTTGTCTTTAAAAGATCGCTCTTAGCGATAAGACCGCCCATTGTGTCACCCTCTGTAAAATTTCTATATTTATGTCTGTAATCTATATGGTGTACATAATAAAGAGTATTCTATTCTATTCTATTTTTTTTTTGCCAACGCGCCTTTTTTTGGGGGTGAAATAGCCCCTAAACATTGGATGGAAAAATAAAAAAAAAAAAAATAATATATTTAATCTAATGGATATATTAATATCCATTTGGTCTTTTGCAAAAATATTAACTAGAAGTATGTAAAACCCTCAAACTGCCCCGAAAGGTGGTAATGTTTTGGGGGCTATTTCACCCACAAAAAATGCGCGTTGGCAAAAAAAAAATACGTGTCTCTTAAAATTTGATGGAGAATAACATATATCAGCCACAAAAAAATCGGAGGTGGGATACCTTCCTTGTTAGATATACGAAAACTTTGCAAAAAAGATTCGGAATACAAAAATAGCGCGTATGCAATGTGAAATTTGTCACCCGAAAATGTCAAAGATGACAAGTGAAGGAAAATAGATTTCAGAAATCTCGAACACAATAGGATCTGCAGTTACCGTCCCTTTGTCGCCATCTACAACCCCCGGGGGAACCAATCCGGTGATCCCGTTCGTAACACGGAACCAAACTGCTTGTGATTGGGGTTCTGAAGTCCAAAAAACGTAAGCAATCTTTGTTTATGCTTGCAGAGAAGAAATACGGAAAAATAACTTGGGAAGGAAATCTGGAAATTCTAGGCCGTCCTGAATCCTTTCTGAGATGTCAATAAAAGGCTTTTTATCTTTTTTTTTTTGGATAGAGTGTTGCTTTAAACTATTAGGAATTAAGTTTACATTTTGGAAGATTGGATTAATCAATCGATCGAATGTCATGTAACTATACCTAGATGGACATTTTACAGATTTTTTTATTCAAGAAGTCTCACATAACACAAAATATTCCAATTCAACATTCAAACATTCAATCAAATTCAAGTTAAAAATATTTTACTTCACATAAAGCTAGAGCACTAGTGGTCCAGTGGTCACGGCCGCAACTAACCAGTTGTAGGTCGTAGGTTCGAACCCAGATAGGCGCTTCTTTTGTGTAAAATATATCATCACCAATGCTCTCAAAAGGTGAGGAAACCGGCATGTCCTATGGCAAAAAATTCGAAGACATGTGGCATCTACCAACCCGCACTGGGCCCTCGTGGTAGATTACGGCCCACTCCCTCTCACAGAGAAGAGGCCTGTGTCCCAGCAGTGGGAACATTGTTGGCTGAGTATGTAAACCTGTATGGGCAAGGTTTCAATTGGTTGTTTCGTATGAAGAAGAGCGGGTAAAAAACTTCACGGTTACTCTTAAAAAAAAAGCCCGTTCTAATGTTGGCTAATCATAGTGGTAAATAGGTATGAGAGTACTAGGTACTAAACAAAATAGGAAATAGCCAACAAATTGAAAAATCTATGAGTTTACAAGACCTAATATTTAAGCCTCGAAGCCCTAAAACCCTTTCGCAAATATAAAAATATCATTATCAAACAATTTCTCTAGAATTCTGGCTATCGTATTTAAATCATATTTTCTCTACAAAGCCGCAGACGGAAACTTTTCCACGTAATGTTAATCCGCTACTACTGTCAAGTGTCTAGCACGCTTATGTATTAAACAGAGAGATAGAATGCCCTTTATTTTTAACCGACTTCAAAAAGGAGGAGGTTAACAATTCGGATTATTTGGTACACCCAATCAATCTAGCCTAGCCTTTTCCCAACTATGTTGGGCTCGGATTCCAGTCTATTAGTCTACTAGTATTTTACATGGAACGTCTACCTATCTGACCTCCACAACTCAGTTACTGGGTAATACAATACCCTTTGGCCACTACTACTACTACTTTGGGTTACTAGTTGCCAGACTTTCGGGCTTCTGACCACCCGTAACGACTGTCAAAGATCCACAAACGGCATCGAACCAACGGCTTAACGTGCTTTCCAACGAACGGAGGGGTCTTGGTATGTAATGTTGGTCACCCATCCACCAACCGCGGCAAGCTCAGCTTAACCTGATCGATCGAACCGTGCGGCTTTTATTACTTAGCCAGAAGCCCCTTATGTACATTCTGTGTTGTTAATATTTAATCCATAGTGCTGTTGAAACGCATTGTGTCGTGATGTTGCTATTACAACATTGCTAATTAGCAAAGCGCTTTCATCTTTGATGCATACACGCACGTAATAAGGTAGCACACAATATGCTTGTACATAATGTTAATATTTTGTTTTTAATTAAGTGGTTGTAATGATAATGATAAAATGATAATGATAAAATGATTTTATTTCTGTAAGTAGCTTTGCACAAACACTTTTACACGTCAATCATATATTAAAAACTAGACAAGGTTGGCGTTTCTTAACTGACTACTCTGAGAAGAAAGGCCGAAACAAACTCAGTATTTTTTTGTTCAGTCCAACTTACTTGTAATAGCACCGTTTGAGAATTAATTAATATATTTGTAAAGTTGACTAACATGAATCAATAAAAACTGTTGCCTGCTAAATGGTGGAGACCACGTATGTAAGGTCGCATGTGATTCTGGATCAAGTGAACGTGCGTCTTCCCCCGGAGCAGGATTGCGAATGTGCTGGTCTCCGTGAGTGAATGGCATACGGCGGCGGTGTCGTGCGCATAGATATAGGTCCACTTCATACGTTCGGATATATGTACAGCATAACCGCGCGCGTCACTATTGCAGACAGCTGATTTAAGTTGTTTGGTAACCTAAAACGTCCCTAATACTATTACGTCTGTGGTTGTACTTGATACTTTATTGTTGTAATTTTGCAATTATATTGAATGTACTTTTAAACAAATAAAACTTACTTACTCACTTACTTACTTAACGATACAAAGTTACAGTAGGTATGTAGCCTATAGCCTTCCTCAAGAGTTGGATAAAAAAAAAGTTGCAAAAAAAAAATGGTTGGCTGTAAAGTCGGTTTACGGATGATAATTTTACCTGATAACGATGGAGTGGAAGGGAGATAGATGCTAATCGTGCCTCTCTATCGCTTGTTCAGCGCTCTCGCTTGCACGCTCGTCTCAGGCTGAACGTGACAATGAGTCATGCTTTCATCGATTTATAAGACGTTATCACGTCAAAAATCTAATTCGACCGGCAGTTCCAGAGACTAGCGCGTTCAGACAAAATTGAGCTTTATAGATAGAACATAAAACAACACAGGCCACAGCTAGTCTAGCATAATTATATCCTCTCACTAGCTCAGCTCTCACATAAAATTAATTATAGTATTCGAATTTGAACTCAATGAAATCAGCATCAAGTCTGATTTGATAGCCAACATTATAATGATTGCTTTGCTTACTGAGGCGATGTGAACTTTGGAGTTTCCACTTCGCTTATGCTTGAAGCTGATATACGTGTATATTAACGGGTTATAAGGCGGCGTGTATAATGTAATTGGATTTAATACGAGGAGTATCTACTCACGTGATTATATCAATGAGATAACATGATAAACACGTCTGTATTTTCAGAAGGGGTAGGCTTAGGAGTTTACGTCTTACCAACACCATGTAGTTCGTAGATAGAAAGATAAATCATTCGTTTGGTGCAAAAAGAAAAAAACAAATGAACCGGTAAATAATAAATCATCTGCCTTTTCCCAACTATGTTGGTGTCGTCTTTCAGTCTGACCGTATGCAGCTGATTTACGAGTATTTTACGTGGAGCGACTCCCTATCTGACCTCTACAACCGGGTTTTACTGGGTAAAACGATACCCTTTGTAAGACTGGTTGTCAGACTTTCAGGCTTCCGACGTCCAGTAACGACTGTCAAAGATCCACGGATGACAGCCAGGACCAACTGATTTACGTGCTTTCCGAGGCAAGGAGGGACTTTTTATGTAAAGATGGTCACCCATCCATGGATCAACCGTGGCAGGCGTAGCTTAACCTGATCGATCAACCCGTGTGGCTGTTATTACTGAGCCACAAGCCCTTCCTACGCATACGTTATACAAGATATTGTTAAAGCCATTGTTAAGCCCAGTAAATGGGCTGTGGAGGTCAGATAGGCAGTCGCTCCATGTAAAATACTGGTATTCAGCTGCATCTGGTTAGACTGAAAGCCGAGCCCAACGCAGTTGGGAAAACGCCAGGCAGATGATGACCTAGCGTATGCGTGCTTAAGTATTAAACAAGTGGTTTGGTGCATGAATTAAATAAATAATTCATCAGTGCAAGACGATTCAAGGCAAACAACCAGGCACCAAAGTGGTCTACCAGACATTGCAATCTCTTTTTGACAAGCGTATCAACATAAAAATAATTACGAGTATGCTAAGAGACTGAAAAACTAATGTTAACAGCTTTGTGATTGGCTGACTTAAAAAACAGCAGACAATCAAATAACTTGACATGGAATTTGACAGGTTGTTTGTGAAAGCAAATATATTCATCTTTAAAAATAAATTGAGTATTGATTACTTTATGCTGCTTTTATGAATATACTAGCTCTTAGCTTCGGCTTCACTCTCGTAGTGTATATACCACAGAAACTGTGCATTTTTTGGAATAAACGCAATTTGCTCGTAAACTATATCTCTTTGCGAATAACTTAGTACGTTGATCCGTGACTGCGTGAAAAAAGTCTACGCACGAAAAGCTACTTTATTAATAATATCTATAGATATACAAGTAGATTTGTAGTGACGTCACGCGTTCCTAGTTGAAAATGAGTCAACCGCACCAATTTTTTCATTTGTTTTGATAGGCGGTGTGGTCAAGACAGTTTCTTCGCCAACGGTGCTTGCGATGTGGTTGGAGAGTGACCGATCGATAGCAAATACTAGTTATATGTGATATATTATACTTGTTGTGGGTACAAGTCATTGGTGTCCTACTTTGTTGACGTCTTCAAGTTGAATGTAGATATCGCATGATTGCTGTGAGCCGACGTTTTGTTAATGAATAAATTACTGGAAATTTGTAGAATGGTATTCAAACTTGATTGTAGAAAAA
Organism: Eremobia ochroleuca; assembly: GCA_949629135.1. Taxonomy (NCBI): domain Eukaryota; kingdom Metazoa; phylum Arthropoda; class Insecta; order Lepidoptera; family Noctuidae; genus Eremobia; species Eremobia ochroleuca. The sequence continues at coordinate 18,260,085 of OX451397.1, read as the reverse complement.
TGAAGTACAGAAAATTCGTATACAAAAATTGTACAAAATACTCCACAGTAAAAAAACTAAACTCAAGGCATTTATTTAAAATAAGCCTATTACGGGCACTTTTGAATTATCAAGGGGTCGGTCAGTCAGAAAGATGAAGCTAGTTGCCCATTACAAAGCGTAGTAGATAGGAAGAAAATCCTACCTATGGAGAAGAATGGACAAGAAACTCCACGGACACTCTTTTAAATCATAACATTATAATAATAACAAATTAACTAAGGTACAGATGCCATCACATCAAGCTACTACTATCTGTCAAATTTCTTTAATAGATTTCAAGTTTATCGCCAAAGCATAAGGTTCAAGGTTGATTGGGAAAATTTGACAGTTTCGGGTAGCTTGATGTGCTGGCGTCTGTACAAAAAGGTTTTGTAGTACACGAGGGACTTAGAAAGTATGCATTATTAATTACATGGTGTAGGTAACAGACGCCAGCATATCAAGCTACCCGAAACTGTCAAATTTTCCCAATCAACTTTGAACCTTATGCTTTAGCGATTAAATTGAAAATCTAGTAAAGAAATTTGACAGATTGTAGTAGCTTGATGTGCTGGAGTCTGTACAACAAATTGTTGGGTGAATCACGTTTGTTATTGCAACATAATATTGAAATTGGTTCCTTAACTGTTTCTCAGAAATTTGACCCTTCTTGTTTAAGTCAGGTTAGTTTTAATTTCAGCTGTAGTTATTTGGGATTTTTGAGGAACTTGCAATGATTTGGGCATGCATTTTTGGGAATCCAATACAAAAGATCGAATGAAGAGCTCTAAAAAAACGTGCATCGTACATAGTTTTAATAAGATACGGATACATAAATCTCTAAAATTACTTGAGAGGAGAAATACAGCTGCTTACCTCATTATTAATTTTTATGCTAGAATTTTTGACATTTATTATGAATTTATTTTTATTTTATTTTTATTTTTATTATTATTTTTTCATTATTTTATGTTATTTTATTCTATTATATATGAATGCTTTGAAAATTGTAAATTGTCTATGGGCCTTGTTACCCGAAATAAATGAATATTATTTATTATTTTTATTATTAATCTTTCAAGATTGTACCAAATGCTATACAAAAATCAACAACATAAAGTTCTGTATGATCATACTTACACCTACACACATTTGTATACAGGTTGCAGGGGTTCTATCTTTCCAAAACAATCTCTCAGTTCCTTGCACACTTAGTACTTATACACAATACTGTGAGCTAATTAGAACTGTCGTGAAAAATTACGCCATTCCTCGCTGTCTTAGGAACTCTTACTCAGGCTTAATATTTCATTCCCAGTTTTCTTAACGTACAGTTGTAGGTTATACTGAATACCTGTGGCGTTTTATGTTCTAGATTTTCTTTACTAATCTTATTTTTCTCCAGACAGTTCATTTTGTATATAAAGATAAAGATAAAGATAAAGATAGTTTATTTGCAAATATGGGTAATACAATACATGTGGTTTTGAGTTAGGTACATTGCGAGCTCAGCCATATTTTACCAAGAGGCATGCAAATCTGGATTAGCAAATTTAAATTATATAAAAGAAAATTAGTATTATGTCAAACTCAGATTGGTATAAAAAAAAAACTACTTATTAAATTAAATTAAATACAAATATAAAAATATTACACCAAAGTCACATTAACAACAACAAAAGAAACACAATACAATGTCAAAAGATAATAGTTAAGAAATGTCATAATAAAATAGATGAAACGTCCAAGATAGGTAGTAATTTAAATATTAGTCTATTCCGTTATCCATTAGAAAATCTGCAATATTGTAATATGCTTTGTCTACTAAAAATTTTCGCAATTTGTTTTTTAATAATGACATACTCAAATCTCTCCAGGGTTTAGGTAATTTATTAAAGATTTTTGGTGCCATGCAACAGACACTTTTGCTCATTAGTGCTGTCTTCGCTCTTTGAAGACATAGTTGACTGTTGTCTCGTCTATTGCGTGCTACTACGTCGTTCATTTTTTTAAAATATTGTGGATTTGACTTGACAAACATAGCCATTTCCATTATATAAATACATGGTAATGTTAAAATTTTATGTTCTTTAAAATACGGGTAGCAACTATCTGTAGTGTTAAGTTTATACATTGAACGAATGCACCTTTTTTGGGCCTTGAATGCCATATCTTTGTCGGTTGAATTGCCCCAGAATATAACCCCGTAACGAAGATGGGGTTCAGCTAAACCGTAGTAGGCGGTAAGAAGCGCTTCCTTGGAAACTCTCAACGACAATGCATGTAAGGCATATGCGAATTTACTTAGTTTTTTGCAAACCTTGACTACATGTGATTTCCAGTTCAGATTTTCATCTATTTCCAAACCCAGAAACTTTGTGCTTGCAACTTTATCCACCACTCGATTATTATAATTCATGTTGAGGTTATTACTGGGTATTCTTTGGCTGAAATGCATTACGTTTGTTTTTGTTAAATTAATTTTTAAGTTATTGTCATTTAACCATGTTATAACTGTCGCTAGTGCATTATTAATTTCGTTTTGATATAATTTAGGATTAATGCAGGGTATAGTTATGGTACTGTCGTCGGCAAACAGAGTCAAAGGTTGATCAACGTGTATATATGTATGTATATTATGTATCTATCTATGTATTGTTATTAATTCTTGTATTGTATAGTAATTTCCTAGCTATCTATCCCGTATATTGCACCTACCATATTTTGTGTCTGCATCACCCTAAGGTTGACTGGTAGAAAATGCCTCAAGCATTAAGTCCGCCTTTGTACAGTACTTTTTTTACTTGTGCATAAAGTGTTAATAAATAAAAAAAAAATGTATATTTTATGTGGAGAGAGATAGTGGTGGAAATCACTCATTTTTGCAGTTGGATTTCATTGCCTACGTTTGGTAGATGGTTTGATATTGTGGGCATTTATACTCACCTGAATCTACCCTGTGACGGCATCTTCATGTCCTTGTCCAAGTTACTTGAGGTCGGCGCAACACGTTTTCTTCATCCATTATCCCCTGTCAACACACAAACTTACACGCACCATACCATTCAAACACACACACCACACACATACACCCTCACACACACACTTATACACGCACCAACGCCACTTAACTCACACTGCAAGACGCCATGCATCCCCTTATTATTTTTGTTTTGTTTAGCTTAACTTCCTTTTTACAATAAAACACTGTAACTTTGAACACTGATGAAAGAGACTGGCCTCCACGACACAGGGAATCCTAGTGTGGAGACCAGTGATTTATCCGATAAAATATATATTTTTCTTGAACAATAAAGATTATTATTATTATTATTATTATAATTATTATTAACCGTCTCTCTATCATTCAGTCCCTTCTCTTTCATATCATTCCTCACACAATCCATCCACCTTGTCTTTAGCCTTCCTCTTCTTCTTCATCCATCAATATTTATATTCATCACTCTCTTAGTCAGATACATTTCTTCATCACATGCCCATACTAAGCAAAACGATTTCCTTTCAAATTTGTCAGTAGCGCCACTTTCGAACTTTCTCTTACATACTCATTTTCCATACTCTGTGTCGTCTTTAATTGTAAGCCCAGTTTTTTTATTCTTCGGAATAAAAAGTAATAGCGGGGAGGTAATACTTTTTGTTCTTCTCCTTTAAATGTTTTTAGTCATAAATTGGGGTACAAAAATATACTTAACAGATAAACCGAGAAATTCGGTTTTGTGATTATTGTGTTTTCAAATGAAAGCATAATAATAATTAACCGTAATGTTTCCATTTTCGAAACGACACGTACGTTATTATCACAAATTTATAACCAGCACCCTAATTGAAGGAATGTTAATGTTAATGCTAATCAATTGTTTCATATGTTCCTGTTGTTCTCATGGTCGCAAACACGACTGCTGAGCATCCTGGGTTCGATTCCTAGGTCAGGCAATGTTTACACAAAAAAAAAAGAGCTGGAATACAAAAGATCACCCACCTTCTTCTCAGTTCAATAGAGTATAGTATATATTATAGTCGGTATCTACTTCTAGTAAACGTTAAAAATGTCGTAAGATTTACTGAGCTGAACAAAAATAGTAAAAACAAAGTGTTTCCTCCAGATAATACTGATGGCCTTCGGAAAATTCGTTTAAAAGAGCCTCAGCTAACTGATTTAACGAAAAGATGTTCATAACTTAGGCTTGATATTACAAAGCTAGTCTAGGTATCAAAGATTTTCAGTAATATATATTTTTTGGTTCTTTGGACTTTTTGGTGACGTATTCTATACGTATTGTGTAATGGCCAAAACACATAAGCGCGTTGCGTCGCCGCGCCGCGAGAATCGGCAGTAGCGGCACTGCCGATTGTAGCGGCGCGGCACCGCAGCGTGGCGCTAGTTCCAGCGTTATGATGTCATACTTGTTGACAATGATTTAGTTTGTTTCTATCACTCTAGCAAATAACACGTGTCAATAAACCCGGAAGCAGTTTTAAAATTAAAATGTCTGACTTTGACATCGATTTATTTATATCGTTGGTTCGGGAACGCCCTTGTTTGCCATTCTAAAGTAGGCGAAAAATTTATTTTCGTCTATCTTTAATGCTTTGTATTTTCGAGAAAAGTACTCGCCATCGGGATTCATAGCCTTATTAAATGGATGTATCCAGTATCTTCTTTGTCGTTTATTTAAAACAGAGTAATGTCTTTTTAATAACAAATAAGCAATAAGTTTCTCGCGATGGTCCATAGCAGAGACACGTCTATCCACAATCAAAAATCACGAGGAACTGGATACCCTACCGTAAAATGCTCTGTTTCGCGACGCCGCAACGCCGCAACGCAAACCGCCGATTTTAGCGGCGCGGCGCCACAACGCGGTCATGTGTTTTGGCCCTTAAAGTCACTTTTCATGTCTGTCTTTGTAATTTTTTGCAGCCGCTATCTTGGAATTTCATTTTGACCTCACTATTGGCTTCAGCACGCTCGAAAACCATGTAAACTATCTCTCTCTCTCTCTCTATTACATAAATGAAAAGTCGCATGAAGGGGGCATAACGCTTTCTCGTTACGTGTCTATTTCTCCCGTTTTACTCCTACCGCAAGCTCCGTAAAAGAACTTCGTTCCAAAAACCTCAACCGTGCCAAGTAGGGGTAGGCAATTACTACACGACAGATAATGGGAAGGCTTTGTACCTCTATAAAATAATAATACCACTTTGTCTTATAACCACTCTCTTCGTACTTTTGTCCCCCGGAAGGGTTAAGGCCTCTTCTCACGTCTGTGTGACTGTAGTCCTTATCCCCATGTAGCAAAATGACGTCTGCGACGTCATCCCAAGGTCATTTTAGGGTCCGTGGTCTATTCGTCGAATAAGTACGTCACACTGATGTCATTTTAACGTCTGGTACTCAACGGAACGTTCTGGTGACGTCGATTTAGGTACCGTCAATTTAGTGAGGACTTGACATTAGGCCGTCATTTAGTACGTCTGTGGGACGTCTTCTAGGACGTCATTTACGTCGAAAATGACCGTGAATGGACGTCGTCATGACGTAAAGTTGCTACCTCGGTCATTTTAAAGACTGGTGGATAATAGTTAAAGATAGAGTAGAGACATAAGTCAAAACAGTTGTGTCTGTTCTAGACATAATAGTTTTACCTAGCAAGAACAAAACAATTGTGTTATGAGTTTACGCGCCATTATTGTTTACACTGAGCGATAGTCAGACTAGAGGCTATTGTATTGCATTGATATTGACTCAATTCTACGCTCAGCGTTATTCTAAGTTTGTAAGTTTTATCTTATAGTTATTACCATTTTGCTATTTGATTGAAATATATCTAATCATTTGTGGCATTGTTACGTATACAGTTTGACAAGGCTATCACATTAATTGAAACCACGTATTTTACATTACGTATTTTAAACACACACAATTAATATCATTAATAACAATTGACATTCTAGCCGTGGGACCTTTTTCGCTTTAGTATTTCAAAACATTAAACCAAGTTTATATCTATTTGGTAATATTAACATAAAGTTTGTTTTGAATGGTTTAGACCATCGCCGTTGAAATCAAGGCTGTTTAATTTCGTGCCAATTTTTAAGCTATTTACTTTGTTTTAACATATTATAAAATACTACTAGCTACTTTGTCTTGAATGTGGTTTTACTGGAAAAGCTCGACAGTTTGCTCAACAATGGTATCCGGTTCACAATCAAATTAAAAAAATATTAACATGAGTCGAGCTAGAGGGCTGAGTTCAAATGGATGTCCAATCACCAAAGAAGAAATTAGCGCGCTATGACCACGTTTTTCTCCTTTCTCTACTCTCCCACTCCTCTTTCTTCTCTCGTGTCTCATTTCTTCTCACGCTAAAAATCTGCGTTCTTTTAACAATCTTCTCCTACTCTGTCCTTCTCATACTTCTAACGTTGTTCATTCTTCGTTTCATATTCGTTTATTCTTCTTTGGGGTGATCTTCCTCTTGATATCAGGAAGGCCACCAGTCGGTATGCATTTAAGCGGAAATTGCAGAGTTATTTTCTAAACCAATAGAGTAGAGTAATCTCAACACCTCTCTCCCTTGTATACAACGTGTAACGTTAAATGCGCAAAACCTGCAAATAGTTTGATCAGAATAACGAGCAGAATTAATTGAACGACTTTTTAGTATAGGTCACATTTTTCTAAAAATCTTCATTAAAAACGTTGCCGTGTCTATTTATTAATAGGTCAAGCAAGCCAATGTCAGCGCGGCGCAGCGGCCCGGTGACGACTCCTCCCTCGATAAAGCGTCGTCGCAGACGCAAGAAACGATCAGAATGGCCAGTAAAACTAAAACAGCACATAAAACCTTTGCAACTTTTTTAATGACTTATTTTCTCTGTGAAATAGGTAAATTTAATTAAAAATCAGTTGGGGTGTCTGAGGTTTTGCGCATTTAACGTTACACGTTGTATATACACATTATAGGTGTATTTATACCTTTTTTTTTGCGAGAAGTTTAAATAAATAAATAATATTTGTAACACCTATTTATACACCTATATTTAACAAATAAAAAACTTTGACTTAGAGTTTTAAAAATCCAGTTGTCTATATTAAGGGCTGATATCTCAATAATCAGGCAACTTTTATTTGAGGAATAAATATTGTGGTTTGACAGCTTTTGCAAAGAGAATATGTCAAACTGTCAAATTTAATCTTCAGATAAAAGTTATCAGACTATTGAAAAACAAGCCCCTAGTTAAATTGTTTATTCTATTACTAGAGACCCGCCCCGGCTTCGCACGGGTGCAATGGAGAAACACTGATATTTTTTTTCGTAAAAAGTATAGGATAAAAATGGTTATTGTGGGTTATCCCTAAGAGATAGACATATACCATTGCGGACTTTTTTGTAGACCTTTTTAAGGTGTACAATACTGTAGTACATTATTTTGATCTATCTCGACGGGTTCAGCCAGCGTTTACAATGTAAGCACAAAAAAATGTGTTTATTTACGACATAACATTAGAAACCTCTAAAATTATAAGTGTTTCTCTACTATATTATGCATGTATTATACATATAAACCTTCCTCTTGAGTTACTCTATCTATTAAAAAAAACCGCATCAAAATCCGTTGAGCAGTTTTAAAGATCTAAGCATATATAGGGACAGACAGACAGGGAAGCGACTTTGTTTTATACTATGTAGTGATTTTACTGACTGATAACAACTTGTTATAACAGCTGTAATATTTAATGTAAAATATACTTATACGTATTACTAAAGACTTTATTTTGTTTTAAATATGTAATATTCCGATCAGTAAAGTATAGATAGACATAAATTAGCAAACTTGTGATTAGAACGCTTTTAAATATCCGCTCTTTTTTAGGTACAAGAGCTGTGCAGAGTAACTCAAAAAATCAAATCATGGCATCCAAAAAGTTACTATCCATCTATAAAGAAATCCTAAAAATAAAACGTTTCATCGCATCATAGCAGTTTATAGATGGTTATCAAACATGAAACGTCGTAAGGCACGATTTTCGGGACTATCATAAATTCATAACATATCCGTGATAGTACTACCGACAGTCACGTTTTGTCAAAATAGTGGGCTTTTTGTCATTGCAAAGTAGGTCAAATGCCAGATTTTTCTTGTCCAGTTCAAACCCAGTGTTCATTTATATCTATGCTATTGCTGTATTGAATTTGTACCTAACTTAATATTTAGGTATAACTAGTTGCAACCAGTCTTACCAAGGGGTATCGTATTACCTAGTAACTGGGCTGTGGAGGTCAGATAGGCAGTCGCTCCATGTAAAATACTGGTATTCAGCTGCATCCAGTTAGATTGGAAGCTGACCCTAACATAGTTGGGAAAAGGCAGGTAGATAATGATGACGACCTTCTTCTTAAAGTGTCTATAAGCCTGTACTCGGTACAAATCATAACAATAACAAATTCGACACGCGTACGGTACCATTATCTTTATTGCCGATGGTTGGAGCAATGAAATTGTATTTGAAATCTAGGTAACTTAGACTTTTGAAAAGGAACTTGTGAGTACGTAGGTAAATTGCAGAAGTTTCTAACTGCACCATGTATCAAGGATCCTTATAAATGTCGCATGTACACCGCCACATGCCAACTACGCATCATACTGATGTCACGCAAAATCCTACATCGCGCAAGCAGAGTTTACCGCGCAACGAGCATATGTACAACGTCCCGACACCAATTGTCGGCAGTTGCCCACCAGACACGCCACACGTCTGGTCGGAGTATTCTCCCTTTTCTATGGAGGATGAGTGAGCTTTGTGTAATTAATGAACTTTCAACACTATACTTGCACGATAATACTAAACTTTCCAGGTCGTTCCTGGAAAAAGTAATAACACTCCTATAAATATGGTTTCCAAAGGCTTGAGTCCATATTCAGAGAACAAGCATGAGCTTTTGACTCTTCAATTGCAAAGCAGCACCCTGCAACTCTTTTGTTAATCTCTGTGAGGCACCATTTTCAAAAGCGTATGACCAATAGAGAGAATAGTAGGTATGTCATCAAAAAAGCGTTAAATAACAATTAATCAAATGTTAAAAGGGTACCCAAAAAATCTTGAATTAATTAAAAATTAAATTATTAAATTAACGACAAATAAACATTAAAAAAAAAAACTCGCAAAATAGAGGGCCAGGCTTTCCCACTACACAATCTTCCAAAGAGGTGAGTAAGCCGAGGCAACGTCACGAAACGATGATAAAACTAAAACTACTGCGTCCCAGATTTATAACGAAAACGATGTATCAAAAACGGATCGCTGGTAACTATTATGGGTTTTGTTTCGACAACGTTGAGACGTGGAGAAAACAGAAGGTGCAATTCGGTACGATAATTCAGTGATATTTTCTACGCATCACCTGTCTAGTCTTTTCCCAACTATGTTGGGGTTGGCTCCCAGTCTAACCGGATGCAGCTGAAGCTGAAGTATTCTACTTGGGGTGACTGCCTATGTGACCTCCACAACTCAATTACAGAGTAATAGGATAACCTTTGGTAAGACTGGTTGTCGGGCTTCTGACCTAACGTGCTTTCCGAGGCACGCAGGGGTCTCGGTATGAAAAGATGGTCACCCACCCATGGACTGGTCACGACAAGCGTACCTTCATCCGTTCAGCGACCCGTGCGGTTGTTATTACCTAGCTACGAGTCTCTCCCTGATGTTGGAGCCGATTCCCTTGTTTCCTTGTTCCCAGAAAATAAATATTGGTTTAGTCCTGTCAAATTAAGATACTCCATAGACAAGTTTACACGTGATTAAAAAATTGGCTGCTAAAAATATGTCAATTTACGTCAGGCGCTGACTAATTTGACAGGACTAAACTAATATTTTTTTTCCTTCTATTTCATTACTAACTAAATGTAAGCATTTAGTTTAGTTTGTGAACAAGGAAATCGGCCCCATTTTATAGCAAGATATAAAAATTATGCAGTCCAGACCGATAGTAATATTTTTTTTGAGAAGTATTTAGATACTTTTTAGGTATAGCATGAAGGATCATCACTACATAGTATAAAACAAAGTCGCTTCCCGCTGTCTGTCCCTATGTATGCTTAAATCTTTAAAAGTACGCAACGGATTTTGATGCGGTTTTTTTAATAGATAGAGTAATTCAAGAGAAAGGTTTATATGTATAATACATGCATAATATAGTAGAGAAACACTGATCATTTTAGGGGTTTCTAATGTGATGTCGTAAATAAACACATTTTTTTGCGCTTACATTGCAAACGCTGGCTTAACCCTACGAGATAGATCAAAATAATGTACTACAGTATTGTACATCTTAAAAAGGTCTACAAAAAAGTCCGCGATGGCATATGTCTATCTCTTAGGGATAACCCACAATAACCATTTTTTATCCTATACTTTTTAAGAAAAATAATGGCTCTAAAATTATCAGTGTTTTTCTACTATATTATGCATGTAGGTATTATATGCATATAAACCTTCCTCTTGAATCACTCTATCTATTAAAAAAAACCGCATCAAAATCCGTTGCTTATTTTTAAAGTTCTAAGCATACATAGAGACAGACAGACAGCGGGAAGCGACTTTGTTTTATACTATGTAGTGATAGTGATCAGCATTGCACCCGTGCAAAGCCGGGGCGGGTCGCTAGTATAATTATAATACATTAAGTTTTATGCTTGATGGGATTAGATGCATCGGGTTTAGAATGAGTTATACTTACTTTCCTTTTCGAAAAGATTATACAAAGATTTAAAAGTCAATCTGTTTAAATTGATGACCACCTCAAGTGCAGCGTAAACGCGTGCAGCGCTGTACACGTGATAGAAACACAGAGATTTAATGTGAGAGGCAGAGAAAGAAAGAGTTATATCTTTCTTCTTTCTCATGTAACGAAATGTGCTTAAACGTGACGCGTCCTTGAAATTTCACTCTCAATTCTCGTCTCATCTTATCAAATCGCCACCTAAGAAGTTTTACTTCAAAAGTCAAGAAAGTGTGTTTTAAAGGATATTCCATAGTGGCCCTTTTGTTAAACCTCCCTGCTTAGTGGTGCAGGGCTATAAAATTGTACTTACGGTATCAATCGCACGAAGGTAGCATGGATCGTTAGGTATTAGGTAACTTGAGTAATGGCGAAGTTATTATAGCCACCGTAATCGCTCCGAAGTAATATTTCGGGAATTTTTGTAAATAACAAATGATCGATGTTTCTTGGTTACGTGCAAGGGAAAATGTTAGGGTCTATGAGGAATTTTGATGGTTGTGAGAATGCTGATTCATAGTGGTTTTTATTTAATAAAAAAAGCCATTAAACTTTAATAAGAAAATGATAAGAAAATGGCTTCCCTTGTGGGTTGGCAGAAACCCCATCTCCTATGATGCTTACATACTTCTTTTGCTTCATTTACGATCATACATCTGCAGGCTAATTGTGTAACACACTATAAGTAGCAATGGGTTTCATTTTGACAGTCCAACAACATTCATTGCGTTATTTAAGTTGTTGAGCAGACACATTTTTCGAACATATGGAGCAATGGATTAGCAATATACTTCAAAACTAGAGTAATAGTGTGTTACGCAATTAGAGTGCTGGTCATATACCTGAACTTTCTGAAAACATCACCAATGTCATGATATTAATATTTCCTTCTAGGGCGTCCTCTCCCGGCGTTTTTACCCACATCGGGCCTTGTAAATAGTTTTTGTCAGAAATTTTGACTTTGAAAAAAAAAATACCTGGAGAATTGGCTACTATCAAAATCAAAAGTAATTTATTCAAACTAGGCTGAAAATCAGCAAACATGAAAGGCGTCAAAATTAAATAAGACGAAACGCCCGCCCTGCACCACTTCCTAGTGCTTTGACTGGAAAGAAGAAGTAATAATAATAAAGTTTATTAATCTTCATCATCTGCCCTTTCCCAACTATGTTGGGGTCGGCTTCAGGTCTAACCGGATGCAGCTGAATACCAGTATTTTACATGGAGCGACTGCCTATCCGACCTCCACAACCCAGTTACTGGGTAATACGATAAGACTTGTTAAGGCCCTTGTTAAGACTGGTTGTCAGACTTTCGGGCTACTGACGACCCGTAACGACTGTCGAAGATCCACGAACGAAAGCCGGGACCAACGGCTTAACGTGCTTTCCGAGGTACGGAGGTATCTTGGTATGTGAAGATGGTCACCCATCCACGGACCAACCCCGACAAGCGTAGCTTAACCTGATCGATCGTCCTGTGCGGCTGTTATTACTTAGCCACAAGCCCGTCAATAAAGTTTATTCACCAAAAAGTAAAAATACAATGTGACGGATTTGGTGAGCTACAAACGAAGCGTCTCTTGTATCTTTGTGGCTCCCCAGCAGACCTTTTTATACTTACTTATAATACATAGAAGAAAAAAATTGATTAATATGATTGCTACATTGAATACCTCGAAATCAACGTAAAAACTTGGTCACAAAAATGTAGGTGACACTTATATTTCTCTGGATCATGAATTAATTGATCTGCAATGCGATATGTAACAGATTGGAGCCGCGTTCCCGATCACATTAAGCTTCAAATTATATTCTGTGAACAACTGAAAATAACAATGATATTGAACGAAAACACACACAAAGACACATCTAAATTCAGCAATGTATTTTTCTAATTGAAATACGACATTTTGTTGGAATAGAATGAAATTTGCCAGTAAGGTAATAGTAACAATTTTTAATTGGATTGGATGTTGGCGTTATTATTTTTGTTGAGTTTTGCTCGACTGTAGCTATATTTTTATAATGTATTGGTTGGTATACGGTCGAATTCTAGAGCACAGAATTAAAACAACATCTAAACAAGCAAGAGTTTTTAATGCCTAACGCTGAAGTACAAAATACTCTGATCAGGTGATTAAAATGATCACCAGCAGTGCTATTCTGTAAAAATCTCACCGTGAGAACTTAGGTGAAGTGAGCGGGAAGTGAGCTCTGTCATTCCGTAATGGTAGGGATTGACACTATTAAGTGCTCACTTCACTTATTATTTCACGGTGAGATTTTTACAGAATCGACCGCCTGATCAGAGTATTTTGTTCTTCAGCGTTACAGTAGCATTTTTTTATCAACTGAGGCATTAAAAACTAATCAACCTATCACGTTCCCACTGCTGGGACACAAGTTTCCTCTCTTCGAGAGGGAGTGGGCCATAATCCACCACGCGGGCCCAGAGCGGGTTGGTAAAAATAAAGAAAAAAATTATTTCCTCTCAAAAGTAACCCTCCATTTTCAATACAGAGTTGTCACACCAATCCTATTAAAGCTGTATTCACACAGCACTGCCATACAAACAGCTGCAAGCGTGCACAAGTACCTCGTTTAGCGAATATTAGCACGTAGTAATGCATTTTTGACGAGTAAGCCGTTTTGCGCAAATGTACATATACAGCGGTATCGTGTGTTGTACAAAAATAGCAGTGGAATACGTGTGCAGAGAAATAAAAATAAAAATACAAAGCTAGACAGGGAAAAAGGTAAGCAAGTCACGTGTAAAAAGATAAAAGTTCACTTAACGAAATTCAAAAGCGATTTTCTTTTGAAACCTTTTAGTTGTGAGTTATTCTCCGAAAATAAAATTATTATTTACGCCTGTCTGATATGCATTATTTATTAAGTTTACGGAAGTAAAAGAGCATAAATATTTGAGTTCTTATAGAAATTATAACATTGTTATTAAAATATCATATCTGCAATTGAAGAAATTACATTATTGAATCTTCTGCAATCATCACTTCTATGGAACAACTTGCTCGGGATTTTAGGCTCAGGATGTGCCTCTGTGTGTGTGACTTCTTACAAAATATACATGCGGCTTCTAATTCATAACTCATTAAATAATGAACAAGTATAGCTCAGTAGCAGCTGAGTATAGCCTGGATTTGTGCCCAGTTGAAATAATGAACAAAAGCTCAGTAGTACCTGAATATAGTCTGGATTTGGGCCCAGTTGAAATAATGAATAAAAGCTCAGTAGCAGCTGAGTATAGTATGGATTTGGGTCAAGTTGAAATAATGAACAAAAGCTTAGTAGCAACTGATTATAGTCTGGAATTGGGCCCAGTTGAAATAATGAACAAAAGCTCAGTAGCAGCTGAGTATAGTCTGAATTTGGACTGACTTGAAATAATGAACAAAAACTCAGCAGCAGCTGAGTATAGTCTGGATTTGGGCCCAGTTGAATTAATGAACAAAAGCTCAGAAGCAGCTGAGTATAATCTGGATTTGGGCCCAGTTGAAATAATGAACAAAAGCTCAGTAGCAGCTGAGTATAGTCTGGATTTGTGCCCAGTTGATGGCACTAGGCTGGCCCCCTATTACATGGGACTTAAATATAACTGCCTAAATGTATGTGTACTATAAGCTTCTGCCTAACCCTTCCGGAATTACAGGCGTGATGGTTACATGTGTGGATATAGTGTAGGAATCAAATAAAAGGCGATAGGCAAGAAATATAATACTCTCACCTCAGTTACAATCAATGTCAAAAACTTGTCAAAAATGTAGGGAAATTCGAGATATTTTTTTTAATTTTTATTTTTATTGTTGAATGTGCCCGCTTTTGACCTCGATCACGCCTGATGGAAAGCGATGGAGGAGGTCTATGATGGAACGAGCGTACCAGAAAATGGCACTAGAACTCCCACGCATCGACGAAACACAGGTACTTGACGCCGGACTCCGGTGGGGGTCACAAACCAGACGGGCGTTAGCCCTACCACCGCAAGGGAAGAATTGGCCAGTCAAATAAGGTTGAGAAAGATCAGACTTTAAACGTTCTTAAAATTACGAGAATGGCCCCTCTGTTATTACTAGGGAATTCACTCAACCGTAAAAGTATTGAGAAAGCGATATAAACCAATAAATGGCGATAGACGTTGTAGAGCTCTTCCCATATAAAGGATTAATAAGTTGTTACGTTGGAACATGGTTTTGGGTGTAGTTATACTACTAAGTAGGTATTTAATGAAAGTCGTTGGTTTGAATTACCTGTTGATTTTTACAGAATAGCACTGCAGATCTTCGTTTTAGTATATTATCAAGTAGGTATATTTTCATAATACCCATATATTACACAGGGTGGCAGGGCGTGGATGCGCAAACTGTAACCATAAATTTAGCGTTTATTACAAAAAAAGCCGGTTATTAAAAAAAAGAATTTTTGTTCCACACATTTTGACCGCGTAGGTCAGTAGGGCAGTTTTTTATGAAACGGCAGATTTTTTTTTTTTTGATAACCGTCTGTAAATTTCTACTCTTGAGGGTCTATAATCATGTGTTGAATTCATGCTTACAGTTTGCGCGTCGACATCCCTGACACCCTGTTTTAACAAACTCAAGACCTAAGAACTGCTCGTCATGCTACGTGCTATCACCACTTCGTGACCCCGACATAGTTGAGAAGTTTTACTGTGGAACTTGCTTTCATCTTTAATTTAAAAGTTTTAGCTTTTACTCTATGTAGCTGAATAGTTTAGTGTGTGTTTTAAATTTTCATTATTTAAATTTTTGTGGTCCATTTATAAGTTAGGTAGGTACCTAAGAATGAATTCTCTAGAGATAAATACGTGCAAGTGAATATCAATTCATATGTTTATCTTGAAGATCACTGGCATCCGGTGAAGACAAACTTCGTGAGTAAACTTAGACTTATAATTGAGTCTGAAATTGCCAATTCGCCTTGAGAAAGCGCGGGGATCAATGCTAAAGCCTTATCTATACATTCAGAACTAGGTATTGTGTATTTTTTTATTTTTTATTTCTTATTGTGTTATTTATTTATTTAAACTTTTCGCACACAAAAAGGTACAAAGGCGGACTTAATGCCTTAGGCATTCTCTACCAGTCAACCAAGGGTGGTGAAGAGATTTTTTTTATTTATATCGTATTCTGCACCGGGTGACTTCATCACGTTATCGCCGGACAGCCGGCGATGACGTGATGACGTGATGACGAAGACTTGTACAGGCTTATGCATTATATTATACCATTACATCGTAGCATTATGCTGAGAGATGGCCGTTTTGCCTGGATGTGACGCATATTTTCCTCCAACTTGTTGTTTTGTTTTTGTGTTCTTTCTTTAGACATTTTCTGTTTCCTTCGCCCTGCAGTGGGAAAATAATAGGCTGGTATTTAGCAGCCTATTATTTTCCCGCTGCAGGCAAATAGGCTGTGTTCTTGTTCGTCCAGCCATACAGCCTAAGATATTACTACCTTAAACCGGGCGCAGATTTGGGCCGACCGCACCGCATTGCATAAATTCTTATAAAGCACTTTCACATCACAGGCGGGCTGTACCGCACTTTTTTGTATATGCGCTTAGCTTTAGTAGTCACAGATAATTAAGGAAAAAAAAAATAATAATAATCATTTTCCCGCTCACATAATATACATACTTACAATGTTTAATTCTCATATTCATTGCAAAGAATTCTTGAATATGCCATGTTCATTATGCCTAGCATTATTTTTTACTTACAATCGTATTTTCATTACCATTTTTCTTCAAACGAAGTGACATTCACCAGTCATTCTAGAGTAGATGTAACAAACATTAATAATCTTCGAAGAAGCTCCACTCATAAAACTCATCCCAATGAGCTCTTAGTTTTTTTAAAAACAGTAAAAAATATTTTAGTAGCGCGTCGCCGTAAAAAAAAAATACTGTTAAAACTTATAAAAGATAACTTGGCGGCAGAATTTTCTTTTGTCTTTGAATCATCGTCGAAACAAACTAAATAAACTGTGTTCGCAACGGTTCGCGACAAGTTTTTATATTTGAATTCCTTTTTGCGGTATGAGAGTGAAATTTTGAGAATGGGCTAAATGATATAATGTTAAGCTGGATATAA
This sequence comes from Eremobia ochroleuca, assembly GCA_949629135.1. Taxonomy (NCBI): domain Eukaryota; kingdom Metazoa; phylum Arthropoda; class Insecta; order Lepidoptera; family Noctuidae; genus Eremobia; species Eremobia ochroleuca. Next base: position 18,243,124 of record OX451397.1, on the reverse strand, counting down.
AAGCCTTTAGTAGAGCTTTGGTGTACAGAATTTAGTGATACGAGCCATTTACTTATCTATTTAAGTGATTAGTCGAGTGGTTGTTTGCACGATTTCACTAGAGCAAAGAAAGTTGGTTAAAGAACAATATCGTATGAACCATCGATTTTTCATTAGAAAAAGACTCTTGAAACGATAAAATATCATTGTGAAAACGGTGAATCAAAGAGTTGAAGGTTTTTTAAATTCAAACTCAAAGCATTTATTTCAAATAAACCAAATGCAGGCACTTTTTAATTTTCAAGGGGTCGGACAGTCAGAAAACTGAAGACACTTGCCCGTTCCAAAGCGTAGTAGGTACCTATGGAGAAGAACGGGCAAGACACTACTTTTTCTTCATCAACTCAACATAATTTTGTAAGCCTTACGTTAACGCAAGAACAAACAAAAGAGAAAAGTAAGATAATAACCTCTTCATCATTATTATAATCTTCAAATTTTCACATATTTCCCCCTGTTCAAGTTAAAACCAGGTTCGTTACAAAACAACTAAGTTATACGTGTTTCCCGAAACTGTTTCCATTAAAAGTTATATCCGAAACAAGTATAAATGTTTCATGGAGTTCTTTTTAATGCAATGTTGCGGAAACTTTATTTTGTGAAATGTATTTTGAATTTGGTGTTGTAAGTGATTCGTGTAAAGTGATTTTTGAATTGAAACGCATGTAACAAACGGTCATAATAATGTATTATGTTTTGTTATTGGGTTTTTCCGATGACATTGTACAAATAGCCGGAAACTTATGGCCCAGACGGGCAAAGGATAGAGGCATCTGAAACGGTTTGGAGGAGGATTTCGCCGCAAAAGGCGGCCCTTGCACCTACCAATACTAACCTTATTTTAGAGCCCTTTTACATTTCGGTACTGAGCAAGCTTTTTTCTTTTTTTTAAATGGCATCTCGCAGTTCAATGCAGGTTATCGTCTGCTTAACCGGGCTTGCTTGTGGATGCCTCAATAAATTGCGAGCGCGTATCGCCGGCGCAGTGAAATATATAGTACGTTTGGGGTTGAAACACTAGGGCCATGGGGTCCGAGTCCCTGCTTAATCGAAATCCTAAGCGGGCACTCACATCGCCAAGTGGATGGTCGACTCTTCACGTGACTAGAGGGCTGGCCTATTTTTTGGCCAAAGAATCAGCATTGCTATACAACGTGGCAATGCTGCCAGCCTTTTGAGCAGTTTCCTATTGACAGCGATACGGACGAATTTTTCGATGCCCTTTGATGATTTGCCCTCCTCTTTATTTACTTGTACATATTATTATTATTTTATAAATAAATTGGGTTTTTCCATCAGAAATTTCTGAGTAGCAGCTCGGACTCTAATTTTGTGCTCGGTTGATGGCGATAAGCTTGCCCCATCTTAAACCTCTGCCTAAGCCTTCAGGGAAACAAAGCGTGGTGTTATGTTATGTGTACCTCTATGTTATGTATTGTTAAGTTGCAAACTAAAATGGCAATAGCTCTAACGTTACAGGCGTACTGTTAATTGAAATGTCGTGCCTTCAAACGTCTCTAGTTGCACTAATAGCGAACATAACTCCATGAATACAGAGATGCTTCTAATGAGATCTAATGAGTGTGTTATGGTAGGTGCATGTAGATATATGTGCTTCAGGACAAGGCATTGTTATCATTTTCTTAAGTTTTAAGCCGCTCAATCTGCCGAATCTTTTAACAACTACGTTGGGGTCGGCTTCCAAGCTAACAGGTTGCAGCTGAATATCAATATTTTGCATGGAGTGACTTTTGGGCTTCTGACGAATGAATCTACGAATGATCTCGGTAATTATTTAATGTTTACCCATCCAAGAATAGACCGTGGAAAGCGTAGCTTAATCTTCGATTGACCCGTGCGGCTGTTAATATTTAACCATAAACATCTCTTACATTTTAAGCCATTATAATTTCTAAAAGAGCTCTTGTTGTTTTTTTGCTTTTGAAAGAGGGTTAGTAGATTTTTTATATGAGAACAGACTTAGTTATCAAATTCATAGTTGGAAGTGCCAGTCCTGGTCTAAAGCGTATCGTGTTACCCAGTAATTGGGTCGTGGAGGTCAGATAGGAAATCGTTCTATATAAAATAATGATATTCAGGTGAATCTGGTTATATAATACTAGCTTTTGTCCGCAATTTCGTCCACGCGACATTTCTTTTCAAGTTCTTCCTGACTTTTTACTCGGGTCCTTGCGTGATGTAAAAGCCTATAGACTTCCTCGAGAATCGGGCTATCAAAAGCAGAAAACTAATTGGTAGTTCCAGTGATTAACGCGTACAAACAAACTATTCGGTTTTATTATTAGTATAGAAATATATATAGTTGGGAAAAAGCTAGGCAGGTGATGAGGGGGAATCTTTTTTTAACATCAATGTCCATTAAAACCCAAACTAAAACAAAACACAATATGAATACTAATTCAGGCCTAAATCAAATACTACTTCGAAGTTATAAAGTAACCCATCGTAACCAGAAAAGTTACAAAGAAGAGTGAAATATTCACTAGTGCCTACGCATAAATATTTAAAGACCCATTCGCGGCACGAATTTGTTCATATTTATTATTTATAATAATTTTTCTAGACCGTTTTGTTTATTAATTATGTATGTAGAAAGGTGAGGTTGAGGAATTGCATATGAAGTTGCTTTTTGAAACTTTGGAAAACTTTATATTAAAAATCGATTTTCTATTTAAAGTTTATTGCACTTCCCTTTACACCTGCAGCCTATGGACTACCTTTACTTTAAAATCATACAATGCCCTCCGCGTCCAGTTCAATAACGCGTTCAGGTCGATGTTGGGACTTCCCCGGCACTGCAGTGCCTCAGCCATGTTCGCAGAAGCACGAACTGATTGTTTTTATACAACAATGCGAAAGCGTTGGACGTCTCTAGTGCGCAGGGTGCGGGCAAGTTCCAGCATCGTGCTGGCAATGATTGCGAGCAGGATAAACTGTCCGTACATACGGAGATAACAAAAATCAAACAATAATGATTGAAAATTAATTGGTTACTAACACTTAGGTATTAAGTTTTACTAACAACTATGAGTTTTTTTTTTTTTGTGAACTTGAAATAAGCGTTTGTTTATTTTATTTTATTTAAACATTAGTCTTCTTTTTTGTCTTGAACTACTGGGCCATCTGAAATATTTTTTGAAAATTAGGAAGTATTTGGTAACAATCCAGAGATTTATTTATTTACTAGCTAAACCCCGCAAAAAAAAAAGTTGCACATAAAAGTAAAAGGAAAAAAGCCGTCAGATATTTAGCATAATGCTTGACTGAATTTTGTTTGTGTCTCGTTCGCTTGGTTTCGCTATATGTCGTAAAACTTATGGAGGTACTGTCCGCATGTCAAGTTTCAAACATAAACAGTTCGGCCGTAAAAAATCTTGTATGTCAGACTTTGGGATCAACGTTGAGTGCCTCAATATTTAGTTTTGTTTATGGTTTTACTCTCGTTTTTGTTTCGGTAGTATTTCATTAGTTTCAGACTCACTGCCTCATCGGTCTAGTGGTCTCAACCGCTACTGCTGAACATAAGGTCCTGGGTTAAGTTTCCAGTAAAGTGTCATTGGGTTTTTCGTCAGGAAGTTTTCAACAGTGTTGGTATCTTATTGAGTGGGTGTGTATATTTTTCTGGTTTTTTTTGGGCGTCGGCGGTTTGTGTGGGGGTGACTACATTGCAAACTATTTCCTTCCAAAAATAATATAATAATTGTATAATGGTAGGACAAACAACTCGCGTGCGTTACTTTAAAAATCTTGCTTGACAGCTGGAAATGTTGCGAGTATATAAAAAATGTTAATATTTGTTGGTGTTGCCCACAAACAGCAGCCTGGAATATGTGCCCGGTTTATAACAGTAGGCTCGCTTCCTCTTTCATGGGACTTAAGCATTGCTTGTGAAGTGTGGGTTTCTATAGGTACACCTCTGCGATACCCTTCAGGGGTTATAGGCGTTACATTATGCTTCAGACTCAAAAGGAGCCTGTTTGTCTCGCAAAAACTGATAGCTGTAAGAAATACGTTAAAAAATAAAAAATACATACCATCTTTTTATATTTAAAATGGCCTTGTTTATTAGACATCATCGATCACTATTTATATTAAAGTTTAAACAGTGAAATATAAATCATTTGTATAATAACCTTCCCAGTCAGTATAACCCATAAAACGAACATTGGGGATGTCAGGTGTTAAAAATAATAGTTGATTAAATCAAATTTAATATTATACGAGTATATAATTCAAATTGACTATCTTCTATAAAGATTTATATTTTACAATTCATACAGAACAACTATTTTTGTTCTCATAAAATAAGAAATCAATTAAAAAAAAACAATGGGTTAATCGTAGCCATTTACTCTTCTTCGTTTTGAGTGAACGTATAGGTACATAAAACATTCCAGTTATAACTTGAGGGTATGGATTCATTTTATAAAGAAAACATAAGTATGCTAAATTAATGGATACACTCAAATTATAACATCTATTGATTAGACAGAGATCTAAAGATTATTACTATGTCATATCCATATGTTTTTTACTGTGTGTACAATGTACATAAATAATAAAATAAATAGATAACAATTTCATCGCCATTCATATGAGACACACTTTTTGAACTATTCTTTAGATTATTCGTAACGAATTAAATGTTGTAGCAGAGTAACATTTAAAACATGAGGGGTTAGCACTTACTGAAGTTGTGTGTACAGGACATTACAAACGAACAAACACACACAGACAAACATTTCGTTAAGCATCGTATACCCTGTATATTTAGTTTAACTTTGTAGTGTCAAAGTTTGCAGACATTCAAGTTGCAAGCTGGTCTGATATTATTTGAGTTATTTTACATAATTTCTAGCTTACTTGAATTTGAAACAAATAATGTTTATGTAAATGTGCCATTGAAGTCGTGATGGCCTAGTGGTTAAGACCTCTCATGCACAAGGTTGTGGGTACAAATTCGGTGAGTATCAATGTGACTTTTTCAATTTATATGTACTTTCTGAGTTAATCTTGGACATTACTGACATCGGTGAAAGAAAAACATCGTGAGGAAATCTGGATTTATAGTCCAGCCGTGCGATTCTGTAACCATCTCAGCGTGAAAACTTGTGTGTGAAGGGAGCGTGGAGTGAGTCGTCAATAGTGTCAATCCCTAGCATCAGCATGACTCACAGCTCACTCTAAGCTCACTTCACCTTAGTTATCACGGTGAGATTTTTCCAGAATCGACCGGCAGTTCAAGCGTGGTGACTAATGCTCGTGTCTTTTCTGCGTTAGAAGAGGCCTGTGTCCTGCAGTGGGTCAATTGTAGGCTGGAAAAAAGTGGGTAAGGAAAGTTTGTAAGTAGCTAATATTTTAGGGCAGTCCTAGATACATAGAGATAAACGTACATCTCTTAGAATAATAAAATCTGTAAGTCAGGTTTTGATTGTTAAACTTAAATGAATGAGGTTTTCCATAATTCTACTTATGAGCTGGTAACGCCCGGTCTCTATCTACAGAATAGAATAGAAAATAAATACTTAACCTGAATCTAAAAATATTGCGCATATATTTAAACAAACAATTGCTTTAAAAGAGAGTTCAATCCACTTTAAACCCAAAACTTATTTATAGCGTGCCAAACCACCATACAAACCATAAAAATATTCCTCATAAAAATATTCGATAGTTTTGTTGCAACGGCTATCTGACTTATTTTAATAGCCGGGAAAAAGCCGATTGGTACGTGCTCCAGTTAGATTATTTCGTAGGTGGATTTGTAATCAAAATTATTTTGCATAAAAATCCTGTCGATATTATTTTTGTGGTAATTGGTTGACTGGTAGAGAATGCCCAAGGCATTAAGTACGCCTTTGTACCTTTTGTGCGAAAAATTTAAATAAATAAATATATAATATTTCTTATAAAGGTGCTAGGTATTTCGAAACAGTTTTCAACATTGCCAAATATGTATTAATACCAAGTTTTTCTCTTTTTCAACTAGGTATAATTATGTTAAAAGAAATACCAAAACAAATCGCGAAAAAAAATACATATATAGGAACAGCTGATTTTTTTTCGCGATTTCTGTTTTGTTCCCATAGTAAAAGTTGTTCATGATGGTGGGTACAATGACCCCTTATGAGGTTATGTGTTATTTAAGTTATAACTTGTATAATTATAGTTTATCTATACGGATGCTCGAAGGAGGACATCAGCGTCGTTGACTACGGTGAAGGTGATATGACGGTCTACGTTAGACACGAGCGATCTCAGATTCTCTTGCAAGTTAGTACGCAAACATTTTCGCAACAAGAGTAGACACAAACTCCGTGTATGTTGATTTTATAAGTTTTGCTAATGAAGAAACCCTGTTGCTTGTAAGTTTTGGCATATGTGTACTTTGGTTTATGTTTTGAATCTGCAGTATTAAATTACGCTTTAAAGCTAACAACGTGATCATTGTTGCATGGTTTAGTTTGTTAAAGAAACACGAGAAAATCAAAAAGTACCTTCTTAACTTTTTTCTTAACTAGCGTGTACCCGCGACTTCGCCCGCGTTTATTTTCTTGTTCCCCCGCTGTTAATTCGTTTCCGCTTAGCGTTCGTACTGATTTTTTTTCTGCCGTTTTTCCTTTTGCTAAATGCTTTTGTTAAATAAGAATAATAGCTTGTAGCCTTCTTCAAGAATTGGGATATCAAATGCAAAAATATTTTTTGAAGTGAAAACTTTTTTAGCATTGTTGTGATTTGAAACTCAATAAAACGAAAAAGCGACAGTAAAAAGAGATAAACACATACACCTATAGGATTTAACGTGCGAGAGAATGAGATAGAAGGCATTATAGTGTTTCTTATATTTTTGTGATCTCCTCTTTGTGCGCCGTCCGTACCAGAGGATACGGACGGCGCCTATTTAAAAAAAAATACCCACACGCTATCGTCACAGACAGTAAAGCAGCAGACTATCTTCGGCAACACTCAAAGCCCTAGGTTACCTAACCACAAACCATAACCACATCTGCGACCAAAAATAGCCCGACCTTATAACCCGTGATTATAGCCCAAGCTTTTAGCCCAAGTTCCTCAGACGTTCATAAAGAGAATCTTCACAGAAAGAGAATCTTCTCCAAGCCCCGCGCCCCGTCCGTGTTAAACATTTGGATTGTAAACATTTGCCGATTCAGTGTGCCATTATACTAACGAGCTGAGGCTTCCATTTGCTGACTGAGTGATAGTTAGGCTCTGTCATTGAGCCGGAGAGGAGCGGAGAAATAAATCTACTTGTAGGAAATCATTAGCTAATTGAAATTCACCAGTTTCATGTTTTCACTCCGCACAAAGATTGGCACAATCTGTCTATCGATATCATTTACGAGTATTTGGTTGGACCATAGTAGAAAAAACCACCCATATGTAAATGTACAAGTGAGGGGCCCGTGACTAAATAATAACAGCTGCACAGGTCCATTGATCAGGTTAAGCTACGCTTGCCGCGGTTGGTCTGTGGATGGGTGACCATCTTTACATACCGAGACCCCTTTTTTTTTGGGTAATTACACGCCTCCGAAAGCACGTTAAGTCGTTGGTCCCGGCTGTCATTCGTAGATCTTTGATAGTCGTTACGGGTGGTTAGAAGCCCGAAAGTCTGACAAACAGTCTTACCTAGGGGTATCGTATCACACAGTAACTGAGGTCAGATAGGCAGTCACTCCATGTAAAATACTGGTATTCAGCTGCACCTGGTTAGACTGGAAGCCGACCCCAACATAGTTGGGAAAAGGGTAGGCAGATGACGATGACGTTGACCCGTAGATCTTGCTCCCTGTTAACTAGAAAAATTTGGAAAATCCAAAAATACACGACTCATAACGCTCATTATTTTGATCGTATAAAAAAGCATTGATATGGATATAATATTACTCAGTTTTTATTAATTATAATTAAACTACTTTGAACAAAAGAGCCATTTTCAATAGGGTCCCTCCTATGGGTGAAACAAATCTATTAAAAAAAGAAAGACTCAATTAATTGTTTTTTTTCGCAAGCTCCAATGTTTTTCAGGTTTCACACTTGGTTGACGGGAATTTTTTTAGAAATATTTCGATGTTTTTTCGTTTCTACTGCATTAAATCAATTGTTGATGCAGTACAGCGGTGCGATTCTGTAACCATCTCACCGTGAAAACGTAGGTGAAGTGAGCGTGGAGTGAGCTGTGAGTATCATGCCACCTACCGGATTGACCAAGAATACATTTACAAACATAATCGAGATTTTAATAATATTTTTTATGCTAATTCTATTGGTCATTTTCTATAACTTCAAAGCTATTATTTTAATTGTCGAAACATTACTATGTTTTGTGATTTTAAAATACAATAAAATAGCAAAACAGAAACTTATGGCCATAGATTCAAGTCTTTCAGTCGAGCTGGCATCTATACTTTGACAGTGTTGCCACAATGGATATTATAATTCGGTATACAAATAATCAAAGAAGTCATAGCACAATAGACAAATGTTTTTGATCTAGTGATGTCCAAAAGGTTTGATGGAATGACTCGATGTAAATGTTTGAATGCAATTACAGGTGCATTGTGAAGCGGTCACCTACCACACAATTGTATTGATACCTCGTACAACGCAAAATATTGCAAAAATCTTTTTGAACTGTACGAAATATTGCTCTGCATATTTTCAAATAGGTACGTGGTGTGTATAAGCCACAGATAATAGTAATACATAATTAATACATAATACATAATAGTTGTTATAGTGGCAATAGAAATACATACTCTGTGACAATTTCAACTGTCTGTCAATGTTTTGTATCTCATGAACCATCTGTTCTTTTTATAAAATTTAAATTTTGAAATTTGTAACCCATCGTTAGACGAGAATAACTGCCGACAAACTGTTATGCAGTTTGGCAGACTTTATGTATGCTAGTTAATACAGACTTTGAATAAATAAATAAATTAAAAAAAATAATGAGATACAGCCCGCTGACAGACAGACGGACGGACGAATAGACAGCAGAGGCTTAGTAATAAGGTTTCGTTGGCGTTTGGGTACGGAACCCTAAAACAGATGCTAGTGTGCCAAGAGCCAAGTATGTAAGCACTTTGCCGGTAGGTTAGGTCCATTATGATATGTACTTTGAAGGGTCAATGTTAATATCAGTCCGCACTCAGCTCTATGAAAGGGAAGTATACAAAGGGCGTATACAGGGTGCTTCAATTCATGTAAGTTCTTTGTGTCCCCTTTTCTAACATAAGATAACTTCAAACCTGTTGTCCCAAAGGGATAGTCAGAGATGTACTTATAGTATACCTACATTGGCCAGATATGTTTACGTCTCATGTAATAGAGGGCGAGTCCATTGCACTCAACCGAGCATAAATCCAAACTCCGGGCTTCTATTGTTATTTATTTCTCTTGTTCTGTTGGCGATAAAGAAAAACAACAAAAAATATACCTATATATATATTGATATATACTGATTATCTGCGATGGCTTTTTTTAGGATTTACCAAAAAATACTCAGTCATGCTACAGCTCCCCATTGATTTGTTGAACAACGTTTTAAACAATAACAACGCCGCCATCTTGTTTTGTCAATCAATGCCCAGTGACAGTGATAAACTCATAAACGCCCACCTGTCAATGTCATTCAGACGACAAAAGATCCATATAAGACTCTATCTATAGTCCGACTGTTAATTAGCTGCAGTAAAGTGACAATTCTTATTGTCAATTCATTAAAAAATGTTGCCCCACTGTCTCTACTAAAAACGCAATGAAACATCGTTTTAATTTAGATAATAAAATTGACCAATTTCGATTTCACCATAAACTTTTAAACTTTGAATTGATCGGATCAAAATATATGTTGTAGTTTCAAATCAGCGTAAATACATAGTCTAATAGAAATATTTTTGTTTCAGTTTTTACTCTAAAACACCTATTATCACTACATAGTATAAAACAAAGTCGCTTCCCTGTCTGTCTGTCCCTATATATGCTTAGATCTTTAAAACTCCGCAACTGATTTTGATGCGGTTTTTTTTAACAGATAGAGTGATTCAAGAGAAAGGTTTATATGTATAATACATGCATAATATAGTAGAGAAACTGATAATTTTAGAGGTTTCTAATGTGATGTCGTAAATAAACACATTTTTTGCGTTTGCATTGCAAACGCTGGCTGAATCCTACGAGATAGATCAAAATAATGTACTACAGTATTGTACACCTTAAAAAGGTCTACAAAAAAATCTACAATGGTATACGTCTATCTCTTAGGGATAACCCACAATAACGATTTTTTATCCTATACTTTTTACGAGAAATAATGGCTCTAAAATTATCAGTGTTTTTCTACTATATTATGCATGTATTATACATATAAACCTTCCTCTTGAATCACTCTTATCTATAAAAAAAAACCGCATCAAAATCTGTAGCGTAGTTTTCAAGATCTAAGCATACATAGAAACAGACAGACAGCGGGAAGCGACTTTGTTTTATACTATGTAGTGATCAGCATTGCACCCGTGCGAAGCCGGGGCGGGTCGCTAGTATCGATATAAGAAATCAAAAGTTTTCTTTAGTAATAAGGTTTATTATGCAGGATTATTTGTGAAACACCAAAAATCTCAACAATAAGAATATTTAAACGATATGTTTGTGATTACAATTAATGCTTTTTATAAATCTAATCCGATCACTGGTGTGATGACAAAACAGTAATTAGGCATTGCTCAATGTTTTTGTTGTTAACTTATATTATCCTGAATTTCATTATAAATATCATGCTCTAATAATAGTATCCTTTTTTTATAAAATCAATTTCATATGGATCGATTTTAAGCTGCATGTTACTTGAATGAATCGATTATTTTGTCACATCACTATTTCAATTTCGTTAAAAAGTGGTAACACATAAGCTGTCATTTTACTGCAGCTAATTAAACGTCCGATCATAGTTCGCTTCATTTGTTACTTACGAGTCGTCGACTACTGACACGTGTAATTAATTATTATAATATATATTATTCCGAGGCTCTCTGACAGACACTCTTACTATACCGTACACATGACCAAGATAGATTTACGTTTCACGGCCATAATCCATCCATTAAATCAGAGTACTGTAGAATGCATAAAAAGTAATATTTAAAGCTTATTCTAAACTCGCTTGACTGTTAGAATGCAACCAGAGCTATTTTATTGCCAGCCAGTAAACGTTTACAGTACTAGCTGATCATTGAATCACTTTCAAAATCAAAAGTCTGACATTCAAATTGGGCTGGGAAGAAATGGCGCAACAAACTTCCCAGCAGCACAGCACATGTGGTTGAAACATTAATAATCCTACACGAATTTATAAACATCCTATAGATACAATTATGTTTCCAAGTAAGGTCAAAGTCAAGGGGAAGATTCTGAGAGGAGCTTATCTTGAATGTATGCAGTGGATTAACGGTTTGGGTGTATCATCCCGATTTAAGCCTGAATGTGGTTGCAGGATATTGCCCAAGTCAATATGTTGGCATCGATTGGATACCCTCTTTTCTAAGGAATTTTAATGCGTGGGGAATGTCTATTAATACTGTAGATATTGTCACTGTATTAAGCAGATATTAGATTGCAAGGAGAAAGACCTTTTTAAATTTTGTGCCATTTCTTGAATACAATATAAATGATAAATGGTTTATTTTCTGTAAGTAGGTTTGTACAAACACTTTTACATGTCAATCATATTTTTTTAAAGTAGAGGTCGGCGTTTCCTATCTGACTAAGAGTAGTCAGATAGGAAACGCCGACCTCGAGATTGTTTCGGCCTTTCTTATCAGAGGATAAGAAAGGCCGAAACAATCTCCGAGGTCACAGTTGGCGGATGTCACACGTCTTTCCTAAAGATGCTTTCCTTCACCGCATTGAGAGCAGAGGTGCTGAAATAATTTACATAAAGTTAAGTGCGTCAATGAGTGAGTAATGACAAGAAAATCATTTTTTTTGTAAAGAATTTTTAGTTAATTATTTTGTAGTTGTACAAAAGTAAAAATCAATAAACGAAAACTAAATAAAGTTAGAAACTAGGAAGTGGAACTAGGAAGAACAAGGAAATGAATTTGTAACTTTTTATAACCCGTCATTTGTTTCTATATTGCTTAGTCAGTTGGTTCTTATATTTCTTATACGTAAACAACTTCATCTTTGTTTACAAAACAGGCTTAGACGCCGTGTCACTTTCCTCTCGAAGAGAGCAAAGTAATTCTTAGTTTTATTTCACTCATTTCACTCACATTTCTACCTAGATATAATTCATACATGTAATTTACTAGACGTATAGTCACGCAGAATTCAAATGCAATTTCCTCGTGAAATAACGATTCCAACTTTAAGGAAATACATTTTTCATAAAAATAGTATGGTTTTAAAAAATACTATGTTAAGAAGAAAATCCCTTTTGAATTTTGCATAAGTATTTATGCTCGTGACTGTACCTTAAGAGCGTTCATTCAAATACCAAAGACATAAAAAATAATAATTTCGTTCAAATTTAATAAAATAATCACGAAAAGTCACTAGAAAAGCGATGTTGCCAACCCGCACGGCCTGGGTTGAAACTCTTAAAGGCGTTATTTTAATCTTATTTGGTAATCAATCTTGTCTACAGCTTCGTATCCTTACAGTAGTACTTCTAAATAACCTTTTGGAGGTCAATAAGGAGACACATTTGCTCGTTTTCATTATCACTGGGCGACCACTAAATGAAAGCTTAAATAAAAGCGCTGTTGGATTTTCAACTTTCGGTATTGAGTAGAACGTTGAAAATCTACCAGCGTGGCATTCGTCTACCAACGTCTAGAGAACCTCCATCTACACTTCTTGTTCAAATAAAGTGGGTACTATATACATAGTTACAAGACTCGTAACGTCTCCAAAGAACCTTTCCTGGTGTACTAAGAAACTTAAATTGACTTAGAGAGAATTTAGAAGAAAAGCAGCAAGGTTCCCAAGTTGAGTCAAAGCTGAGCTAAATTAAGGGACAAAATTCGATAACACACAATGAGTTCAAGTTAGAGTTCTTGTTTGGCATGGTAGTGAAAGTAAGATTAACTAGCTTGCCCGCGAGTTTACCTGTAGAGATTCAGGTTCAGCAGGTCGATTCTGTACAAATCTCACCGTGAAAACTTGCGTGGAGTGAGTTGTCAGTGTCTTCCCAATGATACTAGGGATTGACCAAGCATAGGTACATTTACAATCATTATCAAGATTATAATAATATTTTTTTATGCTAATTCTATTGATCATTTTGTATAAAATAATTTCAAAGCTAGTATTTTGGTTGTCAAAACATTACTATATTGTGGGGTTTTAAAATAAAACAGCAAAACAGAAACTTAGTCAGAATATCAATGTTGTTTTTTCTTTTTTTTTCCTAGACTAGTCCTTAAATAGCGAAGTTTTGGCTAATAAAATACTAGCTTTGAAATTATATAAAATGATCAATAGAATTAGGATAAAAAATATTCCTAAAATCTCGATTATGAATGTAAATGTTTGCTTAGTCAATCCCTAGTATTAGGTGGGCTGATACTGACAGCTCATTCCACGCTCACTTCACCTAAGTTTTCACGGTGAGATGGTTACAGAATCGCACTATAGGATTTTCTCTTGTATCGACAAAGAACTACAATACTTTCTGTCTGATGAAAATGTATCCAAACCCTGTTCGGGTTAAATTCTTAAGCAATCATTCATTGAAAGGAACTATTGTAGAAACACCTGTATCATCTATATATTTAGAAAGTTTCAACATGCTTTGTCCAGCAATTATTATTTAAATAAAACTATTAAATTGTAATCGAAAAGTCATTGAATTAATTTGAGGTTATAAAATGAAAGATGACATTTTTAAAATGATTTAAAATTAGAATTTCGGGTTAAAGTATTAAAAAAAGCAAATCAAAGCACTCAATTTCTTAGTGGCACTACAAATTGGCATCCGTAGCTACGTTCTCTGATTCATTTGTTTACATTTTGATTAGATGCTTTTGGAATAGACTATAAATGAGAGAAGCTCTTGCCGTGGTAAAAAAAAGTGTTAAAAAATCAGCCAGCCAAGCCAGCCAAGGTGGATGCGGAGCTTACTGCTTAGGGAGCGCCAGACGTGCATGATTATAGCCACTTATGGGGGCTACGTTAGATTATAAGCAAGATAAGTATTCTATAGAGTTCACTTTCAACCTCAGTCAAGTGACTGCATAGATACAGACGCCAGCACATCAAGCTACCCGAAACTGTCAAATTTTCCTAATCAACTTTGAACCTTATACTCTAGCGATAAAGTTGAAAATCTATTAAATAAAATTGACAGATTGTAGTAGCTTGATGTGCTGCCGTCTGTACAATTTGAAAACGAATTCTGTTGCTTTTTTAACCTAGTGATCGCGTGGTTAAATAACAATTGCCGTGCCCCAGCGCCCAGTTAATAAATCGACAAATAAATATCTACGACAACTGAAATAAAACACAAAAAAACTTACTCTGTGTATCCCAATGTTCCTTAAAATAAATTTATAAATACCATAGGTTCTCTAGTTCAACAATTTATTTTCAAAAGCTAATATGTGGATTGGTTCTTTGTTAAAATAATATTTTAACAAAGAATCAATCCACATATTAGCTTTATTGCAACAATTTATTTTAAAAAGATAATATGTGGATTGGTTCTTTGTTAAAATAATATTTTAACAAAGAGTTAAAATATTATTTTAACAAAGAGCCAATCCACATTTATTAGCTTGTTTGCAACAAAGAACCAGAGAACGTAAGGTATTTATAAATTTATTTACACATGTGAATATCATTGGTGAACATAACAAAAACTCAGCTTTTTTAAGGAAATTTTATTGCAAAATCACTTAGATAGGTACCTAAATACTTACAATGGCTGAACTTCCTCCAGAGGGAGCGATCTGAGATCATTTATCATTTATTAACGCTACTTTACACAAGTACTATTAGCTCTTACAACTACTCGTACTTTTATCTGGATTTAATTAGCCTCCCCTTTGGCTAGTTCTGAAATCTACATAACTATCAACAGCCAACGCCAGTTAAACGGTTCCATATTGATCTGATTCAGGATTAAGTCCAGACCTAAGCGATAGGGAACTAGAACAATTCACATTAAAGCTCGGGTCACATTGACCCCGAACGTGGGGGATAACTTTAATTACCTGATTTGTACCAGGGAAGTAAGAATATAGTTTGTGATGACATTTTTATAGGGCTATAATAGTAGGCTTGGGTGTTCATATGACTATTTAGGGAAGTAATATGTTTGTTATTTGTTTCGTTATGGGAGATTTGGTTTAATTTTTGTGTGTTAGATACAAAAGCATGTTTTTGAGGGAAATTCAAAGATTATTAACGATCATTTGGAAGCACGATTTTATGATTATATTTTGGTAATGATTGATGACCGATTACCTGGGAAAGGCCGCAGGAATCCGCTGGATGCGAGTAGCGCAGTACCGGTCTAAGTGGCTGTGCTTGGGGGACGCCTATAAATAAAATGATTTTCGGCTGAATTGATGATAAAGATCACAGTTCCACCAGCCAGTACCAGCGTCTATAACGTCATAGGACATGATTGTATTTATTACCTATCTCTTATTATTTTATGTTGTCTTTTTGTTTTTGATTACCTACCCTCTAATACTATCTGACTTAAATAAATTGAAAAACTTAAAAACTTGAAAAAAAAAATTATACATAATTTGATTCAGTTAATATTTCTTCACTATTTTCAATCACAAGGTTGAAAACATTTTATTTTATATATTTTTTTTTTTATTTTTACATATTTTACTCAAAATAGCAATACAAAATGGCCTGCCGTGTCTTTTCTTTTTTTTTTTTTTTCAAACCAGCTGGCTTGTCATAATCGAATTGTGTATAGTTTCATAGATTCTATCAAAACGACTTTCTAACACAGCCTCTCCTATTAATTTAAGTAAAACTTCTTCACCACGTATACCTATATATTTTAGAACTTTGTTCTCAATTGCTCTTAAACCACGAATAACAATATCTTTTATGGTTTTGGATACGCGTCGATAGTATGATTATATTAGTGGTAGTTTTGCGGCCCATCACCCTCGGGTATACCCATTCGTTATCCTCTATTGAGAAATCAACTTGAGCGTCGAAGTGTCTTGAAAGTAGATTACGTATTTTTGGAGCGGTTGGGGATAAGCCAAGGTCGTCGATATTTCAAAACTATGCATTGTTGGAGTGTAAGTTTTGAAATACAAGTTTCTTATGACATTTTAGAAGGTAATTTATGTTTTAATTTTTCAAGACCGATCTGAGTCTGATATAGAATGTGTCCGGTCATGGGCTACCGATATTCTAGGTATTTATATAGCAACTATTCTAGTACACGAATTGACTACACACTAGAGTCCAATCCAGTTCCCCGCTATTTGGCAGCCATTTTGCTTTTTTTTTGTTGAGATATTCTCTACGTGTGTACAAAAAAAGTCATATCTCTCAAAGTTTTGGTCCTACTGAGATAAAAGTAGGCTTATTCGGA
This sequence comes from Eremobia ochroleuca, assembly GCA_949629135.1. NCBI lineage: Eukaryota > Metazoa > Arthropoda > Insecta > Lepidoptera > Noctuidae > Eremobia > Eremobia ochroleuca. The sequence continues at coordinate 18,226,464 of OX451397.1, read as the reverse complement.
GGGTTCTTATATTGTCTATCGTTTACATTACGATCAAATGGGTTCACATTTTCGTAACTTTAAAAAAAATTAAACTCCAAAAAAATATCAAATAATTATGCCAATTAACAAATTATTGTAAAAACAACGCTTATGACCCTTTTATTTTTTTTTTCCTAGATTGACAGATTTTGAGGTAAGCTACAATAAAACTTTAATAATTGTATAGTCTAGTGTATAGGTAGTGTGTTTGTGTACTAGAATAATAAAATAATAATAAAATAAAAAATCTGAAAATACTGTTTTACAAGTAGGTACCTAGAATATCGCTAGTCCATGACCGTACACATTGTATATAATCTGCATTCGCGACTTATTTGCCAAAAATATAAACAAATATAAACTTAGAAAAAAAAAAAAAAATTCCTACACAATAAAGTTCAGTTTACGCGTCAACTTCAAATTTTTTTATAACCTTTTCAGTCACTGACACTGTGAAATCAACTTAATTACAATTGAAATAAAATTGATATTTGTTTAACTTGTAATAACATCAACTTGAAACATAAATTGGAATAGACTTTATATGAAGTATTATTTTATAGTCTAACATAGTCATGATTGATAACATAACATCACACATGAATCCCTGAAAGATTAGGCAGAGGTGTACCTATTACACCCACATTTCGCCAGATTTAATAGGAGGCCAGCCTATTGCAATCAAATCAGCACGAATGGAGCTCGTCATCACGCAGACATGGAACGGGAGCGGAGGGCGTTGTCTGTTAGAGGGAACATGATCGCCCGCAGATTTGCGCGGTGCTCTAATGGGGTGAAAGCTACGCTCTTTAGAGCGTGCTGAATTGCTGATCATCGCTGTACTCGTGCAGTCTGTGAGCTCACTACTCTAATAAAAGTTACAGCGCTATCCCCGTCCAGTACAATAACGCGTTTAGGGCGGTGATGGGGCTACCCCAATGCTGCAGTGCCTCGGGTATGTTCGCAGAGGTGCCAACCGACTGCTTTCACGCGAATATGCGCAAGCGCGCCGCATCATTGGTGCGCAGGGTTTAGCCCCAATATCGTACTCACGATAATAAATAATAATAATAATAAATAATAAAATTTATTTAATAAAAACGTTTACAAGTAAAGTACATTTAGCCAACAGTAGTAAATTCCTGATACATTTATAGTGCCTAATAATAATAAACTTAAGCTAAAATCTTTATATTACAGGTGCAAGCAATGATGGTTCGGAAGTAGAATGTTAGGTAGCGACCTGCCCGATCTAGGTTTATACAAACCTGTGTTTCAGGCCATCACTTACATTTAAATTACAAAGGGAAAATAAAATTTTAATTAAGTAAAACTGCCTACAGATAATCTATTAACAACTATGAGAAAAAGCATATTGTTACATTAATACCTAAAACTAGCCTATGTAAATATACAAAAGTGGATACTTACGAGGGAATAACATATTATCGATGATTACAGGAAGGCTGGACTGCCCCTTCATCAGGCATTGTTCCAAACATGTTGCTGTAGCAGTGTCGGAGAGAGGGTATTGATTTTATTGTTGTGATTATTTATTAATTTTTATTTCTATATTAATTTTATTGTTTTGATTATTTATGATAATTTGATTTATTTTTATTTAATTTAGTTTGATTTGTTCTGTTTCCATTTAATCTGATTTGTATTGATTTTATTTCATTTGACTTTTATTTGATTTCATTTTATACGTGTGCTGTTAATGGGTGTTATTTACCTGAAGTAAATGAATTTATTATTATCATTTATTTATTATAATCTCATACCTCGTTAGAAGTAGTGTTATTTGAGCAGACACAATTACAGGCACATAAAGTACTTTAACTTGGTATCTGGGTAACAAGAGATCTAGAATCCATTTAGCAAGTATTCATAGGTAGTGATCACATACAACCCGCACTGTGTCTGCGTGGTGGATTACGGCCCATTCCTACTCTATAATGATTAATGACCCATTCCATCACACAGTTGGGCCGTTTGTTTGTGAGCCAGTCAAAAACGTAATTAAGAAACGGAGTATTAAGCACTTGTAGATCAGCTTGATATTCACTCCCATAAATTACTCTTAAATTACAAGACACACTTCTGTGAAAGGCCTGCCTGTTAGACAAACCACATCTATCCGACAAGTTAAGGAGTAGATTAAAACTTGGTACTGAAAACTTGCTGTCTGGGACTGAATTGTCTTAAGTACTGGGATAACGAGACAGATACCTAGAAAATAAGAATAAATTCCGGAGATAAAATCTTAATTAAAAAGGCTAACACCCGATTTCTGTATTGAGAATTCGAATTGAAAGTAGAATTTGCAAGTTCTCAACTTCAAATTCTTAATTCAGAAATCAGCACTCCCGTTGCGTAACGTACTATCAATCTAAACTGAATCATTTTGAAGGATATTGCTAATCCATTGCTTTATATTTTAGAAAAATTTGCCTGCTCAGCAACGTAAATAACGCAATGAATGTTGTTGAAGTGTCAAAATGAAAGCCATTCCTACTGATAGTGTGTTACGCAATTACCCGGCTGGTGTGAGAAATGTAGGTCGCCTGTTTTTCTAGAATACATTCAAGATTGACATGTATGCCGCATGTTAGAGGACAATTGTCCCTTCTCAACTCTACCACCCCTAGTTCTTATCTCGTGTCTCACTTCCAATATCTATGTTCTTCTCATGCTAAGAATCTGCGTTCTTCTAACAAGCTTCTTCTACTTTGTCCTTCTCATACTTCTGACTTTGTTCATTCTTCCTTTCATATTCAGTCCATTCTTCTTTGGAATGCGCTTACTCTTGATATCAGGACGGCCACTAGTCGGTATGCATTTAAGCGGAAATTGCAGAGTTATTTTCAAAATAAATAGCGTAGAGTTATCTGAATACCTCTCTTCTTTGAATTTGTATATATTTATATACTATAGATATATATATACACATAAATATTTATATATTTGAAATATATATTATAAATATATATTATAGTAAATCGTATGTATGTGTTTAAAACCTATTTATGTATTTGTCTAGTGTTTTATTTATTTTTTTAATTTTTATCGTCGCCGTGTCAACCGAAGCACCTGCCATCTAATCTCTTCACCACCCTAGGTTGACTGGTAGAGAATGCCTAAGGCATTAAGTCCGCCTTTGTACCTTTTGTGCGAGAAGTTTAAATAAATAAATAAATAAATTGGGCTACGCGGCGTACAGCGATGCTATCGCGGCAGGCCCAGACGAAGATGGCGGGGCGAGCTTGACTCCTACCGTAAGGACTGGCCGGCACTCGTAAAAGACAGAATCGTGTGGAAAAGGCAGAGGAAGGCCTTTGCCCCACCCTAAGACAATACAGACTACTTAGATTAGATTACATTGAAGAGTAAAATCACTATCACGGGGACTTATACACGAAACAGCTGTTTTATTTTCTCAATATATTTTCAAGGTTAGTCTCATAGTAAAAGTTGTTTGTTATCGTGTAAATACTTTCACCCCTTGTATAATGTAGTAGATGTTACACATTTATCGTTGTACAGAGGTCAAAGAAACGTTATTCTTAAATCAGATTAGCGTCTCCAAAAAGGCTTAACTCAGACTTAAAGTCTGGAATACCTTCACATGTCATGTAGTAGCACAAAAGCATGCTAATTTCGAACAGATGCTATCTAGTAACACGTAATTTTACTTTTGTGTATTTACATAGGCTAGCTGTTAGGTATTTATGTAAAAATATACCTATTTTCATAGTTGATCATTTACCCGACTGCTCCAGAAGGAGGGTTTTTTGAGAGTATGCATATTTGTTTTTTGGCATGTTCTGTAGCCTAAACGTCTGTACGGATTTTAACATATGAGGGGTGGGAGTGACATATGCTATATAATATTTGTATATTGTATCTGCAAATACAAAAAAGGGATGGGAAGTTTTTTTTTTAAATAAATTACAACAATATTGGTCCATTCTGGAAAAATCTCACCGTGATAACTAAGGTGAAGTGAAGTTAGAGTGAGCTGTGAGTCATGCTGATGCTAGGGATTGACACTATTGAAGACTCACTCCACGCTCACTTCACCCAAGTTTTCACGGTGAGATGGTTACAGAATCGCACGGCAGTATTTAACAAATAATAATAATAAAGTAAAAGGCAGGAGCTCATTGGGCATCAAACAATTCGTCCGCATCGCGGTCAATGGTATAAGTGCCCAAAAGGCTGGCAGCATTACCGCGTTGGATGGCAATGCTGATTTTTGGGGCTAAAAATAGGCCAGCCCTCTGGTCACGTGAAGAGTCAACCAACCACTTGGCGATAAAATTATTTATTTATTTATTTATGTTTAGATGTTTGGATGTTTCATAGAAATTTTGCATTAATTATATGTAAGGTATCGCAGACCGTCAGACAAAAGTTACATCATATTTCAGGTTCTAAAAAAAAATATTATTATTGGTTGGCTTACATCTATACAAAACTCTATAGATTATAATGCTTGTTTTTCTTTTTCCAGTAATGCGTTTTTGCGGTCGGGTTTTTTTATATGGGTTTCATTTATGTCGCTGTTACAATGAAATTGCGATGTAAAGTGAAGGCCTGAAACACAGGTTTGAATAAACCTAGTTCGAGTCGCTACCAAACATTCTAATTCCGAACTGGCGTTGCTTTCACTTGTAATACATATATTTTGGTTGGATATATCTGCCATATGTGTCGATTAATGGGCTTGCGACTTGCGACCCAGTGGGTCCCGCTTAATGGCAAACGACATCGCGACAGGCCCAGACGGAGATGGTGGGATGCGCTGGACTCCTTTAATAAAGATTGGTCCTTGGCAGTTCTGCCGGTCGATTCTGTAAAAATCTCACCGTGAAATCATAAGTGAAGTAAGCTGTGTCAATATAATGACAGCTCACTCCACGCTCACTTCACCCAAGTTTTCACGGTGAGTTGGTTACAGAATCGCACGGCTGGACAGAGAGAGAGGTGGAATTAGAGTAGGGAGGCCTTTGCCCAGCTGTGGGACATTAATGGAAAAAAAAGCCATATTAAGGCACTAATAAACCACTGTAAGGGAAATAGTACTATCGTGGCTAAATATACACTTATTGTAAACGGTTTTTTTTCTTTACTTAGCCGACGCCAAGAGCCTCTCCCAAATGCTTCCAAACATCCTTTTCTAGAGCCACAAAGTCCCAAAAAAAAACATTATTAATAAATTAGTAAGGCGGCGTGTAAATGAAAGAAGGTAATAATTTTTCACACATAAAGCGCATGTTGTACATGAGCATACCTACTACCTACTAGGAAACAAGCACGATTTTTCATAGCATTGGTACGTAGGCTTCTGCCTGTCCCCATGGAAAGAAAGCGTGAAAGAAGGCTTTATTTAGTTTCTTCTAAAGAACGCCACCTGCTACGACTGCGAGTACTACGCACCTGAGCTTTTTGAAGAACATCACGCATTTCTATTTCATTCTTCATACCAAATAACTCATTTGAACATATTCGATCTATCCAGATTTGCATAAAATTAATCAATAGACCCCAATAACTAGTCAGACAAACAGATTCAAGAAGTTTGTTTACGCAGAAACCGAAACCGCTTACATTGATCACAAATAGGTAAAGCTATGCGATTTGATTTGAATGTAAATTGCTTAGAATATCAAAAGTAAATTATGTTAGGATATGGGGAAGATGAACCAATAATAATTATTATTAGATTATAAATATTTTCTAAGATATTAGGATCGACGGCGCGTTGTGTTCCACGCGCGCCTCAAAGAGATGTCAGCAATAACTGACGGGGTCCGCTGGGGCCGATGCGTGCCAGGGTTGCGGGTTGTTCGAAAGAGTTACCGTGGCCCTTGGCACAGGCAACTGAAGGAACACGGGTGGGTTTTAGTCAGTAAAAGTCTGACACGCCCTCCCGCTCCGCCCAAAGGTTATTTGATAATTTCCCACCCAAAAAAGAGAAAAAAAAGGTAGTCACAATGATCACCGTTATTATCACAGTCACCATAAATCAATGCCGACTTCAATCCAACTCCGCAATCTTTCTTTTGGCGTGGAGCCGCTTCCTCAGAAGGGCAATTCTAGTAATTTTAAGAACGTTCACAGTCTGACCTCAGTCTCAATTTATCAAAAATACGAGTACCTCGTAGTAATTTCCTACATTTTTTAAAACATTTTGACATTGATTGTCGTTGAGGTGAGATTGTAACCAGATTTTGAACGTTTTTAATAACAGCAATTGGCCATATGCACTGGGGGTTACGTCAAATTGACAACTGTCAAAGTGGTTTTAAAATCTATTCTGTAAGTTTGGCGTCGTTATACCTTTCGACTCGCTGTCTTAATTTTATGTTTACCTATGGGCCTGTGTCGTCTGAATTAAATAGATTATTATTTATGAATATCTTTATGTGTAGACTCAACAAGAAATCCGTTGGACCTTTGAAATCTAAAGGCAAAGCTTAGAGTAACATACAACGTACACTCACTCGTATTAGAATTTCTAGCAATGCCTCGTTACGAGCAAACTACTAATTGATGTCTGAGGTTTATTTGACAATTTACTATGTAAACTATGTTCTAAGACTTTGAAAAGTCATAAAATATTAATAAATTCATTATCAATTGGAGCGAAGCATGCTGAGATTCTCTTCTGAGTTGATCTTAGTAGTAGCCAGTCTAAATTGTAACTTTTTGGAACGTAGTTTTTTTATCCGGCTTGCAGTACGAGTAAACTGGTATAAATCGTCATGCGCCCCCGGTCCAACATTCTCTCTTTCTGAGAGAGAGAAGATAGTTCTTGTGGTTTTCAAGGGTGCTGAAGCCAATAATGAGGATAAAAATGAAAATTGAACATGGCGAAAACTTAATGAAAGCTTCTAAAACATATACTAGATGGCTCTGTACTCAAAATGCGTATCAAGTTCACACTTTCTCACTCTTTCTATTTCTATGCACGAGTGTGTGCCCCTGATGGGGGTCCCCCAAATGCACACTTTTTTTATTTACGTATCTCCTTGCGTAAGCACCTTACGACAACGTCTTAAAATAACGTTAGCAAAATTATTGACGTTTATTAATACGAAGTAAGTAAGTAAGTAATTTTTATTTGTTTAAACATGGTGTACACACATTGCATGCAGGATAATAGTGGTATACAGAAAAGTTCTAACATGTTCAGCCGCATATGGTGGCGTACAAATTGGTAGGGAGAGATGGTGCATAAACCGTGATAATATTCATCAAAATTACATTTCATCATTATTAATTAAATATTAGTTCTAAGTACAATTCAATAAGCATATTTTTAGATGCAATCCAACGCAAAGTAGTCATTAAATAAAATGGTCAATAATAATATGAATTACTTACTGTCAATGAAAATTTCAATTAAAATTACAAAAATTCCAAAAAAAAAAAAAAAAAAAAAAAAAAAAAAAAAAAAAAAAAAAAAAAAAAATTTAGTACATTACAATAACATGTCAAAAATACAACATTGTCATCTCAAAAACGAAGAAAATTGTCCTCTTTCATAAACTCTGCTATACTGTAATATGCTCTTTCAGTTAGTAAACTCTTCAATTTACTTTTAAGAGCCGATATATTTAATGTTTTCCATGATTTGGGCAATTTATTAAAAACGGTCGGAGCCATGCAAAAGATGCTCTTACGCATAAGAGTTGTTTTAGCGCCGTGAACACAAAGTTTGAAATTATCACGTCTGTTCCTAGGGACAGCATCAGACAAACGCTGAAATAAACGAGAATTGGATTTAATGAACATTACTGTTTCCAGGATATATAATGAGGGCAATGTCAATATCTTACGTTTAATAAAATAAGATCTACAGCTGTCCGTTGTTTGCAGTCTAAACATCGATCTAATGCACCTTTTCTGTGCCCGAAACGCTATTTCATTGTCCGTGCTATTCCCCCAAAAGATGACTCCATATCTAAGAACTGATTCGGCTAATCCATAGTAAGCAGTAATTAGCGCATCTGTGTCGAGAACCACAGCAAGCTGTTTCAGAGCGTAGGCTGCACTACTCAATTTTTTACTAAGTGCCTCTATTTGAGATTTCCAATTCAATTTAGAATCTATTATTAGTCCCAGAAATTTTGTTGTGTCAGCTTCATTGATATTTATAGTATTAAATTGAATATTAGGATTGTTGATTGTTTGTGTACGTTGTCTAAAGTGCATTACGTTAGTCTTTTTAAAATTAATTATTAAATTATTATCATTTAACCAATTTATAATAGATTTTAGTGCATTATTAATGTCATCTTCATATGCGGTTGTGTCATTACAAACTATTGTCAAAGTGCAATCGTCAGCAAAAAGTGTCATCGGATGTTCAGTTATTTTTGGCAAGTCATTTATATACAAACTGAACAACGGAGGCCCCAATACACTGCCTTGAGGTACTCCGAATATAACGTCGCGTTCTTCTGATCTTGAGGTTTCTACACGTTTACTTTTTTTATTTATTTTACTGATTTCTGTAACTTGTTTACGGTTATGAAGATACGACTTAATTAATTCTAAAACGTTGCCTCTAACACCATAGGCTTCAAGTTTCTCTGCCAGGGAATTATAATGGACGCAGTCAAAGGCCTGTGTCATGTCACAGAATATGGCGCAGACTGGTGTTCTCTTATCTACATTTAGTATGACACTATGTAAAAACTCATAAATAGCCAAATTTATACTTTTATTTTTCCTAAATCCCTTTTGTTCTTCACTTAATATATTATATTTTTCTAAATAGGTATTCATTTCACCATATATGTATTTTTCGAACACCTTAGACATAACTGGTATAAGCGTGATCGGTCTGTAATTTATCATGAATTCGTGATTATCTTTCTTATATAATGGTTTCACTATAGACTTCTTTAATGCATCAGGAAATACACCCGCACTTATGCAAAGATTAATAATGAAACACAGATGAGTACATATTTCAAATGCAACTGCTTTCAATATTTTTGTGGCAATGCCATCGTAGCCAACGCTGTTCGTGTTTTTTAGCTTCATAATAATATTTAGTATGTCATAGGGCGTAGACGGAGCCATAAACATAGATTGTGCTCTACCAAGAATTAATGACGTTGAGTTGGCTCCCGCGTTAATTGTTGGTTGTATTCTATCTATAAAATAATTATTAAATGTATTGGCAATGTCCTTTGGGTGTGTGATGTCTTTATTTTCAAATTTGATGCAAGAAATTGAGTTTTCCGGGACATTGTATTTACTCTTATTAATTATTTGCCACGTAGTCTTAGATTTGTTATTAGAGGTTTTAATATTGTAATTGTTTTGAGCTTTCTGAGTTAGATTCATAATTTTTTTGAGTAATTTTGAATATCTTTTGAATCTATCTCTATTAGATTGACTTGGTTTTAACCTATATTGCCATAGAAGCTTCCGTTTGTTTTTACTACACAACCTTATCCCACGTGATACCCAAGTAGGATTTTTAGTAGTCTTAATGGTAATCATTTTACTGGGGAAACATAATTCGTACATTAATTGGAACGTTTCAATAAAACAGTTGTAGGCTGCATTAGGATCGTCCATCTCGTACATATCTGAGAAGGATAGACTACTTAAACAAGTCTTGAATTTTTCTATATTTACCTGACTGTAGTCTCGTGTACTTTTGCGATAATACTTAAGAACATCTTTTTTTTTAACGGGGCACTTTAACAGTTGTGCTGTGTGATCGGAAAGCGCGAGCTCCAATACTTCTGATGTACAACGACGCTTGTTAAAATTATGAGCAAAATTATCTATGCATGTTTGGCTCGCAGCCCGAGTAGGTTGTCTCAAAGCAAGTTTTAAGTTAAAATTTAAAAGAATATACTCAAATTCGGCTGACAGTTTACTTCTCTTCAAAATGTCAATGTTGTAATCACCAGCTAAAACTATATTCTTACATCGTTGTTTGGATAAATATTTTAAAAGAGTTTCCAGTTTATCAAAAAACTCATTGATATTATTTGAGTTAGGTACTCTATAAATACACACAATTATAATATTATAGTCCGTCAATTTAATTGCACAACACTCGAATGTACTTTGCGAGGACATGTTTGCTACATTGGTCAATACTTTCCATTGAACACCATGCTTAACAAGTATACATGCACCGCCTCTCTTACTTGTCTGTCTACTGTAACAAGCAGCTAAACTATAATTAGGTAGGTGTAACTGATTCTCACAGCCAACCATCATAAAATGCTCTGAAATGCATATTACATCTACATCAATATCTCGTTCTGAAAGTTCACATAAACAGACTGAGAGAGCGTCAGATTTACTAACGAGACCGGCAATGTTCTGATGTAATACACATACATATTTAGTCAAGAAAAAAAGTGTCCTTATTTGTCAAATTATTATCAATGTTTATGTCAATTGTATCACTTATACTATTATTATATTGTACGTCAGTTATTAAAGTATCTATGTCCTTAAATATTATATACATTCCATGGTTACTTACTAAGCCAGTTCGTTTATTATAAATTTTGTAGTCAAAGGATAAGTTTAAATTACTGTCTAACAGATATAAATGTTCATATGTCAGTACATCTAGATACAAGAGATTGTTGAAAGTTTCTATTCTACTATTAAATAAATTAGCATAGTATCCATGTTTATACGTCGGTAAGCAGATGATCACATTCGTATTATTTATGTTTTGAATAACTTCTCTTATACGGAATATAATTTCAAAATAATTTTTAGTATTTTTGAAGTCCTCATCACCTAAAAGAATTACACAAAAGTCATTCATGGTGAATTTCACAAGTTTTTCTTTTAAACCTTTTAAGAGATGTTCGGTTTTCCCGTTACGTATTAAATAGTGACAACAGTCAAATTTGTTTGCGAAGGTATTTTGCGCTATGGATAGTATTTTATTCGTGTTATTCGTGCTCAGTATGCATAGTTTATTCTTTTGGGCACAGCTGGCGGTTGGCAGCTGGGTTTCCTTGCACATACTATCTTTTTCAAAAAAATCCTGGATAGTTGTAGAATTTCTTTTAGAACATTTATCGTGTTTTGGTTGTTCTACATTTATGGGCTTGTCGGGCTTAATAATATGTTGGTCCTTATGTTTCTTAGACTGGGTGTTAGTCTCATTCTGGTCTTTCTTTTTATTCTTCCGCATTGAAGTTTGTGGGGTGGAAGAAGACTCCCCATACCCGACTGTTTTATATAATTCTATGATTTTGTAACTCTTTTCTAATTCCCATTTTAATTTTGTGTTTTCTGTGTTTAGATTGTCTATTTCATTATTTGCAATCAGTAATTCCTCCTGTACAGATAATAATTTTTGTTGTAGATCATGTACTTCTAAAGTTTCACATTGGTCAGGTAGACTTTGCAACGTGGTATCAAAGAGTGACGATTGTGAAGTGTTCATAATCGACACATTATTATGAGAGTTCGTTCTCCGTATTTTTCTCATTGTTATATTACTAGTATCTCCACTCGCCATAATATTAAAATAAGTAAACAATAATAATATTAAAATAATATGAAAATCAAAATATAACTATATCAGAAACGAACTTGTGCCTAATCAAAAATTTTTGCAAATGTAATGATGGCCAAAAAGAAAGTACGATGGTGGGAATCGAACTCGAGGCACTTCGTTCATACGGTTTCTGATGTCAGCACTGCTCGTACTTCGCCAACTGAACGATGCTTTATAACGTGAAATAGTGTGTCTGTTCTTATTTCTATTAATTTTAAAACATCAAACAGTCGTTATGTGACTCATGCTGCAAAAATTTTCACACTGTCAAATTGGATTTGCTGCACGTTTTAGACACAATGATGTATTGGTTTTTACGTAGTTCACGATCCGTTTTTGTTGAGATATTGTTTTTAATGTTTTAAACTGTATTTTATAGGAATTTGCTGCACCTATAAGTCGTCTTTTTAAAGCACTAATTTCAAGTCACTTTTAGATCACTTTTTCACTTTTCTGTGTAAAGTTGGAGTCCAGATAACGATAGGACAGCTAATTCCAAGCGATATTGACACTTTAACATCACTTCCAACGTTAAATACTCGGTAATACTATTTTTAAATATTTTTATACACGGAGCCAATGTTTACGTGACGGCAGCGCCATCTCTCCTCCCTTCGAATTAACAATAAAACAATCAAAAACATTTATAATTAGCCCTATCATCGCACGCTCCATTACTCACAGTATTACATCACGCTACACTGAATTTCGAAACCACAATTCAAATAGAGACACCTACCAAATTTACACGCCAATAAAAACACAACCATTAACACATAAAAATGTCCTCAAAAGTACATAAAACCGCGGAATCCATTAATCACTCCCCCTTCCATTTCCCCCCTATATATTTATATTCAACGAGGTTACAACACTATTAATCCAATTGACAGTCACTAAAAGCCTGAAGGCGGTTACAATAGCCCCCCTGATGGCTATAACGATTTCCGTTATCGTTAACACCCGTCAAAAACACGCTAAAGTTAACGATCTCCGTTAAATTCCGTTATTGCTAGAGGGTGTTTTTAAGTCTGCAGAACACGCGACTGTTTTATAAAGGGTGTAATTGTCTTGGTGATAGAGGCATTATTTGGATTGTTGTACGATTTTGTTGGTGATATAAAAATATTACAGTCCAGCCGTGCGATTCTGTAACCATCTAACCGTAAAAGCTTGGGTGAAGTGAGAGTGGAGTGAGCTGTCATTCGCTAGGGGTTAACACTATTAAGTGCTCACTTCACTTATGATTTCACGGTGAGATTTTTACAGAATCGACCGGCAGTAGTCGAGAGAATCCGATCTTGACACCTGGCAGTGCGACGATTCTAGTAGCAAAAGAAAGATCAAACTCGCTATGCATATATTTGTTTTTATGAAACAGACAGGTGTCAAGAGCGCATTCTCTTGATGACCGGACTGTAGTGTAGTTTGATTTTTTAGAAGCCAAAACAAATACTTAGTACATTTTTATTTATTTATTCCTTTATTTAAGGCAAGTAACCACCCTTCACCACTCTTGTTTGACTGGTAGAGAATGCCTAAGGCATTAAGTCCACCTTTGTACAGACGTCAACACATCAAGCTACCCTAAACTGTCAAATTTTTCCAATCTACTTTGAACCTTATCATGTAGGGATAAAATTGAAAATCTATTAAAGAACTTTGACAGATTGTAGTAGCTTGTAGTGCTGGCCTCTGTACCTTTTTGTGTGAGAACATATTAAATAAATAAATAACTAGGGCACATAGAAAAACAATACATACTACTACAATTATAAGAATACTTATAAACTAATATATAAAAAAAAAAATATCACAAGTATATATAATTCATTGGCCTAGTAGGTACGTAAAATTATGGAAAATGATGAAATTTTAATTGAGAGACTAAACAAAGTGACATTCTTTCCACGATAACGATAATGGATATGTGAAAAATGTATTGGACTGACGTAAACATTCCTTTTAAAAGTCATCTTTGAAATATGAAATGATTTGAAAGCGATTCCCACTTGTCTATGCCCTCAGGTGGACGGAATCACAATTTATTAAACAATTACAAATCAATCAATTCAATTTACTAATTATTGATTGTAATTGAATATAAGGTTATTAGTTTTTACCAGAAAGGCTTTCGTTGGTCATAAAATTACTGAATATAAGCCGCAAAACAGAAGCACTTATATACCTACATATCTGCAAAAATGTTTACTTGAACCATTCAAGGTCCCAATATTCGCACAACCTGTATAAAATTTTCCCAATAAAAATACATAGATGCCTATTGTATCACCCTCTACATGCATGAGGTTGAAGGTGTCACGCCCTCCCTTGTTGTTGTCAGTATTTCATTGTTCCAATAAAGATTTTTGTTTATGCTCCTCGAGGCGTGAATTGATGCAAATTATCATCAAATTTATTGTATTTCGTGTCACTTTTACACCATTTTTGGGACGTAAATTTTCAGTAGAATATAGGGCGGTGTTGTATAGTTTATTTCAGGGTCATGATGCCAAATATAAAGTGGGTAGGTAAAAGAAAGAAAGTAAACTGTTTGTCTCTGCATCACCCAAAGGTTGACTGGTAGATAATGCCTATGGCATTAAGGCGATATCAAAATAAATTGGGTGTTTTTTCGAATCCATTTATTTCACTATTACAGCATGTTTGGATTTGATTTTTAGTTATATGTTTATTGACTATTTGATTAAGACTCTGACTGAAGGAAAACGCAATTGCTTCAAATTTCCTCGATAGAATTTAATTCCGAAAAGACGTCTACTTTTTTATATTTTCTCCTGTAATTCTAAAATCCTAATTAATTTCATTGCAAAATTCCATTCAAAATATGCGTAATAGGTAATTGAAAACTCTGACTGAACAAATTTTTGATACATAGCTTAATTTATTTTTAAACAATTTTTATTTGGTTTGGCGCTTACGTTGTTTTATTTTGGTTCCAGCGCATTGTTGCGATCTCTTTTTTCGCATGTGGAAGTAATTGACTCTGTCACTTTCTTATGCCCGCCCAGATCGCCTGCGGGCTTTGTCAGTAACGGACCTGTGTCGTTCCTCCCGCAATCGTGATTATATTTTTTATCTCGAATATGTAATTAATAAAAATAGGGGCAAGGATACAAATAAAAAAAATATCGGGTTGGTGCAAAAGTTATGACAAAAAAAATTCAACATCTTTTATTTCATAATGTTTTTCCATAAAGTTCTAAATTACGCAATGGATCCACACGCTTGCCAAACCTCAACAAGCCGTCACAAATATAAGGTTGATAAAAAAGTTTTGTAGCAATAATTTCAGTAGAATTAATTTATTCATATATCTTATACACAAAATTTCTAATCAACAATATATTCGCCATCTAATTCTATGACACTGGACCATCTAGCCGGCAAGTCGTTTATTCCTTTTGCCCAAAATTACGGCGGCTGTGACTCGAAGAATATGAACACATCCTTCTTGAAACCGTCGACGTTTTTGAAAGTTTTGTTTCTCAAATATGCCTTTAAATGTTTCAACAAATGGTAGTCAGATGGCGCCATGTCGGGAGAGTATGGTGGATGAGAAACGGTATTCCAGTGAAGTTCGGTGATTGTTTTGTGGGTTGCCTTTGCGACATGGGGTCTCGCGTTGTCGTGGAGAAGGTGGACAGTTGCGCGTCTTGGCAGTTTTTCTCTTATAGCTTTTGCTAATTCCTGGAGATTCTCAATGTATTGTGTAGAGGAGATCGTGTGCCTGCAGGGAGAAAATTGTGAAACAGCATTCCCTTTGCGTCCCAGAAACAGTACAACAAAATGTTTTGTGGGTGAGGATCAATCGGATGCTGTGGCGGTTTTTCTCTGACTGGAAGCCAATAGCCTAGACGCTTTCTGTTATCATACAAGATCCAGCTTTCATCCCCCGTCACAAGATCCTCTAAAAACTCCTTGCGATGATGACGAAGTAGCAGAGACTGACAGATGGTCACGCGGCAGTTCTTATTATCGTCGGCGAGACGGTGTGGTATCCATTGAGCTAGAACTGTCCTGTATCCCAAGTTGAGTAAGTGATTTACTATTGATGCTTGGGTGCAGCCAAGTTCTCTGGCTAGCTCGTGCGTACTTGCTTCCGGATTTGCTTTGATGCAGCAGAGTAATGCGTCGTCGTCGACGCTCAAGGGTCGTCCGGAACGTTCCTTATCTTCAAAACTTGTGTCTCCAGATTTAAAACGATTGAACCAACGCTGGACTGTTCGATGAGACACGTCCTCCCCGAATGCAGCCTGTATATTTTTAGCAGTTGTGCTTGCGTTCGTGCCGCGCCGCCACACATAAAACATGATCGCCCGAAGTTGCACCTGCGAGATCGAAGCCAATTCTGTCCATTAGAACGCAAGCTCGCTCTTTTATACCCTGTCACGCGGAAGAGTAGAAAACATTCTAGAATATCCTTTACATAGCTCGATATCACATTGTGTCAATACTTAAAAAAACATCGTTGAAATTTTTGCAACAAAACTTTTTTATCAACCTTATACAAACGTGTAGATAGGTGTGGATCCGGCTTCAATGTATTCAATGTATTCAAGCGGGGGCGCTCCCCGCGTCTTCGGTTAAGCCACACCCCTCGAGCGATGATTTATTTGTTACATATCACCTTAAGTCCGCCTCTGTACATTTATGTGCTTGAAGTATTAAATAAACAAATAAATAAACAGTTTTATTTGGGACACGCACAGGAAATACGAACAATAAAAAAGAATATTAAACATATCAAAATCACGAAAACAATAAAAAAAAAACTTTATCTAAAAAAATTTGGTACTACAATGAGAATCATTAGTCTCTTTAACCAGCCTCGGCTAACTTGTGGATTCTTGAAAAAGACAGAAAAATGCAATTGAGAAACGAAATCACAATTCAAGTTAGTAATAAAAAACTGCAAGACTACTTAGAAGTACGCATTCGTAAAATATTGTCAAATAAGTTTTTCTTTAGAAAAGATTCTTTAAGGACTTATTTGTTAATGTTAAACGAATGTATTTGTATGTTCCACATGCACTCAGTTAGCAATTTTTGTGCAATAATTAAGTGAGAGCAGGGGCCCAGTGGTAACGGCCGTAGGTTCGTAGGTCGTAGGTTCGAACCTAGACAGCTCTCTACTTTGTATAGTTTATTTCATCACCATTGCTCTCAAAAACGGTAAAGGAAAAGATCTTGAGGAAACCGGCATTTGTCTTAAGACAAAAAAATTCTAAGACATGTCCGAGTACTCGTAACATCTACCAACCCGCACTGGACCCGCGTGGTAGATTACAACCCACTCACTCTCGAAGAGAGGCCTGTATCCCAGCAGTGGGAACGTTATGATTATGCTAATTAAGGGGTTAGGGGTCGTCAGAGGCATGAAAAAATGAGAATTTTCAATATTTTTTTCTTGAAAGGTTGGATGGACCTATCATGGGTAGATTTATTAAGCTACATGTTTCACATGGGGCTTGATGAATTTATCTATGGCTGGAAAATAATTTATTTTATTTCCTCTTTTTAATTAGATACTAACATAGCTTTTAAAGATTTTTACTAACACAATGTGGGCCATGTAGTCTGTTAATAAAAGATTTTTATTTTTTATTTAATGAAAGTAACAATATAACATCATTATAATTATTATGCTTCAACTCGACTTCACGAAAACTGTGAAAAAAAAAAATTAATAATTTAAAAAGTTATAGCTATTTGTGTCGAACCCTGTTCAATAAGGAGTGCCTTGCGGTGACCATAACAAATCATTGGAGATTCATCTAAAATCAATCGGACAAGAAAAATTTGTTATTTTAATAAATCTAGTGCCTGATCAAAGCTTTTTTTTTGTTATATTACTTTCATTAAATAAATTGAGTTACCTACTGACAAGAAAAAAATATTGAAAATTCTCATTTTTCATACCTCTGACTAACCCCTTAAGTCACGATTAATCGGTGATATTTTAGTGTATTCGTTTTCTAATCCCAACAATAACCGATACTCACTTGATCCTAAATACCATTCCTAAACCGCGTATTTAAACCGAATTACGTTTAAACTATCAGAACGCGGTCAGATTTCAATTATATCGGTTAATTGACCACGGATTAACGTACATATATAGAGGTAATTTCCTAACCCACGTCTCAGGGGCACTGTTAACGTCAAAATAATGGTGTACACCACCGCTTTGTTTATATTTAGGAAGCTGACGTGACGTTGGGGTTTGAGGTTGGTCTTTACATTAGCATGCTATATATAGATTGTATTTATTTATTTAAACTTTTCGCACAAAAAGGTGCAAAGGCGGACTTAACGCCTTAGGCATTCTCTACCAGTCAACCAAGGGACGTATAAAGTGTGGGACAGAGAGAATAATAATAATCTTCTATAAAATAAATGAAATTAAATTGTCTGTTTGTAATGTCAAAATAAAAGCATTTTACTACATGCATAATAATAATTACGAAAGTATATACGGGAATTCCAAAAAAAAAAAAAATTGTCTGTCTGTCTGTGTGTTCCAACATAACTCCGGAACGGCTGGACCGATTTTGACAGGATTTTTACAGGCAGATAGCTGATGTTATGTTGACTCACTTATGTCGGTTATTTTTAAAATAAATTAAAATAAACACGCCGTCTACATCTCTCTATCTATTGTCCTATCGCAGGTATGCTGGAAGAGATTTCTTATTAAATATGTATCACCTTAGTACCTATTTTTCTGTTCTGTATATACGAGTATATATGTAAATAAATAAAATAATTAGAGTTCCGCGCAAAAAATAAAACACATGAAATCCAATTTATTTTTGCGACGCATGCACACGAAGTCACGGTCACAGCTAGTACATAATAAAATTGAAATGTTGTTTGTTGTTTTGTCTCAAGTGATGCGCTTATGCGCATCACTTGAGAACGGCCAAATCGATTTATATAAGATTTTTAGGGAAAGAAAATTGGAAAAGTGGCAAGGAAAACTGTCATCTAAAAAATGGTCAAATAAAAAAAAAATGTCTGAAATGGTCTTTTGAGGAAAGAATCACATATATTGAGCGAGTCTGTCCAGTCAATGCACGCATTTGTCAGCAACCGTGCAGCTCAACTCAGAATTTAAGGAGACGAACAATACCAAAGACGGGATATGTGAGTAGGCCGCATAAACTACTTAAACTGCCAGACCTTGATTAAAACGGTAACAATGTCCCAGCAGACCCAGAAAACAATAAGCTAGTTTGCAATATTTCGAATTTAAATCAATTACGCTTTGCTGCACCTGCATAGGTGGTAATTAGCTCAAATATACAGAATAATTTATTCTGTCTTGTTTTCCTCTGTCTAGCAAAATGAGAAAGAAAGAAAAAAAAGTATTTATTGCGATTCGTAAGGAAGATTACAAACCTACAAAATACAGTAAAAAAAAAAATAATTAAAAAAAGTAACAAAAAAAAATGAAACTCCTATACGAGGCCAAAAGGCTCATAAAATATTATCATAAAATATTATCATAAGTATGTTCCTTTCATGCTGAGATAGGTCTCAGCATGAAAGGAACATACTTATGATAATATTTCATTTGAGTTTGAAGATAAGAAGAACATAGGTAGGTACTAAGGAACGTAAGCTTATGGTAACGTTCCTAATTGCGTTACAAATTACGAACGTATCTCATTATGTATTTTGTGACGAAACCATTACAGTCTGTTTCTCCATAAAGCCGGTTTTAGGTTATGCCCGGGAGAATCAACTGATTAACGTAACGTGTGTGGTTACGTTCTCTTCAAAACGATGTCGACACACATTAAATTAATGTAATTCACTTGTTATGGAAATGTTTTCGTTAAGGAGTTGGTATTAATATTTATGGAAAGGAAGTTCAGACTTTTGTGAGACAGTCATTTTATGAGAGACTTTAAGGACTTCGCTTTCCTTTATATAATATTTGTTAGAGGAGATTGTAATAAATTAAGAGTATTTGTACATACATCATTAATTTGTAGGCTGGAATATTTCTGTTTTGGAATTTACTTTTACGATTTAGTTACATGCAGAACAGTATCGGCCCCGACTTACAAGTTGTAGGTCGTAAGTTCGAATCCAGGCACTTACTCTTTGTATTTAATTTCATCACAAATGCTCTTAAAACGGTGCAGGAAAACCTAGTAAGGAAACCGGAATGTCCTAGAATCAAAAATTCGAAAACTTGTGACATCTACCAACCCGCACTCGTCCCGCGTGTACAACACAGAGAAGAGGCCAGTCCCAGTAGTGGGAACAAAATATAGGCTGATTATGATTTTTTATTTTTATTTATTTATCATTTATACAAAAGAAAACAGGATTATTCATAATAAATAGCAATAAAAAACCACTAAGGCTTAGCCTTGTGCTATTATGATTTGTGCAATTCATAAAATCTTTAGGTCTTATAACAATTACACTCATTCCTGCATGATATTTAAGTAATATTAGTATTAGGATTATACTGTGTTTATGCGTGCGAGTATTGCGTTAGTACCGCAAACGTTTTTAGGTTTACGTACCATAATGGTAAAAAGGAACCCTTATGGTGTCATGCTCCCTTAGATGTCACTGCTTGCAGTAGCGTCGGGGGCCGGGTTGTCTCCTTCCCTCAAATATGGCGAGGGGGGTAATGGCTGATCTTTGCGTTATGCTCGTGAACGGGTGCTGCTTGTGGTGACTGGTCGTCTTGCTGACCATGGTTTTATTATTGTTATCATTATTAATAACTTGTTTATTTAGTTTCCTTCGATGGTCCTAGTTTATCATTTGTGACTTCAAGCGACAGCTATGTAAACAGAACCCAGCATTGCATAAATATGTTAGCGGTCACGCCCTTTATACCTGGAGGCTTTTATTTAATTTCCATTTATTAATTTTTGCTTGAGTACGTATAGTTTTTTATTGTATTTCTTGGTATATTGGCGTTGCTAGCTGACATATGGCAAATAATTTAATTTAGCGTTCTGTGTCTTGTAATGTTAATTGCTTTGCATACCTTGTATTGTATTCAGTCAAGTATTTTCTAACTGAACAGACAGCTGTGCTGCTGGGGAGTTTGTTGCGCCACTTCTTCTTCCCAGCGAATGCACTAGGAAGTGGTGAAGGGCGGGCGTTTTGGGGGACTGTCTTTTGTAATTTTGACGTTCGAAAAGTGCTGATTCTCAGCCTAGTTTGAATAAATGACTTTTGATTTTTGATTTTTTTGGTGCGACTCAGTCTGTCTTGTCGGTCTGTCACAGCTGGATATCTCACGAACTGCTAATGCTATCAACTTGAAATTTGAAATATTTTTAGATGACGTTTGCCCAACTATTTTGTAAATAAGAAAAAAATAAAAATAAATTTAGTTTTTGCAACAGGGACTGAAACCCCGGGTCTTAAAAATTTGAAATGGGGCTACTAGGGCATGTGGGGTATTATATGACAGAGTTCTGTTTGCACATTCTCAAACATTTTTTTTCATGCCGCATAGTTTTCGATATTTGATGAAAAAAAAAAATACCGTTCCCCCCATTATCTCCGAAGTTTGCATAGAGAAAAATCTGAAATTATTCTATGTGATAGAAGTTTATGTAAAGATTACAGGAAAAATAAAACGACGTCTCTAAACAGCAAAATTTTTTAGAAAAAAAATGAAAACTTAATATATAATGGTACGGAACCCTCGGTGCGTGAGTCCGACTCGCTCTTGACCAGTTTTTTTTAATGTTCTAACTACCCTGTGTCGTACAAATCCTGTCTAGTTCTAACCAATCAAGCTTAGCACTTTCATAGACACATCTTGCCACAAGTTTTTTTTATTAATGGGCAAAATAAAAGTTTTATTTCAAGAAAAATCCAAAGAAAATTCTTTATTTCTATCAGATTTACAACCAAATCCTACAGCAGCTGTATATTCTCTTTAAAAAAAACTCCAAAGTCAACTCAAGGCTGCATCGCAAAGTATTGGCAGCTAGCCAACGGTAAATTCGATTTAGTATTTGCCAGAGTTTTAGGTGTCTGGTCGTATCACCTGAGACTTTATATATTCCAGTCAGGAAAAGTATGAAACTTATTTAAACATTACACGTTTAAATCTCTGAAGAGATGAGAGGAGATGTAGGTACGACAAATAACTTCGATATGGCGAAGATTGCTACTACGTTTCTCACGTCAATGGTAACATATTAACCATAAGCTGGCCCAGCGTCGTAGGTAGTTTCAAAAGTACAAGAGGCCAGCTTATACTGGTTTTTCGACTGTTGCGCGGTATACTGTATCTATTGGTAAAGACGCCAGCACATCAAGCTGTTACAATCTGTCAAATTTCTTTAATAGATTTTCAACTTTATCGCTGAAGAATAAGGCACAATGTTGATTCGGAAAATTTGACAATTTCGGGTAGCTTGATGTGCTGGCATCTGTACAATGAATATGTTTTCTTTCTTCATTGACCGTCCACATTTTGGCTCTGCTTGTAATAACAGCCTCACGGGTCAATCGATCAGGTTAAGCTGCGGGTGCCACGGTTGGTTCTTGGATGGGTGGCCTGACCATCTCTACATACCAAGACTACCTTTGCCTTACATTAAGCCGTTGGTCCCGGCTGTCATTGGTGGATCTTTGATCGTCAGAAATCCGAAAGTTTGAGAGCCAATCTTACCAAGAGGGCAAGATTGGCTCTTTACTCTCTCTTCTTACTCAGTAACTGGGTTGTGGAGGTCAGTAAAATACTATACAGTAAAATACTGGTACTCAGCTGCATTTGGATAGAGTGGAAATCGACGCCAACGTAGTTGGGAAAAGGCTGGGCAGATGACGATCTCGGTTCGGCTTGACTGTTTCTTTTTTATGATATTACGCTTGTGTGGTGTGTCTTGAGACCAATATTAATTTTCCCTTTCTTTCTTTCCAGGTACTTACTTCACTGCTTATATCTTCTTATATCTTCCTTAAGAACAAACTTGGTAAACTGATGGTTTTTGTATGTTTTCTCTAACGTTTCTAGTCCGTAAATAACTGATACGACGGCGTTATTATGTTCCTGTCACGGAATCGAATAATAATAATTTAGTTAGTGATTTATATACCTATATATATATATATTCCGTACGCAAAATACGCGCATTGACGTGGAGTTGCGGACACCAGCCCGTGTTACCTATATATATATATTGTAATGGATTTTAATTGGTGTTTTAATTTTTAATCATAGCTTTTACAATATTTAACTCCACTTACTATTTACACTAGGTACTGAATGAAATGACTAACTAACTATACAATTAAGTAAAAATACAAACGGCCATTTAGGCGTCGAAGTACTCGTCCGCATCGCTGTCATCCGGAAACGTGCCCAAAAGACTGGTAGCTTTGCCACGTTGAGTGACAATACTCTCGCCAAAGAACGACCCAGCCCTCTGGTCATGAAAATTTTTCTTTAGTCATTCAATCGATTTTACGAGTTAACTGTTAATTGTTATCTGCCTTTAATAATTTATTTATTTAATCAAATAACAATTTTAAAATTAAATAGTGTCTTCTGCAGTAGGTACACTTGATTTGCGCTAGTTAGCAAAACGGGTAGGTGTCAAAAGAAGTTAGAGCAAGTTGATTGAAAAAAAAAAAAAAATAAGTCCGTTTATTCCAAAGTAATTTCCGTTTGACTTCAAAAGCCCCTTTAACTTCCTAACCCAATTTAATTAATATAATATTCATAGGAATGTAATCTCGTTAAAATTTCTTTAAGCTTCTATCGCTTTAACAATCTAGAATTGTTACAAGACTTTTTACATTACAGAGTACCGAGTTATATATTCAGGAGTTCTCGTTCAAGCTCGAGTGCGGTACCTATCTTTTGTTGGGAATATGTTTAATCTTGGTTTAATTAGGTACCCTAACTTACCCCTTCGTTTAACATTATTCATTTTTTGATTCAAGTAACCAACAAAAATTAAGGCAAGGGTCTAATCTAAAAAGTGTAAAAAAAATAAAGAAAGAAAAAGTATTTATTCTTTTTCTTTCTTTCCTTTTTTACAATTTTTGACTCGTACAGGAAGATCACAAACACACTCATAAAATATAAAAAAATAAACCAAAGTAAATGTAAATAAAACAGAAAGTCCTGTACGAGGACAAAAGGACTATCATGATTCTGCGACATTTAAAAATAAGTGTCATAGCGCTGGTATTCTAATAGAGCCTGACGATTACAGCATACAGCAGATTGCAAATTATGAATATCCCTTCGATAGCTTAACCCTTTATAAGGCCGAGAAAACTAGACATGGTACAGTAATAAATATTTAGTATGTTAATAATGATATTTTTTTTAAAGATTTTTAAGTATTTTTTCAAATGGGAAAATCAATGGGAAATTCGCGGAAACAACCATCAACAAAAAATACAAGCCCGGACAACAATAAGTTTAAATAAAAAAAAAAATATATAATAATAATTTAGTTGGTGGCATGTATACTGCCTCTACCTTAAAAAGGGTTATGGACAGTGAACTGTCCCACTGCAGCGTGAAAGCCTCTTCTATTGCACATAAGTTCTTTATATTTTCATCACTACACCTGTTCATACAACCAGTTTCTAGTGCTCCGTACGTAAAGGGTGCCAACGGGACCCTATTACTAAGTCTCCGCTGTCCGTCCGTCTATCTGTAAGCAGGCTATACACAAGAGTGTGTATTTCTATTGCCGCTAAAACTAAAATTGCCGATAAATCATACTTGGCTGGTTTTATTAGGAAAAAAAAAACTGAACTGAACTGAGAAAAATACTGTAACGAAACCTAGAAGCTTAGCTAGCTCGCAGGTTTCGTTACACTATTTTTCTTCACAGGAAGTCAGTGATATCCAGCATTAACATAAAAAGTACACGTGTCTTATTCCATTCTTCTTCACCGTCGTATCGATGGCACGACAGTGAATTAAAAAACACACATTATTACATGGATTCATTATTTCGTGCCCTCATCTGATAAGATAATTTTTTATTTGTCCAAAACATGAGTATACACACACATAGCATGCAAGATGTTCCATATAATTATTTATTATGACAGTCATGTTTTGCCTGAACGGTGTACAAATATAAGATATCGGACGCTACATAGCATAAATTGATTTTAAATTCGTCGATTACACACAGCAATAAATATAGCAATTAACAATCCAATTTAGACCATACTTAACTAAATGGTACAATAAAAATACAATCAAATAGTGTCATAAACTCGTCATAGCAAATAATACAAATAAAAATTTCAAATACAACTGTTAAAGCAATTAATTATTCATAAAATTAGGATGTCAATATACAATATACAAGTCAAATTAATTTGTCAGTTAGAAATTCGTCAGTGCGGTAATAGACTTTCTCTAACAGAAGGCTTTTTAATCTATTTCTTAATTTTTCAGTACTTAATTCTCTCCAATGTTTTGGCAACTTATTATAAAGAATTGGCGCCATACAGAACACACTTTTACGCATTAGAGTTTCGTCGAGAGAGAGTCGTATTTTCAAAACAGACTCCTACATCGACAACGTAACATTGTAATTACTTTAAACGAAAGAAAACAAAAGTGTAACGAACTAAGACCAAAAGAACAGGTAAAACAAAGTTCTAAGTGTACTTTTAAATTCGTTGTCTCAACGTAACAACATAAATGTAAGATAACATTACCGATACAAGTGTCCTTTAACCTTTTCCCTGAAATTCAATTTAACAAGTACATCTCTTGCAAGGCGCAAAATTTAAGCAATAGGTACCATTACTGTAGTATTAAAGTCGTATTATTTTTGTAAAGCTGTAATAGAAGGAGATTTGAAATGTTTAAGTACTGACTCTTTAAAATAGGAGTCAGATCTTAGGACCAAAAGGCAACAAAACAAGGTATCCAAATCTGCCTACTTTGCTTACAAAATTAGCTTTTGCAAATGAGTTTTCTTATCCCGTATCAATCTGTGAATTTCCACTATTAATTATCATCAGTTATCTTGACGGAAAGAACAGAGTAAGATTTATACCTCTGAAGCTCAGTAGGACGCCATAGCGGTGTAGCGAGGTTGCGTCACCAATAAAATGAATGGTTGGCTGTGTATCCAAGTGGATGTCAAGTTTGCCCCCCAGTATTTAGCAGTATACATTTAGTTAACAGTGCGACATGGCGACGTCGCTATGGCGTCCCGTACAGGTATGGCTCTTATAATTAAATCATTTTGCCCTTATCATCCAGCTGGATGGTGATTTGAGTGCTTAGAAAGACTAAAAGAAGAAAAAAAGCACGTTTAATTTACTGCCGAATGGTACACTCAAAACATTATTACATTGTTATTAACTTAACAAAAAAAAAACCGTAGCCGGATGTCCTAAGACTACATGGCCTCGAAAAAGCCTCTTTAAAAATAACCGTTGTCTACCCACGAAGCTCAGCCATACCTGACCTTACCTAAGGCCTAGTTCGTGGTCTCGAGCGATGCGACTTGCGACGCGACTTGTGTCAAATGACACGTGAGCGGGTCCTCTGTTTCCGTACGTCGCTCGACAAGTCTTGCGTCACGGTGCCTTTTGGCTTGCTCTAAACCACTTCTTTCATTTGGTTTCTCTGTAGTCGCTGAAGCAAGACGCAATTCGCTTGAGCTTATAGCCCATGGGCATGGTTAGGCTACCTATATCACGACCATGTAGTATTACTTATTCACCAATCACAAGAGTTTGGTAACCGCATCAAACCCTCTTGGTTCATCCGTGTCTGTGTTATATTAGTACAACTGACTGTAGCCTGTAGCCATGTCCTGGTTAGGGTACTCTCGACGTGTCATACACGAGATACATAACCGTTTACATCTCGTTGAACATTAATAAATCTCACTCGACATATAGATATGCTCGTGTTATAGCAGATTAATGTCACTATTGCCATACCATGAGTAACTTGTGCTTGTTCGTGCTACATGGCCTCGGACGAGCCTCTTCAAAAATACCAGCCGTGCGATTCTGTAACCATCTCACCGTGAAAGCTTGGGTGAAGTGAGCGTGGAGTGAGTCGTCAATGGTGTCATCAGTATGACTCACAGCTCACTCTAAGCTCACTTCACCTTAGTTATCACGGTGAGACTTTTCCAGAATCGACCGGCAGCTGTCTAACCACGCGGCCCAGCCATACCTGACCTTACCTGAGGTCCTCTTCACGGCTTCTAGCTTTGCGACTGGCAACGCGACTTGCGTCAAGCGAAACGCGCACGCGTCAACCGTTTCCGTCCGTCACTCCGCAAGTCACGTTGCGGTGACTCGTGGCATGCTCTATACAACTTCATTCATTGTTTTCTCCGTAGTCACTGTTGCAAGTCACGTGTCGCTTGAGCTCATGGACCGGGGTTAAGGCTTTAAAATTCAATTTTCCACGGGCACTTTTCCGACGAACCGGGTAAGTGTTACGCGATAACTTCTCTAAATAAAATATTAAATGAATCCGGCCTGCTGTATCGATCGTCGCAGTTGCGTGGAAGTGTGCTGCATGTAATATGTATGGGTTATCTTTGAAGCTGTCTTGCTGCTTCGGTTTACTGATGTGGGTTTAGATTGCGATTTTTAAGAAGAATAAAGAAAGAAGACAGATTACTTTTGTGGAATAACATATAACACCACCTGTAATCCCCGAGGGAAATAAACTAAGGAAAAAAACATTAAAAAAAATAACCGACTTCCAAAAAAACACTGCAAAGTGGAAATAACTTTAATTTCGGAAGTTAGTGTCGTTGGTTCCGCATTTTCGTTTTTGACACAAACTTCCGAAAAAAAAGTTATTTTTCTCTTTGTGGTGTTATTTTTGGAAGTCGGTTGTTTTTTCTTGTAAAAGAGTTTTTATTTTTCACTTTTTAGATATACCTACGCACACAAATTCATTTAACACTAGTACTGCTATGTAAATTTTAATGACGTCCTGTCACTGATGACAGGACGTCATTAACCCTTTACCGCATAGGAAACCATAAATGGTTTGACATGTTTACAGTTTATTTACTCTAAAAAAATTAAAAAAACTAGCGTATAAATCCTAAGGGGGTTTGTTTTTCATATCATTAGCAATAATAAAACACAACTATTTTGTCTATCATCACATACCACTTGGACATAAAAAAAAAATTATAAAAAAAGTAATAAAAAAAACACTATAGTTAATTCTGAAGCTTTAATAAAGACAATAATTAAAAAAAAAAATTGTCACTTATTTAATATATCATGCAGTAAAGGGTTAAAACATCATCAATATAAACTAAGTGGAAGACGTATTATTGAAACAAACTCAAAAACTCCCCAAGCAAAGTTAATCAAATTTATATGGGACCACCCATGAGGCATAAATTATGTATGAAAAAAAAAAAACAAAATGTGAATCCGTCTTAATATGACGGAGTTATGCTCGAACATACATAAAACAATTATATAAACGTCCATATTGAGAACTTCCTCCTTTTTTGAAGTCGTTTAAAAATAATGGATTTTGTGTAAGTACTCAGACGATGCAGTGATATATATGCAGTGATATAAAATTATGATAACTGAAATTTGTAAACACTCCGTGACATTCCGGTGGCACAGGGAATTAAAGAGTATAATGAGTCCGGTCTGCTACGAGTATATCAATCGTTGCAGGAGCGTGGGAAAACGTAAGCTACTTGTAATATGTAGATATCTTCGAAGTTGTCTTGTTACTTCAGTTCGATGATGTTTTATAGAACAGACAGTCTTACGCACAGACTACTTATAGTAGTATAAGTGTAAGCGTAAGAGTTTTATTAGTTTGGTTTTACGTTTTGTATAGATAATCCGTTTGCCACAGATTGTGAGTTTGGCACCCTATTTTTCACAACTTTACTGCTTTAAGACAGTAAACATTAAAATTAACATTAAACTCTTCACAATGTTTTGCAATAAAGTTATTTTTTATGTGACTGCTTGCAATTTCAACACACCGTGAATTAAATATGCGTATATAGACGTCCCTACTTTAATACAATCAAGCGATCCCTTCCTCACCACAATTCTCTAAGATAAGAGCTTCTTTCACACGCAATCAGTGTGAAAAAAAACAAAACTCATTCTAGGACAAACACGGTCCTTTCATTCTATTAATTCTCCACACGGAATTAGAAAAAGCTACAGCTAAATCAATACGATGAATTAGCAAAATTAAGGAAGGACGTCTTCCACAGGTTTTTACCTAAATTAATCTACCGGGACGTTTGGGCACATAGTGAATTGAACCGTGTTGCCAGTACGAAGTTATTGGGGTTGCCGAGGAAAAAATAAATGAAAATAAGGCGCATGAAAATGAGGTTGGCTTACGTTTGCTTGGGGAATTACTTGTCTTCGGTCTTTTTCAATTATGGTGGAACAAAATTCGAGGGCTAGGGGTAACTGGATTTGCGATTATACTCGTAGTCACAAGTAGACAGTTCCCTTTTTTGTTTGGTAGGTGTAGATACATGAACTATATATCATATTCGTTGCTAAGGGTTTATGAAATCATGACGGATTTATGTCTAAATAATAACAACCGTATTGGTCGATCGAAAATTAAGCTGCGCTTGCCGCGGTCGGGTCGTGGATGGGTGATCATCCATCACATATCCAAACCCTTACGTGGCTCGGAACGCACGTCGTTCCATTGTTCCCAGCAGTCATTCGTAGATATTTGACAGTACTCAGAAGCCCAAAAGTCTGATATCTTACCAAGGGGTATCATGTTACCAAGTAACTGGGTTGTGGAGGTCAGATAGGCAGACGCTCCATGTGAAGTACTGGTATTCTACTGCATCTGGTAAGGCAGGAAGCCAACTTCTGCGGCGACTAGGGGCGTGAGGGCGCAAAGATTGCCACTCCCTCACGCGTTCCGCCCCCTCCTTCGCAAGTATCTGCTTCGCAGGAGGTGATGGCTCAAACCAATATCAATTTCAAAATAATTAAGCAATGCATCAAGCCGTACTGCTGTTTGTCTCATGGGATTCGATGGTGTTATCGATGGGTTTGGTTTGTTTTATTGTTTACGTCTTGTTAATAATAGTTAATACCAGTCTAGGCAACATTCAATAACAATTCAATTTATTTGTTTTTATAAACGAATATTATAAATTTGATTTTTCGCATGTTTGTTTGTTATGCTTTCACGCTAAAACGGCTGAACGGATTTAGATAAAATTTGACACATAGGTAGACCCTGGCCTGTATTATTATGTAAAACTTTTTATTCTTTAAGAGAAGCACTAAAGGCTTCAAGCTGGCTAGAACTAAAAAAGTGTTAAATAATGCCTGTAGTTCGGAGCTAGCTTTAGTTTGCGAGCGTAGTGTGGAATCCGCACTATGCTGTGCACTCACAAAGAGTCAAAAGCATTCAGAGGGCCTTCACAAAACAGCTAGCGTATACCTTCAGTAAAATATCTCCCCGGTGTCCATATGAACAACGTGTTCGATGCTGCGATATGGATTATCTGCGCGACTGTCGACTGACACAGGATCTAATCTTCCTTTACAAATTGTGTAATAAATTAAGCTCTTGTGTGTTGTGTGTGTGTAACAAAAGTTGACTGGTAGAAAATGCCTATGGCATTAAATCCGCCTCTGTACATTTATGTGCCTGAAGTATTACATAAATAAACTGTGACAAATTAGTTGAGCGTATTGGACTAAAAGTCCTTTACAAAATGCCCAGATACCCGGTAACTGGTGTACTCGTATTCCACACTCGAGCATCCAAGACAAATATTGAAGTAAACTAAACAGATTCAGTAAAGAGATGAATTATTTGATAAAATTTATACAAGATGTCGACCTAATCATGATTCCATAAAAGCCTTTAAAGCCAAAATACTGAAGTCCCGAAAAACACAATCTGATAATTTGTTATGTTTGTATACTTTGGAAATCCTTCACCTTTTTATAATTTGTTTTTAGAAGCTATACTTTCCGTTATGATCTCATTTCTGTTTATATTGTTTGTTCTTAGTTTTAAGTAAGGGGACAAAATTGCAACGTTGTTCGTATTTTTATTTTACTTTTTGTTATTAATCTTCATCAAGAATTACTTTGCCCTATTTTTTAACTTCTAGTTTTGTTATTGTTATGTGTGATCGCTTATTTCTGAGATTGCTGGTAAATTTATAATTGGCGACTGTGTAAGACCGAGACTATTGTGATCTAAGTAGTTAGTTAGTCTCGATTCCATGGTAATATCCGTGTGGATATTCTGTTGTATTCTAGGTATTCAGTGGGGATATTATAATTGAATCGAGACTTTTGCGGGTACAACCACGGGGCGCAGCTAGTCTCAAAAAATAATTTAAAAAACGAAGTGAGCTAGAGTGGTTACCAATACTGTTTTTTTTCACATTGTGTGATAGGAAGTGTTACAGTAAAAACAACACAATTTTCAGAGGTTAAAGTTCATAAAAATTGTCTCATTAGTAACGAAACCAATTATATGGATCTCCGCGTATTGCTAGGTACCGATGTTTTTAATAAAATCATATTTCTCCGCAGAAAAAGTAAAGAATAAAAAAAAAACAGGCATATAGGTTGCTTACCTTTGCGTAAAAATTGCCGGAGCAACTCGCATCGTGGCGGAAAAAAGTGTGGAAAATAAAAATAAAACTGTATCTCTCGTCATTAGCGCATCAAGTGTTTTACCTTTTTTTTTATTGTGTCGGCCAAAACTTCGGTTGTTGACTTTTTTAAAGATTAGTGTGAAATGTGTGGAAGTGGACGGTATTTTAATGATTGTGGAGTT
This sequence comes from Eremobia ochroleuca, assembly GCA_949629135.1. Taxonomy (NCBI): domain Eukaryota; kingdom Metazoa; phylum Arthropoda; class Insecta; order Lepidoptera; family Noctuidae; genus Eremobia; species Eremobia ochroleuca. The sequence continues at coordinate 18,195,052 of OX451397.1, read as the reverse complement.
ATTATCCATCCAGACAGGTATTCTTATGGACTGCAATTATTATTACTTACCTGTTTCATAAGTTATGTGATTGAAAAGCTTTTAAAGTCACAATTTTTAATTAAAGGAACATTTCAAACAGTAGCCATGAATTCACCGCATGATCCCCTAGCGTAGAGATTTTGCGTCAGTAATAAAAAAAAAACACTCAAGTGCGAGTTGGACTCGCGCACCGAGGGTTCCGTACAAATTTGTAGGTATGTAGGTAAATAGTTTATAACGTGATTTTTTTTTTGTAACTAAAAATTTACGGTTTTCGGATTGTTTCCTTTACTTGTGCTACATGGCATTGCTTCTTGCCAAATTTCATGATTCTAGATCAACGAGGAGTACCCTATAGTGTTTGATTCCTCTTAGCGATAAGACCGCCCATTGTGTCACCATTTGTAAAATTTCTATATTTATGTCTGTAATTTATATGGTGTACATAATAAAGAGTATTCTATTCTATTCTATTCCATAAACGCCCGTATCTTTTGATCACATTAATTTAGAAGTTTGATTTATTCACTGCTTCAAGGAATTGCAGCCCTGAGTATTTGATATTAAATTCAATTTGATGACTCCACACGCTCCTGAGAAAAAGGGTATTGACCGACGGACAACGAAGTGATCTTATAAGGGTTCCGTTTGTCCTTTTGATGTACGGAACCCTAAAAAGAGCTGTTTCATAGAGAAGTGCAATACCTATGTCATACCATTTTGAACTGAATCCGTGGTAACAGATTGTGTATCGATGTCACTGCCACTCTGTATACCTAAAACAGCTGTTACAACAACGCTAGTGTATCCTATTTTTTTTTTTTTTTTTTTTTTTTTTTTTTTTTTTTTTCCCACAACTTTCACACAACGTCATCTAGTCCCAAACTAAGCAGAGCTTGTGCTATGAGTACTAGACAACTGATAAACATACATATATATTTCTAAATACATACATATTATAGATAAATTACACCCAGACAAAGAACAAATGATAGTGCTCATCACACAAACATTTGTCCTAGGTGGGAATCGAACCCACGACCTTGGGCATAGCAGTCAGGGCCACTGACTACTAGACCAACAGGCCTGTCAAAATATTATAAATATTAAATATTATAAATTCGAAAGTAAATTTGTCTGTATATCTGTTACCTTTTTACATCTAAATTGAAATTTACAGACAAATAGCTAGAACCTAGAAAAGGACATAGGCTACTTTTTAACCTGGATGTTTGTATAAAAGACATCACCCAAACGAAGTCGTTGTTCTGTTACGGGCGGTTGCGGGCGCGGGCTGTGAAAAAATGTAACTGTGGTTTTGGTGTCACATTAAAATTAATTGTAACTTCCAATATCTGCATAAAATGCTTTTACGAGGGTTATAAGATAAGGCCGCTCGTTTTATATCTTAGTATTATTTTTTTTTTAAAGTGAAACATTTATTAAATCGTCTCAAACTTTTTCGTCTGTTTGTTGCATGCCGCGGAGTAGGGATAAAGTGAAAGGCGCTCGTCAGAGCAGAAATATGAAAATTAAAAAGGATTGTGTGGTTTTTATGAAATAAATATATATAAAATAATATTATATATAATATTATTAATTTTTAGTTAAATGTCTATAATGTGAAAAAAAGTTTCACTTTTACCGTGGTTTCATAAAAATCACACATTCCATTTTGTTTTTTATGTTCTGGTGTACAGTAAAGTATATATATATATATGAATAAATACTAATAAGAAAGTACCACGTTTATAATGTATATTTTTATTTAGCAAAATAACTATCGTAATAAATATTCACGTCCTCAAATGAGCCTTAGAACTTTTTCAATACAATGGCTGTACGCAGCTCAATTCTACTTTATGACGTCGTTTCACGTCTGTCTGCTGAGAGCCTATAGTAATGAGTATACTGTATATAGAATAATGTAACGTAAACGGCCACAACATTAACTTTAAGTCATTCGTGGTACGAGTTCCAACCCAGCATCTACAAACCTACGTGAAAGAGGACTTTTGACCGAAAGGTGTCATATATCGACGTTTGCGAGGACGGTTACGCGACATCACGCAGCGAAACACGACGCCGAGAACGTTACGTGTATAGTCATAGTTTTAAGGTTTTTTGTTTTTTTGTTGTTACTTAATAGTGTTAATCCCTAGCGACTGACAGCTCACTCCACGCTCACTTCACCCAAGTGTTCACGGTGAGATGGTTACGGAATCGCACGGCTGGTTTGCCTTATTTAAAAGACAATTAAGTAAATAATTCGGTCCTAAAATTATTAAAAACAAAACATTTATTATTAAAATGTTATACATAGTGCCGGCGCCATATTCATATTTACGTTTGCACCCCAAAAGTACCCCAATTAAAAGGGATATTTTTAAAAAGGAACGTAGGTATCGCCGTCATTTTAACGCTTGACTTTTCACTTCAACGGCCTGAATACATTAACTTCATAAACAAAAAAAAAAAAACGAAATTTCCTTCACGAAATCTCATAAGGGAATGCCTATCAATTTTAAACAAAATAAAAGCTTTCTCATGTTTTCTCGATTTGTCGCGAAATCTCTTAAGAAATGGTAATATTTTCTTGTTGAATATTCTATTGGGCTTAATGTTGAGAACTTGCTAGGTATATACGGAAAAAGGTACAAAAAGAAAAATACGTCAAAAGGTGCAATTGTTTAGTGTCGTGAAGCGAAAATTGCTAAAAAGGGAAGGTTTTTTTTTATGGGAGGAGTTATTGAGCCAGTTTAGTATAATTGGATTTTTCTGTTAGGAAAATTCCCAGTGAGAAACCTGAACTGTAATCGGTTCCGATGGAATGATAGGCTTTGACTATCTACTTGGACTATCTTTAGGGGTTTTTAAACTGTAATACTGAAGTGTGCAAGTTACGCAATTTATCTATCTGCCTGTCTGTCTTTTTCAGAGAAATGCTAACTTTATTCACAAATATACAACGTGTAACGTTAAATGCGCGAACCTGAAATCGCGAAAAAAAAATCAGCTGTTCCCTACATTTATGTTCGCATAACTCGTCAAAATGTAGGGAACAGCTGATTTTTTTTTCGCGATTTCCGGGTTGGTCCCATAGTAAAAGTTGAATGATGAGTACAATGACCCCTTAAGAGGTTTTGCGCATTTAACGTTACACGTTGTATAGCGCATTCAGGATTATAAAAGAGATTTTGAAACACCAATTTCCGGGTCGTGTTATCTCCCGTTTTGGGGATTTAACCTGGCAGGCCAGATCGCCAGATCTGACGGCGTCAGACTTCTTCCTTTGGTTTTGAAATCTTGCGTTTATCAATCAAAGCAGGAACTTTGCAAGTCTTGAAAGACAACATTGAGGAACAAATCACAATTTGCAAGCAACAATTCAAAATGGCGTAAAACGAGCACAATATGTGCATCAACATAGGAGGTGATCATTTCGACTTAATATCACCAATTGTCACCTTTAAATGATCTCTTCGTGAAAACAGAGCCCAATTTGTTAATTTCCAACAAAATAGCAGCCAATTCACATTATGACTTTACTTTTGCCCCTCCTTTTTATATATTTTTTTTTTTGGGTTGTAAATTATCAAATAACTTCTCCCGCTCTGGGCAGAGCGGGAGGGCGCGTCAGACTTTTACTGACTATAACCCACCCGTGTTCCTTCAGTTGCCTGTGCCAAGGGCCACGGTAACTCTTTCAAACAACCCGCGACCCTGGCAAGACTTTTGACCCTCCTTGTATTATAATTATGTAATATTGGTTCTTTTCGTTTTGAAACTACCCTCAGTGATCTTACTAAGATATTTCTGTCTCGTTGTCATAATGCTAGCAAAGGATATTGACGTGTCTTACAAAAACTTTATACATTTCTATCAATATAAAAAGTAAGGTCCGTATTATAAATTGATTGCCGTTCTGGAATAATAACGATGCTCAAGTACTGATTCTAAACTTAAATAGTGATCAACTGATTGACGACTAAACTGGACTTGAGATATGTTCTGTAATATGGACTTAAGTGAAAGGTTTTCTATTATTTAATACCTGATAGACAATCGTCTCTAAGTTATTGAATTATAGAGAACCAAGTCAAAAGTCACTAAAAACTCGTTCACGTGCATTTCATGTTTAAAATTCCTACATAACTTTCTGAAAGCAGAATACACTACTTATATGCTACAAAAGTTCACTGACATGACGAAAATTCAAGTCTATTTCGTCGCGTCTCCTGAAATTGCCACTCTCCGTACTAAATATACATCTTGTATCTATGTTATATAAAACTCGACTAAAATACTTGGACACTGAAATAAATAACACTGGTTCAAACATGGCCAATGTTGGCTTGCTTGACCATTATATCTTTCTCACAGGTTCCAAATTGGCCCAACATTTGGAAGCGAGCGAGTTTGTGCTGTGTCTCAGTTTGTCCTTTGGTCCAATATTTGGACACGAGGTTATTATACAGTTGATGTCTAAGTTTTAAAATATCTTCTAGGGGTGTATTGAGGTCGATGCGATACGTTAACACTGGCAGCCATTTGCCGGCCAATAAATCTGTCATCCTTGAGTGACTTGGAAGTTGTAGGAGATAAATGATCCTCTGAGGAAAGTCTAAGCACACGCGGTCTTATTGATACTAGGGGTCTTTTAGGTCGACTTGGATGATGGATGAGGAGAATCTTACGATATATAAGACCTTATAAGTTCATAGTTTTTATTTTGGTATCCAAATAGGATAATTATTATTGATGGTAGGAAGTAGCGTCAGGGATACGAAAGGTTGATGAAAGGAAGTTTATGAAAGTTGACATATTGTAAGTGAATTGACTCTTGAACTAAACATTTCACATCAATTCTAATTAGGTTTTTATATGTACTGTTTCTGCATGTGATCATTTTATTTAATATGTAATGTTCAATACAATGTAAATTGTTTACGAACAAATAAATGAATTAATGATCAATTTCTTAAAAATTATTATGGATACATTCGCAAATTAATAGGTATACTATTTTCAATTCCTATGAAAGTCGTAATTGAAATGAAAACTTAACTAATGTAGGAAAAAGGACTAAGTGAGTAAAATATGGCACATCTTTTTTTTTGTTAGGCTGTCCAACAAAGAGGCAAAGGCCTCCCCCAAATCGTTCCAGGAACTTTTTTCTGGCGCCACCTCGTACCAGCCCTCGGGTCCAAAATGCCTATTAATTTAATTCAATGTAAAAGCTTTTTTTATACATAAAATATGTACAGTCCAGTGGTTCATAGATTACTAAATAAGCATTTCATTACACCCGAAGATAATATTACGTCAGGGATGATAATTTAACAGTTTCTTTTTAATTACGTCCTTGATTTACTCTTGAAAAAAACGAGCGCCTCGGAAATAAGAATCGTAATTAGTATTTTGATCTTTAGATAAAGCATTACGGTTTTTTAATGATTTATTTTGTTTTGAAAACAAAGGGGGATCAAGAAATTTCAGGCATACGAAGTCGCGGGCAGAAGCTAGTCCTTTATATGAACTAAAATGTGCATATGTACAGATGCCAGCACATCAAGCTACTACAATCTGTCAATTTTTTGCAATAGATTTTCAACTTTATCGCTAAATCATTAGGTTCAAAGTTGATTGGGAAGATTTGACAGTTTTGGGTAGCTTGATGTGCTGGCGTCTGTACTAATGTTTTTTTTTTTTAATACTGGAAAGGTAGTCATTTTGGAAAGCTTTTATGGAAAATGGGTCGACGTGTGAGTGGATAAATAATAATTAATTACATAATATTGAGAATAATATTTATAGAATAGAATAGGATACTCTTTATTATGTATGTGCACCATATAAATTACAGACATAAATATATTTATATATTTTGTTTCGGAAAAATACATAAACATACACAGCTTGGCTTGCTAAAAATCCATTTTGTGATCAGTTCAATAACTAAAGATCGATTTACTGCTAGCAATACCTACATAAATTGATACCTAAGTATTTCCTATACAACGTGTAACGTTAAATGCGCAAAACCTGAAAATAGTTTGATCAGAATAACGAGCAGAATTAATTGAACCACTTTTTAATATAGGTCACATTTTTTAAAAAATCTTCATTAAAAACGTTGCCGGGTCTATTTATTAATAGGTCAAGCAACCCAACGTCAGCGCGGTGCGTTGGCCCGGTGACGACTCCTCCCTCGATAAAGCGTCGTCGCAGATGCAAGACGCGATCAGAATGGCCAGTAAAACTAATACAGCACATAAAACCTTTACAATTTTTTTAATGACTTATTTTCTATCTGAAATAGGTCAATTGAATTAAAAATCAGTTGGGGTGTCTGAGGTTTTGCGCATTTAACGTTACACGTTGTATATTTCCTTACCTTCAAGTAAAAATAAAAACTACACAAAGACATCATTAATCAGCTCATCATCTGATATGAAACGACACACAAACGAAACGAACGGAGTATATAAATATCGTAAAAAGTTGCGTTTCTGCCTACCTCCATGGAAAGAAGGCGTGAGTTTAGGTATGTATTTTTATGTATGACGATGACAATAAAAAGTAAAATAAATGAAAAAATGCAACTTGAAATGACCAAATTCAAAACATTATAACGAAATAAATCAAAAACAGTTTCATAACGAAAATTCCTAGTATTTATCGCTTCATTCATTGAAATAAATTAAACACACACGCGACTGTTTTGCGGAATTCCAAATAATTCTGAATATTCCAAATAAGTAAATAAAATTCATTACTGTACGAATAAATCCGATTACTGCTTTTTACGTTACGTTTTACAACATTTACGTGGGAAATGCATTTACAGGTTTTTGTAAGTAAGTAATTAATATCGTTCGGCTGAGTGATTTGCGAAAATATTTTATTATTTATTTAATTCGTTCGGGAATAATGTGATGTATGTTTTAAATGCAGTCGTAATTATTTATTTTATCAGCTACCTAGCTGAAATGTTAACGATTTTCGCGCATTTTGCGGAATAAAATGTTACCGTTGCAACATTGGTGAGTATTGTACGAATAAACCAAAGATATCCAAGCAAAAAAAAAAAACACTGATTAAAGTGATTTTATTTTGACCTAAAATAATAAATTGCCGGCAGATTAGTGTATTTTCGTTAGCTGATTATTTTTCTTGTAAGTATCTAATGCGTTTTTCTTATATATTTTTTACCATTATTTTGGTGGTCTGAATGATTTCTATAAGTTTTCCATCTATTTTAATGGGACCTTATATACAGTACTTATAACAATTTGTTTTTTGAACTTCGTCTTTCTGTACCGTTTGTTCCGGCTAATCTCCGAAATGGCTGGATCCATTTTGACGGTACTTTCACTGACAGATAGCTGCTTTTACTATTATTTTAGAAAAAGCATTGGTTACGTGTACAAAAAAAAATAAAACCCATGAAACTCAATTTGTTTTCCGTCATGCACGTGAACGAAGCCGTTTGCACAGCTAGTTTAGCGTGAGGCTTACTAAAATATGTAAATTAAAAACGCCTCCCATCACCCTGAAGCTAGCGACTCAACCCAGCAAAAACTGAAACCTAAGTATTCTAAAGCAGGCACTTCTACCGGCTAACCGTACTATAACTTATTACCGTTACACGTGGGATTAGCTAACGAATCGCAACTGCAACTGTAAGATAGCCTAATGCGTTTGCCTCATTAACTTCCTAGCCTTTTTACTTGAACTGGAGCGAGTAAGCGGTTTGCGTGATTGGTGAAATAGTTTTTTTTGCTTATGTTTAGATTTTATACGAGTCATTAGATGGTACGGTATTTCGTTTCGTTTATAAGTAAAATAACATAACAATACGCTTGTAACTGCTAAGGTTCAGCAGAAGTGTACATACACAGTCCCACATTTTGCCACAAGTCACACAGTCACAGTCTTCTTCCCAGCGAAAGCACTAGGAAGTGGTGAAGGGCGGGCGTTTTGGGGGACTGTCTTTTGTAATTTTGACGTTCGAAAAGTGCTGATTCTCAGCCTAGTTTGAATAAATGACTTTTTGATTTCGATTTTGATTTTGAGTCTCATTGTCTGCCTAGCCTTTTCCCAACCACTTTTGTTTTTTGGCTTCCAGTCTAATCAGATTAAGCTAAATACCAGTATTTCACGTGGCCTATCTGACCTCCAACCTGGATAAGACTTTCTGGCTACTGACGATTCGTAACGACTGTCAAAGATCCACGAATGACAGCCGAGACCATCAGCTTAACGGGCTTTCCAAGGCACGGAAACATTTCGGTAATGAAAGATGGTCACCCATCTATCGACCGATCGCGGCAAGAGTAGCTTAACCCGTTCGATCGAACAGTACGGCTGTTATTACTTAGCCAGGAGTCCGTTTCATTTTGCCCTAAGTATTAGTTCTATATGAAAGAGTAATAAAACGAAGTCTTGAATGTTGGTTCTGTGTTGAATAAGGTCAAAAATTAAACTTGTTTCTTTCGTTGCAGCAACTGCACTAGTACCGAAATCTGTGCTGCCCTACACACTTCTCTCCAAACCAAGATAGACGCCTCTAAAGCCTATTTTGTGATGGATTCGAAAAATAAATTCTATAAATTACCGACATAAATATAGAAATTATATTTATGTCGGTAATTTATATTGTGTACATAATACAGAGAATTCTATTCTATTCTATTCTATAAATGTGTAGATTAGTTTGTTAGTTAACTCACTATACGAAGTTTATCCAGTGTATACAACACATCGCGGTATTAACACAACACCAAACGCTCAAATTAGAATATTACTTTATAATCACAACACACATACTGAATTTTTACTATTATGTATAAAACATTGTTTATTTATTAATTAAATTGTACACTGATTATGGAAGAAAATTGTGGTCACATTATAATACAAATCTACGCACGCACACGTTTAAGAGTATAGCGTAGGTGCTTCGTCTATTTCAGTTTATTTTGACTGTACAGTGTGACTGTAATTTACGTAGTTTTAATTATTTTTGGGATAAAAACATATTGTATAGCTATGTTAAAAATGACAGAAATCGATTTAGTAAACGATTCTGAACAAACTACTTTCACAGTGACGTGCATTAATACAGTTACACATTGTATATTTTTATCCTCGTTATCAGATATTTTTTTAGAAAATTGACCTTGGATTTCAGTAGATTGAATACCTAAACCTTGCCCCTAAATTAAAATCTACTCGTATTACTTCCCTCATCACTCAACACTAGAATTACACTGTATTTTCTTCAGTCTAAAAATAATACTCCAATTGGATCTCTAGAATCTAATTAAAAAGTAACTTAACTTTTTATTAGTTTTATTTTATGTACCTGTATAGAAATCATTGAATGATTTCTATATAGGTACATAAAATAAAACTTAAATATAATAAAATAAAAACGAAACTGTATAACTGTACCAACATTTAATATTTGAGGAGGTAACATGCAAACAGGCTTAAGTCACAATAATGTAAATTTTAAGAATACTGAAAAAATCTGTTGAGAAACAGAATCTCTACAGATTTTTTCAGTATTCTGAAAATTTACATTATTGTGACTTAAGCCTGTTTGCATGTTACCTCCTCATTTTTGAAAGTTTAATTGCTACTCGTACGAGGTCTAAAAATATAGTTTTTAGATTTTTTGTCAGTTTGTCTGGACGAAATTTGTCACAAATATACATAGTTTATAATAAGTATTAACAAATAGGGTAAAAGTATCCCGATAGTACGTTTCCGTGTGATATTTTCCAACAACGGACGAAGCCGTGAGCAAAAGCTAGTTAACATAAACTAAAACCAACTATTTAAACATTAACTAGCTTTGAGGACTAAAGAAATTTATTCGCCATTTATTAGTTGGTGAAAGAGCACTTTCTCTAAATAGTTGACAATTAAAAGTAAATTCTTAAAGAAATTCGGCAAGTTGGAATGTCTGAAGTTTCTTATATAAATTCTGAAATAGAAAGCATTTTTAATTTCGTGACAATTAAAAATTGAGTAAAATAGAAAGAACTTCGACAACGAACTTCGCATAGAAGTCGTTAAAAATCATGTATAAAAAGAATTTATTGGCAAGATTCGACAAGAAGTATTGAGAGACTGATGCTACTTAAAAAATTAAAGATCTGTAGCATTTTTGTGTTTGTGTATAAAAAAATTGAATATTTTTGAAAAATAATAATTATTACAATCTGTGGAACAAGTATGATGCCGAAAATATAGTTTTGTAGAATTTTTGTCCGTTTGTCGGTTTTTGTAGATGCGTGTCCCGTATTTGTGCGAAAGTTTATACGCTGGATTAACACATAGGGCACTTTTAATGCCGGTAGTACGTTACTTTTTTAATAATCTTATAAAACAAAGGGAAAACAAAAGGGAGGCTTTTGCCCTACAATAAAACAACATAGGCTAATAATAATAATACATCATTTAAAATTGTCTAAGGGACCTCTGCGAGTTGCCTTCGGCCCCTGGCACGCCTTAAAAAGGTCCGGGCGCCAGGATCCCGAGATATGTCAAACACATTTAAATAATAATACTAAAACAAAATGTGTTTATTACAAATAAAGCTTGAACTTTGTAGGTATTATGGATTACCTCATAATTTCTTACAAATCCCCAAGGTGTGTGACGACATACCGTATAATAAATATATGCGCCCATTCCAAGCTCCTTCACGTGTAAGAGATCAAATTGTGACCTTTAATAAATTACTACGCCTATTATCTATTTATGAATCGATGATCCATGATGTTATCCATCCCACCATATATATATATATTTTTCATGAATTAAATTCTTTATTGAGAGTAACCATGGGACTCATACAGTGTGAGTAACAATAACATAACTTTACCTACAACTATGTCAGTGATACAATTACAATTACACAAACACACAGCAAAATAACCACTGCTTCCGTATTCCAGTTGAGATACTGGAGTAGCGACTTACAATACAGCAGTCCAGCCTGTCAGCATCAACTCCCAGGATGCTGTTGGAACTGGCTAGCACCCTGCGCACCAAGGACGCACAATTTTCTTACGCATTAATGCAAAAAAGCAATCAACAAGTAATTCCGCAAACATTCCTCATGTACTATAGAAGCGAGGCAGCCCCATCAACACCCTGCTGCACGCGAAGGGCACTGTACGATCTCTGCGTAAAATCTACCCACAGGCCACAGGTGCAAAATGAGGAACAGAAGGCTCTAGAAAGTTTTTTTTTTCTGTTGAATCAGTCAACTGACTGATTATACTATTAATCTTTTTGATAAGATTATTAATTCTAAAACTTTAGTCCTTAGGATTAACTTTGGAACTAACTTGAAAGTTAAAGGGCCTACTGGACTAGAGCTATTGTTAGTTTACATTTTACAACAAGCGATTGGAATTACTCATCTGTTGAAGTCATGGTTTGATTTATATTAAGTGTAGATTTTTTTAAAGAATAGATTAGTTTGTTTGAAATTTCTTTTTTTAAAGATCGAAATAAAGTGAAATGGTTTTTAAGTACCTACAGACGCCAGCACATCAAGATACCCGAAACTGTCAAATTTTCCCAATGAACTTTGAACCTTATGCTTTGGCGATAAAGTTAAAAATCTGTTTAAGAAATTTGACAGATTGTAGTAGCTTGATGTGCTGGCGACTGTACATAGATCTTTGAGCGCGATGGTGTGCGATTGCAGAGACCTATGTCGAGCAGTGGACCGCTGTAAGTTGATCATGATGATGATGTAGTAGATCTTTAAAGACAATTTTACATTCAAAAAAAAAAAAAAGAAAAGCGGTAAATATTTTTACACAAAATGGCGCCGAACAGTAGATATAAAAAATATGTCATTTGTTATTTCTATTTTTCCTACAAAACAAAATTGTAGGCGAATCTATTTCAAGGTGTCGTAGCTATTTTCAGTCTTCCCGATCTTGGTTTTACGCTCAAAATTCCAGAACAAATTCCATACTAAGATATTGCCGAAAATATCTTTACACACACAGTTTAAAGGGCCGCAGACCGCAGGCCTCTTACCAAAATAATCACCTCCGAAATTCCGTATCACACAAAATTAAATGACTTAGCATACCTCACCCGCGCACAGCTATACATACATGCATACATTAACAAAATATAATTTACGACACCAATTGCCGCTTGCCTCAAGATAACAGTAATAATCGTACGTGTGAGTCACTTAATGACGTCACACAAAATTTTACATTCACGGTGACACACAGGTAATGTCTGTACCAACGATGACGTATGAAGCTCAAACTGTATTCAGAGGCATTCGCCGAGTCATAGTAGATAAGCGAATGGGGACGTTTAGATGGCGCAAATCTAAAGCGAAGGCGATTAAAGGTTTGGTCCTAATATCCCAGCAGATACGCTGGTCCTTTGAGGCGCGTTGATTGATGAAAGGGTTGATAGAATTGATATGCTAAATCCAGATTTTTTGCTGTAGATGTAAGGTTTGGCCTTTGAATAGATTAAGGATTAATGGAAATGACGGTGATTTAAACATTGCCACGATACGAGTGTGGACAGATTATTCGGTAGAATCCTAAACACATCTTTGCTGATTATTATTATCATGACACAAACTCGGTTGATCTAAGTCATTTAAAAGTATGTAATGTCTACAGTGACTCAGCACCATCTTTTCTCTGTTTTCCACTGTTCCGAAAATTTTTATTTATTTTATTTATAACAATATTTGTACGCACATGTAAAAGAAGAAAAAAACAGAAAAATACGTGCAAATGTGATGCTTATTTCTAAAGGAATCTCGTCCAGCATACCTGCGATAGGAGAGTAGATAAAAAGAGATTTAGACAGCGTGTTTGCGTGCGTGGGCTTGTATAATTATCGAGATGGCAATCTCAACAACACATAATAGATTTGCTGTTGAAAAAACCGCTATTCGATCACAACTTGTCCACACAAGTAACATTACAAAGTAAAGCGGAGCGGTGAATGCAAACGACTATAGAAAGCGTGTAATTGCGTCCGCCATTGTATGTTCAACGTTTTTTTCCCGTTCTGCTATGAGTTTCAATGGGAGATAACGTATATTTATCGACGAATCGATGAGTTTCGGTTCACAAGGGTCGGAGTTCGAAAGTAACTTTTTTACGAGAGCTCTGCGGTATTCGGATCAGAAAATATGGCTTCGGTTTGAGTTTGAAATTCGAAACTTTTTTCGGCTGTTTTTTATTAGGTATCATATATTTTATTAGGTATCATATATTTTATTAGGTATCATATATTTTATTTGAGAGCAGTGATGGCCCAGTGGTAATGGCCGCGACTTACGAGTTGTAGGTTGTCAGTTCAGACAGGCGCTTTACTTTGTAAAAAATATTTCATCACCACTGCTCTCAAAACGGTGAAGGAAAAGATTGTGAGGAAACCAGCATGTCCTAGAACCAAAAATTCGAAGACATGTGACATCTAACAACCCGCATTGGGCCTGTGTGGTGGATTACGGGCGACTCCCTCTCACCGAGAGGAAACCTGTGTCCCAGCAGTGGGAACACGCTACAGAATGAGTCAAAACGTGAAATGTTCATGTTTTTGATTTGAAACTCGTGTTCGCTTTCATAATTACGCAGTACAAAAGTATCTTTTCGGGCAAAATATTTCGATAAAACAGTGATAGCCTGAATGATAACATTTTAAATTGACTTAAAAATCGAATTACCTAAGTACAGAAGCCAGCACATCAAGTTACTACAATCTGTCTGATTTCTTTAATAGATTTTCAACGTTATCGCTAAAGCATAAGGTTCTCTGTCTTCCCTAACATCTCCTTCCTTTGTAGCGTCTTCATTGGTAAGTCCATGTCCACGATTTAGCGTTTTTGGTACGATACATAATTTTGTTTCCATTTTTGGGGTTATTAATATTGTAGTACCTATTTGTATTTACTTGTTTAACAATTTAATTTAGACATAATAAGCATTATGTCTAAATTGGTAATTCTTAATTTCCTTTCTTATGTTATACATTTTGATATGAATAAATTATATTACAGTAATTTGGTCTCTGTCCCCTAACATATACAAAATATTTGGATTATCTTCTATGTTATCAGTAGTTTAATAGGCAGTAACACGCAATTCCACTTAATTGATGTCCATACTTGTTTGTTTTTCAAACATCTGTTCTTCTTCACAAGTTTTATCAGCATTGGGGAAGTGATCAATTAGAGCTACGTCTATTTGAGTGTTTTTATTATGATTAATGTTTAAGGGGATAGTTAATAGTGCATGCAACGTAATATTAAAGTACATTGGTAAAAGCTGTGGTTTTAGTTACAGTTTATATTAAGTTTCTGAGGTGACCTTTCTATATGATAAGAGTATTAGATATAGGTAAAGTGATAGCTTTTTGGCAGCAAGAGAAAGAACTAGACTAATATGTCTTTCTCTCGTAGGGAGACAATTATACAGGGTGAACTGCAATTCAACGTATACATTCCAATACTTAATACTCAATTCTTTATTGCATTCCATTTGTATTACATATACGATATTTCTACAAAGTAAAAGATCAATATGGACCCTGTCGGGCACAGCACAATTTGGAGAGAGGAAGAGGGCTATTAATAGCAATTCAAACAATTAAATATTATTATAAATTATTAGAAGTGATTAACTGGGTGTGTCCAGGGTGGGTCCAGGGCATGATAGTGTGATAAATGATAAATGATTTATTTTCTGTAAGTAGGTTTGTACAAACACTTTTACATGTCAATAAGCCATGTCAGTGGCCTAGGTTATGTGGGTGCTTTGATGTTGCACTATCACGTCCTGGAAGGAATACATCGAATTAGTTCACCCTGTATAACATGAACTCTATATTTTAAACTATTAAACGTAAGAGGGCCAAAAGTAATCCCATTAGTTTGTTAACACCTGAATCCTTACATTTATTTTTATAAACTCCTCTGGACGCCCAAACCTGACCACCCTTCACCCGAGCTTTGAAGTTAAACAGAGGCTAATGTAAATTAGAAAGTTAAAAATCACTTTAAATTAACGGATTTGTTAATAGATTGATGACAAATGGTAGTTTCTATTTGCAGCTGTATCCAAATTGCTCCTTGCAGCGATTTGTTTGTACGTAAAGATAATTTTAAATCCGATCACGGTTTTATAATTATGGCCATAAATTATACTGAAGGGAACTTGGAGCTATTTTAGGTTATTATAATGTAGTTATTATTTTATGGGGGTTCCGATTTTTTTTACTACTTTATTATTGGTAAAGTTGAAAAATAAAGAGTATTAGGTACTTCTTGCTGGGGAATGAGAACAAAGGTGGTATTCAGCTGCATGCTGCATCCGATTAGACTGGAAGCCGACCGACGAAAAGGCTAGGCAGATTTATAGGTATTCACGTACTGGGGACGAACAGAGGACGAAACAAATGACAAAGTATGTGGACAAAATGGATGACATTTCTGCAGCCTTGTATACTTGTAAACTTGTTTCAAAAGTGAATCGAGCACGTAGTCTATTTGTGGAAGAATCTATTCCACTGTTCCCCTGTGGCCTAGTTGACTGATAAACATGGAAGAACCCGATAGAAGTCGTAAGTCGTAGAGACAGCAATTTCTACGGTAAAGCATTAATTTAAATTAGACTTCTATAACGACTTGAACAAGGTTCAAAGTCATGCCAGCTATTTCCCCGTCACCTAACAGTCAAATTCTTCAGTAACTATTAACTGTGTCTAATCCGTCTCCTTACTTTTTACGAACTACAATTCCGTCCGGTCGTAACCATTATTTTATTTTTAACGCGCAGTCATTTGTTTTTTTTTTTTTTTTGTAAATGTAGCCCAACTAATTTGGAGTCACGAATGGGAAGCATTGGAATGCACAGTTTGGATGAATAGCTGTTACTATGTAAATATTGTTGTTATATATTACTTCATTTAAAAAAGCCTGCATCTTGGTTGCATGTATTTATTTAATACACAAATATACAGAGTCTCAGGGGCCTGTGGCTAAATAATAACAACCGCACAGGTCGACCCTTCAGGTTACGCTACGCTTGCCACGGTTGGCCTGTGGATGGGTGACCTTCTTTACATACCCATCAGTGCCTCGGAAAGCACTTTAATCCGTTGGTCCCGGCTGTCATTCGTGGATCTTTGACAGTCATTACGGGTAGTCAGAAGCCCGAAAGTCTGACAACCAGTTACTGGGTAGTACGATACCCTTTGGTAAGACCAAAGGGTATAGTATTACCCAGTAACTGGGTTGCGGAGGTCAGATAGGCAGTCGCTCCATGTAAAATACTGGTATTCAGCTGCATCCGGTTAGACTGGAAGCCGACCCCAACATAGTTATAGTTATAGGGAAAAGGCTAGGCAGATGACACAAATGTACAGAGTCGTACTTAATGCCCTCGGCATTTTCTACCAGGCAAACTTTGGGTGATGCAGAGACAAACAGTGGTAGGTGCAATAATGAAAATTGAGGAATAAACATTCATTTAAAATTTTAAATATAAATCTATACACACCTATGAAGTTTCTTGTCACAAAAGTTGCTGTCATGTCTTCTTTTGCTCATGGTACGAGTCACTAAATCGACCAGGTTGGTCTTGAATAAGCCTTTATCCTCACATTGATCCTCATTTCACGCATAGTAACAATATTTATGTGAGTAACTTGTACCATGGTGAAAAAATAAGTAAGTGAACTAAGCCGGTAGTAGGCAGACTGGTGCTGTTGCGCCGACGCACTTGTAAGTGAAGATACCCTCACTTTTGGAGGCGTCGCAACATAGCCTTGTAAAATCAATCTCATGCCTATACAGAGTGTCGCTGGAAGTATGGATTAAATCGAATAGGGGCGTGGGCAAGGTATTTTCCAAACTTTTTAAATCTGAGAATGTCGGTGCAATTTTTTACGGTTCAAAAGTTATGACCATTTTTTGTTTTTTCGATCACTTCGCATAGTGCTCAAAGAACAAAATCATAAAAAAAAAACTATCAGGGCTATCAATTCAATTTCAGGACGTTGTAGAAGAGTGGACCTTTCCTGTGGTAATACTTTTACGTAGCTAGAAAACATCTGTTCAATAAGAAAAAAACATTTACTACAAAGGCTTCACGCTGGCAAAAATTTTATTCTATTTTTGAGCTAAAATGTTATTCAATTGCACCGACTTTCTCAGGGTTAAAACGTTTGGAAATGACCTTGCCCACTCCGTAGTGGGAAAGGTCATTTGATCCATATTTCCAGGGACACCCTGTATAAGTTTGGCATTTACATGATTAGTTTCTTGCTAGACGTGGTAATGGCGATAATTAACTTTATTGTGTAAGTATTTAGCGAACCCACGTCTGTGTACCATCCTTTCAGTTATTCACCTACGTTTGAACTTTAGGCCTTATTAGGATTGCAAAGGAGTACATCAATTTAGTATAATTGTTTGTTTAATTGATAGTATTGTGGATTACACGATAAATATTGATTTAATGATCATCAGGCAACCGTAAGATGTTAAAAAACAGTAAGGATATCGGAAGACTATTGTGGTAATCGGGAAATTAAACCAAGATAAAGATGTAGATGATTGGGTTAGAGGTACGCACGGCTACACATAAAGCTATACATAACCGTTATAAGCTGACTTCTGATTGTACCTACAACCTAAGCAATGCGAGGTCAGCTAAAACTCGAAATTTGTAGCTTGATGTGTCGTCGTGTGTACCTATGATAGTTTGTAAGAACAAGTAAAAAAATAGAGCTCTAACAATCGTAAAAATTGATTAGTTAATATGGAACTGTTAACGGAGACACTTTAGTAGATTCAGTGTTTTCTGAAGGCTGCACGTCAGTGGTAACAAAACCAATATAAGCTGGCCCTGTCTTCTATTGAACCTATAGAGGTATGAGAAAGAAACAGGGTGTAAAGTTCAATCATACTCTATACTATAGAAAGGGAGAATCCTCCGACCAGACGGGTGTTGTGTCTGGCGGGCAACTGCCCGATGATTCATGTTGGGCCGTTGTAGGTATATACAGCGTGTAACGGAAGGGGGGTATCAACCCTGAAGGAGGTGAATGTGCTCATGAAACTCAACAACTTTCCCCAAAGAACATGGGTCGAAATATGAAAAAAAAATTTGGCCCTCCCTTACAAAACTGACTACCAGCTGATTGATTTACTATGGGAGGGCCAAATTTTTTTTTCATATTTCGACCTACTACCGACCTATTTTTTTTTCATACTACGACTACTAGTTGCGCTGGAAACTCTGCTTGCGAGATGTAGGATTTTGCGTGACGTCAATATGACGTTAGTTCGCACGTAGCGTTGTACTCGTATACAGCGTGTAACGGAAGGGGAATAATCTGACTAACTGAACTGAATACACGAAAATATTTATATATTTTTTTAAATCGTCTATTTTTCGTAATTTTGTAACTTCACAGCCTCGCTTGATTATTACATAATCGAAAGGCTTCACTTTGAAACGGAGGATCATAAATGACGTCCTCTACGTACCTTGTTTTATACTGTCACAGCGTGATGTGCGACGCTAATTATTTCTTCATCAATTTTTGGAGAAGAAGCGGCAACAATTAATTATGTTTCCTTGTGCACCTAAATGAATATTATAAAGGAGGTAACAAACTTTATTACACACGAACGTGATTATAATTTGTTTGAAGTCCCTGACACTTGTGTTGATGATGATTAACCTGTGTTACAATAGCCAGTTTCCTGTCCCGGGAGGAAATAGTATTCAAAAATTCTGTAATTAGATAATCAAAGAAGAAATTTAAAAAAAATTAAAGTCGTCATCTGCTTAGCCTTTTGCTTACTATGTTGGGGTCAGTTTCTAGTCCAACCGGATTCAGCTGACCTCCACAACTAGCAAGCAAGCAAGCTAGGTAGTTCATAGCTTCTTGGTAAGACTAGTGGTCAGACTTTCAGGCTTCTGACGACCCCTAACTGCTGTCAAAGGTCCACGAATGACAGCCAGGACCAACGGCTTAACGTACTTACCGAGGTACGGGGGGCTTGGTATGTAAATCTGGTACTCCATCCACAGACAAACCGCGGCAAGCGTAGCTTAACCTGATCGATCGTCGCTTGCAGCTATTATTACTTAGCCACAAGCCCCTCAAAAATATTAAAGTAATACAAACTAATAATAAAACATGGTTGTGTGTGTCAGCTCACCGTAACTACTTGGGCTTCGGAGCATAACTGGAAAAACATAACTTTGAGAACAGATTGTACTATACCTAGTAACAATTAGTTTCTGAAATGGCTGTTTTCAAGATTCGTTAAAAATGATGAACTAACTCATTAGTCAAAGTAATAGACACTGTTTTAAAGACCGAATTTTTCATAATACTCGTATATATTTAGGTCATAAGTTTTTAGCTTGAGAATTTAAACCTAACTTCGTTAAAAAATATGAGTGAGACTGGAAATCAACACTAGTTGACAAAAGGCTTGGCAGATGATGATGTTTAAAATTACTATTAGATGCCTCAGCTTAACATTAAAATGGTACTTACATTTAACTGTTTCTACCTTTTACTTGGCATAGCGAGGAAGCCCGCAGTGACGGGCCGGCACCAGTCGGGTGTTGTGGAAGGATCGTACGTTCCCGCGACTCCCCGCGTAAGTGAAAGATGGAACACCGTCGTGGATTTTTTTTCCACCCCGGAAACAAAAAAAGGCATCTTGTTCAAGACTTTTTGCTAGAACTTAACAATCCCGGTGTGTATCTCCAACATAAATATTTTAGTATTTTTTCTGGTTTTTATTACTTATCATTTCTGAACTTTTAATCCATATAGGGGTACTGTTAAGCTTATACTTTGCTCCAGTGCACTTAAAACCTTGTTGTTCTCGACTGCTCAACTCTCAACTCGTAAATGGGTCTCAAGTAAAGTGTCACTCAAACTACGCTAATTTCAGTACACCGCATTTTTTTATTCACATTTTTTCTCTCACTTGCTTTCATTATGTAGTCCCTAAACACTGAAAAAAAAAACTGAATTACAGTTTGATTTAGTTTGGTTTTCCCGCTACACGTGAAGAAAAGGACCACTTGTTACCAAAAATGCTTGTTATATGAATACATTACGCCTTAAGTGGCTTAAGACTGATAGTTTGAAACTTCACAAAGAATGCGAAACCACCATCCAAAGCACTCTAATTTTGCTGCACCATCACAAAAGAAAAATCGTCATGCATACTCAATAATGACACAAATCGATTACACTACCATCAGTCATCACCCTCAAATGTATCAAAAAAGCTTGCGTGATTCAAATAATCAAGGACACCCCAAGGGTATGTAATAGGACCAAAACTGTTACAGAACCTAATTGGAAATAAATAGGTCCTATCAACAAGACTTATGTACGTCGTTAAGTTAGATAGTAATATATTAAAAAAGGTACATTACAGTCCCTATTAATCTTGGAAAACGGTTCTAATCAAGTGGAGAGCTTGGATGTTTGAATCTTTCTTAACTCGGTCTTGCATGTGATTAAAAATCGGGATTCCGGGAGAGGTATCACGGATGAGTTCTTTTATACTTTAATTGTATTGGAATTGTTTGATGCCTCAGTTCATGGAAAATAAGAAATAAATGGAAGAATAAAACGTCAGCAATGTTTTGGATTTAATGTAGTGAATAACCACGGTTCAGTTGTGTTGGATTTGCAAAGGTAATTTTCGTAAAACCGTATGACTTTTTTGCATTCAGCACTGACAATAAAGAATAATGTAAAACAACTTTCTTTTTTAAATTTATTTCGGAGAATAGGAAAAAAGTCCAATTGCGTAAATAAACTAGGTTCTACCTGCGAGTTCATCTGCGTGAATTTTTTTATACCTCCGAATGCATCCTGTCCCATCGCCTGCCCGCGCTATTACTTCCTTTTCGTTCAGCGTTCTTTCTGGCTTTTTTTTGTTTTTGCTCGGCTGTTAAGGGTCCTAGCGTAAGCTACTTGACATCACAGCGTCAATCAATCATCAGCTCAATTACAAAAAGCTTTCTGAAAGCTGTCAAATGCAATAAGAATTTTGGAATCTGACTAGTAGCTCCAGAGATTAGCGCACTCAAACAAACTCACCATTATTATTAATATATATATTTTTCCAAACTAGACTGCTGCTTGAATTTTCATGTAAAAAAAAAAACAGTTTTGCCCATCCTAAATTTTTTACCAACACACTCTTTTCAGTCGACGTCTAAAACTATGAAGCGGTTTCCAATTTTATCCAATACACTAAAAGAAACTGACCATTCAACCTTCAATACAGCTTCAACTTCAAAGACTTCAGTTCAAATTCAAACAGAAAATCACAACAATAGTTCTGTTTTCAATCCATTAATGTTAGATCTAAGTGATTAGCTTGAAGATCTAACGGATGGTTCACTAAGCTGAAAAATGGAGAGAAGCTAGGCTGCTTCCGCATCGTTAAGCTAACGCTCCAATTTCTTTAGACTTTAGTTAAGTTTACTAATAAGTTAAAATGGTTCATTAGAATGGAAAACTCCGTAGTATGCACCGTTTTAGAAAGACGAAAAGTGGGAGTTAAGTATATTTTTAAATTGATAATATTGACGTTGAAAATGTAGTGTCTTGTCCATTCTTCTTCATAGGAAACTACCTTGTGGAAGGGGCAACTAGAATCAATTTATATTTTATTGTAAATTTTGACGTTCAAATTGCCTTTTATGTGCCTAGTTGAAATAAATGCTTTGACTTGGACTTTATATTTATTCCAATCTTAGATCCCATGGGGTAATATTGTCTTAGTACATACCTCTTTCCATTTCTAACGGCTGATTGCTGAATTAAGAGCCAAGGAGATTAATGGTTTTCCGTAATTGACTGTTAACTTAAATTGTCCGTAAATTCAAACAACAACTGGAAATACACTTAAAGTTTGAATTAACTGAATAAAAGCTAAAGTAGTTCAAGTGGCGACTGATTCAAAGAATTTCTCTGGAATCTGTAATGAGTAATTTGGCTTTACTTTAGCAATTGCCACTACTGAAATTCTTTATCTACCTTCTGCTAATTGAAAACTTTAACATTTACTTACTCTGTTTTTTCTGGAAGTGATGTTCTACAGACTTCGTATCTTATGTGGTATAATTGAATTCTATTCACTGATCATCTGCCTAGCCTTTTCCCAACTATGTTGGGGTCGGTCTTCCAGTCTAACCGGATGCAGTTGAATACCAGTATTTTACATGGAGCGACTGCCTATCTGACCTCAACAACCCTTTATTGGGTAATACGAGACCCCTTGGTAAGACTGGTTGTCAGACTTTCGGGTTACTGACGACCCGTAACGACTATCAAAGATCTACGAATGATAGCCGGAACCAATAATTTAACGTGCTTTCCGAGGCACGGAGGGGTTTTAGTATGTAAAGATGGTCACCCATCCACAGACCAACCGCGGCAAGCGCAGCTTAACCTGATCGATCGACCCGTGCGGCCGTTATTACTTAGCCAGAAGCCCCCCGTGTACTCCCGTGTACGCTGCACCGGTACAGCGTCCTAATAATTGTTTGCTGCACCGGACGACGTCATTACGTCAGCGCCGGCTGACGCTGAACACCAGCGCAGGGGTGTCTTGCATAGGGTCGCAGCATAATGCTGAGCAATAGCCGTTTTGCGTGGATGTGACGCATGTTTCTCCCAACATCTTCTTGTTTTTTTTTTTGTTTTTATGTTCTTTTTTGCGTCATGTTTACCGCAAATAAACGTACTTTCTTTCTTTCAGTACGAAGAATTTTACGAAATCTTCGCATTTGTAGGGCATTAAGAATAAATAAGCAGAGTACTTAGATTTAAGCTGAGAGCTTTATTCAAATAATATGGCTGTTATTGAAATGAAGAAAAGTCAACAGGACATTACATAACGCGTGTATTCCCCGAAGGGTTAAGCAGAGTTGTACAGACGCCAGTACAGGCTACCCGAAACTGTCAAATTTTCCTAATCAACTTTGAACCTTATGCTTTAGCGATAAAGTTGAAAATCTATTAAAGAAATTTGACAGATTGTAGTAGCTTGAGGTGCTGGCGTCTGTACCTATACACCCACATTTCACCAGTTATATTTAAGTCCCATGTAATATGGGGCGCGCATATTACCATCAACCCGGCACAAATCCAGACTCTGGGCCGCTACTGAGAAATTCCAGATGGACAAACCAATAACATTTTACCCGACTCGGGAATCGAACCCAAGACCTAGTAGCGCTTGTGACCACTAGAGCAACGAAGCTATCAACTATTCAACTATTTTTAGGCTCCGTGGGTATACACTTCTGAATTTTTTTGAAGTCAGGTTGGTTAGTTAGTAAGTTGAAGCTATTATCGCTGTTATATCTTAATAATAATACAGATGAGATTAGCAAAAACGTACGTAATCCGATAGCAAATATCAACTAAATCCAAATAAAAGACATTTTTTTTTATCTTATCATATACTTTACAACACTGATCTGAATACAATATCAAAATAGTTCACATATCAAATATTTACAGATAACTAGATTAAATAAAATTAACTTTGCAGAATTAAAGACCACATAATTCTTCATAACAGTATTATATTATAAAACATTTTCGTAAAATATTTAAAGGGCTAAAGGTGTAAAAGTATCCAGAAGACCTAATTCCCATACTTAAAAACTTGCAAAATCTATTCGCAATCTCAGCTCAGCGACAGTCAATGCCAAAAAAATTACAAAAATATAAGGAAATTAAAGGTATTTTTGACAGATTTCGACTTAGATTAGACTGTGAACGTTTTTAAAATCACGAGAACTGCCACTCAGGAATGTCCTAAAACAGCTTAATATTATGATGAACTGATCACTCAACTGTCGGAAAAATAAAGTTTAGTAGATCCAGATTTTGACTTTGACTTGAGCCTTTGCATTTCACTAGGACACAATAAAGTCTAAAAAAAAGATAACATCTTTCCTATCATTACTGCCATTAATATATCTCCACTATCTATGTATTGGAGTGAAAAAAACACGCTTTGCAATCCTTATATCTTTATGTAAGTAACACTCTTGCAAAATATACAAAGAAGAACACCTAAACTTTGTAATTGATTTCCCCTTAACTAAAACGACAAAGTTTATTAAAACAACACATCATTGTTTCAGAAATAAAAAAAAAGCTACATTAAACATTATGCTTCGTTCTTTCGAGCAAATGACTTGCGCAATTCTTGGCAAATCAGATTAACTATGACGTCTCGGCAAAAGCGAGCAATTCACGGGAATACAAAGACAGTCAATAAATTGCCAATAATTGTGCAATTTTAGTTGCGCATATAAAAGCATCATAGGACGAGCTGGTACACATGTGTACCACAAGCGGTAGAAATTTGTACCAGTTCATCCCTGACAAGTTAAGCCCCGGGACACATGGTGTGGCATGCCGCGTCAGATTCATAGATTTGACGTGAAGCCCACGGCATAAGGGACAAATAATTTCATGCATTTTCTGCATGGTATAACAGAATGAACGCCAGTTCTGTAAGTAATTTGTTCATAATTGACTACTAAATCGATTTCAGTTGATGACTGATCGATTTTTATGTATTTTGCCATACTGACCGAAGAAAATTAAACCTTATTTCAAGACTCAATTTTAAAAATAAGACTCTATTTTAAATGCATAAAGTAATGTTAGTCAACTCGAACACGCTTTAAAATTAAGTTTGGTCATGTCATTGTGTATTATGCTTTTAACTCAATACTCTAATTGGGGTGTGTGAGATCTTGCGTTAATTGTGTAAGTAACAAGCTTGAACTGATTTAATAAGCATCAGATGACGTCATAGCGAGCCACCACACATAAATATGAACCTAACTTTAGACACCAAGATAGCGATAAAACGGAATATTATATGTACAGACGCCAGCACATCAAGCTACCCGAAGCTGTTAGATTTTCACAATCAACTTTGAACCTTATGCTTTAGCGATAAAGTTGAAAATCTAGTAAATAAATCTGACAGATTGTAGTAGCTTGATGTGCTGGCGTCTGTACAATTACCTACATGAAGATTGGCCGAAACATTGTCAGCGATTACAAAAACGCACGAGAAAAATTAAAATAATTAATTTTAATTATATCAATGGATTAGAAACAATATGGCGGGTGTACATTTACGTTCTATAAATTTCTCACCTGACAGACTTACATAGGTAACTAGGTACTTATGATAAGAAACACGCATCTTTCCACTCCGAAAACCACAGAAGCACTTTCACTATTAATGGAAATGATTATGAAGCACCGGCTAGTATTTGGAGTATGTTATTTTGACTTTCTGGTGATTCCTTCTGGCCAGCACTTAACACTCTAGATGTTACACCTGTTGTTGACGCTGTTGTAGTCGGTTCTGTGGTCACTGCCGCGGGTGTAGTAACCGTAGTCGATATACTGCTCCTACACTCCTCCAATTCATAACTTAGCCCCCTTTTCTGACCAGCCAATGCCAACGTCGACACGAACAGACAGAATGACAGTAGTGACAACAAAACTATGATTTTGTTGTTCAGCATCCACCCAAGAGTCACCTCCGTGTAGTATTTGCAACTTCCCATTTTTTTTTCTATATGTGCTTCGTTTCACACGAGTATCACTATCCGTTCTGTTGCGACAAATACTTCAAATTCGTTATTATCTTTTATCGATATTATTTGACGATATCTTATTTTATCTATTGCTGATATAGCATGCCCTCTAATTTCATCACTTCTGAATTAAACCTTATTGCATTAGCGATTTAGTTGTGTTTAAGTTGAAATATTCCATGGTGCTTATCGTGGGCAGAATAAGATAGTAAATGAGTCATAGATTACTGGAATACTATTGGATGTTTGGACTGTTTAATTGTCGCTGAAAAATATGAATCATCGAAAATATTAAAATCACAAATAATTATTCAAGTACAATACAAAGACTTTGTACACAACAAGTTCCAGAAAACACCGCTTACTGGCTGTTCCAACTTGCCGTACTGTTGCACACTCCAAGTCACCTATTCCTCAGACATTAGCCCTTATCAACGCTCTCCTGAACTCAAACACAGATCTTGATATGTTTGCGAATTAATGGAACATGATAATGTCAGAATGTTTGATTTTTTGTGAGAAGAATGCATGACTGTGTTAAATAAATTGTGTGTTTAAATAGTGTAATTGGCTTCGGCCATTCTGTTTAAGATAAATAAATGCCAAAAGGCACTATTAATCCTTATAAAATAAAACAAAACACTTTATAAAATAACTATCTTCTGCCTGCGACTTTGCCGTAAAATTTCAGCCCCGCCCACCCCGTCACATGACCTGCCTGCGCTATTACTTCGTTTTTGCTCACCGTTATTTCTGAATTTGTTTTTGCTCCTAAGGGCAGTAGCCGAAGTTAAGTAGCCTATAGCCTTCCTTAAGAATGGGGGTATTAAGTTCAAAAATATTTTTTCAAATGGACTGGACTGGTAGTTCCAGAGATAAGCGCTTTTAATCAAACAAACTCTTTAGCTTTGTTATTAGTTTTATAGTAAGTATAGATTAGTTCCACATGTCACCGCGTCATCCTAATTTTTGATATAATGTCAGCAAAATCAAACGCCAGCACATCAAGCTACCCGAAACTGTCAAATTCTCCCAATCAACTTTGAACCTTATACGTTAGCGATAAAGTTAAAAATCTATTGAAGAAATTTGACAGATTGTAGTAGCTTGATGTCTTGGCGTCTGTACTTTGTCGTGACGGTTAAGGGTTTACAGACGCCAGCAAATCAAGCTACCCGCAAGTGTCAAATTTCCCAAATAAACTTTGATCCTTATGTGCTGGCGTCTGTACAATCATGTTCAGGTTGCCACATTCGATTCAACAGTACCTATTTGCTGAACAACAAAGCCGACCCGAAGCAATTCCTAACTACCTACACATATTCAGCTTTCATTCTGCTCGTGCCGATTGGCCAACTTAGTTCGGTATCTATCCTCATTGATTTAATTTCGGATAGCCTCGATACAACTACAGCCAAACCGAGTGGCTTTTTCCTGAACATTATAATTATACCTGCCATTATTTTCAAATTTGCGGCCCAGCTCTGCCGAATAATGCCGACGCGAACTTAATTTTCATACAAACATAAAGAAGGTGCACCGAGCACAGTTGGTGCGTGGAACACAGCTGATACGCAGAGCACAGTTGGTGCGCAAACATAATGGATTCCCAGCTTTACGCAACTACTCGCAGACTGCAGATGAAAGGATAATCCAAAAACGAAGTGGTGTTCGTTGGTAAGCGCATAACTTGAGAACCGTTGGACCATTTTGGCTATTTATTGTTTTAAAATGTTCGTTTTCATAATTCGAATCAGGCTCGTACGGACATATAAAATTGAAAATTTACGGCGAAAATTGGTGCATTTTCTATAAGAATTTTGTTTGAATTTTTGAAAGGACAGGACGACGTCAGTCAGTTCAGTTATTAGAATTAACAAAAATGTAAGGAGCGTATTGTTATCGGTCATCCAAGATTTATTTATATCGTTTGTTGATATACTACGTGGGAAGAAAGCCAGCTGACTTGTCCCTTGCAGTCGGAAAGCCTTGGCATTCTCTCGTGATTTCCTTTGATAAGATACAGGCAGGATTGACTGTCATTGTTTTATAGGTAACTTTTTCTTGATTATGCAATAACTGGAGATGATAATGCTGCTTTAAATTATCATTATCTCTGCGTGTTTATGTGTTGATTTTTAATAAGAACAGAAAGACAAATTTCGTAATTTTAAGAACGTTCACAGTCTGGTTTCGTCTTAATCTCTACATTTTTGACAAGTTTTTGACATTGCTTATCGCTGGGGTGAGAATGCTACCAGATTCTGAATGTTTTTAATTACAAAAATTGGACTTCAGGTATTACAAACAAGCCACTGTTTACTTATTTATTTGCTAAAGCTATATGCGCAAGTAAAAAAATACTATATTCAGGCGGATGTAATGCCTGCGGCATTTTCTACCAGCCAACTTTAGAGTGAAGCAGAGACAAAACATGGGAGGTGCAACATATGGGATAGATAGCTCGGAAATAACTGTCAATTACAAGAACAAATACTAATAAGTACAATTAAAACCACATTAATGTTCAAACTCCATACATGGGTTTAATTTAAAACCTACGATTTTGTGTGAATTTTCATCATTTTTACAGAATTTTTTGAAGACTAAATATTACATCAATTAATTTTAATCATGTCGGCTCAAAAATGCACGTCAAACTTAAGTAGAAGAGTAGTTAACTTTTGAAAGGAAGACTTTAACATTATTCAATTAGGTAAAAATGTTTTTATGTAATAATTAGTACTGTACTCATTGTTTAACTTTTTTTTATTTTTTGAGCAAAGACAAGTAATTATTGCAAATTGCTACTCTATACTGACCCGTTAAACAGTGGCTCCCGGCTGTAATTCGTAGATAATTGACAGTCGTTATAGTTCGTTAGAAACCCGAGTCTGACTACCAGTCTTACCAAGGGATATCGTATTATCCAGTTGTGGAAGTCAGAAAGGCAGTCGCTCTATGAAAAATTATGGTATTCAGCTGCATCCGCTTAGACTGGAAGCCGTCCCCAAAATAGTTGGGAAAAGGCTAGGGAGATAATGACTGACCCATAATAAAGCAAAATATGTACCCAAATGCAATCCCATGAGGTGCCCAAGACTTGGGACATAATATCTATATTATTATGTACGAAAGGTAAGGGTCGTCAATCAAAGGACTACCCGGTCATCACTGAGGCCAAATTATGATAGCCCACTCCTAAACGGCCAGTCACTGACTAACCGCGGGACTTGACCCATTTAAACATTGAGTTTGGGACACACAGAGGTTTTAAGACACCATTTAAAAATATGTTTGTAATTTTTATTTAAGTTATGAAGTTTGACTTGCGACCCCACTGCGTAATTGGTCGCTAAATTGATAATTTTCAAAGTACACGTTACTTTAATTCTTCACCAAAGTAATCATGAATGAAATCCTATTAGAAATTTAGACAAATCGCATAATATGTTCAGCACTAAAGTAATTAAAAACATTGTTCTAATTCACGACGGCACGGTTGGCGCAGTGGTTAAGCGATTGACTGCTGCGCT
Source organism: Eremobia ochroleuca (assembly GCA_949629135.1). NCBI lineage: Eukaryota > Metazoa > Arthropoda > Insecta > Lepidoptera > Noctuidae > Eremobia > Eremobia ochroleuca. Next base: position 18,165,774 of record OX451397.1, on the reverse strand, counting down.
GCGTGTCGCGGGTTCGATTCCCGCACGGAACAAATATTTGTATGACCTACATGTATTTGTTCCGAGTCTGGGTGTTTTTCTATCTATAATATGTATGTATTTACAAAAAAAAAAAAAATATTGTATATAAGTAGTTTATCAGCCATATTGTTACCATAACACAAGCATTAGGTTGCTTAGCTTGGGACAAATGGTGCTGTGTGAAATGTCCAGGGATTTATTTATTTATTTATTTATTCTGTATATCGCTTACAGATACTTCATTTCCTCTCTCCTTAAACATAATCATTATATTTTCTTTGCTCCTGTTTCATGTCTATTATATTTATTCAGATTAGTATAATACGCTTTATGTATGTATTCATTGTATTATGTAAATGGTACACCACAGACTACCTACAGTATTTGTCACTCCTTCCCTTTTCAATCCATCCAAAGGTTGTCTTTAAAAGATCGCTCTTAGCGATAAGACCGCCCATTGTGTCACCCTGTGTAAAACTTCTATATTTATGTCTGTAATTTATATGGTGTACATAATAAAGAGTATTCTCTTCTATTCTATAATATTCCTGATTGATTTCCCCGGCCGTTGGCATGCCCGATAGATGTCAACCGTGCCGTTTTTCACAATATATCCCCGGTAATTGTTCGTCATCAAAACTTCGTCCATAATTGCACCGACAAAACCCACGGTTTCTCCAAACAGGGTCATCAAAGCCCAGCCAGGCTAGGGACGCTAGTTTATTACTATTTTATATTTGTTACTATTATTATTAATGTCAGCTTTGCCAAATTATATCCGGCGTTAGTACTCTTTTACACAGTAATAAAGTGGCATGATACTATTTTGATGTCAAGTTATTGCATAAAAGTTAAACATACCGTAGTGAATTTAATGAATGCATCTCATGTGAGCATATTCTCACTACAATTATTCTCTTCTGCTCAAAGAGTGTGATTTTTTCTTTTTTATCAAACCAATTGGCATTTTAACGAACTAGCAGACTTTTTAATAAGCTTTATTAGTATAAGATATATCGAATGTTTCATAATACAGAAAAAATGTAAGGAGGATTAATTTGAAACATCTGGTGAGACTTTTATTTATACTTTTAATTAATAGGAAAGGTCGAGCAGAGGGCCTTTTTAGAAGCTTTTATTTTTCATATCACTTTCTGATATTAATTTGAACTTTATATTATTGTTTGTCAATAAAGTTAATAGACATATTCTAATATTGAGTACGCCAATATCATTGAACGTATGATGGAAATATTTTTCACAAAATTGTTCCGTGACTTTTAATTTCTTTCGTTATTAATTCGATCGGTAATTCTGTCGATATTAACTTCTAAAAATAGCAATGTTTCATTAGAAATACGACAGTCATTATGTTCTGTTAGTAGTTGATATCAATATACAATTATGGATACAGTTTAGATCGTTCCATTGAACGGTGTATATGAAAATAGAACAGGGCTTTTTTCCCCGCCTACTGTTTGATTAGGTAAAATTTTATATTGTTGACGGCTTTACTCGTGTTGCTATGAGATTAGCCGACTAATTCCCAAGTCAATCCAAATACTATTTCATAAACTCCAAAACCACAAACAATAATAAACATGAATGTGTCGCAAACTAAAGTGACATTAAACTTCAAGCCACAAATTATAAATTCAGATCAACAAAACAGACTCCGAAATCATGTGAGCCCAAAAACAAAATGGCCACTTCTCAGATCCATCAATTACGAATATGTACAAACCGTCAGTTAACTACTAACTCCTCACAACAAGTGTCCCTTTCATCTGAAACAGCATAAATATTTCAAACAATATCTCAACTCCGTAGTCGCCAGTACCAAAATTCCAATCGCACCACACACCCACGTTCGCCTTTCAGTGTACCTTCTACATTACTCGGTCGCTTCGAAATTGAGCGGGCACTTTACGTAGATAGCAGCCATTAGAACTAACAGCGGTTTAGGATAGTGTAACACTCGCTGTGGTACTAATCAGAAAATTGCCTTCAATTATTCAGCTGCGTGTTCTGAATTGAGGGTCCGTTTATATTAATATAGGGACATTATTTCAGGCTAGGTAGACTGGAATAAAAATGAGCTGACGTATGGAAGAAAAATGTTTCAGGTGCGTCATGGCAGATAATTTAGAACGGAGGATGAAAGTGACTTTTTGTGTTTAATCAAAATGTTTACAAAGAAGGCTGAATGAAGGATTTATACCTTTGTAGGTTAGGCCAGGAGTGAAATCAGTTTTAGGTACTTATTTCTTACCTATATATATACTCTTTTTGTTTATGTTTTTAGGATGGGTATTCCTTCTGAGTGAACACACAACACACACATTAATTAGTTGAATATATGAGCTCGTTATTTTGCTGCCTGAATAAGTTTAAGCATACTTTGAATTTACTTACTAAGCTGAGCTGTGGAAACCATCAAGCATAGACAAAGTTTCGAGTACTAAGATTTTATTATTTTAAGGCACAAAACGATATTTTAGTCGGAAAAAGTTATTACGCAACTGACGACTTCCTTAATAAATGATGACAAATTATCACTGACTAATAGACATGCTATTATTTCATTTGTCATTTTTTTTAATAAGATTGTAACCTTGATGACATTGGAGATTTTTCATTCGGTGCGGTTGACAATTTTACTGTAATTTAAACGAATTGACATTAATTTGTATTATTTTATTTTCCTAATTGTTACTTTTTAAATTTAATATTTAAATTTTATTGTGTAAAGCAATAGTTATAGTACGATTTTCATGCCCATGTGACGGTAGAACATGGAGGACTCTCATAATAAAACATCTATACAACGTGTAACGTGAAATGCGCAAAACCTGAAAATAGTTTGATCAGAATAACGAGCAGAATTAATTGAACCACTTTTTAATATAGGTCACATTTTTGAAAAAAAATTCATTAATAACGTTGCCGTGTCTATTTATTAATAGGTCAAGCAAGCCAATGTCAGCGCGGCGCAGCGGCCCGGTGGCGACTCCTACTCCCTCGGTAAAGCGTCGTCGCAGACGCAAGAAACGATCAGAATTACCAGTAAAACTAAAACAGCACATAAAACCTTTAACATTTTTTAATGACTTATTTTCTCTCTGAAATAGGTCAATTGAATTAAAAATCAGTTGGGGTGTCTGAGGTTTTGCGCATTTAACGTTACACGTTGTATACGAAATACCCATGTTTGCAACCATGATTTAATTTGTGTAAATGAAACAAATAATATAAACCTAAATAAATGTTTTCGAGAAGATAAAAGGGAGTACCCATAATATGCGATCCCAAAAACATTACGTCATTACGCGTGACTCGGTCTGCCATTTTTCCGAATCCTAGCGAAAAGGAAAATGGACGTAGAAATAAATAAGTAAAAGCACATACGAATGGATAGATTACTTGGCCATCACCTGCGCCAAAACGCCCCGTTTCCACAGTGGCCCAGCTAAGATAGATGCTTTGTTTTTCTTCAGAGGGTGAGGTTTTGTGAGACTGCCTTATTGGTGTAGCGGCCGGAAGAGATTTTTGTTACGATTCTCAGGTTGGATAAAAAGTTATTTGGGTTAGAATAGAATACTTTTTATTATGCACAGACCCCAGCACATCAAGCTACCCGAAACTGTCAAATTTTCCCAATCAACCTTGAACCTAATGCTGATAGCGATGAAGTTTAAAATCTAAATAAAAGAAATAATATAATAAACAAATATAAGAAATTTATAATATAATAATTTAAAATATAATAAATAAAATAAATTTGACAGATTGTGGTAGCTTGATGTGCTGGCGTCTGTATACCAAAAGAATTACAGCAGTGCTATCCTGTAAAAATCTCACCGTGAGAACTTAGGTGAAGTGAGCGGGAAGTGAGCTCTATCATTCCCTAATGGTAGGGATTGACAATATTAAGTGCTCACTTCACTTATGATGTCATGGTGAGATTTTTACAGAATATACCGGCAGATATAGGTAAATGTAGGAATTTTACATAGTGCGGCACAGGGTGGTCTTACCGCTAAAAGTGAATTGGCGATTGGGAACTTCTTAGTTGCATCCTAAATAAATGGATTTGCAGTTACAATGGCAAATGCTTACCAATTATTTATATGTGACTTAAAAATATCTAGCGAAATGTCGGTAACTATTATATATGTTCACCTATTAATTGGGAAATGCAGTTTATGTTGCCCGACTGCCTCGTTGGTCCAGTGGACGCAAGTGCTACTGTTTATCTTGAGATCCTGGGTTCGATTCCCAGGTCGAGCAAAGTGATATTGGGGTTCTAAATTAGGAATTTCTTAGTAGCAGTCCGGTGCTTGGTTTTGTGCCCGGTTGATGACGATAGGCTTGGCCCCTATTGGATGGGACCGGACCCCCTTATAAACTCTGCTTTTTCCTCGGGGACATACGATTAATTATATACGTATTCGTTTGTATATTCGTAATCTTCTTAAAATGAAATTATACAAACGCCTCTCTGTTAATACTAAACTGAACCGAAAACTCAATTCCAAGCCGTTAATTATTTAAATATTATGTTAATTAAGAGTTAATACGATCACTGGTATTCACCACGCGCTTAACTTGCCTGTAATATATGTTTGTGCTTATCGTGAGAGAATTATTGAATTTATTTTCAGTAAATAGCATTGTCTTGGTTAAATTTATCTTTATTACTTTAATGTGGTACATGAAAAGTCATAAGCATAATTGTTTAATATTGATAGAAGTTAGTAAGTAAGGTCTAGGAAAATAATATTATTTGTATTAAATGAAATATTTTCGGATATTCAAATCACAACTGCACGCGTAGCATGACCACCATAGACAGAGGGTTTGTTGACGGAAGAAAAGACTAAAATCTGTCATTTTGTCTATTCTTTCGTCAACAAAACCCGTGTCTATCATAGTCATCCTACACGTGAATTTGTGAGTTTTTTGACAGTTTTCTTTGACAGTTGTATGAAATGGCTTTAACTCGGCAAAATGAGGTATTGTGTCAATTGGACTAACAATATTATTTTCCTTGACTGTACAAACAAAACAGACAGTACAGTATTTTTATCTCACGAAGTGACCCGCGCTTTATTTGTGGTTACCAAGTGTATAAGCACGCTGTGAGTATGCGTGAAAGCGCAGGAGCTGTCGGTACCGACCAAGACACGGGCGAAATTGGAAGTGTGTGTGTCACACACACTTCCAACTTTGCCATACCTACCTACCGTATGTTATTGGTTTCAGGACTAGACTTTTTTACATCTAACCCTCTTCTGTGCCACATTATTTTTTACCCGATACCAGGGGCCGCATTACGAAGTATAAATGCCACCATGATTCCAGTGGTGCAAAAAAGGATGGTGCTATCGGTCATGTACCCGTCTCTCTCTTACTCACTGGAATCATGATGGCATTAAACCGTCATAATATGGCACCAGCTTCTTTTCCAGCCCGGAGTAATCTAGTTCTTCGTAACCGATGATGTGCATGAAGATGATGAACAGCTTTTAAAAGAATAAGTAAAACGTTTTGTTACCATGCTTCAGAATTAAACTTTGTAGGTAGGTACTTTAGTGAGAGTTTGAGGGTTTGTGGGGGTAATAAGACCAGCGTGGGTCGACCAATCAGGTTGAGCTACGCTTCCTGAAGTTGGTCGGTGGATGGGAGACCATCTTACCTACATATCAAAACCCCTCCGTGCCTCGGAAAACACGTTAAGCAGTTGGTCACGTTAAAAGGTTTGCAGTCGTTGCGGGTCGTCAGAAGCCCGAAAGTCTGGTATCTTATAACCCAGTAACTGGGTTGTGGAGGTGCACCCGGTTAGTCTGTTAGCCGACCCTAACGTAGTTGCGAAAATGAGGTAGGTATTTTAGTGTTTTGGTAGGAGTATGGAACCTTATTTTTGGTACTAATTGCTTGTCTAGACTTGCAAATGAAGATCTGAGTGATGTTTATTTGTTTTATGTCGAATTTGTACTCTTGCTTTCTGTTGTTAATTTGACATCGCTATCTATCTATCTGTTTTAGCTTTGTTATTATAGTATTCTGCTCAGATAATATATGTATGTATATTATAATAGAATTCTTTATTATTTATATAATTGACAGGCCTGTTAGTCTAGTGGTCAGTGGCTCTGACTGCTATGCGCAAGGTCGTGGGTTCGATTCCCACCCAGGACAAATGTTTGTGTGATGAGCACGATCATTTGTTCTGTGTCTGGGTGTAATTTATCTATAACTAGCGGCCCGCCCCGGCTTCGCACGGGTGCAATGCTGATCACTACATAGTATAAAAAAACAAAGTCGCTTCCCGCTGTCTGCCTGTCTCTATGTATGCTTAGATCTTGAAAACTACGCTACGGATTTTGATGCTGTTTTTTTTATAGATAAGAGTGATTCAAGAGGAAGGTTTATATGTATAATACATGCATAATATAATAGAGAAACACTGATAATTTTAGAGCCATTATTTCTCGTAAAAAGTATAGGATAAAAAATCGTTATTGTGGGTTATCCCTAAGAGATAGACATATACCATTGCGGATTTTTTTGTAGACCTTTTTAAGGTGTACAATACTGTAGTACATTATTTTGATACATCTCGTAGGATTCAGCCAACGTTCGCAATGTAAACGCAAAAAATGTGTTTATTTACGACATCACATTAGAAACCTCTAAAATTATCAGTTTTTCTCTACTATATTATGCATGTATTATACATATGTATGTATAAACCTTCCTCTTGAATCACTCTATCTATTAAAAAAAAAACATCAAAATCCGTTGGGTAGTTTCAAGCGACACCGGCCGGTAACGCCCGCATTTTAAATCTGTAATATCTTCGAAAATATTCATTTAAATTACATGCTGTAAAGGGCCATAATGATCTATATGAAATGCACAATTTTTTTAAGGTACGTAATTGGATAAGGATTAATGCTGTATTGCCTAAAATTGCTTCTTTAATAAGCCATTATTTCTCGTAAAAATTTAAGGATAAAAAATGGTTATTGTGGGTTATCCCTAAGAGATAGACATATACCATCGCGGACTTTTTTGTAGAACTTCTTAAGGTGTACAATACTGTAGTACATTATTTTGATTTATCTCGAATGGTTCAGCCAGCGTTTACAATGTAAGCGCAAAAAAATGTGTTTATTTACGACATCACATTAGAAACCTCTAAAATTATCAGTCTTTCTCTACTATATTATGCATGTATTATACATATAAACCTTTCTCTTTAATCACTCTATCTATTAAAAGAAACCCCATCAAAATCCGTTGCGGAGTTTTAAAGATCTAAGCATATATAGGGACAGACAGACAGGGAAGCGACTTTGTTTTATACTATGTAGTGATATGTATGTATTTAGAAATATATATGTATGTTTATCAGTTGTCTAGTACTCATAGCACAATCTCTGCCCAGTTTGGGACTAGATGGCGTTGTGTGAAAGTTGTGGAATATTATTATTATTATTATTAATTTTGAACTTATAATCAATTCGTTTAGCATAATCAACCTATAATTTATTTATTTATTTATTTTTCTTTATTACAGGCAACTAGGGCTCATAGAAAAAAAAAAAAAACAATACATATTACTACAAATAGGTATATGAATGAATTATTGATTTATTCACTTAAAATTTCTTAACGCTAGGTACATTGCCACACAAAACTGCTTACGCAGTTTAACCGTGAGATCGTGGAGTCTCGCTTAGAGTAAACTTAATATCAGGTACATCAATAACTTATATATATATACTTAAAACCTACACTTGCATAGATTCTAATATTTTTTTTTTTAAGTTTACGTACGAATTTTACTTTATTATCTTTTTGTCTGATGTCGGCAGGCAAAGTGTTCAATAAATAGGCAAAGCGTTTTCTTAAGGTTCTGTCGCCATAGTAGTTACTAACTCGGGGTACATCATATTTACCTGCTATCATCGACCTGGTAGTATACATGTTAGAAACTAAACGGAGAGAAAATTTTTAGAAAAATTACTGTGATTCACTGTAAAGTGACTGCAAGTGACGTCTACAGAAAATTTTCTGAGTGAGATTGGGAAAAATTCACTATTTGTCCAGTAAATTCACTGTAAAGCATAAGAATTTTTTCTGTGCTAGTATGGTCATTTTTCCATTACCACTCAAATGCACTCAGATTATGAGACACCACAGAAATTTTTCTAAGATGTTTCTCTCCGTGTACTAAGATGTTTCTCTCCGTGTAGTGAGTCACTATCCCGACTGCCATGGTTATTAGCAAATAATAATAGGTTATGTTTAAGGCTAACTGGTAGAATATTTACTTATAAACTAATCGGTAGGAGTCAGTGGGCTGTACGTAATCCACCACGCGGGCCCAGTGCGTGTTGGTAGATATCACATGTCTTCGATTTTTTTTTTAATTCTATGTCATGCCGGTTTTGTCAAGTCCTTTACCGTTTTGAGAGCAGTGGTGTTTAAATAATTTACACCAAGTGAAACGCATATTCAAGGTCGCTCAGCGCGCTATGGAGCGAGCTATGCTCGGAGTTTCTTTGAAGGATAAAATCAGGAATTAAATTATCCGGAAAAGAACCGGAGTAACCGACATAGCTTGCAGAGTAAGCAAACTGAAGGAATTGAAAATAGTATACCTATTAATTTGCGAATGTATCCATAATAATTTTTAAGAAATTGATCATTCATTCATTTATTTGTTCGTAAACAATTTACATTGTATTGAACATTACATATTAAATAAAATACCCTCCTGGAGTGGAGACCGCGTATCGGTAAGCGTAGTGTGGAACGCTCTCCAGCTAGATGGACGGACGACCTAAAGAAGGTGGCTGGGGTAGACTGGACGCGGAAGGCGGAGGACAGGGTGTTGTGGCGCAGTCTGGGAGAGACCTATGTCCAGCAGTGGACTGGGATAGGCTGAGTTGATTGAAGTGAAACACCTGTGTGGGATCGAACCTATGACCTGCAACTCGTCTTTAGTCGCGGCTATTACCACTTGGCCACCACCACTCTATAAACCTTATTTGCTGTTAATGCATTCTATTTGAGAGAGTACGCTTACCTCTGTACCTACTTACAATCCAACCGTTTAACAACAGTAGTGCTATTCTGTAAGAATCTCGAGAAATCTTAGGTGAAATGAGCGTTGAGTGAGCTGTCATTCCATCAGATGCTAGGGATTAACACTTATGATAGCTCACTTCAACTATTTTTTCCCGGTGAGTTTTTTACAGAAAACGTCGATATCATTAATGTGTGTACGATAAAGAATTAGAATAAGAATGTTTTTCCACAAGTCACCGATTTCCTAAATCAAAATAAAAAAGGTGCGACAGGCGGAAATAACAATTTCCTGTTCAGAAAAAGGTAAGAAAAATACGTGAAAGAATTATCACATTACATCGTAACATTTTGCCAAAGGATTAAGAGGAATTTGTGAACAATCTTCTGTGTAAACCTTTTAAAAGTACGTAATACCATAGATTACCATTTGGTGAAGAAAAATGTTTAGATCCAGAGGGCGGGAGAAAATCTGTTTCATACAAGCGAAGCCGCTGGAATTAAGGAGCTATGTAGCTATTATTTACAGCGTGTAATGAAAGGGGGGTATCAACCCTGAAGGAGGTGAATGTGCTCATGAAACTCAACAACTTTCCCCAAAGAAATATGAAAAAAAAATTTGGCCCTCCCTTACAAAACTGACTACCAGCTGATTGATTTACTATGGGAGGGCCAAATTTTTTTTTAAATAACGCGGGATCGAATGGTCATTCCATTCGATTCCGCGTTATTTAAAATTGGAATGAAATACAAAATGGTTGTCCTGACTTTATATACTTAAAAATATATGTTTATTACTGAAGCTTGTAGCGATTCAAATGTGCGAAAAATATAATATTTTACTGTTATTGGACTGGTTTCATTTAATTGCGAATTGGACATAAAGTAATGGTCATTGGTTATGATTTCTGATATGATTTTTTAACGTTTTGGGTCCGTATTATGATGTATTAATGCCACCTTTTTTCCAGTGTGAGAGAGGGATGGAGCTACAGAAAGCTGATAACACCGTCTTTTTTTGCAATGAAATAATGATTTTATTTATTTATTTAAAAAAAAAAAGAAATTGATGGCATTAACTAACACCCTATGGGCCTTTATGCGTGACAAAAAATATTTTTATTTTATTTATTATTATTTATTAATCCTATTCTACTTTCTACTAGTATTGTAACGCGAAAGTTTGTGAGGATGGATGGATGTTTGTTACTCTTTCACCCAAAAACTACTGAACAGATTTTGAATATATTTTACAGTAATATAAATCATACATCAAAATACCACATAAGATTAATTTTATCTCGATATTCTCACGGTATCGACACTTATGCGGGTGATATTGCGGGGCGCTGTTAGTACTTTATAATACGGTTGGTGTATATAGGAATTTGGCGTTTACTCGCCAGTCAGATCCGTAATTTCGGATAATATCATGAATAGATCAGGTAGTGGGTAACTAAATGGACTTCAAAAAGTTTTGCTTTATAAAAATCTGTCTGAACAAATTAGTTTCGGTTAACCTTTTGACCGCCACGGACGGCTATAGCCGACAAACGAAAACGTGCCAAACACGCCACCGACGTAAATATACTAAATTAGAAAAGATTTATTTTGTACTTAAAAAATGTCGTTTTCTTGACGGCTGTAGACGTCGGTGGCGTGTTTGGCACGTTTTCGTTTGTCGGCTATAGCCGTCCGTGGCGGTAAAAAGGTTAAATTCTTAACATAATTCATGCCTGTACTCCCTGCAGGGTGAGGCGGAAGTGTGCGTGTGGAACTATAGTTCACACACGTTCCTCCATTTATGTCTCAGTCACATGTGATAGGGCGTGAGCCTATTGGCACCAACTGGGCACAAATCCAGTCTCCAGGATTTTACTGAGAAATTCCTGTTGGATGAGCCCTGGAACACTTTGGCTGACCTAGGAACCAAACCCAGGAGCTCATGCTTAGTAGGTTTAATTTTTTTTTTCTTTCTAATTTTTTATGCTGGCCATCAATAGACTATAATAACGAAGCAGTCTACTAATAATTAGGGGAAACAGTATAGTTATTGGTCATTTAATTTTAGTTATTGGCACTAGTTTTATCTCACTCTAAGTCACGTCATTTCCAGTTAAATGATAAATGATAAATGATAAATGATTTATTTTCTGTAAGTAGGTTTGTACAAACACTTTTACATGTCAATCATATTTTTTTAAACTAGATGAGGTCGGCGTTTCCTATCTGACTACTCTGAGAAGAAAGGCCGAAACAAACTCAGAGGTCACAGTCTCTTTTAAAGTCCAGACATAATCTTGGTCAGATAATGTGAAGACCATGTAGATTAGTGTCTGAAATGGTCTTTTGAGTAAAGAACCACACAGATTGAGCGGACCTGTCCAGTCAGTGCACGCATTTGTCAAAAATCGTGCAGCTCAACTCAGAACTTGAGGAGCCTTACGATTCGACGAACAATACCAATGAAAGGACATTTGGGTAGGCCGCATAAATGACTCAAACTGCCAGATCATGATTAAAACTAACTAAGAAGGAAAACCGAAAAAAAGAAATGACCCACATAGTCTTCACACTCACAGTAATAATAATAAAAATAAGATACTTTACAAAGTAAATATCCATGTCATTGTTTATATAAAATTCATCAATGTCAATGTGTATATAAAAATCCGGATATAATCTTTGAGGACCATGTAGATTGGTGTCTGAAGTGGTCTTTTGAGGAAAGAACCACACTGAGTGGACCTGTGCAGTCAGTGCACGCATTCGTCAGTAACCGTGCAGCTCAACTCAGAACTTAAGGAGCTCAACGATTCGACGAGCAATACCAGGGACAGGACATTTGTGTAGACCGCATACACCACTCAAACTGCCAGACCATGATTAAAACGGAAACAATGACCCACATAGTCCTCACATTCACAATAATTAAAATAATATAAGACTTTAAACAGTAAATGTTCATGTCATTCTGTATATAAATAGATATTTAGAAAGAAAAAAAAAAATAAATAAAAAAAAACAAAAGTGTAAATCAGCAAAATAAAAAATAAACAACATTCACTGTCTAGACCTATTGGAGCAGCTCAATCCCAAGCTTTTTTGTCCTCAATATAGTCTTTTACAGTATAATAGGCTTTCTGGCATAGTTTTAGCTTTATGAAAGATTTGAATTTATTAATGCTTAGTTCTTGAATGTGGCTAGGAAGTTTATTATAAAAATGTATACATTGGCATCTAAACAAGCCACCTATTTTCTTAAGCCTTGTTGTAGGAACAACATATTTGTGTTTGTTCCTAGTATTAATATTATGGATATCACTGTATTTTTTAAACAGATTAATATTTTTATGTGCATACAAAAGATTATCATAAATGTACTGAGAAGGCACAGTCATTATATTGATCCCTTTAAATTTGTCTCTGAGGGAGTGTCTGGGACTTAATTTATAAATCGAACGAATTGCCCTTTTTTGTAAAATAAAAATTGTCTGAATATCGGCGGCATTTCCCCACAACAGAATACCGTATGACATCACACTATGAAAATAACTAAAGTAAACTAAACGGGCTGTCTCTAAATCAGTTAAGTCACGAATTTTCCTAACGGCGTATGCTGCAGAGCTAAGCTTTTTTGACAATTTATCTATATGGGGGCCCCATTGAAGCTTGGCATCCAAAGTTATGCCTAAGAATACTGTGGTATTTTCGGGTTTTAACTCATCACCCAGTTACTATGCCAATTACTATGAGGAGGCCAACAACTGTATGGTTTCCCCTATAACCCACCTTTTTATAAAGTTTAGTTTTTAGCTTCTCTTCGAGAATCTTTACCTAATTTCTATCCTCACCGAAAATAACAAATTATCTAATGCATATTTTTAATCTGAAACTGAATATTTATCTATTCAAATCATGTCTCATTAGACATGATTTGAATAGATAAATAATCTTGAATCATGGTTTGAATAGTAAAACACTCGGATGATGTGATGACGTCATCCGGGTGTTTTACTCGCCCCTTCAGCGAGCTTTGGGATGAAACTGTCTGACTGTTCTAGTTTTGATTAATAATATCACATAATTAAAAATACTCTTTTTTTTAAGTATACCAAGATTAAAATATCAGAACAAAATATTTTGCTACATTTTGAAGGATCGAGTTTCTAGAGAGATTGACAATCTTTCTAGAAACTCGATTCGTCCTAACGTCTAGCCAGCTGATATTGTCTGGGATGGATGGCTTTAAACTACGAATGGTTTATCCTTACGAGGAGATTGCGAGAAAATCTCACTTCTTTTCATCCTCATTTGTTTTACGAGCAAGTCGAAAAGAGACTTCAAAGTTAACAGGGGAATAATGGGACGTCTGCGAGACTAACTGCGTGAACAAAAAGTGCATACAATGTTAAGAGAAGAATGAAAACTAGGTTTATTTGTCTTAAAAAACACGTGCACATTAAAAGTTATGAAAGTTAATTAGAGTAAAAGAACAAAACTGCAGTGCTATTCTGTAAAAATCTCACCGTGAGAACTTAGGTGAAGTGAGCGGGAAGTGAGCTCTGTCATTCCATAATGCTAGGGATTAAAACTATTAAGTGCTAATTTCACTTATGATTTCACGGTGAGATTTTTACAGAATCGACCGGCAGAAGATCAATTTATTTTTGACAGATTCAGACTGAGATCCGACTGTGAACGTCCTTAAAATTACGAGAATTGCCCAAAATTGTAAGCAAATAGGTAGGACAAAGTAAAATAAAATAAACAATACAAAGTAACTATACAACCAATAAGATTAAGTAAAAGTTTATGTTTTTATTTACTTATGTATAGACGCCAGCACATCAAGCTACTACAATGTGTCAAATTTCTTGAATACATTTTCAACTTTATCGCTAATCCATAAGGTTCAAAGTTGATTGGGAAAATTTGACAGTTTCGGGTACCTTGATGTGCTGGCGTCTGTAGATTTTAATTCCCAGAGTAAATTCTGAATAAAGCAGTAACAAATAAAACTAATCACAAACTAAATAGCAAACTATAGCTACCGAATCACAAACCGATTTCTTACCAAATATTTGGTAACAATTTATGAAGCGGCGGTGGCCGTGTTACCGCTCCAACGTACGAGTTGTAAGTCGTGGATTCAAACCCAGACAGGCGCGCTTTACTTTGTGTATATAATTCCATTACCACTGCTCTCAAAACGGCGAAGGAAAACGTACACAAAGGAAGGCGTAGGATGATGTTGGGACTTCCTCGTTTCTGCAGTGCCTCCGAGATGTTCGCGCAGGCTCATACTGACGGTTTTCATGCCGTCATTAGGAAAAAAGTCGTGTCACTTATGAGGTGGGTGTGGGGGAGTCACAACAGCATCCTGAAAATCATAGCTGAAGATGTGTGTGCGCCTGTGTTGAGGCATTTCGTTCGTCTGGTAATATTTTAGGGAGGTATTTCCCTGTTAGTTATCTGGACGGAGTGGGGTGTCTCAGCACAGGGGCATTTGTGAGTTGTGATGCCCATGATGAGTGTTGTCTTTTGTTATTGTATTTACTCTTCCTCTCTCCTAATCTTGCTGTGCCCGACAGGGTCCATATTGATACTATTACCTTGTATGTCATCTTTGTAATACATAATAATATGGAATGCAATAAAGTATTGAGTATTGAGTAAGTAGGTACTAACAACAGTTTCTAAGTTTTTTTGTATACTAACCGGTGGATCTAGTTGTCCCAAAATAATTAATTATGAATTTGAATTTGAAAACATCGTGAGGAAACCGGCATGTCCTAGAACTAAGAATTCGAAGACATGTCACATCTACTAACCCGCACTGGGCCCGCGTAGATTACAGCCCACTCCCTCTCGAAGAGTGGCCTGTGTCCCAGCTGTGGGAACATTGTACGCTGATTATGCTATTTGATATCGCCTATGCACATTTATCGAGCCATAAAACGTGATAATAATGTTTATCTATGCATTCTTGCAGGTTCATTAGGGGTTTTTGAACGATTAGTACGAGTAGTCTAACAGAAATCGCTGATTACGATAAGACCGCCCTTTGTGTCACCTGTTTTCTTTTTCTTTGTGTAGATATTGTGCAAAAACAGTATTATCTGTATGGTTATCTCTCTATAGTCCGTGGATTTTCCGCAAGAATGTTGTCTCTAACATTATTTTGTAAATCAATCCGCGTTGACTTTTCTCAATTATGTTGGAGCCGGCTTCCAGTGTAAATGGAAGCCAGTAATGAATGAATACCAGTGTTTTTTTATGGAGCGACTGCTTATCTGACCTCCACAACTCAGTTAGTGGGTAACGCAATACCACTTGTTAAGACTGCTGGTCAGACTTTTGGGCTTTTAACTACCCGTAACGACTGTCAAAGATCTACGAATGACAACTGGGACCAACGTGCTTTCCGAGGCACGGAGGGGTCTCGATATGATAATGGAATGTCACCCATCCACATACCGTTCGCGGCAACCTTCGATGGATCTGGGCGGCTATGATCATTAAGCTAAGGACTCCTCCTATATTATTTTGTCAATGATTATTAATTTCTTCCAGCCGAATTTTAACGAGGACATTTTGTTCGAACGCAGTTTGTATGTCAAACACCGATACCAAGCAATTAAATTCTGATACTGTAATGAAAAGGCAAATAACGAAAAACGATATTGAAATCTCCTGCAGAAATGGTTCTTTCAATTATCTTTGAAATCATTTATATGCCATTTTGATAGGTAGAATAAATTCGTTTATAAAGTCCGTACCAAATGAGTGCCAACGGTGTCTAATTACTAAGGCTCAGCTGTCCGGCGTACGTCCATCTGTCACAGAGCAGTATCCTTTGGACCGTAAAATGCTCAAAGAGTGTGTACTAGGTACTATGGCCGCTATAACAACAATAATAAAAAATAAAATCAAATAAAAAATTAAAGGGAAGGGATGGGAACAAAACGCCGAAAAAAAGACGTTTCTAATATGGGGACTCCATTTTCTTTTTTCGGCATTTTTTTTACTAAAGTATTAAAAAAATAATTATGTAGTGTTAAATATTGTACCGCAGTACGGCAGGGCAGTTACGTAACACACTGTCAGCAGCAATGGGTTTTATTTTGACAGTTCAACAACATTCATTGCTTTATTTACGTTGTTGAGCAGACATATGTTTCGAACATGGATCAATGGATTAGGAATATGCTTCTAAAAGATTCAAATTGAGAGTAATAGTGTGTTATGCAATTAGGGTGCAGAACCCTTCGTGTGCGAGTCCAACTCGAACTTGGCCGTTTTTCCTTGTGTTTAACGTGAAATGACGATTTTATGTCAAGTTTGGAAGGTCATAAAAGCGTTGTGTAAGCTATTTGCAAATAGTCGAACGTTCACAGCAATTGGACTTCGATTTTTCAATAGTATTAATATTTTTATTGCTAATAGAGAATTCAGCGAAAAACGAAAATTATTTTCAGCACAATTTTCTCGTTAACTTTGATTGGCTCATAACAATCTGGAAGTAATTGGACAAAAGTATTTTCCATTTGCCATTTTTGATTTTACTTGCGTAGATACTGCCAATGTTTAGATTCCTAGGTTTTGATGGGATGACTTTTGGAATATGGGTCAAAATTACTTGTCATCTTGAAATAGTCCTGAAAGTTGTTTCAATGTTTTTTTTTTTTATTAAACATTTATTGAAATCAAGATTTTACGTAGGTACCTAAAATAGTCTGTCATTGCGAAATTCCTAGAAGCACTTTATGATCCCCCTAGAGTACCTAAAACGTAGAATGCTTGCCTGTTATTTCGTATAAAGGTTTTCAAATTACAGTAAAGGCTTAAAAACAAAACTTTGGTTTATTTATAAAATCGCCTCCTACGCGATTATCTATACTCTACTAATAAAAAAGCTGAAGAGTTTGTTGTTTTTTTAAACGCGCTAATCTCTGGAACTATCACCGGACATATTTTTTTTTGTGTTCGGTATCCCTATTGATAAATGATAAATGATTTATTTTCTGTAAGTAGGTTTGTACAAACACTTTTACATGTCAATCATATTATTTTAAACTAGATGAGGTCGGCGTTTCCTATCTGACTACTCTGAGAAGAAAGGCCGAAACAAACTCAGAGGTCACAGTCTCTTTTAAAGTCCAGACATAATCTTGGTCAGATAATGTGAAGACCATGTAGATTGGTGTCTGAAATGGTCTTTTGAGTAAAGAACCACACAGATTGAGCGGACCTGTCCAGTCAGTGCACGCATTTGTCAAAAATCGTGCAGCTCAACTCAGAACTTGAGGAGCCTTACCATTCGACGAACAATACCAATGAAAGGACATTTGGGTAGGCCGCATAAATTACTCAAACTGCCAGATCATGATTAAAACTAACTAAGAAGGAAAACAGAAAAAAGAAATGACCCACATAGTCTTCACACTCATAATAATAATAATAAAAAATAAGATACTTTACAAAGTAAATATCCATGTCATCACTACATAGTATAAAACAAAGTCGCTTCCCGCTGTCTGTCCCTATGTATGCTTAGATCTTTAGAACTACGCAACGGATTTTGATGCGGTTTTATTTAATAGATAGACTAATTAAAGAGGAAGGTTTATATATATAATACATGCATAATATAGTAGAGAAACACTGATCATTTTAGAGGTTTCTAATGTGATGTCGTAAATAAACACATTTTTTTGCGCTTACATTGCAAACGCTGGCTTAACCCTACGAGATAAATCAAAATAATGTACTACAGTATTGTACACCTTAAAAAGTTCTACAAAAAAGTCCGCAATGGCATATGTCTATCTCTTAGGGATAACCCACAATAACCATTTTTATCCTATACTTTTTAAGAGAAATAATGGCTCTAAAATTATCAGTATTTATCTACTATATTATGCATGTATTATATACATATAAACCTTCTTCTTGAATCACTCTATCTATTAAAAAAACCGCATCAAAATCCGTTACGTAGTTTTAAAGTTCTAAGCATACATAGAGACAGAGAGACAGCGGGAACCGACTTTGTTTTATACTATGTAGTGATAGTGATCAGCATTGCACCCGTGCGAAGCCGGGGCAGGTCGCTAGTTGTTTATATAAAATTCATCAATGTCAATGTGTATATAAAAATCCGGACTTAATCTTTGATCTTTGAGGACCATGTAGATTGGTGTCTGAAGTGGTCTTTTGAGGAAACAACCACACAGATTGAGTGGACCTGTGCAGTCAGTGCACGCATTCGTCAGTAACCGTGCAGCTCATCTCAGAACTTAAGGACCTCAACAATTCGACGAGCAATACCAAGGACAGGACATTTGTGTAGACCGCATAAACCACTGAAAAAGCCAGACCATGATTAAAACGGAAACAATGACCCACATAGTCCTCACATTCAAAATAATTAAAATAATATAAGACTTTAAACATTAAATGTTCATGTCATTCTGTATATAAATATATATCTATTTAAGAAGAGGAAAAAAAAAAACAAAAGTGTAAATCAGCAAAATAAAAAATAAACAACATTCACTGTCTAGACCTATTGGAGCAGCTCAATCCCAAGCTTTTTTGTCCTCAATATAGTCTTTTACAGTATAATAGGTTTTCTGGCAATATATTCTTGGAGAAGGCTATGGGCTATTTAACATTACGCTAGAGCCCTTAGGATCCGAGCAAAATGAAAAAGTCAGAAACACGATAAGTATGTAAAACGAAGTAACTGCGTAGGTAGGCGATGCGATGTAACAGGGTGGATCGCGGGAACAAAAATAATCACGCGGACGAAGGTCGCGGGTAGAAGCTAGTAATGAACGGAGATAAGACAAGTTAGTATACTACGGATGAAAATACGTTTTCTGTCTGTGATGTCTACAAGCCAATAAAATGAAAGAACGAAAATTAAATGAAATAAGTGGCAGTCAACGAATGAGAAGTTGACATAACTTTCATTTTCAGTCAGGATGACACCTTAAAATTCTCCGTTTTTTTCAATTTTAAAGTATTTATTTTGAAAAATTCACTGTGCAAAATTCAATGCAAAGATTGTGCGCATCATGGAAGGAGCGATGGGCCTATGGAGAAAAGTCTTGAAGATGCGTGAGCGTACGTGATCCATCGCCGCCCGTTCGATGTCCACCGCGCACAGGATGGAAACCAGCACATGAAGTAAATTTTTGCTCCGTTGGTGTAATTGCTGAATGGCGTTCCAATGTGAGGATAAATAAAGAAATAAATAAATTTTATCGTTACGATCAGTAAACAAATATAAAAGTAAAAAAAAAAAACACGAAACAGCCGGTCGATTCTGTAAAAATTTCACCGTGAAATCATTAAATCAATCAATCAAATCATCAATTATTCAAACTAGGCTGAGAATCAGCACTTTTCGAACGTCAAAAAATCATAAGTGAAGTGAGCACTTAATAGTGTCAATACACTACGGCATAATTACTATTACATACTAGTACATGGTACTAGTATATGGTACTTAAGGTCAATACATTACGGAATGACAGAGCTCACATCCCGCTCACTTCACTTAAGTTCTCGTGGTGAGATTTTTACAGAATAGCACTGCTTGTAATCTATAAACGCTTTTCCACTACCTTTTTGTGTGTTTATTAAAAGTAATTTTTTTTATACTTTTTAGTTGTCATTAAAGTGAGAGACGACATTATAATATTGTCCGTAACTTTTCCCACGAAACTGAAGTTCCCACACGTAACAGAATAGGTACCTAAAACTTACACGCTAGTCCGGTCACAGTCTCTTTTAAAGTCCAGACATAATCTTGGTCAGATCGTGTGAAGACCATGTAGTGGTGGACCACACAGTGGACCGGTCCAGTCAGTGCACGTATTTGTCAGTAGGTAATGCAGCTCAACTTAGAACTTAACATAAATCGCACAGAATCAGGCTAGGTTCATTTAAAGTACATAACATAAGGTCATATAAGGAATAACCAGTGACGATAATAGTAAATCAAGTCGGCAAAAACTGTGTCGTGAACAGACTTTATCCTAAAAATAACCGACCCAATACGCTTATAATTTTCAATACTTTGCCCGAACCATTTTACTGCCACGTACCCAAATCTTCAAATATCATAACCTTAGGTTTTTTGCGTCAATAAACGCAGAAATAGTTCGAAACTATATGATTTACGAGCGTCGTAAAGAAATGGGGAGACGTGCCAACCGGGGATGGTTACCGGTGTTATAGATACGTGTTTATGGTACGGTGATCGGGGGATTCGATTCCGGTTGAGCACTTTATGATCGGCTGAAAAAGTAATATATATAATCTTAAAGTTCGATAAACCGAAATGGGTGGCGGTTAAGAAATAAATTTTCTAGATAACAACGTTATATTGTCTGTTTGTGCTATGTTACAGGGAAGCATGATAATTCTATAAAATATGTAAAAATAAAAATCATATGCGTACATGTTGACGTGTAAATAAAAAAGTTGTAAAAACTTTTATTTCCACAAATGATAGATTGCTGAATAATACGAGGTACTTAAAAAAAATCACTCATATTATTGAAGGTCATTGAATGTAGTCGTCACAACGTCTAAATTAAATTACCTTAAATTATGTGAGTGAATCTGTTCTCCACAGGATCTTGGAGGAACATTTTGCACCCAATAAGAATGATGATTGGTATACTGGCTTTGGAGGAGCACTTCTAAAGCCTGTTTATAGCGTCGCAACTCACAATAGATCGTTGCCAGGCGCATTAACAAAGATCCTTCTAAATGAAAGACGATTTCTAACAAAGGCATCGAACGACTGTCAAACAACCACTGAAATACGAACCCGCGGTCATGCAACTGCAAGTTTCATTAGTAATTATTCAAAATACAGCTGATTATTCAAGTTGATTGTGTAGTTTTACTACTACGAGAGCTAGTAAAACAATAAACTAAATGAAACAAAGAGGTTTTGACTTTGATGTATCTTCAAACGAGGTTTGATTTACAGATAGTGTTATTGTTTTATAAGTGATAGACTAATAAAAGTAAATTATATTTCAGAGGTAGGAATTCTGTTTGAGATTTATATTGCTGAAATAATAGATGAATCTTGGAGACTATGATAGATTGTTTGATAACGGTGGCTCGTGGGTTAAAAATAAATGTTAAGAGAAAAATATAAAGACTTTTTTCCATGTAAGTAAGCTAGTGCCTAAATTATAACAGCCTCACGAGTCGATCGAAGGTTAAGTTACGCTTGTCGCTGTCGGTTTTTGGATGGGTGACCAACCACTACATATCGAGACCCCTCCGTGCCTCGAAAACCACGTTAAGTCGTTGGTCCCGGCTGTCATTAGTAGATCTTTGACAGTCGTTACGGGTAGACAGAAGTCCGAAAGTCTGACAATTAGTCTTACCAAGGGGTGTCGTGTTACCCAGTTACTAGATTGTGGAGGTAAGATAGGCTGTTGCTCCCTGTAAAATACTGTTATTCAGCTGTAACCGGTTAGACTGGAAGCTGACCCCAACAAAAAAGCACTCAGATTGTGAGACAGGAATTTTTCTAAGATTTTTCTCTCCGTGTACCTACAGAGTTTTAAAATGATCGATGAAGCATATCCAACTTTAAATGATTTATATGCCTGGAATGTCATCACTATTGTACAGACGCCAGCACATGAAGCTACTACAATCTGTCAGATTTCTTTAATCGATTTTCAACTTTATTGCTAAAGCATAAGGTTCAAAGTTGATTGGGAAAATCTGACAGTCTCGGGTATATTGATGTGCTGGCGTCTGTACATGGATATAGAAATGAGAGTCAAAGAATGTTGGAAGTATATATACACGATTGTTTTGATTACCAATACCTATTATTTAACAGTGGTAACAGCCGCACCTTACGAGTTGTAGGTCGTGGGTTCGAACCCAGACAGGCGTTTTGCTTTGTGTAAATTATTTCATCAGCACTGCTCTCAAAACGGTGAAGGAAAACATCGTGATGAAACCGGCATGTCCTAGAACAAAAAATACGGAGGCAAGTGACATCTACCAACCCGCACTGGGTCCGCAAGGTGGATATGGCCCACTCCCTCTCACAGAAAGGAGGCCAGTGTCCCTGCAGTGGGAACAATACAGGGTTATTTGTAAAACACCAACAACCCCTTAAGAGGTCATTGTACTCATCATTATGAACAACTTTTACTATGGGACCAAACCTGAAATCGCGAAAAAAAAACAGCTGTTCCCGTACGAGTCGTCAAAATGTAGGGAACATTTTGACGACTCGTACGAACATAAATGTAGGGAACAGCTGATTTTTTTTCGCGATTTCAGGTTTGGTCCCATAGTAAAAGTTGTTCATAATGATGAGTGCAATGACCTATTAAGAGGTTGTTGGTATTTTACAAATAACCCTGTATAGGCTGATTATGTAATCTTTAGCATTATAACAGACTCCCTGGTGCCAAATCAGTACCCGATATTTACCCACCGACCCCGTAACTTACATTTAATACTACCACAAAGCCAACATTAATCACAGGCTATAAAACATAGTTTATCTCCCTTACGTTACCTGCTTCACGTCGTAAATTTTAGTTACCATCATGTGAGACAACGTTATGAAACTATCGCGACAATATTTGCAGTTACGTTATAAGGTTCTCATGAGCTCAGATGGGACGATTATTTTGCATCATGTCAAGTGTCAAATAGGGGTCGATGTTTGGACTATATTATACTAACTGTTTGCAGAACAATGATAATTTCGGAGACAGCTGATAAATGATAAATGATAAATGTCTAGTCCCAAACTAAGCAGAGGTTGTGCTATGAGTACTAGACAACTGATAAACATACATAATTAATATATAATATTGAATAATTAACGAGCTATTCTTAATCCTAGAGGAGAAGAATAAGTATTATTTCTCTCTAACAATGCTTGTAAAAGAACAGTCACACAATATATGGAAACTTGGTTGATTATTATTGTTATTTAAATACATAAAATGGTTATATGGTGCCTAAAATAATCGTCAAAGGTGGTTGGTTTGTATCCATTTCATCAATACCTATCTCCTACAACCTAATCATTAATTGAGCCGAGTGTCGGTTAAATCTAGTCACTAAAAATACGCTTTAAATTACTAACAATAAGTAAAAATTATAGAAAACTAGCTGCGCCCCGGTTTCACCCGCATAAGTCTCGATCCCGTAAGAAAATCGGGATAAAAAGTATTCTATGTGTTAATCCTGGTTATAAAATATCTGTTTGCCAAATTTCATCAAAATTGGTCCAGCCGTTTGAGCGTGAAGAAGTAACAAACATACACACACACAAACTTTCGCCTTTATAATATTAGTGTAATCACTAATACCTTACATAATGTGTCAACATTCTAATGTTTTACTACGTACATATGTACATCCATCCCTATATACTGTATTTAATAATAAACTGGAGCCTAGATATGACTCTTCGGGATTACGACGCACCTTATACAGATGGATGGCAGCGCGTGTAAAATGTGAGGACATGAGTATACGTGCGAACACGCCGAACACCAAGTCAAGCTCAAGGTCATACACGGATTTAGTTCTAATTTAGTATGCAGTGTAGACTTAGGGTTATATTGTGTTAGGGTTATGCTGTGTCTGAGTAAAGATAGAATACTTAATTTCAGTATGGAAGATAAGTTGGAGATTAGTGCGGTGGGTAAGGATTACAAGGAAATCGTTTTGCGAGCAGCAGTAATAAAGGGTGTGTACAACATGATTGCGCAGGATGACAATTTATTTATTTATTTAAACTTTTCGCACAAAAGACACAAAGGCGGACCTTAGGCATTCTGTAGCAGTCAACCAAGGGTGGTGAAGAGATTAGATGGCAGGTGTTTTGGTTGAGAGGACAATGATGAAAATAAAAAAAATAAAAACTAGTCAAATACATAAATAAGTTATAAACACATACATACCATTTACTGTAATGTATATTCATGATATTTAAAGAAGAAGAGAAAGAAAGAAGAAAGAAGAGAGGTGTTGAGATTACGCTTTTTATTTTGAAAATAACTCTGTAATTTCCGCTTAAATCCGTACCGACTAAGGCCGTCCTGATATCAAGAGGAAGCGCATTCCAAAGAAAAATGGACTGAATATGAAAGGAAGTATGAACAAAGTAAGAACTACGAGAAAGACAGAGTATGAGAAGGTTGTTAGAAGAACGCAGACTCTTAGGATGAGAAGAAAATAGATGTTGGAAGTGAGACACGAGATAAGAAGGGGGAGTGGGAGAGTTGAGAAAGGAGAAAAGTGTGGTCAAAGCGCGCAAACTTCTTCTTTGGTGAATGGACATAAAGTAATTACACAATATTTCACTTTCAACTGTGTTTTCCTCATTTCACTTTAATACATTAACCTTTTTATTAGTTTATTTTGTTTATAATCACCGTGTACGACCTTTTTGGATATAACGATAATGTACAACTCTGATCCTGAAGATACAGGCTAACGTCTAGTTTGGGGATCACCGTTCAAATTGCCATGTATGATGTACTTGATTATTAAATAAATAAGTAAATAAATAAAATAATTAAAAACAAAATAATTAAAAAAAAAATGATAATAAATATTTATAATGTGTACGCTTTAACCGACAAATCAACCCCTATTTTATGTTTTATAAACTGTATGACTGCCCATTGGTCCCGTGGTCGCAAGCCCGACTGCTGAGCATACCGGGATCATGGGTTTGAATCCCGGGTCAGGCAAAGTGTTATTGGGTTTTTCCATTAGGAATTCTAAGCAATAAGCCCGGAGTTTGGAAGTTGGTGGTGTGATACCCCCGTGCCTCGGAAAGGACGTTAAGCCATTGGTGCTACGCCTGATTTCTCTTCATGTGTGTCGGATTGCCGTCCCATCGGACTATTTATTTATTTATTTTATATATCCCTTTATTTCAGGCAACTAAGGCCCATAGAATAATAGAATAGAATAGAATAGAATCGTTTATTTCTGAGTACATGGTATATGAATATCTTAATATTAGACGGAATCACATATACTACCTTTGCCGGTGTAGAAATATTAAATGAGTATCTAATTAATTAATTTGCAAATTCACACAATTATAGTTCACGAAATATTAAGTAAAATAAAAAAAAATATATATATAGTAATAGTGGCAGTTTTAAATGAATATGAGTAACTTTATGGACCACGTATTTTTTTGCAGACATAATTAAAAAATGACTAATGATTTCAATGTTAACTATTTTATATAATGATATATTATGCAAAAAAAAAAAAATAATAAGATTATTGAACAATTCTATAATAATGTCAAAAAATATTCATAATATATCAAAATTGATTACTAATACAAGGTCAATATTTATTATTACTGCAATGTCAATATTTATTACTACTTCAATGTCAATATTTATTATTACTGCAATGTCAATATTTAGACATAGAAAAAAAATACATACTACTACAAACATACTCATAAACTAATACATACAAAATTATCACAAATACAATATTTTAATAATATAATTTAAAAATACTATAAATAAATACGACATAACAAACTTATACTACTGCACACGAAGTATCGGCGTCGTGTTTCGCTGACTGGTGTCATGTAGCCGGCCACGAAACCGGTGATACACAACACCCTTCCGCCAGAACTCTTTCTTGAGGAACTTCTCGAGATGATGTTACTATGAGAGTGAGGGAAGAGGGAGTGCACCTGTGTCTGCGCACACATTTGTGCACTATAATATCTCCCGCGGCGATGGCTAGTCTCCGCTTGAGATTGGTTGCCATGGCCGAAACTCAGTCTGGAGCACTTTATTTATAAACTATCTGTTACACATAACGAATAGTCTATAACGTAAGTGATATTAACATAATAATCATTATACACATAATTATAATCATTAGGTATTACGTTAGTATTAAGATTGCTTATAAGTGTGTCAATGTCAGGAAAAAACTATTGACTTTTTGTGATGTTTCTGTTTATATTTTGTTTTGTTCCTTAAGTAATAAACAATAAAAAAAATAAGTTGTTTTCTTTTTTAGGGTTCCCTACCCAAAGGGTAAAAAGGAACTCTATTACTCCCGCTCCGCTGTCCGTCCGTCCATCCGTCCGTCTGTCACCAGGCTGTATCTCAAGAACCGTGATACTCGTAGTTAGACAGTTGAAATTTTCACAGATGGTGTATTTCTGTTGCCGTTATAACAACAAATACTAAAAAACAGAATAAAATAAATATTTAAGGGGGCTCCCATACAACAGACAAGATTTTTTTGCCGATTTTATAAACAAGATATATTTTTTTATATACAACAGACATAATTTTTTACCTTTTTTATAGATCATGGTACGGAACCCTTCGTGAGCGAATCCGACTCACGCTTGGCCGATTTTTTTCTTCATTTTAGTACCTATTTTTCTGTTCTGTTTTTTTCTTGTCTGTTTATATATGTGTGTACATAAATGGTAAAATAAATAAATAAGTATAACTGAAGTGACATTATAGCACAACAATTATTATTTAACAATAATGGAAAAATTAATTATTGAATTAGCTCATCTACTGATCATTTTACTCTGTCAAAGAAAGAAAGAAAGAAAGAAATCATTTATTTGCTGATAATGTAGGTATACATATAAGTTGGAATGTTTATTAAGTGTCCCGATACATTTTACCTTACGGCATGCAACATATTAGGTTTGAATTAAATAGTACTATAGACACAGCTATCGATACGATTATTATTAGCCCTAGTCAAATTTAATATTTAGTTACAGCTGTCGGTCCCATTTATAATATACGACTACATTTCAGAGCTACATCGTCACTTCAGTAAAAATGGGGCCAAACTCTCGAACAAGAGAAAAGTCCGGAAAACTCGAGAACGCCGACACTCACGTGTGTACCCTACTTTATAACCTTGAGCGATGTGTAGCGTATTTAGATAAGGCACCCACGCACTGAGCATATTGGAAGATAAAGTTAGGAATCCGTTTGAGATGGGTATTTCTCTACTTGGTACTCCCAATATTGCGATGTCTGATAATAATTGTTGAGACTTCACCCACTCAGTGAGTATTGTTGTTGTGTATTGGGTCGTTGAGCTCCCAAGATAAGGTTGGGCTCACGATGGCTGATGCATACGTGCGTGCGTTGGGACAGGTTTACTGAAACTATTTCTGGTACTTTCCTGGCCAGACCAGTCCGGACTGGTCTGGCCAGGAAAAAATATTGTGTAACAAAAGGTAGGGTAGCCTTCCTTTTGTTACACAATATTTTTACTTTAAAGATACTTTAGCCCCTAAATTTGTTTTACCTTTTCTTCTCTTCAGTTTTTTTTTTTTAATATCATATCATATTTCACAAGAGTAAGCATTCTCAATGATTCAAGCTATGGGGCACTTAGTATAGTGCCTAGCGTGTCCTGTTGTCTGCACGCTACAGGAGCTGATGGACGCTCCTGAAGATGTCAAGCTTCTGGGCTGACAGTGTATAGATTGCCATCGGCACGCTAAGAAGAAGAAGAGTAAACATATCCCGAAAAAAAATCTTCCCTATGTTTTCGGCAAGAATGAAATTATAGCATCATCATCATCATCTGCCTAGCCTTTTCCCAACTATGTTGGGGTCGGCTTCCAGTCTAACCGGATGTAGCTGAATACCAGTATTTTACATGGAGCGACTGCCTATCTGACCTCCATAACACAGTTACTGGTAATACGATACCCCTAGATAAGACTGGTTGTTAGACTTTCGGGCTTCTGACTGACGACTGTCAAAGATCCACGAATGACAGCCGGGACCAACGGCTTAACGTGCTTTCCGAGGCACGGAGTGGTCTCGGTATCTAAAGATGGTCACCTATCCACAGACCAACCGCGGCAAGCGTAGCTTAACCTGATCGATCGACTTGTGCGACTGCGATTATTTAGTCACGGAACCTTAATCTTATATAACTAAAGTTAATACAAGTATTAACTGTCAGATTGGCAAAATCATGTCCGCTGCAGAAAGAAACAAATAATCAAAATGAAGCATATTAGAAGTTTACGTGGAGCGGTACAACGTATTTAGATTAGGACACGCATGAGATGAAGTTCAGGGTCTGACTGTTTGAGATGGGTGTAGCACTTTCAAAATGGCGTAACCTGATAATAAAGGGTGTAGTAATTGAAGTGCCTCCATTGGATATTGGATTTCGCTGTGTCGTAAGAAGGAATGATAATATTTGTATCCTAATACATATGTATGTTAGAAATACAATATTCCAGAGTAATATGAACAATATCTTTAGCAAATTCTTAGAACGAGGTCAAGTAGCAACTTATACGTTTGAAGCCTGCGTGATATAAAATAAATACAATTAAAGACTAATGTAATTTAAATGTCGTTCCAAAACCCATTGTTTATTTTAACCATTTGAAGTTGGTAGACTAAATAGTTTGAAATAAAGCACATTGGGTAAACAAAAAGAAATAAAGAAAGAAAATATATCTTCGAGCTGCATTTTTTTGTACGTTTAAAAGTACATACAAGCAATGGTTGCTTTATGCTACACCATTTTATACATTTTTTAAAAATTATGTATGTAGGTTTGTACAAACACTTTTACATGTCACTAATATTTCAAAAACCGGTTAAGTGCGAGGCAGACTCGTGCACCGAAGGTCCGTACAAATAGGTATGTAAATAGTTTATCACGGGTTTTTTTTTTCTTTAATGATTTTTTTCTTTAATGATGAAAGTTAAGGTTTTCGGATTTTCCCTTTATTTGTGCTATATGAGATTGCTTCTTGCCAAATTTCATGATTCTAGGCCAAAAGGAAGTACCCTATAGGTTTAGATACCCTTGCGAGTGTCAAAATATGCGGCATAAACGGAAAATATACGCCCACATCTTTTGATTGCGTTAACTTAGAAGTTTGATTTTTTCACTGCTTTAAGGAATTGCAGCCTTGAGTATTTGATATTAATTTCAACTTGCTAACTCCACGCGTTCCTGAGAAAAAGGGTCTTGACAGACGGACAGACAGATGGACAACGAAGTGATCTTATAAGGGTTCCGTTTTTCCTTTTGAGGAACAGAACCCCAAAAACTTTGTAGATGAGATTGGTGTTTTCTATCCAACTTCTACGAGAAGGAAAGCCGAAACAATCTCAGAGGTCACCGTATCTTTAAAGTCCAGACATGACCTTGGTCAGGTCATGAGAGCACCATTTACTGTAGTTTAGTGTCTAAAATGGTCTTTTGAGGAAAGCAAGCTCACGTATTTGCCTCTGAAGTAGAATTCAGGCAGATAATTGGAGGCATTCAAATTACCTGCTTATCATACAAAGCGTTATTATTTGGTTGAACATAACTTACTGTTGCAGCAACCTTTTCAATGAGCAAATTATAATCATCTTTTACAGTCTACATCAGTCCACGGCTGGACATAGTCCTCTACATTCAGTAATGAATCGATCAGCCTAGCCCTTTCCCAATATTTTGAGATACAGCTTCCAGTCTAACTGGATGCACCTGGATACATTTTACATGGAGAGACTGCCTATCTGAACTTCACAACCCAGTGTCTGTCTACAATACTCCTTGGTTCAGAATTAAACTCAATATTGAGACCCTACTACCAAATCAAATTATAGACCTACTACCAAATCAAATAATGTCGATCCCATTGGAATATCTGGATAAAAAAATGTATGTGTTAATCCTGACTATAAACTGTATGTCTGCCAAATTTCAACGAAAGTGATCCAGCCGTTTGAGCGTGAAGAAGTAACAAACATACACACACACACACTCACAAACTTTAACCTTTATAATATTAGTGTGAATTTGAGGTTCCACTTTCCCGGGGCGATACGTAACGTATTTAGATAGATAAATGAAGACCGACTGAGCAGCTGTGTGGAGATAAAGTTAAGGGACAGGATGTTTGATTTGGGGAACACATCCGACTGTAGGTATTGCGTAACCAGAAGTTTGGGATGGTCTGTAGTGTTAGGGAATAAACGTAGACATTTTGGGTATGGACTTACTATGATGAAATAGTCCATACTTACTCAAAGTGGCTGCTGAAATGTAGCGTTTGCTCTTATTGATATTTTCAAAATAATTAACTCTAGATTGCCCAAGGAAGTCATTTTGACTGCTTTTTAATTTCAATTAGAAGAACGATTGCGTATACATATAATGGCACAATTTCTTAGAATTTTGTGACTTTTTGTAGAATAGAATAGAATAGAATACTCTTTATTATGTACACCATATAGATTACAGACATAAATATAGTAATTTAAACAACATATAAATGCGTTTATTAATAATTGTAGTTACCTCCTTCCTCCTTCACTTCCATTATATTATATAATTATATGTGTGTGCTATACCTATATTTCCCAAAAGCAGTCATTTTGACTGCATTTGGACAATAGAGGTATATACTAAGTATCAGTCTTTCTAGTGTTAAGAAAGAGATTAATTATTTACAAAACGTGCGATTCAGCGCGTGTGTGCAGTTTTTGTGTGTCAGGTGCGTAGTGGGCGCAACCTTCGTGCGTGTATGAACAGGCGGCTAATTTTCGTTATTTAAAACGTTTATAAAATCTAGTCGCAGCCTCATTTCAGCGACAAAAAAATGTCAAAAATGTAGGGGAATTAGAGGTAGTTTTGACAGATTAAGACTGAGATCAGACTCTGAAAATTCTTAAAAATTACAATAATTGCCCCTCAGATGTATGAACACAAACGAGGCAAAATGAGTATATAAGGATCGTAACAGCCGGTCGATTCTGTAAAAATCTCACCGTGAAATCATAAGTGAAGTGAGCTTGAAGTGAGCAGTGACAATAGTGTTAATCCCCAATGACAGCTCACTTCCCGCTCACTTCACCTAAGTTCTCACGGTGAGATTTTTACAGAATAGCACTGCTGGTGGCGTTCTTTAGTTTCTGCCTACCCCCGTGGGAAAAAGTATAGGTAAGTATGTGTGTGTACGTGAGCAATTAATTTGATCTGTGTGATTTTATTCTAATCACATGCACTTTTGGCGTTGAGTGTACTTTTAGGTAGAACGGCTGTAACGCGACTGGTCCGAAAAAAAATCACCTTCATAAACGGACCATAAACGGACGTTACGCGTAGCGAACGTAACGCGACTCCGTCATAGAATAGAAGTGAGTCACTTGTTTAAAAGTTTTGGAAAAGACCTTACGGTTTCTAGATCTAGAATAGTGTTTCCCATAAATTAAACATCATCATCCCATCAGTTTCTGAGCAGTAGTATTCCTAAATGTCCACCTGAATTGGTAAAATAAAATGTCTGAAGTGGGTTACTATTGGTATACCTCTGCCTGATTCTTATGTTATTATTATTATTCATTTATTATTATTTATTTATTTCAATAAACTTTGGATCACACAATAAAACTAAATTAAAAATGATTAATCTAATTAAAGAATTACATTTAAAATTTTATGTAAAATGCCTGAAATTAAGAGTTGCGGATAGATTCATGATAATCATGTTTTAGGGTTCCGTACCTCAAAAAGAAAAACGGAACCGTCTGTCCGTCTGTCAAGACCCTTCTTCTGAGGAAAGCGTGTACCTACTTATCAAGTTGAAATTAATATGAAATACTCAAGGTTACAATCCCTTGAAGCAATGAAGAAATCAAACTTCTAAGCCAACGCAATCATAATACGAGTATACGAGCGTTTATGCAAGGGAATCAAGACCTACAGGATACTTCCCGTTGACCTAGAATCATGAAATTTGGCAAGAAGCAATGCCATGTAGCACAAGCGAAGGAAAAATCCAAAAACCGTAAATCTTTAGTTACATTACAAAAAAAAAAAAAACCTAAATACGTGACAAACTATTTACATACCTACAAATCTGTACGGAACCATGAGTCCGACTCCCGCTTGACCGGTTTTTTTAACGGACTTCAAAAAAGAGGTTCTCAATTCAGATGTTTATATTATTATTTATTTGTTTTATTTTTTTATATTTATGTTCGGACATAACACTGTCATATAATAGACGGTTTAGCAAAATTCTTTTTTTAATGGATAAGGTATGCGTCAGTTTATGAGTTAGCTTCAATAATACGATTTTTTCCGCTTAGTTTATATCGACGTTGTTCCTGTCACTGATATTTACATAGCAAGTAGTGTTAAACGAATTTGTGTGGGATAGGTATAACTAAAGTGAAAAATAAAAACTAAAACAAAAGTCGTTGGTTTCGCATTTTCTTTTTTGACACCGACTTCCGAAATTAAAGTTATATTTCACTTTGTAGTGTTTTTTCGAAGTCGTTTGTTTATGTTTTTGAAAAAGGTTTTTTTACAGTTCCAAACAGGAAGACGTTGCTTGATTCTTGTAACAATGATTATTATAATTTATTGTATTAAAGTTATAGTACAATAAACCATCGTTATATTATATACTACAACTTTATGCATCATGTATCAGGGACAACTTTCTCCTTGTGACTAAATAGAGCAAAATAAAGCAATCAATATAGATCCTCTGAAGAAAAAATAAAATTTTATTTGATCTTGAAAAGCACCAATAAAAGAAATAGCACTACAACAACAGGATCGGTGATAAATATATTTCCCTGTAGATTTTTCCGTGGAATTAATGATTCGCAACCTGGGAAATCAACGCGGATAATATTATAGCGACACTGTTCCTTCGAGGTTCGGCAGAATTGATGGCAGACACAATGGAATTTTTCGGTTGTCTGTTTCGTGTGAAATGCGAAGGGATTTAATGTTGTGAAAATTGGTGACACGTTATAGGAAATCCACTCATTCACTCATTAATCCACATATTGATAAACATTACGTAAAAAGAGAGTTTGCAAGGTCCTCTTCTTTCATGATGCCTCGAGTTAAAATAACAGTACAAAAATGTTCACTCAAATGGGCGACAATTCTACAGACATATTTCACAAATTATTAGTATAAAATAAAGATGTCATATAATTATGTAATATTTTTACAATTTAACATTTAGAGGATACGCCAATCAATCAATCTCCCTAGCCTTTTTCTAACTATGTTGGAGTTGGTATCCAGTCTAACCGGCGGGGTAATTGCGTAACACACTCAGTAGCAATGGCTTTCATTTTGACAGTTCAACAACATTGTCATTATATGACCAAGATTGTCTTATTACTGTGACCTTTGAGTTTGTTTCGGCCTTTCTTCTCAGAGCAGTCAATAGGAAACGCCAATCTCATCTAGCATATTTTTTTAAAAATGACGTGTAAGAGTGATTCCGATATCCTATTTACAGAATAAATAAAATAATTTCATTTCATTCATTGAGTTATTCACGTTATTGAGCAGACATATTTTACGAATATATGTATGAAGCAATGGCTTGGCAAAATCCTTCAAAATGATTCAGATCGCGCGCGTGTGTGTGTGTGTGTGTGTGTGTGTGTGTGTGTGTGTGTGTGTGATCGTGTGTCCAATGGGGTTCTGATGCAGTTGAATACCACACCACCTAAGTTTGATTAAAAAAAAGTTTATTTTTTCATATTTTCTCTCTGTAGTTTTAAAAAAACACTGGCCTGTGTTAAACGAACATCGGTTATTTGAGTTCGGACAATGGTTTTTAACAAAGGTTAGATTTGAACTACACCAGTTTGATTTGTAACGTACGCATATATCGTTGAAATATTTGAATTCAAACACAAAGCTTGGTATTCTTTTGTGCTTGTTCCAGTTTTTATTTCTGTTAAACCCAGTTTTACTTTCCTTGATTTATTTATTTTGTTATGTTGATAATAAGCAAGAATTTGGATTAGATTTTATCATTAAATAAAAGGGTAAAATTAATTTATATGACGGAGAAGGTACGTCTCTCTCTTTTCAGCCATATTTTAACTGCTGTGGGCATACTATGGGTAGTTTCGGTTATTGCGCAATAGAAAAACCGTTTTCAGTTCAAATCAGATAACAATTTTACGAACAGTTTAATCACACACTAGCGAATCAACACACTGTAGATAGACGACACAACGATACGGAATGCGACACAGTTGTCAGAAACTGTCTCGCGTTCCGTATCGTTGTGTTCAGGCACATGCTGTCCGTTTGATGTCCAATGGCCAAGTCAGCCAATCCATCTCGCTGCTGGCTCTCCTAGACCAACACGAACTTAGGCTAGACTTTGTCTAGCGCCACCAGGTGGCGGTAGCATTCCGAATAGTCAAACGAATGAATCCGAAATATGGGCAGATTTTGATAATTCTTACTTACGTCAGGCAATATGTCTAAGGGCGGGTTGTTTCACGTCCACTTGACGCACGCGCATACGTCAAAAATGGCGCTAACTATCGTCAAACCAAAAAAGCGTTGTTTCAAAAAATTATGGCCTTGACTTACGTCAAATAATAAAGATTACGTAATATTTGACGTACGTTTGTTACTTTAACCAACCATTTGAAACAACAGGCCCCTTAGTCTTGTGAGACAGTATCTAATCTAAATTCCACAAAACAGTAATCTAAATTCAATATGGTGACAACCAGATCGCTTGTTAACCACTAAACTCACTTCAATTGACCGACCGACCGTCCGACCGACCGTCGGTTACCCGAGCGAAACGCACGCGCACCCGTCACCGCGTTGTAGAATATAAGTACCTATTGTAATTTTATTGGAATATACCAGTTTTTTATACAGTCCACTAGTCAATTATTCCGCAAGGATCAAGACCTAAGATAATAATAACTAAAAAGTGTAAAACAAACACAGTTAAATGAAAGATGAGTCGATTTTATCTGAAATGGCACCACAAATATAATTATTATGGACATTTTGATCTGACTTGTGTATAATAATTTGACATTTTTATTTTTATTTTTTTATTTGTCATTCTTTTTTTTAATGTACTCTAACTCAATTTAAAATTTATTTTGTACCTAATATATTAATTTGCACACCTCAGTAGGTTATAATACAATGTACCTTTTATACTTGTAACACCTTTTAAACATGTATTATGCAAATAAATTATTTGATTTGATTTTGATTTGATTTGATTTGATTTGATTTAAAAAAATCTCATGCAGTCGGAGGCAAAAGGTGTTTATTTTTAAATTTAAGAAGATGCCTTTGACTGTATGAGATTGTACGGCTTAGGGTGTACTTACGAGGTGTGGTATTGGAGATAGAAATAGGTCATCTTGTTTCTAGCTTTTAGTCTTCACTTTTTACGCAGTCGGGCTTATTGATTTTTCTAACAAACTTTTTTCCCAAACTAAGCAGATCTTGTGCTATGAGTACTAGACAACTGATAAACATACATATATATATCTAAATACATAGATATTATAGATAAATTACACCCAGACAAAGAACAAATGATCGTGCTCATCACACAAACATTTGTCCTAGGTGGGAATCGAACCCACGACCTTGCGCATATTCTTACCAAGAATCTTTAGCTAATTTCTATCCTCAGTGAAAATAACAAATCAAATCAAATCAAAATCAAATCAAAAGTCATTTATTCAAACTAGGCTGAGAATCAGCACTTTTCGAACGTCAAAATTACAAAAAGACAGTCCCCCAAAACGCCCGCCCTTCACCACTTCCTAGTGCTTTCGCTGGGAAGAAGAAGTGGCGCAACAAACTCCCCAGCAGCACAGCTGTCTGTTCAGTTAGAAAATACTTGACTGAATACAATACAAGGTATGCAAAGTAATTAACATTACAAGACACAGGACACTAAATTTAATTATTTGCCATATGTCAGCTAGCAACGCCAATATACCAAGAAATACAATAAAAAATTATACGTAGGTACTCAAGCAAAAATTAATAAATGAAAATTAAATAAAAGCCTCCAGGTATGAAGGGCGTGACCGCTAACATATTTATGCAATGCTGGGTTCTGTATACATAGCTGTCGCTTGAAGTCACAAATGATAAACTAGGACCAACGAAGGAAACTAAATAAACAAGTTATTACTAATTATAACAATAATAAAACCATGGTCAGCAAGAAATTATCTAATGCAAATGTTTAATCTGATACAGATTATTTATCCATTCAAATCATGTTTGAAGACGTCATCCGGGTTTTTACTCGGCCCTTCAGAAAGTTTTCAAATGAATCTGACTGAGGTGAATTTCAAATACCTTCAAGTTGCATGACAAGAATTAATAATGTTGCAGATAATATTTTACGTGGACGCAGCCTCAGAAAGCTATAGGTATCTGACATCGACAAGAATTTAACTGTCCACAATATTTGTTCCATATACATTTATTTGGACATAACATTAGCTTTATAGTAAGGAAAAAATATTTAAAAAAATATATTCATAAAAACAGTTTTTTTTTTTTCTAAGCGGCCTGGTGGAAATTTACATTTTATGTAATCAGAACGAATCTGGATTGGTTGATGGAAATTTCCATCACGATGCAGTTAAGAGTTAAGGTCACAGCTTATTAGAGCCACCCGGCAGCCACCCCGCACCGCCTCGTCGCACGGCGTCCACTTGTCGTCGACAGGTGGTCCACGGGTGGACGCCGCGTTATCACCAATAAACGTCGCGCGGTCAAACAGTGGACCTCGTGTCGTCAACTGAAAAATCAGCCCTTAATCTAACAAAATCATGAAGACAATGAATAGAAAAAGAGCACTAAGTGTAACAAACTTAAACACTTGTTTAACGTGTGTCTAATGTCAGTGTTACGTCAAAGTCCATTTAATTATGTCGTGTTTAAAAGTGTTTAGCCTAAACAACTGATAAACACTGTTTTGTGGTAGTAAGGTCCAACTACTAAGGTAACGAACAGAAAGAAACATTGTAGATCTCGTTTAACTAGAGACACATGTAGTGTATGGAATCTCCAGGAAAACTTCAATGTAGCACAAATTATCCGTTTATTTAATAAAATACGCCTTTCTCTTAAAACACACGTCTTTTCATTTCAATCGAAATCGCCATCCTCATTTATTTATTGAATCTTTTCGCACAAAAAAGGTAGAAAGGTGGACTTAACACCTTAGGCATTCTCTACCAGTCAACCAAGGGTGGTGAAGAACGAGTGAAACGAGTGAAAGGAAGGAAAAAAGGACCCTCTAGGGTCCTTTTTTCCTTCCTTTCACTCGTTCCATCACTCATCCAATCACTCGTTCAAAAATATATTTTTTTTCATCCCTCATCCATTCATCATGTGAGTCATTCTGATGCTAGCATCAGCATGACTCACAGCTCACTCTAAGCTCACTTCACCTTAGTTATCACGGTGAGGTTTTCCAGAATCGACCGGCTGACTTTTCTGAAGAACATCACCAATAAGGAGACACTATGTCCTTCTAGGGCGTTCCTCTCCAGCGTTTTCACTCCCATCGGCCTTGTTACCTTTCGTTAGTCGCCTTTTATAGACCCTCTCAGCATGACCAAACCATCTAAGCATACTCTTTTCAATTTTTGTCACTACGTCTCCTTTGAAACCGCATCGTTGCCTCGCCTTGTGTTCTTATAGGTACGTCCACTTGAAACTAACCCAACCATTCCTAACTCACATTTTTCGCCTCACACAAACTAAAACGTTCACTTTCCAATCAATTCCCAACTCAGCACATTTTGACCGTCCGTTACACCCAGCTTCTTGTGGCTCGTACAGTCAGCCTCAAAAAGTTGTATACATCGACAAGAATTTATTTGATTAACTTGTAGCCACAAAACAGAAAACATATTGAGTACTTTATTTAATTGATTATTCAGAATTAAAATAATATGCACAAAAATAACAACTATACCCAATTAATTAATAAAAATAACCCAATTAAATCCTAACTTAACAAAAACTATTCACAAACTAAAATATGGCGTCCAAAAATTCATACACATAGCTATCGACTGGTAAAGTTGTGGCGTATAATATATTTGGGTACATAATTATAGCTACACATTAATACAGGATTATGAAACACAAATTTTATAGACAATCACATTAATTCTTGTCAATGTATACTTCTTTTGGAGGCTGACTGTACCCAAATGAATACAAAACACTATGCCGTGATGACGTCAGTGATTGATGACGTCACGATTGAAATCTTGAACGTTGAATTTGTAATGGAGCGAGATTTGGGAGGGATGGGGTAAGATTGTGGGGACGAATGCTATGTAACTATGATTTTTTTTACTGATGAATGGGCCCGCTCTTGACTTCGATCACGCTTGATGGAAAGCGATGGATGAGGTCTATGATGGAACGAGCGTGCCCAGAAGATGCCTAAGGCACTGGAACTCCCACGCATCGACGAAAGACAGCAGGCTGCTTGGACTTCGACTTCGACTCCGGTGGGAGGGTAGTCGCAAAACAGGCGGGCGTTAGCGCTACCACCGCAAGGGAAGAATTGGCCAGTCAAATAAAGTCTGACTGTCCAGTATGCGCCGAGCGCTCGGTTCAGTTGAGTAACTGGCGGAACAGTCTGCGCTACACGAGGAGGCTTATTCATGCATCCCGAAAATTTCTGGAGATTATTTTGCAAATGTTGAGCTTGTCCAGTACTATTTATGCAATATTTGTTTTGTTTGAGATGTCAACATTCATGATCACTCATGACATGTTGATAAATGTTAATGCAATAATGCCTTAAGGCCAGACTAGCCTACACTGTTCTCCCATACCTGTTTACAACGAAATTTCAAAACATTGTCTAAGCCAATTATTTTTAAAAGAATAACCGTGTTTCTTGACGGGTCTTCTCCATGAGAAATGACCAATTGGAACCGTGCCCCTAGTTTCTGACGTTTCATAAGTGCTCATGTAGGTTTATGTGAAACTAGCATCCGCCCACAACTTCGTTTGCGTAGAATTCGGAATTCCCGCCGTTTAAAAATATGTTGCTTAAATAATGTGGTTAATGTAATTAGTTTATTTATAGTAATGTATAGAAAGATAGATTAGGTATTCTTAATACATTCGTGTATGTGAAACCATGGAAATACACATACAATATTTCAACCCAATCGGTCAAGCCGTTTAGTAGTTGACATACCGACAGCAGCGCCACCTACCGGATCCAATTGTATTTTTAAAATAATTCAGGAAAGCATCGAAATACCCACATAAAATTTCAACACAATCGGTTCAGCCATTTAGAAGTTATTTGAAAAAGATAAGTACGGAAGGATAATTCATACTACCCGTTGTCCTATTACCCGTTTTCCCGTAGGAATGAAGCATTTTCCCGCGGTAAAAAGTAGCTTATGTTCATCAGGGATAATGTCGGCTTCTAATGGTAAAACAATCATTCAAATCGGTCCAGTAATTTCGGAGCCTATTCAATACAAACAAACAATCAAATCTTTTCTCTTTATAATATTAGTTTAGATACATTATTAGGCTATGAAGGTCGTGTGCTGTTTTTTCTTGATGGATAACGAGTTAGTCAAACCATGGTTCTTAACAAAGTCAAATGACCCACGATGATGATCCATTGTGGTGTACCTAAATATTAAAGAATGAAAAGCAATCTGCCTAGTCTTTTCCCAACTATGGTGGGATCGGCTTCCTGTCTAACCAGATACAGCTGGCTGTCCAGGCTTATTTTTATTTTTATTTACTGTACGAGACTTATTTTCATTTTTATTTTACTGTCGAGACTTGTTTGGCTTGA
The DNA here is from genome assembly GCA_949629135.1 of Eremobia ochroleuca. Classification (NCBI taxonomy): domain Eukaryota; kingdom Metazoa; phylum Arthropoda; class Insecta; order Lepidoptera; family Noctuidae; genus Eremobia; species Eremobia ochroleuca. The sequence goes on along the minus strand of OX451397.1, from coordinate 18,125,930 downwards.
TTGCTAAATCGCAAACATTTGTACGCCCTCTGGCTTAACATAGCGCACTATTATATATTTATATAACATCATTATTGTACCTATGTTCAACAAATAATACAAATAAATAAATAACAGTATTTTAGTGACAGTTTGTATTGAATAGGCTCCGAAAGTACTACTACTGTATTGTAGTACATGTAGTGACTGCCTATCTGACCTCCATAAATCAGCTACTGCGTAATACGATACCCCTTTGTAAGACTGGTTGTCAGGCTTTCGGTGCTTTTGACGACCCGTAAAGACTGTCAAAAATCCACGAATGACAGCAGGGGGACCAACGGTTTAACGTGCTTCCCGAAGCACGGAGGAGCCTTGGTACAAGATGGTCACGCATCCACGGACCAACCGCGGCAAGCGTGCTTTAAACCTGGTCGATCGAACCGTGTGGCTATTATTACTTAGCCACAAGCCCCTCTATATCTATGATCCGTATGGTGTACCTACATAATAAAGAGTATTATATTCTGTGACCAACTTATGCCTATCAAATATTCACTGGTAGCAGTTTATGAAAGGACATAAGTACATATTATAAAGGTCAAGTATAATTATAAGAAGATTAACTGACGCACGCAAAGGGAATATTAGATTTAACAGGATAAATTCACTTCAATCACGATACGTTTTCCTTAATCACATCTATTCGAAATGTTAAGATATTCAGTTATGAAATCACAACAAAGCAAAATTTTATTCAAAAGAATTTCCTCCCACATCAAAAACATTACCTTTATGAGGAAAAATCATTATAAAGCTTTAGCCACGTATTTAA